>OZ004315.1:2530267-3730267 GCA_963924455.1 Pelagia noctiluca | reverse complement strand
ATAGGCCCTTCATCAACTTTGGGCCTAGTCACTTTTTTCTTGCAAATCCTCAACTTGGTCAGCTTGCTCGGATGTGTTTTACAGATAAAACTTACTGTCCATTCTCGAGAAGTCCATTCATGGATCATATTTTCAAAAACTATTGGCGAGCTATGTGTGAGGATCATTTTATGAGAGTCTTCCTTGGATAACTGATCGAACTTCGAAACTCCACAATCACATTCGGCCGCCATTGCCCATTTGTACAGTTCCTACCATCAGGATTGCCATCAGGGTTCCATCAGGGTTGCCACCAGGGCTACCTGACGTCTTTACTTTTTGTACCCATCCCTTGCAGATGCATAGTTCATGCCTTTCCCTTGACATTAGTTCATTTAAGATGGGCAGAACATTTTATAATAACAAGATAATTCCATCGTGGAAAATTCTAATAATAATAAAACACTAAGATGGTTTTGTTACAATAACGAGTTACATTTACTAACAGAGAGATTCCTACAAATTTCTACCTACTTCAATGCTACGCTCATTTTTCAAGATCAGTAAACTCTGACCAAAGATCAAGGTTAATATGCGCTCATATTTTTGAAAGAATTAGTTGAAAGGGTCCCGGGCTCAAAATCACCTTCAGACCTGCCACAAAGTGTGAGGAGAGCATTAGCCAGCTCTTTGTAATTCAAGACAAAAAGGCAAAAGGAATCACGAGGTTTGGTCATCGAGAGGAAGGACCAGAGTCGCACTGCTCGATTAGTCTACCTATTCATGGGCCCTTCGTGCTTAGCACATAAAAGAATACCTTACGGAGAAAGTAAGTGTTTGCCTATCAACTTAACTTTTAGGTAAGGACTTCAAGAAACAACTGGTGGGGTTGAGTAACTAAATAGAGTGCTGGCATTTCATATAAGATAAGAACAACTGGCAACAAACAATCAGCATAAATTTCTAGAAATCAAATACTCCCTAAGCTCTATCAAGTAGGAAATATCTAAGGACACTCAGGCTGAAAATGGCAGAATACACAGGAACAGACAGCTTCGAGTTTAATGGTCCTTATGAAAAAGAGTGCATTGATTCTGACCTTCCCAGGGCCACTACTTGCACAGATAGACGGGGTTATTTGGATACTTTTAGTAAAGTATTCGTAAGAATGAAATTTTTTGTTCTTAAGAATACCAGATGTTATTATAGGAAAGCTGATATTTTGAAGTTCTAGGCCAACCGAGCGGATGTTTGACTGAAGAATAAGAATCTTCTTGAATTTATGAAAGAGAAAACTCTTGAATTTATAACCTACGATATTTTGAGTAAATGTAGAGTAAAGAAGCTTTCTACACAAAATCGTACAGTTCATGGTCCCTTGAAAGTTGCATTCTTGAAATGTTTATCGAAAAATTACAGTTTACTTTCTCGTATTTGGGATGAGGGGCAAATCACTACTAAAACCTTCCTATTTTTCTAATGGAAATCCCCTGAAAATCACTACAAATTCTTTTGTTCTCGAAAAAACCTCGTACACTTTGATAATAGAGTAAAATACCTCTCGATTAGGCCTATCAATATCATCTTTCCAGGAGTTGATTTTGCATCCTTTAAACGTTACGTATTTTGTCGAGCAAATTCAATTGCGTCTTAAAAGTACTAGGTAGAGTAGCGTATAGTATTCTTATTAAAAAGGAGTACATCACGTTATGAAAAGTGGATCGGAAAGTTTTAACTAATTTGACATTTTTCCAGAGCTGTATCAAAACGAGAATTTACAGAGACGAATAAAATTTAAATGAATTAGTTGGTAATTTCCTTTTTCTATTTGTTCGCCTGATTCCCAAGCCATTCTAATCCTTGATATAGTCTAAAAAGAGAAAATATTTGTTTCAGGACATAGTCTAAAAAGGGAACAAGAAGTGAGAAAATATGAATGGACACAAAAAACGACGCAAGACCCTGTTTCGATTCTTTTAAGACCTTGATTTGACATCCACCTTTCTGCTTCCAGCTTTGATGTGATCTTTCAAAATATTATGCTAAGAATTTCCTAAATGAATTCTAGAAGTTATGAAATTTAAAAAGGTGTGAATTCTATGAATCAAGTTTTTTAGAATTATTTCATAAGCGTTGCATAACTTAGTAGATTACTAATTGATATAAAAAACTTAGGATTGACATTCAAACTAGGAAAAGGGCCATCGTAGTGACTGACTGGGAACAACAGTTCATCAATTTATTTCAAATTAAAACTGAATGCTTACCCCTCTCCGGATAGTGCACAACAAGCCTGTAATGAAAACATATACAGGTTTGAAATGCCTTATTTCGTGAAATGAAAAGTAGAAATGCTCTTAATAATATAATTTGTTTAATGTTAGTTTATACAATAGTGCAAGACACTAATTTATATTATTTATACTAACATGCAGCAACCAAGGGATTGCATTGATTCAGTTATTGCTTACAAAAAGAACATTCGCATTTATTTTCAAGAAACCAATTTTTAATAAGGTAAGAATCTTGTAAGAAGTCCTTAAAAAGAACAAACGTCGATACTTGCATATCTTTAATTTCTCATTCATACTGATCGGTAGAAGAGAAACAAGAAATTACTTTTTCATCTCTACCAGCCTGTTTCCTGGTTTCCCACTCATCAAGAGATATACCAATAAAACATTCAATGACTACAGCTAATTGATTAAATTACGATTGCTGAGGAATAACACATTACTAGTAATAACGCTTAATATTCAATTGTTTAAAATTTCCAAAGTCAGCGTCTTTTCTTTTTCGCCGTATTTCTCAAACTGCAGTTGGCACCTTGATAGTTGTATTTTAGCATAAAGTGCTTTATCGAATAACTCATCATTGCATCAAGGTGCCTGACCCGGTATTCAATAAATACCAAAAATCTAAAGCAATGATATCACAAAGAAGGCTTCAGTGAACATGACGTAAGGACATATTTCACAAGAAATGATTGTTACGCACCTGTATGTGCCAGGCATGATCTCTAATTGAAGTTAAATTTAATTGCTCAGAAAGTTCGGCAGCAGGCATCGAGCCCTGAAAGAAATATCTCACGGTATAGTTTCTTTATATCTATAATGTGGCACGGATAGGCTTGATTCAAACTTACTGAGATATGAAGCAGACATAAAGGCAATTTCCAACAACATGTCGTTATATTCCCGATCAAACTAACTTAAACTTATACACATTTAAAACACACGCAATTTCCGAACGTCTCTCCCCATCAAGTCTCTTCTCTTCCCTCCTTCAACGTGTTCGTTCCCAGTCCTCTTTAGTCCTTTTCCGGGGGTAAGCATAATTATCATGAGAAAATAGGGGAGTCTTGGCAAAGGTCCTCGCAATAACATACATATGTCAATGAATGGGTAAATATGGTTCATTATAGAGAAGGGCTAAGTAGTTTAAAGAGCAACAAGGGTATTGAAGATTAATTCAGTCGTAGTTGCATTTGATTGCCCAGTATAGACTTTTCAATGTATATCTAATGTATGTCAATGAATGGGTAAATATAGATCATAGCAAATCAAGAGGTGAGGTGGGTTTAAGAGGGCAAGACTATGATAAATCTAACAAGTAAACTGAGCTTACCATCTTGCCTATTGCTAGACTGGTAGTTTAGCAACTCTTAAACTAATGACAACAATGCACAGTTAGCCATTATATTTGGTTAAATATTGTAAATGACACAAGACACACTGATAGTTGATGCCGTCCTTACAATTATGCAGAGCTTAGCGGACTCAACTAGCAACTCGAAATGCCATGAAATACCTTAAGGTCATTTACAATATAAACATATAGGTTATATACTAAGGAGAAAAGAGTCAAGAGGCTAACTCAACATCTCGACAAGCCTGTTTCGTGGTTTCCCACTCATCAGGAGACGTATATATAGATAAAAAAAATAAAAAATAAAAAAATTACGCTCTGCATTTATGCATTGAGCACTGTCTTACGGGAAACCCAAACACAGACTTCGTGCATATAGGTTATGAATCTTTAATAAAGTTTTCTTTAAAGAAAAGTGGTTGATAGGAGCATAATATTTCATCTAATCCAGAAAAGCAGCCTCAAAGGGCTGGTTGAAGGGCAAATGGAAAATACTTCATTCTCAAAATTCAGTTTCCACCTGCTTTGGAATCAAAATCGAGAGTAAAAACGAGAGATGGAGTTTTGTGATCGTCTATGTAGTACATTTTCCGAAACTCCGCGATGAAATATAGGATATGATGGAAACAAACAAAAATCAAGTTATGTAAACAAACATAAAAAAACAAACAATCAATTACCTTGATATCTTGTTTGTTTGCATAAACAAGAACGTTAACATGTTTTAAATCCTGGAAAAACAACAATAAAAATTGAAAGGATTCAACACAATTGCAAATAAGAAATCATTTCGCCAGTGAACCAAAATATTTGGAATAATTTTTCTATTTCATACTCTGACCTTATTTTGCCTCATGATTTCCACATATTGAAATATCACAAAAGTATCCCAATAATGCTTCTTAACAGTTATCATTTTTATATCAAATATTTTCAGTATATGTGCACCATCAGGAATTACTAAGATCAATACAATCGAGTTGTTATAAAGTGGATGAATTTTTGCCTTAAATCTTCCTAGTATTTACAAATATAACTCATTCCATACTGCCTTTCATACCGTTGCATGTTTTATTCCATTCAATCAATTCAATAAAGTCTTTTTGTAATTCTTTGCAAGGAACTAATTCAACATTTTCGTATAAAAAACTTAGTAAAGTTAACTCTATAGTCATCCATAAAAATAAAAAAGGGTCATAGAAGAAAGAAAAGGGAACAATCTTTCACCTGCTTTTTTCAAAACAACAGCTCATCGTTTTATCCATTGTTTACTCGAAATGGAGTGCCTCAATTTCTTAAAAGCTCCTGTCTTTGATGCAGGATACTTAACTGTATTCTCTTATAAGAACTCTAGGCACAAATACAGCCTGCCTTTTCCTTATTTCCAGGCAACTTTTTACCAATTCATCACCCCTAGCCTTTACAAAAAATGTGCCTAAAATGGCATTCTGAGCAAGGGCTTTAGATCGTCTAGCTCGCCTTACGTTTATCTTGAATAGTTTTGGAAATATCAAATAACCTGGTGTATTTTTTTAAGGTTGTTCTTCTAAAAAAGAAAGGGGTACTACTACTTTCGTTCAATAGATTACACCTCGAAACAGTTGTGTTAGATTTAAACTCTAATCATGAATTTTCATTGAAACGCAGAGTTAAAACAGCAGAAGAGCAAAAAAGGGAAATGCAATAATTGTAAAAGTAGTACCTCTTGAGCAAGCATATTGTACAACTCTGACTTGGTTATGTGCAGCCTTTCTCTATCTGTACTGTCTATCACAAATATGAGGAACTGGAAGAAAACATACCTGAATCTCAACAAATAATACAATTTGAAATGTCAAGCTCCAGTAGTGACCCTTCGGATATCAAGAATTTAGACGTATCAGGTTTATATACAAGGTATACCAAAAAAGAAAATTTGTGAGCTGTCTTTATAATGAAATCCATGGCTACTGATCTCCATTTTCGGCATGAAAAATACCTCAAAGGCTAAGCTATCATTTGGAATTATGTGGGATCAGTAAATATGCAGCCTGTTTTGTTTTTCAGAAATCAGCAAAATTTCCAGTCTTAGCAATAGCCAAAGAGATTAAGTGGTTTGATTTACCAAAGAGGATTTTCTAACATTCATTGTTGCAGGAGTCCCATCAACCTAAGTGTTGCAACTTTATACAAACAATGGACTTTAATTCTGCTTCTTTTCTCTCTCTATTTTTCATGTTTAAGCACTGTACACATGAGTATTGGAAATTACTTGTAGTTTGAATCCCCCTCACATTTGAAGGTTGAGCCCTATTCTTAATGTATTCTCCGATTTGATTGAATAAATTAAAATCATTTTGGTATCTGTTATGCTTGAAAATTTTCTGTTTTGATACTAAAAACGGAGAATTCATATGACTGCTGAATATTGTAAAACTATATTTATCTTTTTTTGCCTCAGTTTAGAATGAAAACAAAAGTTACCTCTGTATTAGAAAAATAAGTAGGCCAAGATGATCTTAAGGATTCTTGACCACCAATATCCCACATTAGGAAATGAATATTCTTCCACGTGACCTGAATTGTAAAACATCAATCATAACAGGTATACGCATCTTGTTTTTATCTTTGACTGAAGGTAGCAATACTTATGTCAATCGAGATAATCCAATCCAAATCCAAATCCTGCTTCTCCTCAAATCCCAATCCAAATCCTGCTTCTCCTCAAATACTTATGTCCTATGTGGGGTTTATACACAAATAAACACAAACAGCTTTTTTATTCTTTCCCTTTTGGCAATTGTTTTCCCTGCTAGCAAGGGTTGACTGGTTCATGGATTTGTCTCCTCTTGCCATCCCCTTCTCTAACACCATCACCCTCATGTCACTCTCAACTACAGCCTCCCATCCTTTCGGCTAGTTGTCCCCTCCCTTGCCTTAGAAATTTAGGCTTGAAACCAGTAATTTCTTACTAAGAACATTCTTACCATGAAAAGTTTTATTGGAAATAAAATAAAAGTTCTTACTTGAAATATTCTGACTAAGAAATAATTAGCTTGGAATAAATAACTTCTTTCTAGAAATAATATTCCTAGTAAGAATTGCAGAGTTTTGCTGTACAGCCGGAGAGAGAGAGTGAAAAATTTCAAAAAAACTTGCCTCTTCAAAATTACTGCCTATTGTGGGTGAAGTGTGAACAACTTCATTCATCAAACTGCAAAGAAAATACAAATGATTAAGAACTTTAGCTATGATGGATATAAAAATATTATCAAGGGGGATCTAAAAGCAACAGATTCATTTATCTAATTTGATTTTTATCCATGGCTATGTTCGTGAAATCAAGGTGGCATACCATTAATGAGGCAGAAACCATTCAAAAGCCTGAAAAATCCAAATTCATACTTACAATTGATATAGTATTGTAGTTTTACCAACATTATCCAAACCAACAATTATAACTTTATGTTCTATGGAAAAATTGAGACATGTTAAAAACAATACTTTTAGTTACGTAAAGACAAAATACTTTACATGCTTCAGTAAACTTTATTTCAAAAGGATGCTTTTATTTTGCAATCTGATCAGAGTATATTTGATTTACACGATTTCAGAAAGAGTTGGTGTAAATTGACTATTCCAGTGCTGCCTCTGGATTTAACATGCGAAACCCATCACAAATAGAAAAAACCCGTTGAAATCCATAAATGTTTAAATCCAAAAATGTTTAAATCCATATTTGTTGTAGGGTCTACTTTGGGGACTTGGAAATCGAGCATTACCCCAAAATGCTATTTAGCTAGAAATCGAGAGTGCTACAAGACCATAGGAGTTTTAAAAGGGGGGTTGGGCTAAGACTGGTCTCATCAATAAAGGAAACACACCCCCCTATTCACGCTTGTCCACTGCACGCAAAACGATATACTATCCCATTAAACAACAGTTGTCACCCCTTTTAGGGTAACACACTGCCCCTTTGTAAGCGTATTCACCAGAGTAGGCGGATTATTCATCAGAGTAAGCGGATCGATTTTCATGGCATGCAACAGAGAAACTAATCTCTGAGAGACCAGGTATATTTAGCTATCATAAAGAGCACCTGCAGCAGTGAGCACATAAATTGTGTTTTTCTGGTGGTAGTACATTAAAATAGGAATAATATTTGACTAAGTGCGCTATAAGAATACATAAAAC
This sequence comes from Pelagia noctiluca, assembly GCA_963924455.1. Classification (NCBI taxonomy): domain Eukaryota; kingdom Metazoa; phylum Cnidaria; class Scyphozoa; order Semaeostomeae; family Pelagiidae; genus Pelagia; species Pelagia noctiluca. The sequence continues at coordinate 3,722,467 of OZ004315.1, read as the reverse complement.
AGAATGAAATTTGTAAAATAGGATCATAAAGAAACCATTCATTTATACAGCGCGTGTTTTGCATTTAATTTAACAAATAATTTGTGTTTTCATAATGTCTTCAATTTCCTTATCAAAAAATGATGGTACTTAGTTTATTTCTTTAATTTCCGAACCGAGTTTAATTAACTCATGCTAAAAATCACAATTCTAAAATCCAGCAATTCAACTGGATCAAATGTTTATATTTATCTATCTAAATAGAAGAACTGTCGAAGTACCTGCAAAAGAGTATTTAAGCAGACGGGAGAAGAATCAAAGAGCATTTGATTGAAGAGATGAATGTCACAAGAGATATGATCTCTCCTGCGTGCAGCAATGCTCACAAAGTCAACTGGATTATAACTACCTAGCTAGATGGAAGAATGGACCAAACATCAACATTGGAATCATTAAACGGATAAAGAGACATTCTTATCGCAGGGATGAAGAGTCATTTTGAATGAGACTGGTGAAACTATGGAAACTATTTTATTACTCTTCAGCTCTATCAGTACTTTAATTTGCATCGTTGTTGTTTTATTGAGTTCATTGGGGATATATCTTCTATGTGCTACGAAGCCTCTCAATAACAGTAAAATTATCCTCATCAACTTGACATCGTCTGAAATAGCAAACTCTCTTATTCAAATCACATGTAACTACTTGAGGCATTATTACCCGGATAAGGACACGTTTCTAGTAGTTCAAAAGTTAAGTGCGAGCTGTAACATTTATTATTATGCGGTGTATTTGATTACTGTTGATAGATTGATTGCGACTATAAACCCGTTGAAATATCGCATATTCGCGACCAAAAAGCGACTGACGAGACTTATACTAGCAACATGGACACTGGCTCTTTCTCTTGAAATATCGTTCTTCGTCAGCACAGCATGGTTCGAGTTGTTTGACAAGCACATGTGGATTGCTTATGACGTTTTATACGTGATCTTGTGTTTAACCACATACGGCCTAATTTTCTTTAAAATACGATCAAGAAGATGGTTCAACAACGACAAGAAATTTTTCAAGATCACATCGCTGATAATTCTTTCGTTCATCATTTGCATCGTTACCCCGAATGTCTTTTTCCATCTGTACGCTTACACAAACAAAGTCCTAATCGAGTTTCTTTTCATGATGTGGCTCACTGGAATGATGGTCGATCCTATCATCTACATATTCATACAACCTGAATTGAGATCTTTACTAAAAAGTAAGTTTTGCAGAACAAGGATTGAAGACGCTCCTGCTCACGAAGAGACAGCGGTATGAATATCATAATCACCAGTGATATGAATGTTGAAATTAATAATAATCATAAACTCTTTACTGGGGGAACTCTCTCTCGATTAGTTTACCTATTTATGAAGTCCCTCCATAGTCAAATATTCTGAAATATAATAGTGTAACTGTATGTAAGCTTATTTGTTAATTATATTGTGAAGCTGTATTTAGAAGTAATTGATAAAACAATGAAAACTGAAGCTGAAACTTTAAAGGCCCTTAATGAGAAGGTGCTCTGCAGGATTACAATTTAGAAAGAGTTTTACTAAAGAGAAAGCATGGTCTAAAAGAAAATACATTCAATACAGCAAGTTCCCTCTAGTGACACTCTCCATGCGTAGTGTTGATGGCAAACTAAAGAAGATATAGGTATGCCAAGCCGAATCATCAAGAACTACAGTAAGGGAATGAAGGTGTATTACTCAGGCACATTTCTTCAGGTTTAATAAAGATTGGTTTTAAAACGAAGAGCCAAGATTGCGACGATAAACATGATAAACGACAAAATCAATAAGACACTTCATATTTTCATAGACAATGCCAGTTACATCATCAAGACAAGTCCAATTGAGAAAGATATTACGTTTAAAGATTAGGCCATTATTGACGTTTCGGAGCAGCAATCTTGGCTCTTCGTTTTCTTATCAAACTTCGGTTTCCTGCCAACCTACCTATATCTACAATTCTACAACGAAGATTGGTTTTAGCAACGCGTTGAAAGTGGGGTGGACAAATTTTTTTACAAAAGAAATATAGTATTTAGGTAATTCAAGGGCTTTTAGTTTGTAAATAAAGTAGATAAAGAGATAAGCACTTTAGCAAGTAAATATAATGCTAAACACATTCTAGAGTTTAAATTGTAATCAGGCTTAATTTTACTGCAAATTTGTTTCATCATGGAGTTAATTTTACTTTGTAAATTAGCAATTTGATTATAAATACTCGGCTGTCGTAAATTTTGCTTAGACTGAGGAAGAAAGATATCACAGAAAGCTTGTTGTACAGTTGTTGTGAATATGAAGGAGTCTTAAAATGCTTCTTTGACACATGAACATTTGGATATTTCTTTGAGATCTGTGTTTCAAAATATTATTCAAGCTAATATCAATTGTAACATTGTAACTGAAACCTTTTTATCTTCCATCTGAAAGAGGTGAAATGAAATCTCATTCTTAATCCAAATCCTGGCATATAATGAATTTTCCCCTGAATAGAAAGTGCAGCATACAAATCATATTATCTATTCTCAATTCTGGTATTTTCTGACAAGAAATTTTTGTTTAATTATATTTCAGCTCAGAGATCACAGAATGGTGTCTTTTCTTTGTGTTGCCCTATCTACTTTATGAATGACTGATTCATTTTTTAGCTAAAGATGGGAGCCTTTTCACAATGTAACAGCAACAGATGTGGTTAGTGATTATGCACATGTTTTGCCCCATGGAGCTGTATTCAGAACTGACAACTCAGACTCCTGTTTTTGGCTGAATTCTCCAATCTCCCGGTTACTGATCTATGCCTCCCAATTTCAAAATTTTTTTCTGAATTTTCCCTTGCTTTCTCCTGACTACAAAGGAAAATCAAAACATTTGCACTGGGCTCATTTGTCCATTATTTCCTTCCAAGTTACAAATATTCAGTTGAACAAAATGATGTGACAGTAAAATTCAAGTAAAGTGCAAAGCATTAGATTATGGCTGAAGGGAGGGAGCCAATCACATCATATAGGTATCTATACCTATAGGTCCTTTGACAATTTGTTATTGTTATTTTGCTTTATTAAAGCCTTTTCACAAAAAAATTGCACCCAGAGTGGCTGAGTGCTCTGGTCATTATGTTGGCAAACTCTCATGGTTATTTCACCAGTTTGCTAGCAAGAGTTAGAGTGATTGCTCTGGTCAAATGAAGAGGCCTGCTTATTTCTCCGTGTTCTTAAATAGTCTATAACTTAATGGGGGGTTTTTGAGGATGGTGATTATACAGGTATTGCCTATTTTTACATCACTTTTCTCACAATGTTGTTTGAAGCATGCAGAATTTCAGTGATTGATGAGGCAGACATAATTCCTCAGATGGTAACTTGGTAATTGGAGACGGGAATTTGTCTCTCTGAGATGGTGATTTGGTAAAACCAATATTTTGTTACAGTTTTGTGTAGTCCCCATAGCCCCCTCTTAATTAAAGAGCAGCTCCTCCCCCTAACATCACCCCTTGAACTGTCTGTTATTTTATATATATTTCTAAGAATTCTTATATTGAGCAAAAATAGCCAGCTTCAGCTTGTTCTTAACGTGTTCTTACCATTGGCATAATTCTAGGCTAATGTTCATATAAAACTGTCCTTATAAAGAAAAAGAGTGTAATTTTAATTTTTGGGGTTAGAGTACTGAGCTTTTTATGAACTGGTTTCTCACAAAAAACATGCATGTCTTGCGGACAATTTGCTGAAATGGAAGAAGAGATCTCTTGGGTTAGAGAATGCTGTGCTGAAGGTCTTAAGGTAATTGAAAATAAGATTTTTGGAGAGGCTAACCAGATTCTTTTGAACTGCAAAATAGGACCTCATTAACAGGTTACACCTTTTGACAATTAATTCAATGTCAATCGTTCAGTAAACAAAGAAACCAAGAGGCGTAAAATGTAAACATTGAAAGTGGTCTATTACTCGACCTACTAGCATGTCGCCCAAATTCTCAGCAGTACTGTATATTATCTATATTATGTTCTATATTACTGTATATTAGACTATAGATTGTTACATATATCTTCATACACTGTTATATTTTACCAGAACAGGCTACTGCAATTGTGATTCTACTAACAGGACTCAAACCTGGTTGTTGCAACCAAATGCCAGCACGCTAACAGTTGTCCTTAACCTCCATGTCTCAAACCCAAGTGGTTGCCACTAAAGGCGAGACCCATATTATGCTAGCTCCTTGTCCAAGTTTAGGACAGCTGTTCGGCTAGTTTCTTAACCTTTGGTTACAACAACCCAGGCTCAAGACCTGGTGGTGGTAACATTTGCAGTTGCCTGCTCTTGCAAAATTTTATTTCTCGTTTAAGACTATGTCTCAGAAATTGATTTTGATATAACTCGGCTCTGAAGAAGGATTTGATCCGAAACACAAATTAATGCCTCCCTTTGGATAAGCCTGGAGTTGTGAACACATCAAGGTTACTGTGTTAACTTATTGTTCCGGTTTAGGAAAGTGGTTATCACGCCCGCCTGTGCCCGCAAAAATCCAGGTTTAAGACCTAGTGATGGAATATCTCAATTGCAGAAGCCTATTTTGGTAACATTTTATTTCCCATGTAAGACCTTGCCTTATTATGAATTAATGTTTTCATAATACACTGTTATGCATTTGACATTTACAGAAGCTTCTTCATACTTACCTTTATTGCCGAAAAGAGAATTCCAAACTTTCGTAAGAAGCAATCCCATCTCTGAAAATTGAAGTTGATCTCATCTGGAATTCATTTAAAGTATTGCGAAACAGAACAGGCGTGAAGCTGGACATCGATCAAAATTTGGGCCTAGGCATGCTTGCCTGCCGCAGACGAAAATCAACTTCAAACTTCGATGATCTTGGTCATTTGGACGAATCACAACATCAGCAATACTATCTAATTTACAGTCTGCCTAATTTTGTTAATTTTTGTATCTCTTGTTTTGTTTACACAGGCAAAATTGCTAATATCAACCCTATTTATAATCCTTCGACTTCTCTGTGTCCGTTGGTTTTGTTTAATAGCAAGAAATTGTTAGCATGCACCAAAACAACCTAGCCTCGTTGAAGTCGAATTTTAGAATTGTGGGGTTTGGGGGGTCCATTGAGAGCGTTAGGGTTAAGAAAGAGGGTAGGGCTAGGCGTAGGGTAAGGGATAGGGATATGTTGAGGCTAAGGTATAGGGTTAAAGATAAGGTTAGGGGGTTTTGAAACAGGTTTAAATCAGTTTCAGAAAGAGGCTTCCCAAAGGTTGTTTTGAGGCGTCCTAATAATTGCTACCTTTAATTTATTGTTTCCTGTAATACCGACTTCTCATGTCCGGAATCCGGACAATTATGAAGAGTAACGAGCCGGAAATAACCGTTTCGAGCCAACCGAGGTAGCATAAGTTGGGAGATGGTCAGAAACGGGGAAGGGAACAAGGGGAGCAAGCATTAGGCAGACAGCTTCTAGGGGTGAGGGATGAGACTTTTTAAAAAACTTTTTGTGGAGATTCTCTATAGCAAAGCTGTTAAAAATTGATATTCCTAAGATTACATCGTGATTTATCTGTGTTTGTGTTCATATTAGTCTTCGTTTTATGCATTCCAATTGCAAATCTCTGCAGCTTTTCTTGATACATCATGGTCACTAGCAAGCTGATCACTTACAGTTTGTATTTAACTTTACAGGAAGGAAGAAAAATCTTCAAAGGTAGATTCATAATTGCTATTGTCTATAGATGCAGATACCAACCAAGACTATATATCTAATTTCATAGCTATAACCTCAAATCTACAGTCTCAAATATATTTAATGTTCATAGCTAAATACTTTCATGGACTTCAAGCAGAAATCAAATTCCATATATGAAAATTGTTGTGAATAGGAGTTTAACTAGAATATGTTGAATATCATGAAAATCATAGAATAGGAACTTGAAAACTATGTTCATTAGCATAGTCAATATAACAGTAGTGGATCCATCTACAACCTTGCAAATGAAAGCGTGAAATTAGTTGCAAACCACATTACCAATAATGCTAATTATACTCATACAGTAAAAACTCGAAACTAAGAACCTAAAAATCAAAAACTTAGGATTTCCAAATTTGAACGTATTTAATGGCAAAAATTACAAACTTTAGGTTTAACGGTTGTTGTTTTTACCATCAATAAGATTGTTGTGTGTTTAAGAGTAGCTAAAGACCTACAAATAACCATTAACAATCATTTTTTACTGCTGTTAACTACGATTTATTCAAGAACCTGTTAAATCTGAACCCTGAGAATTTAGGTTCTTAGTTGTAGGTCTATCAATGTAGTCTGGCTTGTAACCCATAATTAGTCAGCAGTTATGATACATGCAATTTGATCTTAGTTGCTCTGATATGAACAGCAAACTTTATGGTGTTGATAGTATATCTTCGAACTCGGCAACTTCTTACAACGTTGATTTTAACTACCTGATATCTAATTTCACACTTTCAGATTTATTTGGCCATGCCATTACATTTCCGTGAAATTCCTGTTAAAGTTAGTAAGACACAGAGTCGCAAGACAAGTTAGTAAGACACAGAGTCGCTTTTTGTTTAGTAAAACTCATGAACACAACTCAAATCATGAAACAGACGAAAAGTAATAAAAAGTTAAACAAACACACTAAACGTTCGACGATAGAACGCATCACGTCATGCGAGTCAAAAGGTCACAAATGTTTTGTTCTTTCAAATATTCAACACTCCCACTTGACGAGTATGGCGAATCTGAAAATCATTTCACACTTAGCATAGTTCGAAGCTCCTCGAATTTTACTTTCGGTAGACTTTTCGTTAAAATGTCCGCAACCATCTTGTCCGTCGGACAGTACTCGACATTAATCATTTTCTCTCGAACTGCTTGTCTAACATAATGGAACTTAATGTCTATGTGCTTTGTTCGCGAATTCGACTTAGGATTTTTGCTGAGACAAATAGCACCTTGGTTATCTTCATACACTGTTGTAGGTGTTGCTTGTGCAAATCCGATGTCGATCAATAATTGTCGAAGCCAAGTTGCCTCTTGCGCAGCATGACTGAGTGCAATGTACTCGGCCTCTGTGGACGATAACGCAATGACAGATTGACGTTTCGACTGCCACGTGATTGTAGATCCTCCAATCTTAAAGACATACCCAGAGGTAGACTTTCTGGATACCTTATCACCTGCCCAATCTGCGTCGGTGTAAGCAGACAAATCAATTTTGTTTGTTTTCGATGAAACAAACTCTAAACAATGATTTAACGTCCCTTTGATGTAACGAAACACACGTTTGATACCTTTCCAGTGTTCTTGGACCGGGTTTGACATGAACTGGCTAAGGACTCCCACTAAATAAGATATATCAGGACGTGTACCGATAGAGGCGTAGATTAACGATCCGATCGCAGCTTGGTAATCTTTGAGATTGATTGGTTGAGTGTCCTTTGGTGCTTTTTCGAAAACTTTGCCAGTTTCCATTGGAGATGAGACTGGCTTGCACTCATCCATTCCGAAACGCTTTAGTACACTTTGTAGGTAAGCTTTCTGATCGATTCGAAGAATACCCTCCTCTCGATCTCTTTTGATTGACATTCCAAGGATGAAATTTACTTCACCCTGATCAACCATCTTGAATTCGTTCCCAAGCTTCTTCTTTTCTTGTTTGAGAATATCAAGATTGTTTGATGCTAAAATAACATCATCGACGTAGACAGCAACTATCATCAAAGAGACCTGGTCATTCTCTTTGACAGATTTGTAATATATGCACGGATCAGCATTACTAGCTTTATACTCATTGTTTTTCAAAAAACAATCAAATTTTATGTTCCATAAACGAGCAGCTTGCTTTAGGCCGTAGATGCCTTTACGAAGTACTTACAGACTTTGCTTGGATCATTGACAAAACCTTCGGGCTGTTTCATATAGATTTCTGTATCTAAGTCTCCGTTTAAAAAGGCAGTTTTAACTTCCATTTGGTGAACATTAAGATTCAATTCATTGGCAACAGCTAGAACAGTTCTTATCGAGTTATATTTAGCAACCGGAGCGAAGGTATCATCAAAGTCAATACCTTGCTTTTGGGAATATCCCTGAGCAACAAGACGAGCTTTATGTCTATTAATCTCACCGTTTGCACCACGTTTCTCCTTGAACACCCATCGACTTCCGACTACATTTTTGCCTTCAGGAAGATTCACTAACTCCCATGTGTGATTCTTTTCGAGAGAATCCAACTCTTCTTCAATAGCTTTACGCCATTGATCAGATTTGCTACTGTTCATGGCTTCTTGATAGCTTGAAGGCTCATCATTACTGACTGCAACATTAGCATTCTCGATGAAATCCCACCAGTCTCCCGTGATCATATCCAAACGATCGGGTGCTCTTCTTTCACGCTGAATACGTTGATTCACAACTTCTTCCACAGCTTCATTAGGACGAGCTTCTTCGTCTGGTGCAACATTCACAACTTCTTCCACAGCTTCATTAGGACGAGCTTCTTCGTCTGGTGCAACAACTTCATCGTCAAGAACGTTATCATTGATATCCTTATTGAATCCAACGAAATAAAAGTCACAATTTGCATAAACTATGTCTTGTTCATTCATTTCTCCCACTTGAGGAAATTGGTCTTCAAAAAACAGAACATCATTACTGCGAATCATTTTTCCTGTTTCAGGATTAAACAATTTGTACCCTTTACTATCACTAGGGTAACCCACAAAGATACATGGTAATGAACGTTTACCTAGTTTGTTCGTTTGCTTTTCGGCCGGCACGTGAACCATAGCTTTGCAACCGAAAACTCGTAAGTGACTAACAGTCGGTTTCTTTTCAAACCAGCATTCGAATGGTGTTTGATTCTTCAACTTTGATGTTGGGCTGCGATTTCTAATGTAAACTGCTGTTGCAATTGCTTCAGCCCAAAACTCAAAGCCTAGATTGGTTTGATGAAGCATTGATCTTGCAAGATCGAGAATGGTGCGGTTCATCCTCTCAGCAACGCCGTTTTGTTGAGGAGAATATGGAATTGTCAACTCACGTTGAATTCCTTTATCCTTGCAGTATTGGTTGAATTCATTGGATGTGTACTCTCCACCGTTGTCTGTACGTAATCTTTTGATTGTGCGTAATTTCATTACCTTGTGACCAGTGGCATTTTCCATAAGTGCCACATACTCTTTGAATTTTAACAGCGTCTCACCTTTTGTTTTCATGGTGTACACAACAGTATATCTAGAAAAGTCATCGATAAATGTAACGAAATACCTTGATCCTCCCACGGAATCGACGCTCATCGGCCCGCACACGTCGCTGTGAACTAACTCTAGTGGTTGTTTTGTTTCAGATTCAGCTTTCTTTGGAAATTTATTTCGATGTTGCTTTCCAAATGCACAACTTTCATACTGTTGATGATTTACTTGAGCATCGCAACACATCTTTAAACCATTCACCATTTCTTTCTCTTCAAGGGTTTTCAAACTGTCATACCCTAAGTGACCATAACGTTGGTGCCAAATGTTTACTGATTGATCTACAGCTTTACCAAAACAACAATCTTCATTTAAGGAGACAGTGTTCAACTTGTAAAGCTTTCCATGCTTTTGACCAATTGTGTACTGCTTTCCGTCGATTATAATTCCGCAGGATTTACCCTTGAACTCAACTGCAACTCCTTTCTCTGTCACTGACGGCAAAGAGAATAGTTTGTTTTGAAGCTTTGGAACGAATAGCACATCTTTTAAGACGAGATTAACTTTATCACCATTATTTATTACAGTCAGATGAACATTACCTTTACCATAGGAGTAAAGTACACTATCATCAGCAAGCTTTACCTTCAAGGGCGTTTTGAAGAGTGAATAGTCATCCAAACTTTTCTTGTCGGGGGTCATGTGTTGTGAAGCCCCGGAGTCTATCCACCAGTCATCATCCTTGGTTTGGTTTGCTAATTTCAAAGCGATTTCGTTTGATTCATCTTCATTATTAGCGAGTTTTGCTGCAGATTCCTTTCTCTTTTGATCATTTTTCTTTCAATAGCAATCACGGGCATAATAGACCAGGCGGAGAATAGGGGATTGGTCACTCGAGGGGGAAATTTATGAAAGAAGTGCATTTGGTCAATGCGAGGGTGCTGATTTCGAAAATCGATGTTATACGGGGATTTATGGGGGCCATCTGCCTCATTTTCGTGTTTAAAGTCTCGTTTTCATGTATCTGAACCAAACCAAGGAGAAAAGAGTTTTATGCAGAGATAACAAACATATAAAAGTAGATTAAGCATCTCTGATGGGCGTGAATGTGGAAAATTGAATTTAGAAATGTTAAGGTGGGCAACAGCCTCGTTTTCATGATGACGAAATCGCGTAATCGTACAATTTCTATCTTTCAAGGGGCATCTCAACAGGCTAAAGCGCTGAAAAACCTACAGTTGTTACGGTTATCCTCTGTAGAGCTATGCAACGCTACTAACTGATAAATGCTCTTGCTACTGCTACAGATACTAATACTAATACTGATCTTATTACTTATACCAATACCAATAAAAAAATTATGTATAAATGACTCGGCTGTCATTGTAAAGCTTGCATTGAAAAGATTTTATATCGAGAGCATTGTGTACAGAGAACGGTTGTGTTTTTTGTTTCTCTTTAACTGTTTCTTAAGATTGCCATTTTATGTTTTATACCGATACCAATACTCATACCAATACCATACTTATATCACCGATAAAGACTAATGCTAATACTAATAGCAATACTAGTACTGCCGATTGATAGTAAAACCAATATTAATACCAATACCAATACTAATACTAATACCACCAATAAATACCAATAGCAATACAAATACAACCGATTGATATTAAAACCAATACTGATACCAATACTAATACTAATACTACCGATGAAACGGCTTTAAAAGCTACTGATTATTGCTAATTAATCAATGAAATTGATTGAAATGCAGGCGGACCATCTAAACAAAGTCGCAACGTTTCAAAATTCTCCAAAATCGTCTCCGCAGTCACTGCATTTGACACTCTCAGCTTCCATCTCTTTGTTGACTTCAACTTTGTTCAGGAAAAGCTCTGAGATATCTTCTGGGTAACAGGTATCACTCAAACCAACCGATCTTGCTACTTAATTCCAAGCATCATCTTATGGGGCGTCAAACTGAAGCATCAAACCATTAGCTTGCGTGGAAAACATGGCGACATAGTTTGCATGCAGAATATGAAGCCTGGGGTTTTCTTTACATGGTGGTAGGATGCTGAGATCTATGACCTTCTTTTCTCTTTCGAACTTCTGCACGAATAGCTTGTGTCGTTTTTTGTATAAAACAGACAGACGAACTTCTCAAAACTACTGATGAGATGGCCTGACACCTAAGAGGAGCTTCCCAACTCAGTAAAAAGCCTGATGAACTCTACTTATTGTGACATAAATTCCAAAATGCTGACTTTCAAATGAAAAAAGCTAGATACAAAGTCATTGCTAGAAAAGGTGTGAAGAACAAGTAGTGCTTTCTTTTTCTGGATCTCAAGGGTTGATGATGTCATGTCGCATACTTTTCTTTGTTTTCCAATACTATTATCTTGCTAGCAACCACGAAGAAGCAGACACGAAGTTGGTGGCGTTGGTTAAAGCTGTGAACATTTCTGCCAATGATACTGTTATGGCTCGATCTTCCTCTAGCAACATAGTCAGTTTAACATTGTTTTCTCGCAATAATTTGATGTAACGAGGATTCTCGTTGATAATGGAATTGGAAAACAAAAAAAAGCACTTCTTGGTCTTAACGCTTTTTCTGGCAATGACTATATATCCAGCTTTTTCAAGAAAGGGAAGCAAGCATTTTGGAAGTCGTCTCAATAGAAGTAGAGCTCATCAGGCATTTGACTGAGTTCGGAAGGTCGTCTCAGGTGTCAGCGGATCTCGTCAACGGTTTAAAGAAGTTTGTCTGTGTGTTATATGGAAACAAGAGAATATCGTCCAGGAATCTGTTACAACAAAAACTATTCGTGCAGAAGTTCGAAAGAGAAAAGAAGATCATAGATCTCAGCATCCTACCACCATGTAAAGAAACCCCCAGGCTTCATATTCTGCATGCAAACTATGCCGCTATATTTATCAGGCAACCTAATGGTTTAATGCTTCAGTTTGACACCCCATTAGATGATGGTTGGAATGAAGCAGATCGGTTGGTTTGAATCATACCTGATACTCAGAAGATATCATGAGATGGAAGCTGAGAGTGTGAAATGCAGTGACTGCGGAGAGGATTTTGAAGAACTGTGAAACGTTTTGACTCTGTTTAGATGGTCCGCTTGTATTTCCATCAGTGTTATTGATTAATTAGCAATAATCAGTAGCTATTAAAGCAGTTTTTATCGGTAGTATTAGTATTAGTATTAGTATTGGTATTAATATTGGTTTTACTATCAATCGGCAGTAGCTACTAGTATTGCTATTAGTATTAGCATTAGTCTTTATCGGTGATATAAGTATGGTATTGGTATGAGTATTGGTATCGGTATAAAACATAAAATGGCAATCTTAAGAAACAGTTAAAGAGAAACAAAAAACACAACCGTTCTCTGTACACAATGCTCTCGATATAAAATCTTTTTCAATGCAAGCTTTACAATGACAGCCGAGTGATTTATACATAAATTTTTTTATTGGTATTGGTATAAGTAATAAGATCAGTATTAGTATTAGTATCTGTAGCAGTAGCAAGAGTATTTATCAGTTATTAGCGCTGCATAGCTCTATAGAGGATAACCGTAACAACTGTAGGTTTTAAGCGCTTTGGCCTGTTGAGTTGCCCCTCGAAAGATAGAAATTCTACGATTACGCGATTTCGTCATCATGAAAACGAGGCTGTTGCCCACCTTAACAGTTCTAAATTCAATTTTCCACATTCACGCCCATCAGAGATGCTTAATCTACTTTTATATGTTTGTTATCTCTGCATAAAACTCTTTTCTCCTTGGTTTGGTTCAGATACATGAAAACGAGACTTTAAACACGAAAATGAGGCAGATGGCCCCCATAAATCCCCGTATAACATCGATTTTCGAAATCAGCACCCTCGAATTGACCAAATGCACTTCATCTCATAAATTTCCCCCTCGAGTGACCATTCCCCTATTCTCCGCCTGGTCTATAATGTCCAAGCCTTTTACAGTAATGACATTTCACAGACTTTTTGTTTGAATTGTTACATAACAAAGCGTCACCTGTTTTCTCAGCAACAACAAACGATTTCTTTTCGCTTTCGTGAATAAGCCTATCTCGAACATAGTCCCAAGTTAGTTGGTCCTCAGCAATCGTTTCCAACGCGGTTATTAAATTGTTGTAGTCATCTGGTAAACTACTTATCAGAAGAATAACAAGGTCCTTTTCTTCAATTCTATCATCAATGGCCTCCAAATGCTCTGATAAAGTTTTAACATAATTAATATGCTCCGTCATGCTCTGCCCTTTTTTCATCTTTGCAGCATAAAGTTTTCTCCTGTAGAAAATTTTCTTTGACAGAGTTTTCTGTTGAAAATGTTTTTCTAAGTTATTCCAAGCGTCATTAGCAGTTTGTGATGAACGAACGTAAATCTGTAAATTTGTCGAAATACACAGACAAATTGCAGCCAGAGCTTGATTCTCACGCTTCTTGAACCTTCGTCTTTCCACATCAGATATATTATCATCCATGACTTCAGTACCGGTAACTATCTCCCAGAGATCCTTACCTATCAGGTACATTTTCATATTGAACTTCCACGAGTGATAGTTCTCAGCAGTGAGTTTTTCGATTTTGAAATCTTCGGTCGCCATAATCAAATAACAAGTGTCAGCAAGTCGACCGAATTATCAGTGCTTAATACTAACAAGTGTCTGGGCCCATAACCTGTTAAAGTTAGTAAGACACAGAGTCGCAAGCAGAGACGTAGGAACCGGGGGGACACTGGGGGCACGTGCCCCCCCAAGATTTTGCAAAAAAAGAAAAAGTGCCCTTTTTACCATAGGTATTTTGCCCCATTTTCGCAAATTCAAGGTATTTGAAAGGGCCCTTCTAGCGGCAAAAGGGCCCTTAAAAAGTGTCGTGCCCCCCCAAGTTTGAAATGCTTCCTACGTCCCTGGTCGCAAGACAAGTTAGTAAGACACAGAGTCGCTTTTTGTTTAGTAAAACTCATGAACACAACTCAAATCATGAAACAGACGAAAAGTAATAAAAAGTTAAACAAACACACTAAACGTTCGACGATAGAACGCATCACGTCATGCGAGTCAAAAGGTCACAAATGTTTTGTTCTTTCAAATATTCAACAATTCCTTCGTTCATGTTATTCCATATAAACCAAATTTAACAACAAGTAACACTCCAATGCCAGCATATATCATGGTTCAGCATTGAAGCAATATAAAGCCTACGTGATATTAGTCCAAATATATTGGTTATATTAGCCCAAAAACTCCACTGCGAGTGACACAGTTTTGACCATGAATGAATATATTTCAGAAAGACACATGTCTGATTGGCACTTGTTGACAATTGTAATTATTGCGTATGTGACATCGGTACATCGAACTGAAATCTCCTTATGTATATTTTCATCAAGTCTGAATTTGGACATCATCTCTTGCTGACGATTTGCAACCGTCAGATGTTAAAGATTTGATTAGGCCTAAAGAAAATTTGCGATGAAACTACACTCTGCAAGAGATTAAGAATATTACAAAAGCAGAGATACCGCGAGTCGCCTCTTCTGGTTATCTCAGAACAAATAAACGTGTTTTACATTATTCTAAAGTAGCGATACTGACAATTTGCTACAATTATTTGTAAATGCTCCATTACCTGGTTGCCTTTTGATTGGAAAAATCAAAATTTTCTGTGAGAGTTGGTATTCCTGTCTGAAATTCTCCGATTTCAAGTCAAGAGCCATGTAATCAAAGTATGATCCCTACTTCACAAGATCTCTCATAGAAATAATGGGAAACTTTGTTTTTCAAAAGCCTCCAGCCCTTCGATCATTGAGAAGTGTTGATTCAAAGAATGCTGGCAATAGATAAAAAAGTCTGTCGAAATTTGAATGTCCTATCTCCTTACATAATAACTTGCTTGCTGTTCCCTCCTTTGTGAAGAGGCCTTATTCAAGTATTTATCAAAATGAGTGATTGGGCCTACTCATGTTGAATTGATGAATTGAAGAATTATATTATATTGTTAGTGATGATGACTCACTAAGGCCCCGTTCACACTATTCCGTTTTTGTACAAAAACGAAAAGAAAAATCTCCGTTTTTGTAAAAGTGTTCACATTAACACGAACAAAAACGACACAAAAACGGAGGTTTTCGAAAACGGTCTCCAGAGTGGATATCTACAAAAACGAAGCTTTTCAAAAACGCTGAAAAACAATGTGAACGCACAAAACCGAATGTTTTTGAAAACGGTACAATAACAATGCACAAAAACGAGTGATATGAACGGAGAGAAACGGAAATTTCTCAATGCGTTTTTTTCTAATGTGAACAGGCAAAAACTAAGGTATTTCTTTTCGTTTTTGTACAAAAACGGAATGGTGTGAACATATAGCGTCCACACCACAAAAACGAATAATAACAAAAACGGAGTAGTGTGAACAGGGCCTAAGTGTTATAGGTACAAGGGATAACTATACTGTCATTTAGTGAGATAACTAAATGAATGAGTTTTCATATGAATATTATTGAGACGTGAAATATTGATGTAACATTGGTTATGAAGCTGCATGAGGATAACAGTTAAGGAGGCTGGGCTTGACTGTGCATTTTGGTTAGTTAATCCTCCTTATTCTGAGTTCCTAATGAAGGCAAATGAGATTATTGCGTGATAAAATATAATAGGTTTAGAAAACGAGGAAGCTGGTGTCTTCATTAGTTTTGTATATCGAACAAACATGAAGGTTGGGCTACGGTCGATTCATGAAATGAAGGGGTGTATCTTTTAAATAGTAATGAATTTGTTGTTATTATTCTACGATATTTTGATTATTGTAGAACGGGTATTATTGGTAAATAACTGTGATTTTGCGTATAAGAAATGCAGTCATTAACTTAATAGTTAGTGAACGCATAGTGTTGTGAAAATAAAATTATAATTTTCATTACAAATTAACGTGTGTTTAGGTGGAATTATTCATTGTAAGCGTGGTAGTATTTTAGATAAATACCGCTGTAATCTGAAGAGAAAGTGGGAATCGTTTTGAGGAAAGATAGAGCGGGGTTCTGCATCTCGTGGAGCTCGTTTATGCATATTCTATCCAACTAAAAGACACAATACTTCTGTTGAGCTCCACGAAGGTAATATTCATCCTTTACTTAACTAATTATTTTGCATATAAATACGTTCAAGAAAGATTATTATTTGTTTATCCAACTAAAAGACACAATACTTCTGTTGAGCTCCACGAAGGTAATATTCATCCTTTACTTAACTAATTATATTGCATATATATACGTTCAAGAAAGATTATTATTTGTCTGTCTCTGAACTCTGACCGCGCTGAGTCTACGACCGAAGCAAGCACTATATAGTCTTTACGACAAAAGAGCATCAGACCCTATCGCCGGGCCTTACTTCACTTAAGGAGGAAACAGTGATAACTTAGGTCTAGGAAGCACCGTACAACACCTTCATACGATCTCTTATAGATACATTTGAAAACTTTGATGATCGTATTTTTGTTCTCAAAACCCCCAGCCCTTAATCATTCATCATTGTAGTTCTATTCCAAATAATTCCTCAAATTAATAAAATGACCTGTCAATATCTTTACATCTTCTGAGTGCCCAACGCTCAAGTTATATGTTCTATGCTGGAGAGTACAACTGGTATGCTATTCTTCCTTCATCGTCTCTTTGAAAGCAGCCATTGAAAACTTTGCTGATCATTTCTTTGATCTTAAGGTCTTCACTCTTTAATCTTTGTAGTTCTATTCCAAATAATTCTTAATAAGATAAATTGTCAATACCTTTACATCTTCTGATTTTCGAATGGTCAAGGCATGTGCACTATGTTGGAAAGCACAACGGAGGTGTTATTCTCATCTTCATGGGATCTCCAACATTTGAAAAAAACCAGACCCTTCAGCCATTGCCTTGACTTCTTATTTCTGTAAAGGACGATCAAGGCATTCGTCACGGAATTGCTGCTAAAAATCAAATACGCCACCGAACTGTAAATTGATAATGCACGTGGTTTTGGTATTCCATTCAAATACAAAACACTTCCCGCTGCCATTCCTAATATGATGGGCAGAAATGAAACGAGCATTGCTATCAGGATTAGCAATACGGTTTTGAACAGTTCTTGCACGTATAATGGCTCTTCGTTCGAACTCGATTCATTGCTGCTTCTATGCACTGGATGCTCTGCCACAAATCGACGTACTTTTAGGTAGCTTCTTGTGTATATGACGGTGAGAAATATCATCAACAGCACTGTCACGATGATGTACACGAAGTTGAAATAAACGAAAAAGCGTGCTTCGTGTATCGGTGTGAAGTAAACGGTAAGAGCCAATCCGGCGTTGGACAAAATGACAACAGCAGTTAGGATGTAGATGCTAGGTTTTCTGAAGAATCTGATAAGGCAGGAGGGAGAATGATGGAAGTCGGGATTCATGTGAAGGCATCGATCGATTGCTAGAAGCAGAGTCAGACTGGTGTTATTTCCCCACAGGAAAAACTGCATGTTGAACGTGAACGGCACCATAAGACAAAGTTCTTCAGTATTTGGAGATATGTATTGAGCACCGAGAATCGGTAATACCAATAGGCCAATGAAGGAATCCGAGATGTTTAAACACATTATCAAAAAGTTAGATGCGTTGCTCAGGGCTTGCTTCGTTGCAATGAATGATGATATCAACAGGATGTTTATCGTTGGCACTATTGGAGAATAGGCTATCAAGATCATTCCATATGGTGTATTGATGCCGAGACCGAAATCCTTTGCCATCACACAAGTACTCATTTTGATATCTGTTTTCTACGATTGAAATTCTGATTTTTCGCTGCACAGATGGATTTTAAGTATTGAGTTTCTGAATATTGACTATGCAGCAAAACTATTTTAGCACCATGCAAAAACTATAACTTTCTCATTCCTCTTACTGAAATTCTGATTTTCACTGAACACAAGTGAAAGAGGTTTCCAGTCATTCTTGCTGCTTTTACCGATTGTTGAATATAGCTGTGTGGCAATGATCTTTACCATTGGTAGAGTTTAAACAGTCTGTCCTAAAGTTCTGTCTCCTATATGGCACAAGACTAAAGGATGCGTCCACCAGGATATGTTTGTCATGAGGTCGGCCAATCAATTAGGCCTCTTTTGGTGAAAACCTTTAGGATCATTGAATTTGCTGAGACCCTAAGCTACACATTTGTGAATTGAGAGCTCTCAGTTAGAAACATATCTTAGTGCAGCGCCTGTTAGCATGAAGTAGCTATTGCATACTTTGTGCTTTATTGAACTAAAACCGTGCGATATTGATTTCAAAAATGTGCAGCATTCAGATTTGTTGACAAATCTATTAAGCACATCTAAGGATGAATATTGCAGCTTTTTTTCATACAAAAGTTTCTTTGTTAGTACAGTTTACCAAATACAATTTGCAGTATTTCCTTTCAAGCTTCCAATCCACTATTTATTCTGCTGCTGTTTTGAACTTAATTTGGATGTTCTAGGGTTTACTTTCATAAGATTCATGATTTTAAATATCGTGAGAAATGTAACCACAAATGTGCAGTATTTCAAATTTCTCAATATAGGCCGAGGTATTAAATTCATAAATCTCATTGTCAAAATCAGCGTTCTCGTTGCTGGATCACGTTTCGATGAAAAGCGAAGTTAGATGCAGATTGACTCGTAGTTAAACCTCTGATTGAACTGTCTTTCAAGAACGAAATTCATCGTATTGATTTCTAGCTGCTATGTAATAAGCCATCATTTTGTAATAAAGATTTTATCGGTAGTTATAGGACTGTCAGTTTGAACAGCTGTGCACATATTCAAATAACCATTGTGTATTGATCAAACTGACCATCAATACTCTGGTAGTGAGAAATTTATAATTAAACATTTTTCTTGTTTATTAAGTCTGAAAGATCAAACCAATGCAAGACAAGGATTGCAAGTACCTTCGTCTGTCCATTGATGTATGCAAAACATACAAGTTACTCTGACATCTGACAATCCTGTAAACTAAAAATATCTTCCCTGTTTTATATAGAAGAAGTCGTTACTTTCAGGGTTGCAAAGCAGAAATAATGACTATCATCACACTTCGAGAATTCAGCTATGATTCTTTCAACATGGCATTCATAAGCCATGCAAAATATTGGCAACGACTCTTTCAAGTATATGATATTGAAGTCAAGCTATAGATTCAAAATCTTGGACCTGTTTTGACCAGATTAAATAAACCTATCCGAACCAGTTTGCAGCCGGTAATTCGAAATTGACATCACAAGTAAAAAACCGGTCTGACCGAGTTTACACTGTCGTTTAATTGAAATTGAATTCAATTAAACCATTCCAAACTAGTTAACAGTTGTGAATTCGAAATTAACATCACAAGTTGAAACAACTCCACACTCCTGCAAAAGTCAAACATTGGCTCAATGAAGATTGACTTTACCAGTTTAAAAAGCAGTGCAATCTTTAAACCAGTTCAAGCCAGTTTACTGTCTCATTGGTTCAAGATTGAACTCACCTATCAAAACCAGCTTTAACCAGTTTACATCCCTATAGATTCAATAAAATCCTCTTTGAAATTCCATAGAGTAATTGAGATCAGCAACCTAATCGATTCTTTTCGATAAAGTGGCATCTGGACATGTCTGAAAATTATGAGGATAACACAGCTAAACATACAAAAATTAGAAGTCGTAAATTCAATTACTTAACAGGTTCATAAATTACTGTTCAATTCGAAAGATGATCTCATAGCTTCTACAGATTTTATCGTAAACGCATTGAGATCCCTCTACTGTTAATTTAACATCATCTCATTCATAATAGATGCCATCTGCAAAGAACACATAAGTGCACAATTGCATTTCATCATCGAAGAGAGAATTATGAAGGTTTTTTATTCATATTGAATCACTGCAATGTTATATAAATCCGAGTGAAAAGAAAATCACTTGCACACAAATCTTTTAGTTATGAATAAAAACACGAATTTATTTATTTTACCTAATTTCATAAGAGATAGCGTCAATTTTGGGAGTGTTTGTTATTCAATACAGCACCTCGAGTAAAGTGATCGTAGGGTCCCAACTATCAGAACCACATTCTATATAAAGTTGAGTTCCACCTTTTATGCTGAATATTGATAACCCAGAATGTTTCAAGTGACTTAAGAGTTTATCGAGCAAGAATGTTATCAATTTTATTAATGTTATATTATCAGGACCATATCGATCAACGTTTCTTAGTATTTAAGCTTAGCATCAGCCTTTTGAATGTCTCGCATAATTTTCTAGATGAGTATTCATCTAAGATTGATACATCATTATCTTGGATAATTAGATAATTTATTTGCCCAGACAGGGTGAGAATTGTCATTCCCTGACGCACACCTCTGCATGTATCACGTGATAGAGACGAGTCAATTGCCAAATAATCTTAGCTGCATGTTACTTTCCAGAAGGAACCTTCCAAAGGCAAGGCAAAAAGGATGGATATTAGACAGTGGCTTGTTTTTATTGTAAATTTTCAACCTTTATCAGAATGGTCTAAATATCCCCTGTGGTTGGGGATCAGAATTCTTCCACCATAACCTTGTGTGTCGCAAGAGGTGACTTAAAGGGTAGGCGTCAGGAAGGATATCCAACCATAAAACTTTGCTCCACAGCCGATTCATTGATATACTTGGAGACAAATGCATGGACCGGTCAACCCTGCTATGCTAGTAGACAAAAAAGCCAGCATATAAAATCTGTTTGTGTGTATGTGTGTGTAGTATGGTAGAATAGTAGTGTATAAATAGAATTGTCTATAATAACTCATGTCATAGATATGACCTTGCTCAGAGCAACAGCCAGAACTTCTTTAATTGAACACAACACCCCTTTCTCCAGCTAATTTACGTAGATGAAAATCAAATGAGAAAACAAGTTCAAAATTAACAATATTTACAAATGTTTTATCATTCATAAACAACTAAATATAAAATGAAATTACAGATGAGCAACTTCAAGATATTTCCTCTTCAATACCTAAGTACATAATGGTGAAAATATCCAAGTGGAAATTAAGTAATACCAGAACTACCAGAAAGTGTAGCCTCCCCCTGGTCCGCCTGAAACCCAATCTCCCTTTCGTTGCTGCATGAAAACAGGTTGTCCTTGTGAGGCAGCAGCTTGAGCAGCGTTTGGCATCACACCAGGTGGTGGTGGCTGAAAGAAACATTGCAATCATCAATTTTGATGTTATGAATCGTTCGCTATGTTTCTAATATTACCAGACCATGCCATTTGAGGCAGGTTGTAGCCCTGATCCACCTTGATGACTTCCTTAGACCCCTGACAATGAGCTGCCCTCTTAATATGTGAAATTTGAAGGGAACCTCCCTCAGCACGAGGGTCTTCCCCCAATGTGCACTTTCACTAAAAAGCTAAAGAACAGCCCAACCAAGAGAAGTGTGAAGTGCAATTCACTGCCCACCAACTACAAGTCTCATGGCCAGGTCTGTGCATTACTTCAAATTCTTAAGTTGAAAACCGATCAAATACCCACATAAATCTAAACAAGACTTCAAATGAGAAACTGAAACTTCTACTTACTGGGACATTGTGTGTAGCTCCAGCACCAAATCTTGCGCCTGGGTCGTATGCTCCTCCCTGCATTGGTTGTTGTTGTATATACGTGACAGTCTGTTGTTGCTAAAAGGATAAGATTAATTTCAGAAGAAGCAGGACTTGGAAGATTAATTGAGAGATATTTTGCAAGAATGAAAATGACCCAGCCAGGTAAATTGATGTGCAAACTCAGAGGTTGTTGGGTCATTTTCATTCTCACTCATTATTTCAGGCCCCTCGGGCTGGGGGGCTGTTGCCCCCTAATAATGGCTAGAACAATGGTTTTACGTCATCAGAATATGACGTAATATACTGATTTCTATCATTTAGCTCCCCCATCTGTGAAAACTTGAGCCTTGTATTTTCATCAGATAAATTCAGGAGAATTCAATCATCAATGAAAAGTAGGTAGTTAACATCTGGTAGAGATTGTCTTATGGGGGACTTGCCTAAGTTGTCTTTCAAAATATCAAGGCAACTTGCAGGTCATGAATCGAGAAGTGGTCAATGGATTGGAAGCACCACACTCCCCTTGAAAGATTCACCAGCACAATTGGTAGAGCACCTGTGTCTAAAAATTATATGCTGATCAGTAAATTTGAATTTGTTAAATGAATAATGATATAATTGAAAATAAAACTGTAGCCTAAATATATGTTTTGCAGAGTGATCTACACAAGACCAGAAAAAGGAGAAAATGTTTCTTTTCTTATGAAAAAGAATAGAAGGAAAAGGAAAAGGAAAAGAAAGATAATTAAAGGGATTATTGTAAAAGATAAGAAAGTAGGTTCCATTAAATTGTTTTAACACAGACAATCTAATCCTTTTTTAGAAGGTAAATTCTGTCTTTTTTGCTGTTTAATTTTTAAAAAATCTTATACTGCATTCACACTTGCATTGTTAGCCTGGCTTTTTTACACTAGATCTCTTCATACTAGATACACGCTTACATTCAAACAGCTAAGAATTAACAAGGTTTTTAAATGAAGGACTCTCATTGGTCAATCCCATAATTCAAATGAACTTGATTGCTGTAGAGGAATCTAATAAAACAAAGCTAAGTTAACCATTTCAGTGTGAACATAATATTACAGTCAGCTTTACAGTCAATCAACAGCATTAAAATGATGGAATTAACCAATCAAGGTCTTCCATTTAGAAACCTGGTTTAACTGCCATGCCAAAAACAAAGTGGATTTAGTTGTAATCAAGTTTAATGCACATATAGTCTGATGATAAAATAAGAATAGATTATCAATATTTGACCAGCTTACCGGTGGATAATAACCTTGAGGTGGAGCTGCAGGATATCGGGAGTAAGCTGGAGGTGGACCAGCGGGTGGTGGCTGACCAGATGGCGGTGGTACCATTGGCTGCCCTGGATACTGAGCTTGTTGCGGCTGCCCAGGGTAGGGCTGGTACTGAGATCCGGGAGGAGGTGGCCCTCCTGCCTTCTTCTCAGTAGGATATGGAGCTGGAGCTAAAGATATGATTATTTGTTTTAACAACCTATGAATCCAAGCAGAGTCAGGAACAGCGCAAGACGACACGAACAGAAAGAACGTAGATGGAATGAATATTATATATATGAAAAATCTTGTCAATATTTCGACCTGGCATACAGGGCTTCTTCAGGACTCAATTCAAGAATTCATTTTAGGATTTAATTCAAGAATCCTCATCAATGATGAAAAGGCCTATCTGAGTAGTTGTAACATTAGAGCCTTACAGTCTTGAAAATATGTTGGTGTTATTATCAAGAAGGCAGATACTATCTTGTATTTTGGCAGGTCTGAATCATCCTGAATAGCTGAATATCAACTGTGGATATCAACCTGACAAAATTCAGGCCAAGAATTTCAGCTGATGAATTTCAAACGCTAAATTTCAACAGCCCACCACAGTACCTACTGTAGTAAGTCAATCTACATAATCTGTGTACGATAGTTTAGCTGTTCCTATATATCTTAATGAGAACATCTAGCAACGGAAGAAGAGAGAGAAACAAGCTTACCTCGCGGATAGGACATTTCTTCCCCTGTTGCTTTACTTCTTACGTCAAGGAACAAAACGATAAACAAAGCAACCCGGAAATCAATTGTTAAGAAGCGGCCTGAAGTAGCAAACTTGTTTTGTGAGTCGTCATGTCGTCATAAGGGAAAGCAAAAACTCGATCACTCAGGATACCTTTTCCGGTTCCGGGTTTTATGCTAAAGATTTAACTTCAATTTACATATTCCGTGAAGAAATATCAAGTTGAGACGTTTATGGACTGCACGTTGTTCATGTCTCAGGCTAGCGCCGAAGAGAAATGAATTGTTGATGGTTTTTCGCATTTACCTTTGAGCTTTGCACTAATTAAAAAGGCAATTGCCCAAACTAAACAAGTCAAAAAATCTCCTAATAATTTGTGAACAATTTTGGTTGAATTATTTGTTGACGAATATCTTTCAACTAAAACCCTTCGAAGGAACAACTTTATTTTTGCCTAACCTTGAAAAATGCCAGAAAATAGATTACCCAAAAATTTTCTTTTTGGTGCCAAGCTGCAGCACAAATAATGAACCGTCCGTAATAACAAATTGTCAAACACCAAAAAACTGTTCTGCAACGAGAACAATCATCTCGTGCCCCTTAAAACGTTAGAAAACACCATAGGTTATTGTAGGCTATCATAGTTTACTATAGTCTATAGTTAGTATACTGTTACTATGCAGTTGATATAGTTAGTATACAGTTAGTATTAAGTAAGTAGTATACAGTTAGTTAACAGTTAATATACAGTTAGTTAACAGTTACAGTTAGTATTTACAAATACTAATACATACGAAGTCTGTATCTCGGTTTTTCTACAATTTACTAGGAAACCCAGAATTAAGCACCAAACTATTTCCACATTATCTGCAGAGCAGCAGAGCAGGTCAACATTCCCACTTATGTTCAAATCAAGGATCCCATCTTCTTGTATAGATGAAAGGACTTCGTTCTCTAATAAGGTCTCTTTCAATAGTTTATTTTTCGTCACACCTGTACCGTGACATGGCAAGATCGCCTAGTAATAAGCTTTTCTGGATCTAACTGTGATATGCCCAGTTCTTTGTGGACGTGGAAGCAAATCAAGCATGCTCTGTCTAAAGTTCGAGTTAAGTGACAAATAAACAATTGGGTTGGCTGTACTATTCAGCAGCCCCGAATAAAGGGATGCAAAGTCTATCCACGGGGATACAGTTGTCTTCCCCAACGTCTCCGCGAACATAACCACGACGAAAGGCCCCCAGGCGACAAAAAAGACAACAACAACGGTCAGAATTGACAGCGTGATTTTGCGTTCATGTTTTGCCGTTCGCATATTCCGTCGATTTGAGCGTGGTGTTTTAGAATCGCTTGCTTGCAATTTCAGGGTCATTTCAACTCGCCTATTGGCTCGCAGAATCAAGAATAGTGAGGTTAGAGTAGCCGTGATAGGCCCACAGAAACACACTCCAATCATGAAAAACATGTAAGAGATGCTTGAATTCCAATCGACGAAGCATATCGACTTGCCCTCGTGAAACGCAAATCTGCCCCATCCGAGAAATGGGGGAATGGAGAGTAGCGTTGAGATGAACCACACGCATGTGATATAGAAGATGGTGCCTAATCTAGTGAATCTGACGTCATAAAGCAGTCTACGGCACACTAGGAAGTATCTGTTTATGCTGACTGCAGCTAAAGACATTACGGACGAGACGAATGTAAGTAGGTTTATGAAGCCAGTCAAATTGCACAACGCAGATTTATTATCGCTGGCTGAAGTGACGTAAATCGTAAATGCGAGCATGTTCAGCGAAACGACGATATCGGCAAGGGAGGAGTTTAGTATGGTAGCGTTGAATGAGGTCTGCAGTGCGCGATTACGGAACACAAGAAAGAACATCATTGAATTCAGTAGCAATGCAAATGAGGAGCTGAGGATTATCAGAACCGATTGCCAAGTCTCCATTTCGGTCAGAAGGGTTTTTATTTCTGACAAGGACGAAATTATGCTCTTCTTACCTTCTTCACTGAGACTCAGCAATATGTCCCTCAGCGTAGGTCAAATGGGTTTAAAGGAAAGCTCTACGTTTGGATAGATTTCAACAATAAACTATGAATATGATCAATTTCTGCTAGTTTAAAAGTCTTCTGATCGTTTGTACCATCAACCAGAATTCTTTTCCTTTTGCATTCTTAACAAAACTTCAGTAATAAGTCATTTTGCACAGGTCTAAGGAGATAACAGAAAAGTTCAGTTCTTCTGTTTAGATAGGTTTCACCTATCAACAATTGAGTTTCAATTTCTTCCAGCTGAAAAGCTTTCCGTTCGTTTGTATCGCAAATCTAAATTTTTCGCCCTCTTTACAAATCTTCATTAATTATTTGAATAAGACTTGGGAGATAACAGAAAAGTTCTGTTCTTATATTTGGATAGATTTCACCAATCAACAATGGAGTTTCAATTTCTGCCGGCTGAAAAGCTTTCCGTTCGTTTTTATAACAAACCAAAATTCTTCTGCTTTGCCTTCTTTGCAAAAATTAAGAAATAAATAACTTCCAAGGTTTCTTCGTCATAAAGAAAGCTCTAAAACACGCCTGTTGCAGATTTTACCAGATGACTATCGACAAGTTAAATTTTTTTCTAGTTATTAAGCTTTCTGATTATTTACAAAGAGTGAAGTTATTCTTGATCAGCCTTCTTTAGAGAAGTGATCACGAAGTCACTTCAATTGGCTTGAAGAGAATTTCTACAGTAATTGCTGTCTGTTGCTCAATACGATAATATTCACTCAATTCTTGAATATCTCTGTTAATTTTGATGCAAGTTTGTCCTACCTTGTCTGCTGACATCAATCAAATGAATGGAATGGCAGTAATGCATGGAAATACTTCGTTTGAGAAGACACGTTTCTGCTACACCTCTCTTCAAGTTGTTTTTACCAAACTTTTCTGATCATTTCCCGCCACCCTTGCATAAGTCTTCTCTGGGTGACTGGAAATCGTCAACAGCGGCAACACAGTTCTTGTTTGAAAACACGAGTTTCTGCCACAGTTCATTGTGACCTGATCACCACTTGCAACTGTTCCTGATGAGCCTCTTTTCTGACCAGCCTCGTCTCTGATCTTGTTTACCGGAATTCACCTAAATATAAAGTGAGAGCAGCCAGCTGCAATATCAAAGACGAAAAATAATCTAGACTTTAATATTAATCATCTTCAATATTCAATAGTTCTAGCGGAATTTGGAGAAACTCATCAATTCTACCATTCAAAACTCACACTAATGACTCACTTATCCTCTCGAGCAGGATTGCGAATCCCACATCTATTCCGAATATAAGTCAGTCACTTCAATTATCAAAGAAAATTGAGACGTGAGTCGGTGGTGATGATCATTTGACAGCAATCGCTACTAACTTAAACTCCTGGTTAGTTCCATGTGGCATTTCAAATCAACGAAAAGGATCAATCACCCGCTAGAAATGTGTCGCTTTTGAATTTCGTAAACAACTGAATCCTTCTGCTATTCAACAGGGGTGGGTCCAGAAATCTACAGGGGGTTTCAGGGCGCTGATAAATGTTCTCCAGTTGATCAAGTTCATAACCCACAACTACAAGTCTGTGTATCGGTTTCCCGTTAGAGTGCTCAATAAATAGAGAAGGGCTATTAACACTAAGAAGAAAGAGACTCAAAAACAAAACCTCCATCTCAACAAGCCTGTTGCTTGGTTACCAACTGATCAGGAGATGTAGAGATCGAGATGGAGAGTTCGACTTTGTCTTTTGAGTTTCTTTCTTCTTAGTGAAACCCACAAATGCCGTTGGATACAACTGTCACTATTCTCACCATCAACCATCGATAAATCTACAAGAAATCAGGTAAATTGGCAGCAGAAAGTACTTTTTGGGTATCTTGAGCCATATTCTAGCATTTCATTTGCTCATTGCGGCAATTTGAGCACTCTTTGGAGTTGCTATACAACAAGTGTGGTGATAATCGGGAGGGCACATTGGATCTCGAGATCACATAATTTTAAGAACTTAGGCTTGGATATTATTAAATAGTTATTATATACATACATTAACATATAAGTTCATTACTATATCAAAATCAGCAATTTGGAACACTGCCTTTATACATTACACAGATTTAGCATACTAAATTACGCAAAAATCGTCAAAGTTTGAGATATCTAATTAATGGCAAATTGGCTTAAAAGTTAATCATTCTCACTGCTCTATTCATTCTCAAATTCACTTATTTGATGCCAGTTATTAGAGCATGATCATCACGAGACTGAATAAAAAAGCAAAATACATGTCTTCAAGAAACTTTAGGCACAGAGTGTGTAGTTTTTGCTAGGTCTCGAATGCCCTTTTGATAGTTCGAAGTTGAATATGCTTAGTGTATTATCTACGAGGACTCCTAGATATTTCACAAAGTCTTTTGAGCTATCGACAAAAAGACTATCCTTTTTCTTTCCTTTTTCTCCATAGAGAAATCACCCTTTTCATGAAGAAATATAATATTTTGTAATCACACAATATTTATTTGGTTTGCCTAAAACAAGAGCAATGAAAGAGCCCTTCCACATATATAAATACTAGAAGAAGGGAAGGGAGGAGAAAGTCTCACCTTTCAAAAGCAGTTTAAAGGCATCTACTGCAATCACACCGTAGTCTGCTGTACGCATCTGCTAATTATAACATCCAGCAGTCAATAGTTTCTCTATAAAATGCCTTCTTGTCATAATCGATTAAGTGAACCGAACTCGTTTTTATTGACCAAGTAGTCAAAACAACTCAAAACGGGTTCTAGAATCAATATTTTCATCACCTGTTCCATTGTCATAAGTTCCATTTCAATCAAGAAATTGATCACCAATCTAAAAATGCTCAGAATACAATTTATTTTCTATTTCAGTCTTTTTGACGTCTGCTTTTTCTATCTGACGGTGCTTATTCATTTCTAGACGTTCACATACGTCATAACTGAGTACGTGAAGTTTTATTTATACCTTTAAGCTTTCCTTTATGCTTTCCTTCAGCTGACCCTGAGTGGCTTTCGATTTTGTTGTGTTGCGGAATAAGGACTGTCTTTAAATGGTGGCATTTACTTCTGTCATATGTTTTGCTGATATGCACTAATGAAAGGGTTTCAACTTTGCAATTTAGGCAAAAACCACCCGAGAACTTCGAATGGCGATTGTCCGATAGGTGTTTCTCATCCTTTGCTATTGCGGAAACCCTTTTTGAAGTTTTCTTTCAAAAGTTTATTGTTAAACAGGTATCTCTAAATAAATAGGTTCTACAAACTTTTCTCCTCTTTACCAGAAGTCTCGAATGGCGATTGTCCTATGGTGTAAGCAGCAAACAATAATTGCATAGGTTGCAACAGCTTTCCTTCTCCAATCAAGAATTTTCGAATGTCAATTCTTCCGTGGGCATCCACTTCCTTAGCTATTAGATTCTCTTTCGAGGTTTTTTTCTTTCCTCAACACTGATTTCACTGCTTGTACCTGAGCTCTGAAAAACGATAGTAGACGTTAATGAAATTCCTAATTTCAATACCATTGGATACGTATGGGTGGGTTGAGTTGATAGGCAAATACGCTTACTATCTTCGTAAAGTATTGGTTTATGTGCAAAGCACAAAGGACTCACTGAATGGGTAAAGTAATCGAGCAGTGTGTTGATAGCTGATAGGCAATAACGTTTACTATCTTCGTAAGGTATTGGTTTATATGCAAAGCGCCCACTGAATAGGTAGACTAATCGAGCAGTGCGACCCTGTTGAGGAAGCAGTGCGACCCTCTTGTCCTTCATCTCGATGTGACCACACCTCATGATTCCTTTTGCCTTTTGCCTGGATTTACAAAGAGCCGGCATTTCTCCCCTCGCACTTTGTGACAGGTCTGAAGGTGATTTCGAGCCCGGACCCTTGGAAAAAGGTCGAGTGATCCAACCACTCAGCAATCCCTGCACTATTCAGAATAGGGTTCCTTTTCCGATATACAGAATAGGTTGTGGGTTCAAGACGCAGCCGAGTCAATTTATTTTCACAAATTAATTTTGATCGGTGGAAAAGTGGACAGCATTAGTGAACAATACATTAGTGAACATCATTGGTCTCGAATGAAACATTGTACGAAGGATAAGTGCTATACAGAAGAGTTATTTCGGTGGAAAATCAGGCTTCACTTTTGAACGGGCCCTCGTTACTTCTTACTTAATTGATTCAACCCAGTTGCAGATATTGTTTGGAGTCTAACTTTTAGCGATCGTTGCCTTTTCAAATATTAAATTCCAAATAAAATGGCTGATGAATTTCCAAAATTAACTCACATTTCTTAATCTTTCTCTTATTCTCTCTGCAACGTTATCCAAATTCTTATCACCTGTCTATGAAAAAATCGATGTGAATGATTTGGCATCGGGCATGAGTGGTTAAAACAGGATTTTCAAATCGTCATATAAAACAATGATATAAAACATAAAAATGATAAATGAAAGAATAAATAATAGGATGTCCGGGTATTACAGAAATGGGTAAAAAGTTATCAAGCATTTCTTGAAGGAATAAGCCCTAGAGATACTAGAAAATGCGGTGAGTGGTGTTTATCCACCATTCAAGGCCTGAACTCGATACTTGGTAGAAAAGTGGCAGGAATATCGAACACCGTCTTTCTATGTTATTACTTTGTAGTCTGTAATTCGGTTTGCCGAAACATTGCTCAATTCATTGAAGAAGAATGGTATAATGTATTGAGCAGAGAGCAAGACATCTCCTGATGAGTGGGAAACCACGAAATAGGCTTGTCGAGATGGAGATTTTACTTTCTTGAGTCTTCCTTTCTCAGTATATTATGTTGTTACTTCTTAATAGCTAGAAGCATCTCATGACATGGTTCCGCACTAATGACGACAATCCTCGATACAACTGCATATTCCTCACTAATTGCTAGTTACATTGGAAGGTTATTGAAAATAACATTAAGCTGTTTTGTCTGAAATCATCAGCGCGTTTTTTCGGGAAAGAGAACGGTAAAAACAACTAAAAGGACATACAAGAGACTTGTTCAGCTTTCGTTGTTCAGCATACGGATCCCTATGAACAAAGCAAAAACAGCATCTATTAGTTTTCTACGATTGATACAATGTTTCTCATTTAAAGAGCACATTCAGCGGACATAAAACATCAAAGGTGTTTGGCTCTGATGTTTATTAAACATCAATTTTTGAAGTTAGATTCAATTTCTAAGTATCTTCGTGCCATGTTTAACCTCTCGGTTGTCACTGATGTTATTTTATAGATGGTTGGAAAATTTTCTAGGGTAAACTCTATTTTCAACAGTTGTCAATATTATGGTTGACCAAATTATCTATGTTCTTCCATTTCTGTCGAGGGTTTTTAAAAGTTTCCAAATCTTCTTCATGATTACTTTGATAGTAGCAATCAGTAATCATAGAAGCTAGGATAAAGACTCTTGAGGTACGAATATTCCATCATGAAGTATTCATAAGTTATCATCAATCAAAACTGTAAATAAACTTATAACAACGCAAATTTTCACACCTACCATGCTCCTGGTGAGGCAGATACAGTAACTGTCGAAGAAGATGATGCCGATGGTTGCTGTAGCCAAACAATTTTCTTTTCAGAATTCTGGATAGGCCTTTTAAATCTTTCAGACGAAGATGAGTTGGTCAACCTCGAATCTACTGGACTTTCAGTCATATTTAGTTGAGAATGAACTTCTTTGGTAGAGGCTTTAATGTTAGATCTATCTGGCTCATTTCCTTCCATTTCGGAGCGTGAAATATTCTGCAGTTGCACAGGTAGTGTTGCATGCTTTGTTGCTATTCTAGGGTACTCAGACGGAGGGGGAGGTGGTGGTGGTGGGTAGCAGTAAAACGGTAAGTTTGCAGGGGGCGTAGGTAGAAGTGGGAAATGAGGTGTTCCAGGTTGATTGGTAGAAGTGGTAATAAGTGGACAAGCTTGTGAATCAATCAATATCTGTTCGCTTGATACTGCAGGATTTATGAGTGATCTACATGGAGTGTCAGGTTCGGATACAGTTTGAATTTGGTTGTCTCTTTCCTTACTGAAAGATTCGACTTCTTTCTCCGGTTGTACGTTAGGCTCAGGAAAATACTCTGAAATGAAAAACTCAAATCAGAATTCAATGGCCATACTTATCCATTTACAGTATCTTTACCCTGGACAATGATATCTGTGGAATGTATTACTGATTTCTAAATTAAATTTTTAAAATCGATAAAATCACAAGCATTATTTGCGATGTTTCTGACTTCTCCAGTTTTCACGTTCATTATACTGATCACAAAAGTATGGATTCAAAGACCAACCTTTGCACTTCTTTGCAACTTGGTACTGTCTTGCTCTTAGTTTCTCTCTAGTATCGCTCACAGTTTCATATTCAGGCGCATATGCAACATGAAGAATTCCACCAAAAAACGACCTCATGTCGAGTTTTTTCTTGGCAAACCTTGAGAATGAAATCGGGAAATTAAAGATTAAAAGGCGTTTAGGCGTTGAAGACAATAATGATATATGATATCGCTGTGGTTTCTGTTATCGATGTAGTAAATTCCATTAAGCATTAGTTTATGTTTGACGTAGAAAGGAGTTTTAGCAGAACAGGCAGAAACTCTGGCTAATTTGAATTCTCTGGGGGGTCGTAAAAATGATAATATTATAGAAAGTTATAAATCAGACAGATGAATCATATAAGAATTGATACTGAAGAGACCGGAGAATCTGATGTCCTATCATTCTGCCAGAACGTTGAAATCTTATTCCTAATGTCATCGGACCATGTGTGGCGCACAAATTCAGAGGATCCAGTCCTGCTCGGGTCATGTTTCGGCTTGAACCATAAACAAAATTTGCTCCATCATAAAACTGCAGTTTTCATTCTTTCTTAATTTCTCTTTTTTCAGATTGCAAGAAATTCATCCTAACACCCAGCCACTATCATAGAATTTTAGTGTAGGATTGTCTCAGTTCATAAGAATAGCTAATATCACCTTGCTGATTGAATCTTTTTAAATTTGACCCAGTACGTATCGGTAAATTCCTCTGATGGGTATTCATCCAAAATTCGGTACCTAAAATAAAAACTTCTTGTGTGATTGCAATAGAAATTTAATTTTTAAAAGCTGGAAGGAAACATGTTACTCTATTGCTAATAAAATAATTTAAGCGCAACAGCTCACAATCTGCTCCTGATTTCCTGGTTTAAATAGGTATGAATTCTAAGAAATAGCTTTTTCGTAAGGATGGGTCTGAATTTTTGCCACAATCTCACTTAATGTCTCATTCCCTACTTTCATCTGAGATTTAAAGTAACCTCAACAAGATAAGCGGTTACACATCCCAAAATCGGTTAGTAGCACACCCAGAGAAAACCAAAGCATTGTTATTTAGAGAACATAGTCAGGCAAGTTTTGTTGTTAACTCTGCTCTGCTGTTGCTGGATGGTGTCAAAATATAATACGAAAAATCATAGTAATGTCTAGGATTCACATTGGATGAGCACCTCGAGTATTCTGATCAGGTGAAGGATTCATGCAGAAAACTTAATTATGTTATCTCAATTATCAGGAGAGAGAGGAATTGCCTCCCTCCTGAACCTAGCAAATTCACTTGTACTTAGCCAAATTGACTATTCTCTCCTTTTTCATAATTTCAGTGTTAAGCAGTTAGATACTCTTCTGAAACTTAAAAATGTTGTACTCCTGTAAGATTTTCTGTAAGCCGTAGAACCAATAGCAATCCTCTCTTCATCAAACTGAACTGGCTCCCTGTTCACCAAAGAATAGAAGTGAAAACTTCCATCCTCATGCAATAGATTGTTAATGGTATGGCACCTGGATATTTGTCAGATATGACAGTCAGAGAAGCAGTGTCAATGAACACTTTACACGCTTCTCGGCCAGTGGATGCCTATTTCGATCAAGCGGGGCAAGAAAATTCTTTGATAAAATACTCAAATTTTATACAACTAAGGTTTGGAATTTTTACCTGAGGTTTTGAGAAATATATCGTCACACTCCCCATTTAAAACAGAGTACCAATCTTTTTTATTGACAAATCCATTAACCATTTTTATATTAAGAATTAAGGTCCATTGTACAATTAAAACATAATTTTTCCATCTATTCATTTATTTCATTCCTTATCTTATATAAGTTTTTCATTTATTTTTCTTTTTAAGTTAGACCAGGCTGTAAACAAGCTTATGCTCATTCCTGTTATTCAATTTAAAGATATTTAAACAAACATACATAAAAATTGAGAAATATAAACTTAAAATGCAGTATCTTTGCATCAGACATTTGAACCAATTCATTCATTTGTTGCGTACCATTCCAAATATGCTTACCAACCTCAGCAGTAAGTACATCCCCCTCCAAAGGGCAGGTACAGCCTGTGGATTATTCATAATTGGAAAGGAAATTTCATGCTGATTACAAATGTGAATGTTAAATACATAGGAAGAATCAAAATATGATTGAACACAACAAGGGTAAATGTTGGAAACAACAAATTAAAACTGACTCATCAACTTCTCCATAAAGTGCAAAAAGCTCAACTAGCTCTTTACTGACACCAACACTTGGTATTCCCTGAACTAGGAGGTATCTTGATTCTTGATTGATGGTATAGACCTAAAGAGAATGAAATCAGTAAAAACGCAGCTAATATGAGGTACTATGATCTATGCCTCCTCCCTTGGGAGAAATTCTACATTTTTTTGAGGATATTTAGGTACTAATTTCTCTTATTAGCTGTAGCCAACCCACTCTGCAGAGCCCGAAAACTCCAGAAACCACCCATATCTGCACACGCAAGGCATACTTTTTCGCGAGCACTTACAGCTGCCATACTTTGCGTGCACAGTGCAGGCTGGCTGGGCTGCCTGTATACACAACTTAATTTTCAGAGTATGGCTCCATCTTGGTTTGGGCCACGCCACAAGACAAGTTTCCCATTCTAATCTTGGATGCGTTGATGCCAT
Organism: Pelagia noctiluca; assembly: GCA_963924455.1. Lineage (NCBI taxonomy): Eukaryota > Metazoa > Cnidaria > Scyphozoa > Semaeostomeae > Pelagiidae > Pelagia > Pelagia noctiluca. Next base: position 3,687,506 of record OZ004315.1, on the reverse strand, counting down.
AATGTGCATTATGGTACACAAAATGCACAATATTTTCAAGACTTACAATTAAAAAACATTAAGTATAAACTACATGCTGGTTAGATTCTCAAATAGAATTGTTTATAGCCTAGTGTCAATACAACTAATCACAAATATGGTCTATACCATCTTTTGCCATCATTTCCACGCTTTTTTTGGGTGTTGTCTTCTTAAAATATTTAAAGGAGACCACACCCAAAAAAGGTGTGGCAAAAATGGTAGTACCATTTTAAAGATGCTGCGCACGGCCCCTGGTATAAACTACATAGGTATCATGCATCATAAATGATGTCAACAATGATGAATGATGCCTTAATCATCAATTCAAACCTTCACAGCTCTCTCCCATCTTGCTTCTCTATACCTTGGTCTTGAGTGGCAGAATTTTGCTTGCTTATGATTTTGCTTCATAATCTATCATTTTGCAGGAAACGCATGATCACTGTGTCTCCTCTGTTGTGTAGACATTTGTAAATTTCAACTCAAATTCTCTACTAGATTTATTTTGCCAAAATGCCTAGGCCACTTGGCCTCGGTTTCGAAAAATCTCTCACCCGATATCTGTGGGGATTCCCTCCCCTTTCCTCTTTCTCTTATCCAATCAGAACCGCGAAACGTATTCTCTCTGAAAGTCACAGGGTTCAAAACTCACAGGTAGGATCAACAAAGGACAGCACAAGGCCTAGTATGGTTGCCGACCAACTTTCTGCCCAAAGATCCAGAAATACAAAGACCTGCCTCTATAAATGCTGATTCATCTAAGTTCAAAATGGCGAAAGGAAAACCACACACTTCAAGTCGGGCAAATGGGAACACACCGCCAAAACACAAACAACAAAGTCGTGGAAAAAAGTCCAGATCAGATCTCAAAGACAAGAAAGAGTCTGCCTCCAATGTTTCGTTGAATAAGCAGAGAATTGGATATGCTTGTGTCGTTGTCATCCTCGGTAAGTACTGCAGCAAATGAATGTTATTATGGTTAATTTGTAATTTGTCAGGGTTTTATATGTTCAAAATTGCCATCGATCATCAAAATTTATGACTTTTCCGTCTTCAACTGTCTATATTGATACAATTACGATTATCTCATGTTTCATACTCTAATCCGACAATAATCTCTTTCAATTCTAGCTTTGGCCTCAGGAAAGCTCCACAGGTAATTACGAATGCTTATCTATTTTATGCTTTTTTTGAAATTCTTGATAAGACAATCAGTAGTGGGGTTTCTCTTAAAGAATGATATTATATTTCAAGCAATCTATTGTTTTCTTCATCAATGTAAGAAAATAATAAGACAATCTAAGGAAGTTCCAGTTCTGAAAGATGTCTAGTTTTCTTATAAAAAATACTGAATCTCTTTATCTTATGTAAACAAATCTAACACATGCACCTGTTATGTAGTGCTAAGATTGACATTTCTAGTTTTATTCAGTCAGGTCTATTGATCCACCATGTGTTGTATATAATCTTTTTTATAAGAACAGTTTTATAAGAAAACAAGCCTCAAATCTTTTTCATGATTCAGTAACACGATAAGAACAGGCTGAGGCTCGAAAATTCTTTGCCCAATAAAGAAATTTAGGATAAGAAAAACAAGATAAGAAGTGAACAAGCAGATTTGTTTGTTTGTTTAATTGTGGTTGTTTGAGAGAGGTTAAGGCTGGGCCAATGGACTAAAAACACCCTTCTTTATTTCTATTATGTGGTATTTTGCATTAATGGTGAAGAATGCCTACTCCATGGGCACATAAGAAACCGCAGTGGGCCATTTCAATAACTTTTAAGAAACTTTTTTAAAGATAATAAGAAATTTGTATTTACTCAAAGTTTAAGATATTTTGTGATTTATTTAACCCTCAAAAAACTGTGTTTGCCAGTGGATATTTTACTTTTTTTGTGAAAAGGGCCCTGCAACAAGGTATGAAAGCCTTTATGGGAAAAGTGTTTGAAATGTCATGCTGCAGTCTCTTATGTGTTCGTTTCTTGTATACGGTAACTAAGTCAGGATAGGCAGTCTACTACCCTACTTCCTTTGGGTCTGTTCTAGAAAGGAGCAAGTAGAGAGCCTAAATCTCTCCTTTATCCATGTCCTGTGTGCATCATTTTTCAAATTGCCTAGAGAAATCTTCAATCCTTCAATCCTACTAGAAATGTTGAAGGGAACTCAAAACCCTTTTGAACATGATTTTCGGAGTTCTGTTGCTACAAACTTGTGCACCAAAATGCATCAATGAGTTACTATCCAATAGCACTATCTGCATAAGCAACATATCTCATTTCTAAGATTTTTGATCTACTTGATTTCTTAGGGGTAACATCAATTAAAAGACCGCATTTCTCAAAGAAAAGAAAAGAGCCCTTGAATCTGCAGCTATTCTTTTTAGGCCCTAAAGCTACGTGTCTTGAACCACTCTTATATTTGCTGGTCTCCTTAAAGTATATTCTCATGCTGGTACAAAAATGCAAAAAAATTGATAAATTTCACAAATAGATTTTGTCATAGCCTCTCCGATAGACAGCAGAACTTACTCTTTCAGTTTCAATGCACAGTTCTGACAAACCTAAAGCTCCACTGAAAATTGGAAAGCTGTATCTGAATTTTTTTCTAGAAATCAAGGTAGAGGGAAGAACATTGCGCTTTTCGATTCTTTGAAAACGGATTTGAAAAAGGTTTTCTAGGCCTTCCCCTAAACAACCAAGTCGATCGAAAGTCTAAAAGTGTATTATCATCCCTATGTATCATGCTGTTGAGAAATCCGAGTCTCTGCAAAAGATAGTGGATCGTATTTCACGCAATGCATGATGGGATTACTCTTAGCAACACGTAGCTACTAAAATTGCAACGGCCTAAGTTTTTCGTAGCGGCCGTCGTTGGTTTTGGTATACATCAAGTTTAGCTATACGTTACTAATGGGCGTATTCCCATGTGCGTTGCGTGGAACGAGACCCATCATCTCCTGCTGGATCGTATATTGATGAACGAGGACTAGGGGAAGCATTTTCTTTGCTTAATCTAAATCTAGACATCCCATTGCTAGACCGAAGACACCTGGGTATAGCATAAAACTGCATCCTAATTATGTTTTGTATTGCAGCTCACACATTTCAAGCATGTTTGAAAATGAACGATTTTTCTCTCATTTATCAACACTGGAACGAGAGCTTTCATTTCGTACTGAAATGGTATGTGTTAACCTTTTGTCAATGAAATAGTAGGCGTGGGATTTTTAAACCTGACATAATTCACTGAAATCTGCAGATGTTGAACTATTGTGTGTAAAATATTTTTTCTGAGATCTCTATCAAACATATCTTTTAGATTTACAGGCCTAGTGCCTTAATATGAATTCTAAATTCAAATCATGAATATTAAGTAAAGTAAAATGAACTTTTTGAAAAAATAAAAAAAGTCCTTATTAGTACCTATCGTACCCTCTAGTCTAAGATGCACCTATTTATCTCAGCCCCAACCCCCACCCAAGCTAACAAAACCCTTCTAAGTGCAGAATAAAGCCTAGCGCAGACTAGCGATTTTTGTCGCTGACGACAAAAATCGCAGGTTTGCGGGTAAAAACCACCCACGATTTTTGTCGCTAGCGACTGAAAAAAATATCTGGCATGCTAAATATTATTTTTTGTCGCCTGCGACTGAAGACAGAAAATCGCTTGTGTGCGGGGTGCAAAAACAAATTTTTGGTTGATAAGCCAATCATGGGCCGTTTTCCTAACACGTGATGGTTAGCTCATTTTCCCTCCCACAACACATGGCAAGTTCGGAAAGCAATCCAAAATGGAGGCCACAAATGAAGTGTTTTCCTGGACCACAGAAAACGAAGACCTTCTGGTTGAACTTTGGAGCGAAAAACTCTGTCTGTATGCTATAAATTCACCCGAGTATGCAGACAGGGTTGCAAAAGTCTCTCTGCTGCTGATATAGATTTTCGCAGATGGGTGTCTTGTTTTGATATCACTGGGTTTACTTTATTTAAAATGAGCTGAAAAGTATCTTCATTCATCCGAAAATAGTGTTTGTACATCTCCTTGTCTTTTTCTTCAAGTTCTCTGACAAGATTATGAAAAGCTCCCTGCTCTTTTCTACGACTGATCCAAGGCCTCACCCACATTGATCTCTTCTTCTTCTTTCGTCTTATTCTCCTTATAAAAATCAAGGCCACTAGCAATTTTTTCATTTTCAAGCGTTTTGACTTCCTAACTGCAGCCATTTTCTTTTTCCCCAAAATCGAAAAAACTTTCTCGCCCATTCGCCCAGTGAGTGTTCCCGCCATTTTCTAGTCGAGGCCTGCTTTGAAACTTGAAAGCGAGATTAAACTTTTGTGATCGTCATGAAAAAGTCGCAAGTGTGCGGGAAAAAACATTCAGTCTCCAGCGACAAAAATCGCAGTATTTGGCGACAAAAATCGCTAGTCTGCGCTAGGCTTAAAAGACAGAAACTGAAAAATTAAGTGGCACTTAATCTCGATTTCAGCTGTCAGCGACTCTGTCAACCAAAAATAATTGTGGTTTTATCTGCCCAAACACCCAACCTACGCTCTCAAATGGATATTTCGGGAAAGTTTCAATACATTTTAGATCTATTCTTTGTATTTCCTCTTCGAGTTCTCTCTGTGGATATTGACGATTAATATAGAACTGTTTGTTCCTTTTATTTGCTTCGTACACAATAGGTAACGATCCAAATCTTAGTCACCATTTGCTTCTTAAACCAACAGCTAGGGATACTAAGCTAGAACGGGCTAATTTTTTTGAAATTAGCTCGTTCTGGCTAAATTTAGCCCGTTTTGGCTAATAAAAAATTATTTTCCTGAAAATTTTGAAGCCAAAACGGGCTAAAACGTCGATTTCTTGGATTTCCAGGAACCGGGCCGCTATTTTGACGCGATATTTGGGTTCTACGCATCAAGAAACGGGGATTCATGTAAAAAAATTGGGGGTTTCTCCGGCGGAAGTTTGAGAAAAATGCGACTTTAACTTTTGTGACGTTTTCTATTGTTCTTTCTCATGCGTTTAAGTCCGCGTAATGACGCCCGTGCCGTGCGGCGAAATGAAAAAAATAGATAATTCAGACTTAAACACCAGCTTTGTACGTTTCTATAATGAGGTCTTCTAATAAGATGTTTATCAATACAACGTAAATTACAAAAATGTTTAAATTGAAGTTGCACTCATAAAAGCCTTGTTTCTGAAGCTTCCCCGCACGGCACGGGTGTCATTACGCGGACTTAACCGCATCAGAAAGAACAATAGAAAACGTCACAAAAGTTAAAGTCGCATTTTTCTCAAACTTCCGCCGGAGAAACCCCCAAATTTTTTTACATGAATCCTCGTTTCTTGATGCATAGAACCCAAATATCGCGTCAAAATAGCGGCCCGGTTCCTGGAAATCCAAGAAATCAAGGTTTTAGCCTGTTTGGGCTTCAAAAATTTCAAGAAAATAATTTTTCTTATGCCAAAACGGGCTAAAATTAGCCAGAACGAGCTAATTTCAAAAAAATTAGCCCGTTCTAGCTTAGTATCCCTAGCTGACCAAGAACACAAAACCTGAGTGTCTGGGAATCCCCTTTTCAAAATTAAAATTCTACTTTACTGGTATTAATATTGTTGGCATTGTTCTCATATTTTCTGAATTTTGATTGATTTTTATTTGCACACCTTGATTGACCTTGGCTGAGTAATGGATTACATGCACCTTTTTATATGTAGCTGCTTTAAAAGCAAGTCAGTTCTTGCAAGAGAAAAATTTCAACAAATTACCCCCCCCGTACTTTTCCCTGAGTAATCTTTGCGTACCACTAATTGGTTATCGAATATCCGAAGAAAAACGTTTCTCTGGGGGTTAGGACCAGATTTTGGTCTTTAAAGTCGCAACAAACCCAATCACACACGTTTTGAAGGCTGGGACTGCACCTAAATGCCATTACACGTATTTTTTTAATAAGCAATTCCAACTCGAGCTCAGTACTAAGAATTGACTAGCTAGATGGCAAATTTGAGTACTCAAAATGGCTTAGCAATTGCTTTGCTTTTTATATTTGAAGAGTTGTTTCTTAGAATATTATTTTACAAGTTTTTCTAAAACAAACGTCCATGGTATCTTGCATACAAAAGTGTGCCAGGGTACTGATATCCAGTATAAACTAATTCTCTATAGCTGCTGCACGATTTTCATTGCCAATTGGATCAGAACTAGAATTTTTAGATTGCTTAGCATTCATTTATCTAGTACTAGAATTGCTGAAGTTTTTATCTTGTCGAGTACTGCCTTACTTATAAAGCAGTTGCTTATAAAAAAATCCTCGTATTCCACCTTTTTCTTACAGACCTAATTTCAGTCAGTCATTTTCGCTATTGTGCCCGAGCTATGATTTCTTATCAATTGTTTTCTAAATCTATCTCGATAAGAAACTGATAAGACAAAATAAACATGGCTTTAATGAGGACTTTTGATAATTTTGTCTTCTTGAGGAACTTTAAAGAAAAAATTGATGAAGAAGATATATAATCATTGAAACGTCTTATAGCAATATTCATTGTTGTTTTATCTTTTGAATATTTCATAAACGTAGAAAAATTGGCTTTCATATTAGTATTGATAAGAAACTGCATCTTTTTGTTGAGCTAACATCTAAGTGACAAGAAAATGCTTTCTTCTATCTTTCCTTCCACACAACACTCATGAATAGGAAGATGCTGGTTTTATTGATTTTAACTTAAAAAGACTGTATACCTACTATTCTACTATCAAATCTGGCTGGAAAGTTTGTCTCTTGAAATTCGATGATTCTGACATCATCAATGATTTTGATATCATCGCATTCTCTTTGGCCCTCTGATTCTGATTCTGTCATGTTGTCTGTATCCTCAAGGCAAAGCAATAGAAGTTTTAGGAATAGGTCAGTTTTTTAGAAGATTGGTGTTTAAATTGAATGTTTCGGGAAAGAAGGTGTCTGCCTGGGCGAGCAAGGGACACGAACCAAACTAATCTTTTTTTAGTTTTTCTTAAAAGAGCTAAAATTTAATACAAAATTCAAGATTATATTTGGTTGAATTTATTCTTCCAGGGTCTTTATTATTCCTACTACAAAACCATTGTTGAGGCTCCTTCATTTTTGGAAGGTTTACAGTCGGTTACTTCATGTAATATCACTGAATACCCGAGTAAAGTCAACGTCTTGCGAAGATTCAACTTGTACCCTGAGGTAAGGTCTACTTTTCATAATCTAAATTTATTGGTTGGTTGGATTGATTGGCTGGACAATGGATATTAGCAATGTGACATCGCCAATGTATCAATATCTCATCGTCGTAGATTGTCCATTTACCGAAATAGTTCAGTTTATCGAGCCTTTTCGAATTAGTCCCCCTCAATCTCAATTTTGTTGAAGAGTCTTTACATAAATATGTAATAATAAATAATGAAAATATGATGTAAATATAGTCGTGGATAACTTCATAGAAGAAAAAAGATAAAAAGTCGGTGTTCTGATTTTAGAGAGACAGTGCTCGATATATTAATAGTAGAGCAGTGAATTCATTAACGGCAGAAGAGACAAGAAATTACTCCTTCATTTCTACAAGCATGTTTCGTGATTGCTTAATCACTAGAAGATGTACTAATGAAGAAGATAGGTATGCAGAAAACGAGTCAATTTTTGAAAAAGCAGTTGGAGCAGCTTTAGTAGAAACGGGTCTGATTTGTTCTTTCTTTTCGAAGAATTCAGTGAAGTTTTATTTCGTTCTTTAGAACACAACATAGATTAGAAAGTACAGTCCTTCAGGGAATGTATTTGAACTAAAACATCCTGAAGAGATTTTGTAGATTATGCAATTGGAGAAGGCTCAACTAATGATGGTTAATGACCCTGACAAGGACGTAGCCTTATAAGTCGGAGTTGAGGTGCAGTTGGACAGGGACAAAACTAAAGATGTTTAAGTAGGTTTACAAGACAATCCAAGTCCTAGATTTGCATTAGCCTCCTTTGAAAAAAAGAGTTATGAATAATCCCCCCAGAACTAATTTAAATCATTTATACGGTAAGACAAATTAGTAACTCTTTATATCGATTCATCCTCCTTTTTCAGGTTGCACTTGGCTTTGCATTTCGAATGTATGATTGGATTGCAAAATCATACAAAATAAGAACAAAAGATTGCTACACTGTAAATAGAGGGTACGGGCTGCCCCCAGTTGAAAGCTGTGAAGGTACGATTTCAATATTGAATACTTTCAATGAATGTCGATTTGAAGTCAGCCTAATAAGCTTACAATGCGATGCAGGAGTTGGTCAATATTTTATGTTTTACGAAGATTTTAGCTCGTTTCGATTTTCTTATTCTTCAGTGTTTCTTTTCTCCTGAGAAAATATTCATGAGTGAGTATGCATGGATGTATTCATGGACATTTTGGCTGCATAGAACTGATAAATAACGTTTTGCAATATCAAAAGTATTTTATTTCAGGTATGGGTGATATGGCATTCTTCTACGTGTTTCCAATATTTTGGTTGAATGGTGCGATGATGTCACTCGTGTTTCTTATTGGCCTTTACCTGAGGTAAGACATGTTTCATAGGAGGTTTGTGTTCGAAGAGATAGATGTTTTTGATCTTTTCTGTTCATGGTTTTCATTCATTTAATGAGCAAGAGAATTCGAATTCTATCAAGTTTAGATATCAGTCATATAACAGTTGAAATACATTTTCGTGACATCTTAAGTGTTATTGTTGAGAGTAGCTAATAGCTATAGGCGTTATGTAAAGCTACCCCTTAGTTATGTAAATATCAGTGATGTATTTATGAAAACTGCTTATAGAAATATACAGCCAACCTTTATTGTCAGTAGTGAATTTTCGTGACATACTGAACGACTATCCCACACCAGGCAGTGTATCACAGCCAACCATAACTGCATAGGGTTGCGAGGTCAATTTGAGAAGAAGTAGGATTTGGAAAACAATGGAGATAATTTGCTTGAATGAAAAATAATCCAATCAGGACTCGAACCCACGACCTCAGTGGGTAGAGAGATTGAAGTCGTCGGTTGGATTCCTACTGGCAAATAAATTTTTCATTCAAGCAGATTATCTCGATTGACTGTCCCAGTCCCTGCTTCTTCACAAATTTCCATTAACGATCACAAAATCCTAAAATAAAACAGTTCAGTACCGAATCTATAGTAAAGATAAAATTTCCACAACGTTTTGGGAATAACACCCGTTATCAAGTGGCTCGTTATTTAGTGACTTGATAACGGGTATAATCCCGAAACGTTGTGGAATTTTATCTTTACTATAAATTCGGTACTAATCTGTTTAATTTTAGCATTTCATGATATATCTACATAGTACTACACGTAGTCAACTCTTTATTCCATTAACGATGTTTGTATATAAAACAGATGAACTGAAATGAGCTCTTGCCTTCAGTGGATCCTCATCTTCTTGATCAGTCTAGCAATTGAAAGATTACCAAACCTCTGCTGTGTAATGATTATGAAACTTGAATGATCACCTTGGCCTATTTGTTTTCTTTTATACAGATATTTGCTCATCATCCCCAACTACCTCTTAGTAGGACCTTAGACCTAACAAATTTTCGTACGTCTACTTTCAACTGATAACAGTTTGATAGTCAATGATAAGTTTATTTTGTTTTCAGTGGAAGCATACTTGGGGGAATATTAGCAGTTGCATCTTATTTCTTCAACCATGGTGAAGTGAGTAAATCTCTTTTGTGTATATCTATTAAGAGCATATTGATAAATGATAAGGCATGAGAAGGATTTGATCCGCAACACGAATTAACTCATTATGGATAAGCTTGGAGTTGTAAACACCTCAAGGTTACTGTACTAACGTATTGTCCTGGTTTAGGACAGTGGCGAATGAAAGACATGGTGGTGGCATATATCAATTGCGATAGCCTGCTCTGGTAAAAAATCTTATCTTCTTTTCCTAGCTTTTTGAATACTTTAGATACTGGAAGAAATCATATACTGTCTTTGGATGGTACAAAACTTCAAAATAGCCAGAAATATCGGAAACATAGCGAAGCGAACACATGGACACATCCACAATCTGGTTATATAAATCAGTTAGGTTTCTGTTTCGTTCTCTTTCTGACGTATTACTCTGTTGAGTGTCAGATAAAAAGCGTAAGTAATCCATGTGTTAATTTCGCTATGTTTCCAATATTTCTGATTATTTCAAATCATATACTGTGAGTCAGGGCAGCTTTGATAAGGAATTTGAGAAATAATTCTCATGAATTTTGTTTGGAAAGTAAGTGGGAAATCATTGAGCCAGCCTGTCAGTTTTTCGAGAATGGATCCTAGGAAGGGGAACTTCATAGTTTCAGGCGGGTTTTTTTGTTTCACGAAAGCTTTACTAGGACTTAATGTTATCATTTTCACTGCATTTTGAAACCTCCAACATATCGCTCATATATTTAATTGAAGAAGTTCGATGTACCGTCCATAAGGTTGAAATTTTAAAAGTAAAACTGGTATCACAATTTGTGGGCTATAAATGGTTTCACTTTCTACCATAAATGTTTAAACATTTCTTTGTTACTGACTTTCATTTCAAGTAACTAGCCTATGGTTCCAAAAAATAGCCTTTGCTTATCAATGAAAATTATTTATACAAATAATTATTCATATCTAAGAGTAGATACAAAGAAATTCTGCAACATACTTCAATAGTACGCAGAGTTTGATGCCCCATGTTTTGCTTGTTGTTCTTGTAACTTCTTGAGCATTCTCTGTGTACATTAAAAACCTGCATATAAAACCACTTCTTCCTCCATCCTAGAATTTCAGCGTTTTAACAAAACCCTACCTGTCACATCTTAAAGATCAGCCCTGATGAAATATGAAATTGTGGACGAAAGGAGTACTTGAAATGCATAACCTTATCATTTTAGACAATCCATCCCAAAACAAATCTGCTAAAATGTCCCTGATGATTAGGAACCTAGTAGACTAAATCTGAAATAGAGAGGTTCTTTTTCGCGGGTTTTACTCTATCTTGAGCCATCTTCAACTATTTCGTAATCATTCATATTTTCATTTTCCCCAGGCAACAAGAATTATGTGGACTCCACCATTACGTGAAAGCTTTTCATTTCCTTTTCTAATTGCCCAGCTGCTATGTGTAGTCTTCATCATCAGGTAAGTCAGCTTCCTGTTCATTTATCTGGATATTCATACTCCCATCCAAACAATGGTTAATGAGTTTTAGATTAATGTGTTCTAATGGGTCAAAAGGTTGGTTCATTTATTTAGCTTGAGCGCTTAACCGAGATAAGGGCACCATACAGACCCCGTGAGGCTATAAAACACATCTGGAAATGTTAGAAATATGAAATAAAAATGGTTAAAGATATACTGATATTGATTGATATCAAAAACTACTTTTTACAGAAAATATGAAATAGGAATAATGTCCCTATTTACGGTGGCAGAGATAGCATTAAAAACTTCCAAAGTACCTTATTTCCATAATGGTCCCCTCAAAAGTGTGCTGAAAAAAATAAAAGGAAAATTTGATTTTTTGAAGAAATGTCAGAAATAAGCAAAAAGTGATCGCATCTTCGATGTCTTCATAGAACAGATAGATGCCATCTTCTTTATTTTATCGGCTTTGAAGGGATATTTTTTTATCCCATACTTAACATGTTTGTGCTGCTTGCTGATTTAAATCAATTTTGAAGATTTTTCCAGAGTTTGACCCTATTTATGGTGGCCTTCACACGAGCATATCAACTCATGTCAATAATGATTGATTCTGCACTTAGAAATATTTGACCAGTTGAGGACTAACTCAATTGAGGACTAACTCCATTTATGACAAGTGAAATTATGTGATTTTTCAGGACTCCAAGGCCCAATTGGAGACATAGCTTGGTTCTCTGCGTCATCACGCTTGGCTTTATGCTTCCGTGGCAGGTAAAATTTCCTCTGTATGTCTTGCTGCAATAAGATTATGCAACCAGCAAGTTGTGTATTTTGGGCCATATCATACCATTCAAAATTGAAGGTATTTCAATCTGATCAAGAAACCAAATGTGCTAATGTGCCTCTTCTTCTTTTATAACTACAATTGTTGTGCAGCATGCTGGTAATCTTTACAATATGCGGCCACATGTCAACCTCCTTGCTGTTGCAGCTTTTTCAGCACATTTTGTATATCTTGAACCATATTCACCCATCTTATCTCTGAAAACAGTGTTTGAATTCAAAATCCATGGCTGTTTGTCCAATTTGATGTTTTTTGATTTCTTGAAGATATTCTTTTCTATATTTTGCAGTTTGCCCAGTTTGCACTTCTGACACAGGTAATTTGAAACTTTGAAGTACCTAAAACCTCCTTTCATTATTCATTAGATTTGAATGCACAAAACTCCCTGAAATATATCGAGTCTGTTCCGATTCATCAATCCTTAAGTATAGTCTTGGGTAAAAGTTGTGGAATAATACAATGTCAGTGTGATTTCCCATGAGGATGTGATGCAGTTGAAAATACAAGAATTATTTTTAGCCTCTGGAATGCACTCGTCCTGTAACAAAGAAAGTAGTCCAAAGCCCACCTCTTGAATAGAATGAATTTACCCTTGTTTTCAATAAACCCTGCTTTCACACTCACTCGGGCTCGAAGGGAATTTTATCTCAGCTAACTAAAATAACATGTGATACATCCTAAGCCCCGGTAAATTCGTTCGCCCATCTGTTGGAACACATTTTTTAGGAAAGATCCCCGTAGTTGAATGGGGAAATGCTCAACCCTAAAACAGAGTAATGCATACAGTAGGCATAGGAACCAATCTTTAAATGCACGTTTAAGTATGTTTTTCAAACTTATTTGTTCCCTCTTCTACTTGCAGCATTATCTTAAATGAGCTTCAGAAACAAATTTGGACAAATTTAGACTTGCTACACGAGTCATTGTTTCCCTGTGCTCTTTAACTTCTGACTCTGCTGTTTGTGTCCGGATTTAGTGCATTTAATGTTAGGAAGAGGAAAATAATTTCAAAAATATTCATGTCTAAAAAGCTTTTTTCATATTTCAGATTTGTTCAATATTTGGCTTGTACATACTTAAATTCATATCAGTGGGAAAAATTTTGTGTATAATTTATGGTTTATTGGTGAGTACATATTTTATATTCATAAATGAAACTTATCTACCGTTTGCACCAAAAAAGGAGACACTTCTTTTAAGCCAATGTGAATTTGGTAATACCTTGAACACACTAAGAGTATTTTTAATCGATGCCATATAGATCAACCTTGATATGATTGGTATTTTACATTTATCGCCACGATACTTTTAGACGAAGAAGGATAGAATACCTATTCTTTCAGAATTAAGGATAAGTATCTCAAGCATAGCTACCTCACCATATCTGAAAACTTACAGAGCTTAACGAAGAGAAGAAATAAGTTCTAGACTTTTTCATTTGGTCTGCAAAGTGCAAAAAACGATTAGATCAATCAAAAATATAAATACTCTAAAAACCAGTATAAAAGAAATTCTGGATTAAGACCCTCGAGGCTGAAGTTTCATCTATCAAATACCATACACAAAAAGGGAAAGAATAATATATATAATATCCTAAAACCCCTATAAATCAAATATTTTCTGAAAAACCCCAAATGTATGTGGAATCGATGCCTAAAATCGAGACCAACTTTCAGGTGCAGACGTTAAGTTTTTGATAATTTCAGCAATGATAATATAATTTAAAGCTACGGATAGTTTCCTCCGGCAAAGCTATCTAGCAGTTTCTTTCAACATTATAAAGATAAAGAAAATTGCTATTCTGAATTTGAAATGGTGATTCTGAATTTGAAACGGAGGTTTGTAAATTGAAATGAGGACCGGCCCTTATCGGGCACCATATCTAAGGGGACCATTATGTAATATGGTTGTTTAGTAATGTTGTTTTTGTGTTACACAGGGTGCCCATGCATTGAATTTCTTGCTTCAATTTGCTAACACACTACTTATGAGGTAAGGCTTGATTTGTAACCATATGGCCCAGGTAATAGTAGACCCTTGCAATAATCCACAATCGATTAGAAATTGTCTTAAGATACTTTGTGCCATAGGGGGGATGAAAGTATGGAAACAATAGGCCAAACTTTATTACAGCGAAAGTGCAAAACCAGTCTTGATAATCTTTAGGAAAAGCACATTTTCTTGTTTCGGTCACGTCAGCTTTTTTTTCGTGTGAAAATAGTTTTAAAAAATTGCACAGCTTCGATTTGTGTTTTTGCTGTCGTGAATTTAGCCCCATCCTTTCCATACTTTCATCCCCTACAGTACAGTAGAACCCCACAAAGAAAAACATAGTTTTCTGAAGAGCAGACCTACTAGGTTCTTAAATATTTGGCACGGAAGGGTAGGTTACTGCTCTTCGGGGTATGATGGGCTCTTATTACAGGCTCTCTTGTACTTAATATGGAAAGATGAAAAGTTTCGTGTTTGATAGTGTTCAAATACAGAAGTATATTTGATTTTTTGAATGTTCGTCGTCAAAGAATCGTTTCAAAATTGTGGTAGAATTGTTTGCATTTGAAATGAGCTGGAAATCTAGTAGAATAAATAAGATAGAAACCTCGGCTATTAGCTCAAATGTTATCATTTTTCTGGTTAACTTTGCTATTATGAATATGATGGATGTTGTGAAGCCGTCTGAACTGATTTGTAGCTAAATCGGATCAAGATCCACATTCGATCAAAAATGTTTCCATCCTTGCAAGAAACTTTGCAGTCAAACCAAAATGCAAATTCCTTTTGCATATGGTGAATTACATGTAGGTGCACTATAAGTATTTCACAAAGACTAGGGGCACTTAATATTTGTCAATTGGTATAGATATTGGAAATAATGATATCCTGCACAAAGTTTTACCTGATAAATGTGACTAGGCCATATTTATTATCAATCTGAAAACTAGTTTGAGTAAGCAACAAAGTACAGCAACAACGACAACAACAACAGCAACAGTAAAATTCAGCTAGATGCAATTCAATTAAACTTGATTTGATTTTACAAGCTCGATGTAACTAAACCTTATTCACTCTTTTCTAACTTTCAGCTCATTTTTTGTCTCTGCTACTTTGATGGCACTGGTAAGAGCTTCAAATTACTTTGTTCTCAACAGAATTTCATCATTTTGTAGCCCTTCCGTTCTACTAAACCTTTAATTTCTCAGCGTATCTTTGTTTGCTACTAAACTAGACTGATTACAAGAGTCGTAGGATATTTGCTACGATATTCTGATGAACTTTCCATCTATTTATAAGGCGTTTTGATTGAAATTAATTGTAACATGGTAGAGCAATACAACATAGAATCGATGTTATATGTTTACTTCTATACAACAGACGAAAACTGCGTTTTATGTTCTTATGTTGCTATACTTAATCATTACATATGACATAGCCAGAAATTATTGTATCTTTACATATCTATAGTCTAGCTAATGGGCCTTGTTCGAAGCAAGTACACAGTATCATTCACTACATTATTACATACAGTGGGCGAGGCCCAATATTTTATGTGCCGATAGACCTGTTTCCTGTTAATGATACTATCTTGAATCGATGGAAATTGGCTCCCTAGATTTCCCTAAATGCATTGCATACTTCACAACTCGCAAATGATTCTGGGTTAGCCAGGGGGCAAATATGCATTGACTCAATAAGGTAGCATTAACAGGAAAGAGATCAATTTGTGCTACAGAAATCTTCAAGAGGGAAATTGCTTTCAATAGGCTACCCTTAGATTTAGGCTCGATGTCTATTGGCTGAGAACCCTGTTTCATTCAGAAACTCTTGCACCGTATTGATTTTTTACTGATTAAAAATGTAGATGAAATAGGGGTTTTTACCCTTGTACCCCGTAATCCAGAATATGAAAAGGTTCCCGTGGTAGTCAATCATTGATTGAATAAAGTTGTATTTCCTAAATAATGCGAGGAAGCTTCTAGGTTTAAAAAATATTGTTAGAATTTATCTTTGGGCATTTGAGGCATTAGGCAGTTGAGATTATTACTTTTTGCATCTTAATCTCAACTTGAAATAATTGAATTCACGAATTTTTCTTTGACTAGGTGCTTGTGAAGCTTGAACCACTGATAGAAAAACTACCAAACAGAATAATAATATGGGTAAGTATGCATAGACAATAAGGAGAGAATATAAATTCATGTATTTACAGTTCTCAGTAAAAGAAGACAAATGGTTAAAAGAAATTTATGATGCTCGCCATTTTGATAATTCTCTCATTTTTATATCATTTTAACATCTAGCATTTAAGTATTTAGGATAGTAATTTAGCCGTAAAGCTTTAACTAATTTTTCACTGTTGTATATATGATTTTAAGATTATTTTATAATGACAAATTCTAATACATATCATTCGTGTCTTTTCTACTCTATCTGTAGTTGGTTATCAGTTCCTCGTATTTTTTGTTAAAGGCAGTACAAGGATTTGGCTTCTTAATCGGATCATTCGCCTCAAAGATTGGAATGGCAAAATTATTCAACATAAAAGACGATGTAGGTTTAAAGATATTTATCCAGTCAGCATTCAGTCTCCAGAGATACGTTTTACGTTTCAAACTTGTATGTAACTGTTTTCCAGTGATAGACTCTCTCACAATTGAACCTTGTGACACTCTCATTTTGGTCGAAAAATATATTTTTGTGAGTTTGAATCTGCAAAGGAAACGACATTATGAAAACAAACAAAATACCAAGATGATGCTGTTTTCTCTGCTCATGTTCATGTTTTTATCTTAATACAATGTTTGTATTATGTTGATATTAAAACAGATTTTGACATAAGCACTGAAATGCAATCTATGATACACCGAAATCGAATTCAGCCTATCGTCTGCGAAATGTGGAAATCAATCATCAAATAGTCAAATTTAGTAGTTTATACTTTTTTCTAGTGAACTCGCTGAATTTGAAGCATTCAAACAAATTTTTTATCAACTTTATATATCGAATTAATTTGACGAATTAATCATACATATGAATGTCTAATGTCTTCCAACTAACGTCAATGGTATCTTCTTTTTAGGCCCATATATTCGCCATATTGAAATCAAAATTTACAGATTACAAAGACTTTCACACATTACTTTATGTATGTGCACCTGAATTCGACTTTTATGAAGCAGAGGTGAGTGACAATATGCAAGTTATGAATACACAAGCCTATCAAAAGTTTTGCATAAGCGAATACAAAATGGTGTCAAAATTGCAAAGCTGTGAGAACCAGGCCTTGACTAAAACTCCCATAGCTTGTGTCAGGCATCTAACAACAACATAATTTTTGCGGGAAAGTTTAGGAAATCTTGTTGATGCCATGTTTGATATCCACAACGAGTAGTAGATTAATTAAGAAAATATTAAGAGCAAGGAAAGTGAATCATAGTCAAAAGTTTATAATGTTTTATAATGTAGAGATAGTTGACAAATTATTGAAAAAGAAATACTGGATTAAGTCATTTAGCTGGTTAAAAGGGTTTATTTCTCTGTAACTTATATTCTAAGCATCCAAAGAAAGTTAGTTAAGCTTTCCCTGCTGTGAGACTGCTAGGAGTTATGTGTGTTTTAAAATCAACGGAAAGGGCAGATAGTAATTTGCAGGTACAGTTGTTATCACTAAGATATTCATTTCATAAGATGTGTTAAAACAATTACTCAAGAATTGCGTCAGAAAATTTTCCCAAATGTTCCCGCGAATATTATTTTGTTTTGAACTGTCTGACCCGAGTTATGGGAATTTTAGGCCAGACCTAGCTCTGAGAGCTTTGCAGTTTTGCCACCATTTTCAATTCGCCTACATATGCAATAATTTTGATAAGCTTTGTGTACTTGTATGATATTTGAAACAGATATACTAGGTATGGAAGCTGTCTTAGACCCCTTCCTTAAATGCTTTGTATTTGTATTCGCTCTCAGCTCCACCCATTTCCTAATGTAAGTTTTGGTGAATTTCAAGCTCTTGATTACGATAGTTCCTTGCCCCATTAGCAGAAATAGCAGAGAGTCACAGCTTAACATATCATTGTTAATAGATCAACAAAAGAGCAAGAAGTTGGCAATATATAATTTGGTATTTAGGTTTTAATGGTAATCTCGGATCCTCTGAAACCTACAAATAAACAAGTTTAGCAAAGCAAATTAAGCAAGATTAAGTTATTTACACATGATTACACAAAAACCACTCATTTTACTCCGTGTTACCCATTTTACCCAAGTAGACCCTACTGATTAAGTTAACCTGTGAAAATATGGAAGTTCATGTTTGTCCTTTAATATTCTTTTTTCTATCGTTTCATTTTAGACCCCTATGAGATTGACGAAAACACTTCTGCTGCCTTGTGCTGCCGTTTCGATAATTGTTTTGATTGTTAAAGTGAGTATGGTGTAGAGAAATGAAATTAGTAACCTCATTAGAATTATTTAGTATCTTTCGAAGGTCACCTTATTATTGACCTGTTGAGATCGTGTGAGAAACTCGGTAAGTGCCTGTTGGCCTTCCTTGGACGCAGAACAGGGACTCTAAGCTTTATCTCAGCTATCAGCTTTTTCTCTCTCATGATTTATCAACTTATTTTGGATCAAGATGATTTTTATGAACAACAAGCTACAAATATTTGGCTTTGTGCATCGTCGCTTTGAACACTGCATTGATGAATTCGGCTTTTCATGTACTAAGCATGTATCTCTTTTATATACCCTTCTACGAGAACCATAATTGAAATAACGTCGTGGTCTTTCGTTTGCGATCCCACTTACGTAGTTAGGGGTGCATCTAAATTTCATTCCTTTTAACTTATCATTTAGCATATCCATCTGAATATCATTCATCAGGTTTTCCTAACTTATGCATAATTATTTCCATACAATGTCTAAATTTGAAGCATGAAGCTATGTAGGTAACTTAAGAAATTGAATAGCTTGCACAAAATACAGTGAAAATGAAGGCGATCCTTAGGGGACCGAAAAATCAACTGAATTTCAGGAGTTCATGCTTTACCATGACATTCCTAAATAAAAAGACACTTTGCTTTTTTGTTACTTTGAAAAACTGAGCAATTTCAAAAATTTCCTGCGACCAGTGGTCACACGGTCGGCTGCTTTTTCATGCCCAGCCTCGTGTTGTAAGTCTCGATTTCAGAGCTTTTCCCTCTGCTCTGAAACGTCTCGATGTATTTGGTAGTTGTTTGACAATACTTTTCAAACATAAAATTTGAGAGCCAAGTAAAATGAAACATGACTCAGAAATTTGAGCATCTCAATAAAGGACATACTTCATCAACTACCTCTCCTCTACTAATACTGCAGCCTTTGCTATGAAAATTTTCGATATACTTAATTTTACATTGGTCAATTAGTTTGTTTTTGCACAGAAGTAGACTTTCAGATAAAACTCATATCTATGTTGTAACTCTAAGATTTACGCATTCATGCGATCATCAGACGACTCTTCCGCTCTACCTAAGGCATAGAGCACTGTATCTATCAAAAATAGAGAAGTAGAATGACATGAGTTTGTTTTTGCAAAGGTTTTGCAGTATGAAGTAAGATATTGGCTGGGTAGTGAGGCTGAAGAAGCGGATGGAGTGACCGATTCTTCCGAGGAAGAAGCTGACAGTTTGCCGTAGGTTTTTAATATTTTTCATTTTATATATCATTTCCATGTTTCCCCTTCGACTACCAAGGACTCTGATAGTACGCCCGCAGCTCTGATATTTTAATGGGTTACGCCTCAAAACAACGTCCTCAAAATACGTCTTGACCCACTGCACGTCCACTTGGATTAAATCTCAAATTAGGCCCGTAGCTACAGTTGTTAAACTAAGAGTGGGTGCAGGTTATGAATTTGCAGACTGGTGAGTGTGGATTTTGGGTGTGGCCTTCCTGAGATATTCTATCCCAGAATCCTATGCTTCAGAGAGTGAATTCTTAGAATTTCAAAATGGGTATCATCGATTTGAAAATGGTCCACTTCATTGTTTTACTAAAATGTGAAAATTTGTTGAAGTATTTTTTCTGGTATCAGCTTTTAACTACTTTAAAAGGACAGGCCTAGAACGTGGTAGATTTATTCTCGTTCACTATGCTACAAAAAAGATATTACACAAAGACCTTTCTAAACACAACATTGGAGAACGGACCATTAACCTTTGTTCAAAACATACACAGTGTGTCCATTTACGGTTCGTTCTTGCATTTGGGTTCAGTAAGGTCTTGCTGTTTGAATAAGGTAACTGTTGTTGTGTTATTGTCATGTGATGAGCAGCATCTTCTTAGTCACGTTAAAAATGGGGATCATTGCAATCAGAGTGCTTGTCTAAATAAGGTAGTGAGGAGCTCAAAAGTTCATTCACATGTCATGACCTAGCACATAGAACAATACCTCTCAGACTTTTGACCTGGTGAATTGCATGTGGGCTATTTAACCTAACTTAGCTTTTATGCATCTATATATTTCAATCCCCTACGTAATCCCTACCTAATAAATGTGGCACTCCCTATTTCTCTCAATCTATAGGTCGTGTGCTATTTGTAAAGCAATTTTCGCAGCCAACCAGACTTTAGACCTGTGTATTACGTGCCAATAGCTTTTTTGATTATTAATTGATAGCTTTTATACATTTATATATTTCAATCCCCTACGTAATCCCTGCCTTTTTACATGTGGTACTTCCTTTTTCTCTCAGTCTGGAGGTCTTATGCTCTCTGTTAGGCAGCCTATTTCGCTTGCACGCCATTGCTATTTTGTGACCACCCGTTCTCCCAACAACGCTTTGTTTGCTTATTTGCCTACTCGCAAGGGGGGATTTTTGATTCAATATGTAATACTTTATACTTGTTTGTTTTAGTATCTGTAGTGTAATGTAATGTATTGTCAGTGTGATGCTAGTACAATGTGTGTGTTTGTGTGATGAAATAGTTTACCCTATACTGATGTCTTTCTTGACTTTTCTAGTTTAGCTACTACCTTCTAGACCTTTCAACTCTAGAATCATGAATGATTATCATCAGAGGTGGATTAAGTTTCTGGCATGATGATATTTTCATACATTTTTTCCATTCTAGGTTGACTAAACCTTACTCGGAGGTATGTAAAGTTTTTAGCTAAGCTAAATGTAGCTTTAATTTAAACTCTTCCTTCGATAATCTTGAGTGATCCTCAAGTTTCGATTAGACGTTAAAAAAACCGGCTGGTTTCCCTTCAGCTGGTACTTTAGTCAAAATAGTCTTCGATTTTCCAACTTCTCATTCTGTGCGTCAATATTGAAAGTCACCATGGTCCGAATTTGTGTTCTGTTTGTTGATGAGAAAAATTTTTATACAACATCGTTAGAAATCAAAACATACTATTTCAATCATCCAGGGTTACAAACATGAAAATAAAACCAGGAGTCATAACAAAACAACTGAAAGAACAAGCTCTAAGACCCCGTTTACACGGTAGCGGATCACTTTTGATCCGATACAAAAAGTGTTGCGGATCAGCCTCCCGTTTACACGAGCTTTAAGTGATCCGTTACACTTCTGCTCCGCTATCCGCATCAATTTTGATCCTGCTACGAAAGCGAACTCGTTTTGTGTCGGATCACTTTCGTATCGGATCACTTCTGCTCTTCCCCGTGTAAACGCAAGTGATCCGCATCAATTTTGATTCGGATTCATTGCGAGGGTATTTTTCATACAAACGAGGTTCAATCATAATTGCAGTTTTGTTTTGATTTCCCCCTTTGGTTCATCTTATCCAGAGCAAACGAAATTCATCTACAAAACAATTCTCTTTGTCTGGATAAGCTTCTTGAAATCTTGCTGCAATTTCTTCATACTTGTTTTTGACGAGGTTTTTGACCGTTTCCCAGTCTAGGCCCTTCTCGCTTTTCGAGGCTTTGTAGTCTATCACTATTCGCATCAAGAGGGCGACTTCCTCGTCTGTCGATGAAAAGGTTTTCTCTGTGGAGTTGGTTGGATGCTTCTTTCGTGGCATCTTGAAATGTTGGCGTTGATTCAGCTGAAGGAAATTTAGGAAATCACAGACAGGAGCAGAAAATCTGATAAGATTTTGAACGTGACTGCTGACCGCTGATCTGTCCGTGTATGTGATGTGCCGCTGATCCGGTACCGTGTAAACGAGGGCGTGATCCGCAACACTTTTGATCCGCTACCGTGTAGACGGGAGGGTGATCCGTAACACTTTGATCCGCAACACTTTTGATCCGCTACCGTGTAAACGGGGTCTAAAACACTTTCCTATGAATATGTCTTTGTGTCTTTGGCGTAGAATACTTCTACGGTTCATACCCGAGGAAAGCAGAAACTTTACGAAGCATACTAAATGCTGAAGCTTTGCGTGTCTGAAACTCATCAGTGTAGTACGCCAGAAAGAGAACAAAAACGAAACCTAACGAATTATTATACCCAGATGTGGATCTAAATTGGCCAATCAGAAAAAGGTGGATGATTAGTATGAAATGGTAGGGTGTGGTTTTAGATTCTATCTGCATAAAAACCATGGATCCTCTATTGATATGGTTTAGACAGAAAGAGTTCGTTTTCCCACTTGGGCTATCCCAGTAAAAGTTGCGTCTAACTGGACTTCCGGTGTTGATTGGATGTTTCTCACCAAACCATACATTCATCTCCTTTCTTATTGGCCAATTCCCGTTCAAATCTGTGTATAATTGTTCTATAGGTTTCGTTTTCATTCTTTTTTTGACGTACTACTCTGATGTGTGTTAGACGCAAAGCTTCAGTAGTTATCATATTTCGTATGTTTCCGATTTTTCTCACATTGCTCTAGTTTTTTGCCGATATAAGACTGTTTTATAACTAGTTTATCGTTTTGTACATATTCAAGCCAAAAACAGTTTTTTGATATTGTGAAACGATATTTCGAAATTTATATTGCGAAACGATATCTATAAGTGATAAACAATATTTAGTGAGAAACGTTACCCCAAGTTACAACAAAAACTACAAAAGGCCTGTCATGGTATGCAGTGGCTATTTTGTCAAATATTGCATGAGCGGAGAAGTTTCTTATATGCAGTTCCACTAAAGCCGGGGCAGATCCACTCTACAGCTACTACTGCTCTACTCGTAGTCAGATTGTTTGGCATAGTATTCTTTCTTTCTTACAATTTAGGCTCTAAGATTGAAATATCGATAATTTCATGGCACCTGGACAAATTGGAGCAGTTGTCAGATTCTTTCCTGGATCCGCCCCTGAAATATGAGGCCTGACTGTAATGAGGGTCATATAGGGGGGGGGGGGGGGTCATGTTCCCTTGTTCCGTTATAGAAATTGCAAATGTCCCCTCATTGTTTTAAGAAGAATGTTGATCTTTGTGTCCCCTGATCACTAATTGCTTTCAATGTTCCCTTGTTCTTTGTTTAGTTTGTCTCATGTTCTCTTGTTCCCTTTTTGATTTTGGGCACATTCCCCTGTTCCCTGGAACCCCTATATCACCCTCTGTAATACGTGAATCTTATCAGTCCCTTCATTGAGTCGTCGATGACTTTAGCTGCTCATTTCACTAACCGAACCTTTGAAGGTTTCGATTTTTCAAACGTCAGCTGCCCTGTTCGTGACCAGCCTTAGTTACGCTTCAAAACTCCATGTTTGTATATTGTCATTAAAATGGCTTATTTCTGGCCAGAAGAAGCATAACGCTCGAACATGTGAGGCGCTGCATTTGAATGAGTATTTAGTCTTGCTCTGTCTTTTTGCAGCATGTGTACTTCTTATTGCAAACAGTCGCCTTCGTCTTAATGGCTGCGATGATCATGAGGTTGAAGCTGTTTGGTACTCCTGCACTTTGCATAATCACTTCACTTCTGGCTTCGAGGCAGGTGAGAGAGCTGACATCATGGAATAATTTAAGATTAATTTCAAGCCCCAGTTTAACTGAATTATCCCAACTAAATCCAACTAATTCTAATACATATTGGGCGTTCCGAAATAGAAAAAACGTTGCGTGAAGAAACTCCCACATCAAAGCTTTTTATTAGTAGTAATGAATTTCTCATTCTCCAACACGCTTGAAATGCGTGGTCTCCACATTTTAAATGCAATGAATCGACCGCTTGCAGGAAAATCTTGTATACAACGGTAGAAAATTTAGCAAAACCTTCTCGGTGAAAAAACCGTCCTAGTGCTAGAATTAAATTTTTTCTCTCTTACCTCTAGCACTGAGGATCGTGTATTTTACCGAATAGCTTTTGCTATTTTTTCGCTGTTGAATATATGTTTTCAATATCATTTCATAACGACAAATTTGATACATGATTATTATTCTTGTTTTATCGTGTCTCATTACAAAATATAGTTATTCTACCCTCAGTGGTGTTTGGTAGTGCTATTAGTGAAATGTTTCTCAAACTTTGAGTGTTGATTCCTCGGCTTTCATATGATTCCATGCTTTATTTTCTCGATAGAAAATGGTGATTTGAATATAGGTCTGTTTCCCTATCCTTAGGCATGGCAAAATATTTTCAGATTATTTTTTTCAGAATCGCTGTCACTTGGTTGTCAGTGACTTGTCTTAATCCCAAAATTTTCAATATTTTCAAATATCTTTTGAAGTACATAATTCAATTCCATACAATTTATATAATGGTGTATTTTGTTTTCAGAATATACCTGAATCATCAATTTTATTAGGATCAGCGTCAAGGTTATAGTTAGGGTCAAGGGTTAGAGTTAGGGTCAAGGGTTAGAGTTAGGGTCAAGGGTTAGAGTTAGGGTCAAGGGTTAGAGTAAGGAATAGGGTTTGTGTTAGGGTTGGGGTCCAAGCTACTGGCTTCTTGTGGTCATACCTGCATATTTCAAAGTTTTTTAACTTAATTCTAAAGATTAGATTTTTTCAGCTTTTTGGATTCATCAAAAACCCTGCGCTTCACCAAGCACTAATTGTTGCCTTGCTCGCATCGATGTCTGTCCAAGGAATCGCAAACCTGAAGAACCAGTTTGTAAGTACTTTTGCTTGTTCCCTATTAAGGCTCTTCTGCCAGCAAAAATTGAAACCAATCGAAATGATCGTCATAATGAATGCCCTGGTAGCTCAGTTGGTTGAGTGCTTCAGGCGCCGAGGTCGTGGGTTCGAACCTAACCGGTTCTTTTCATTAGCAAAAATTATTTCGATTGATTTTCCAAATCCTGCTCCTTCTGAAGGGAAAACTAAAACCCTTGTTTAATTCAATAATAAACTTCTACAGTCCGTGACGAAACAAATACAGTCCGTGTCTAACCGCAAAGAGGTACCTTCGAATTTTCGTTGATTTGACTACAAAATGTTAGTCGAAGATTTACTTCCTAGAAAATAGGGACAATTTGGTAGATGATTATCATGATTGGGGAGTAGGGGATACATTTACAGGAAAAAAGGATGTATAGGCCGATACTAATCCTTATAAGGGATATATGTACTAGAATATAGAGAACTGTGCATGGTTATTAACCCTGTTGAAAAAATATGATTCCTTGGAAATAGGAACATTTGGCGGCTATGAATCCTTACAGGAAATATATTTGACATTCAAAACGTAAAATTACTTAGTAATTATTGATCTATTTATGGTTCTAGAATACGAAAGGGGAATATAACAATCCTGAATTGGAACAATTGGTAAGTCAACATTATTTCAAATTTCATTTCAATTATAGACTATTCATTGAAATTGCTTTTCTTTCTGCTCTACCAAGCTCTGACTTGCCACTCACTAAATGCATTGCATGCAAACACCCAATAAATCTCTTACTGTATATTGTGAGAGTATTTCTACTTTTTTAGGTTGAGTGGGTACAACACAATACTCAATCAGGTGAGATGCTGTGAAAAAGTTGAAGCCATCTCTAGACAAATATTTCCATTGAAAGAATACTATCGTATCCGAACAGCTCCGTATTTGAAGTGTATCAGTGGGAACGCAAGTCTGGATGCTCTGTTTTCATTCAAATACGAAGCAGTGTGAACAAAGCCTAAATTTCAGAGCCTGAACAAAGCACATTTATCAGATATACAGCCAAAGTCATGCAGCTATATGCAAAAGCATTGAATGAATTACAAAAGTGGGAAATTGCATAGATTTACCGGCAAAAATTCGGTTGTTGTGAGCTATCTGACCTTAGTTAAGGTTATTTTAGTCTAGGCCCAGGCCCATAGCTTAACAGTTTTGCCGCAGATCTGGATTCACTTATGCAATTATTGTAGTAGGCTAGTGAATTGTTTTTTTAGATTTCAGGCTATTCGAGAGAGTGGCCAGTGTGGATTTATTAAGACGAGTTTCTTTTTAGAAATACGTTTGTCGAAGCTAAGATATTTAGGGTATCGTCTTAACTAAAATGTTGAGTGCATCGTTCATGATAAGCCAATATCCTAAAAAAATGACTTTCGTAAAATCTTATTCAAAAGTTTCGACTTTCCATTTGTTCATCTGTCCATTTTATCATGTAGATTAGCCAAATTTTTTTATGCTTCCGGAATAACGCATAATCATTTTTTCAGATAATATTTATTCATATTACTTGATAACCGGTTAAGCTCGTAAAAATATATTTTGCAATGGTACTAGATATCATATATTCAAGATATTTCATATGTGCTTTATGTACCGAAACACTACCTTCATCATTTACTCGTTTCACCTTCTCAGACGCAGTTTTTGCTGGCTCAATGCCAACAATGGCAACAATAAAACTGACAACAAAAAGAGCAATCGTTAATCATCCACATTATGAAGATGCTGGTCTAAGGTTCGTTTCCATTTCGATCAACTTAATTTTCTAAGAAACGGCTCCAGAGAGTCATGTGGGGGGGGGGGTCATGTTTCCCTGTTCCCTTATATAAATTGCAAAATGTTCCCTCATTGTTCTAAGAAGAAATGTTGATCTTTATTGTTCCCTGATCTCTGCTTGCTGTCAAAGTTCTTTTGTTTCCTGTTTAATTTGGCTCATGTTCCCTTGTTAATTTTGGGCATGTTCCCCTGTTCCCTGGAACCCCTATATGACCATCGCTCTTGCTCCACTTAAACTCAGTGTGTAAGAGGCAGTTCACAGGTGCATTTGTGCGCTACAGAAGAGATCCGAATCTGAATTTTCAATGCTTTCCAACATGATTTAAAAAGTCAAAGCAAATCATTTGATCCGAGAAAGTAGGACATTTTGCCAACCCTACTGTTGACTTTTCTCTACTGTCTTGAATATCAATTTCAGAGCCAGGACAAAGACGATCTATCAGATATACAGCCGGAAGTCGTGCAGCCACGTGCATAAAGAATTGAACGAACTACAAGTAACGCATTTCATTCTTGAAGATTCCTGGTGCACAAAGCGATATAAGTGAGTGTCGGTTGATTTTGTCCCCATTCAACTCTTATTGTTAATCCAATCTAATAAATGTGGTTGAATCAATTAGAAAGGGGTCCATTGCTACCTTGCCTTGGCCATTCTTCAATTCAATCAGCGTTAATGATGCACTCCCTTTTTTGTAGGCCAGGATGCTCTCTGCCTGAGGTGTGGGATGTGGAAGACCCAAGCAACAAGAATAGGACTCCTTGCTGCACTGTTCTGCAACATAACCAGAAACCATTCACATTAGCATTCAAGAACAAGCAGTACGTGGTACTTAAAGTATAATCTATAAATTCAATTCAATGGTCTTTGGCTCAAAATTGGCCCAAAATCAATTGTTCTAAAATAGGCTTTTAATCAATATTAGGTAATTGTAGCCTTAGAGAATGCGTGAAATCACCAAAAACATTTTTCTTCAAAATCAGCTGAAAGATTTCGAAAAGCCTGAAGGTAAGCCCATGGTTTTGGTCAAAATAGGCCCAAAATAGATTGTTTCAAATAGGTTTTTTATCCACTCTGGACTCTTTAGGGATCATTATTAGCCTGTGATAGCACCAGAAAACTCATAAAATCAACAAAACAAGTTTCCTTCAAAATCAACCGAAAATTGGAAAAAGGCCTGATGGTTAGCCCATGGTTTTTGGTCGAGATTGGCCCAAAACGAATGGTTCCAAATAGGTTTTTAATCCACTCAGGACTCTTTAGGGACCAATATCAGGCTATAATAGCCTTAGAAAACTCATAAATAAGCAAAAATATTTCACTTCAAAATCAACCAAAAATAGGAAAAAGGCCTGATGGTTAGCCCATGGTTTTTGGTCAAGATTGGCCTAAAATAGATTGTTTCAAATAAGCTTTTTAATCCACTCTGGACTCTTAGGGATCATTATTAGTCTGTGATAGCACCAGAAAACTTATAAAATCAACAAAAAAGTTTCCTTCAAAATCAACCAAAAATTTGAAAAAGGCCTGATGGTTAGCCCATGGTTTTTGGTCAAGATTGGCCCAAAATAGATTGTTTCAAATAAGCTTTTTAATCCACTCTGGACTCTTTAGGGATCATTATTAGCCTGTGATAGCACCGGAAAACTCATAAAATCAACAAAACAAGTTTCCTTCAAAATCAACCAAAAATCGGAAAAAGGCCTGATGGTTAGCCCATGGTTTTTGGTCGAGATTGGCCCAAAATGAATGGTTCCAAATAGGTTTTTAATCCACTCAGGATTCTTTAGGGACCAATATCAGGCTATAATAGCCTTAAAAAAGTCATAAATCAACCAAATTTTTTCTCTTCAAAATCAACCAAAAATTGGAAAAAGGCCGGATGGTTAGCTCATGGTTTTTGGTCAAGAAAATAACTGGCTCTTTCAAGGGACAAAGAACGAAATGAAATTTCCTTTTACAGCCAAATGTCTCCCTTACTGGATCTAAAGCTTATTTGGAGACATTATTCTATGTTTGGTAAGAACGATACAAAAGTACTATCTGTCCCATTAACAAAGCTTGGGTGGACGAGTGGACCAAGTCCAAGGGCTGTAGATGTTCTGACCGTAGTTCGACTCCACGTTAGGTAAGACTTTTGCTTTTTAATTTCTAAGTTAAAAATGATATCAACTTCAAACCTCTCCTGTCGGCGACAGGGATGGCAGAGTGGATAAGTCACTCATCTATCGAGCAAAAGGTAAGTGGTTCGAAACGACCTTCGGATTGAGAAGAAGAAAGAGGAGAATCGGAATCGGACGACAAAGGGGTAAATTGGGAGTTGGATAAGTATTGGAATTTAGAAAAGAAGAAGTAGAGCAATATATATTAGTTAATTCAATTCCCATTGAAATTAATTTATCATTAATTCTTCTCCTCTCCTCCCATTTTTCTCCTCTTTCTTCAACTTCTCCGATTCCAATTCTCAATCTGAAGGTGGTTTCGAACCACTTACCCTTTACTCGAGAGTTGAGTTTGGTGACTTATCCACTCGGCCATCCCTGTCGCCGACAGGAGAGGTTTGAAGTTGATATCATTTTTGATTTAGAGTTTAAAAATCAAAAGTCTTACCTTACGAGGAGTCGAACTACGGTCAGGACATCTAAAGCCCTTTGTCTTAGACCAATCGGCCATCCAAGCTTTCTTAATGGGGAGATAGTACTTTTGTACCATTTTTATCAACATTATAAATCTTAGAAATCAAAAGTTTTACCTTATGAGGAGTCGAACCACGGTCTGTACAAATAAAGCCCTTACTTTTTATCATTCTCAACAAACAAAAATAGAAATGAATTAGAAATGAAAAGCCTGATGTTACGAGGAATCTAACAATGGTCCAATCAGCTAATGCCGTAGGCTTAGTTCACCCAGCCATCCTAGCCTTCTTGATGAGAGAAGTATTAAAGTGACAACACTGTCATTTCTCTTTAAAAGTGAAAGTACAGTTATCTCTCTTTAAAAGTGAAAGCGCTGTCATTTCCCATCTACTCAACAATTTTCAGGGAGCCATGTTAGGCTATAATGGAAGCATCAAACACAAAATAACCAAACAATTATTCCCTAAAAAATGGCCAAAAATTCGAAAATAGCATGATGGTTAGTCTATGGATTTTGGTCAAAATATGCCAAAGTTTAATGGCTCAAAATAGGCTTTTATTCAACCCGGGACTGTTCGCGGGGCTATCTTAGGCTATAATAGCACCAGAAAACACGTAAAATCGCCAAATAAGTTTTTCCCAAAATTGGCTGAAAATTGGAAAACCAGAGTCCATGCTTTTGTCAAAATTGGTCAAAACGGTTCTGAATAAGTTGTCAATCGATTCAGGGAGCAATTTCAGGTTGTAATAGGAAAATAAAAGGCCCAAGTAGCACCAAAAACACAGAAATAACAGAAACCATTTTCCTAAAATAGGCCAAAAATCGGTAAAAACTTGATAGTTAGTTCATTACCAAACATTATGAATCTTGAAAAATCAAGTCATACCTTACGAGGACTCGTATTATGGTCTGTAAAACTCAAGCCCTTCTCTTAGTCCACTCGACCCATCCAAGCTTTTTTAATAAAAGAGGTTTTACTTTTGTATCATTTTTACCAAATATTACAAATTCAAGAATTTCAGAAATTCAAAGAAATTCAAAAGTCTTAGCTAAGGTACCTAAGGAGGAATCAAACTATGGTCAAAACAACTAATTTCGTTGACTCAGTCCTAAATGATAATATCTGAAACAATTGAATTCGTAATTAGCGGCCTATTAGGACCTCAATCAAACAATGTAAGCCGCTTGATATCAATAGAGGTTAATTGGCAAAATAGACGTAGATTTCTTCATGTTAGAGAAAATGAACCAAAAGATAACACAAGTTTTTACTTCTTCGACGCACTGCAAATTAGATTTAGTCTGTGACTTTCAAGATTCAGCCCTACCAGGCCCTAATATTATATCCTAACATATAATCATATTCAAACTAAAACTACAACCCTTTAATACTATGAACGTTAACCGTCTAGCGGTCGAGTTCGATATTTCTAGACGATAAGTTTTTCGAGGTGGTACCGATTTTGGTGAATATATTAAGATATATTAGCAATAGAAGTAGATTTATATCGATGTCTAGCCCCTTGGACCATCAGCCTTGCGCTCACTTCCCATAAACGAACCACCACAGCGTTTATTAAGCCTTACGTACGTACTGTTGCAGCCAGACTAGCCTTTCAGAGCCCTTGATCGTCCCAACAACTCCTTGATATTGAAATCATTGGAGCTGGATCTTTAGATAAACCTTGGACTAAGTAGTCTCCAGCGTCATAGATAGGCAGTGTCTAGAATTCTTGCCTTACTCGCAGTGTTCAGCTTTTGAGATCTTGCCTCTGGGTCATACTGCTGTATTTATTTTTGAACATGTTGTGTTTCTCCAGCATTACAATGTCTTTACAAAGTGAAACTACTGGTTGTTTAATGACTCGTCTTCCGCGTATTGAATAAAATATTCAGTTTCGTTCTAGCTGCTGCAATGTCCATTGCTTGAGTCTGTTGACACCTTCCAGTGTATTAGAGCAATACAACTTTAGAAAATCATCTGAAATTTCAGTATCCATGCCCAGCTCCCTGCTTGCCTCCAAAGCAATTTTCCCATCAAAATTGATATAACATAAAC
Source organism: Pelagia noctiluca (assembly GCA_963924455.1). NCBI lineage: Eukaryota > Metazoa > Cnidaria > Scyphozoa > Semaeostomeae > Pelagiidae > Pelagia > Pelagia noctiluca. The sequence continues at coordinate 3,655,918 of OZ004315.1, read as the reverse complement.
GAAAAGTCAGTTCAGTTTCAGGTCTAAGGAATGCTGGTCCACAAGCAAGCAATGAAACTCCAATTTCCTCAAGCAGTTTGTTTTGCATTTGCAAGCCAGAGCTTATTCCTTGCTTTTCTAATGCAGGACGCAAGAGCTGAAATAAAAATGAATTAATGGAGACTTTGCATACGGTAATGAAGTTACGCATAGAAACAGCCCCTCTGAAAAGCTTCCCACAAATGCACAGTACAGGGTACAGTTTAATTGGTGTCAGAAGATCAAAATCTGTAAATCAAAGTAAAAATTGAATGGTAGATTGTGGCTCAAGATACACAAAGAGTGCTCAATCAGTTGCAAGAACAACAAGCGAAATATAAGTATGCAATCAAAAGACCACATTTTACCTCACAGTTACCAACACACTGGCTGTGCATCAACTCCTGAATTTATGCATACAATGTACGGTTAGCCAAATTATCTGAGAAAAAGGATATTCCACTTTCGGAATTTTTATTTCCTGTGAAAGAAATTATCGCTACACGAAAGCAGATCTAGAAATCTTTGTATAAGGCGCTCTCACTCAATAAAATCAAATGTTTGTTACTGTAGATTTGTCAGATATTCAAATGATCAAAGGTTGTTGAGAAAATTTATAACTGAGAAGATCCAGATTCAGTAGTTTCTAATTAATAACTGCCTACTATTATTTAGTTTTTACACTTTTTTTCCTGTCAAGTCCAAAGATATTTTTGTCTCTATGACATTGCTCAGTCTACAACCATATCATAGTGCTCGATGTATAGAGGTACAGATCAATATAGATAAGAAACAAGAAAGGAGACTGGCTCTGTTACTAAAAATTTCTTGCTCTCGCAATCAAAAGACATACTTTAATGAATCCTAATTAACGGTGTAATTCATTAGAGTCTACCTAATGATTGCGTAAGCAAGAAACTTTAAGTTACAGAGAGCCTATCTTCTTTCCTGTTTCTTATCTAGGGATATTTTTTGATGTATTGTTCAAATTAAAAAAAAGATAACATACGTTAAGCACAAAACAGAAGTATTGAAGATCACAACATTTCAAGGAACTTACCTCAAAGTCAGGCATCATGTAAAAGCCTCCCATTGGCAAAACAATCTTTACTCCAACCGAGGTCAATTCACAGTGGATATATTCAGACAAAGCTTTGAGAATACGCCTGCAGTGCGCCACGTATACTGCACAGTCGCTGTCATACCTGCCAAAAACAAAATTATCAATCACTTTAACACTGTTAACAATAAAATCATTTGTTTTATGCAGGTGCTTCATGTTGCATAAGGAAGATGACTTAGCCTAAGACATGAACATAGTGAATTGCGTAATTTTCATATGAAATTTGTCCTTGTACTGAGATTTTCTTATAGTTGTTTCTTGCTCCAAATCCTTTCTTGTAACAAATGAAACCAGACAGTTTGTTAAGAGTTTCTTGACTTTTGAACAAATATTGAAATAGAAAAGGAGATTTGGGTTATTAAAACTGAATATGGTTACAGAAGATGCACCCCTTTGCTACAAATGAGTGTCCATCTTTATAAACTCTTCCACAATGTTCACCACAAATCATTGAGTAAAATACTCTGTATTTCTGAGTTCTGATTCGAAAAGGGAATGAACCAATTCCTAGACAAGACAGAGAAACTGGCTAAAACAAAAGAAGGTCTTTTGAGGATCTTTTTTAGATTACTTTACTTACTTGAAGTACTCCAATGCCGCGTACTGGATTGGTGCACAAGCACAGGAGTAGGTATGGCTGCCAGCTCCTCTTACAGCTGACTTTAAACTTGATAAGTGACGTGGGAAGATGAGGTAACCTAGGCGCCATCCGCCAGCAGACGCCCATTTTGATAAACCATTCTGCAATATTGTTCCCTCTTGATAGTACTAAAAAAATAAAGACTCTAAATGAATATTTTGATTCTAATTGAACTGCTAATTACAATCCAAGGCAAACGATCTCGCCCAAAAACATCATACTGACCGCCCTTCCTTTGGTAACTGCCAAGTTGTCAAGGACTTTTCCAAACTGCAATTTTCCAGCAGGTTATTGATACATTTTTTTACACATGTGCTGATATATTTTTCTAGACTGTCATTCAATTTTTACATGACACAATTAAACCAAAAGCCATTTGGCAATAACATAATAAAAAATTTTCTTTGTTTTCTGGCAGTTACTATTCCCAGGTTGATCTCACAAAAAAAGAAGCCAGGACCAGACTAAACATAAATCCTAACCTTAACCTGAACTTTAAACGAAGGAGGTCCACAATACTAGGCTTTGTGCCAGATCCTTTTCGATGCTTGCAGCAAAGTAAGTAGAATAAAGCAAGATAGGAACAGTGCAAGATGACACAAACATAAAAACTTTTTTGTCAATAATTCACCATGACATACAGTGCTTCTTCAGGACTAAATTTACTAACCAACAAATACAGAAGCTATATACAAAATTTGAGAAGTGTTTACTGTGATATAGTTGGTTAGTCATTAAACCATATCATATCATATCATACCAACCATATCACAGTAAACACTTTTCATATTTTGCATGATAGCTCCGTATTTGTTCGTAAGTAAATTTAGTCCTGAAGATGCCCTGTATGCCAAGGTGAAATATTGACAAAAAATATTTATATATAATATTTAATCCATCTACGTTATTTCTGTTTGTGTTGTCTTGCGCTGTTTCTGACTCGCTTTACTTAATCTGAACTCCCATAACCCTGACCACATAACCCTAAACCAAGCTAGAATCTTACTAACCTGATATATACTTTCATGACGCTCTTGGTAATTCAAAAGTGAGTATATCTCATCAGCAAGGACAATGGCATCATGCTTTTTACAGACCTCTGCGATGGCTTTGTTCTCGTCTGAAGTGTAAACTGTTCCTGTGGGGTTGTCTGGATTTATCAGAACTAGAAGCTTGTTTCTTTGTTTATTTTCTGAGAACTGTTTCTCCAGATCAGAAGCCTTGATTTTCCATTTGTTTTCCATTGTGGTATTGATGGCGATGGGCTTGTGATGGGCAAGAACAGATTGTGGCAGATATGTGGTCCAGCTTGGAGAGGGCAGATAAATGTCTGAGGAAGAAATATATTTGAAAAGGATTTTGATATAACAAAAGGCCTCTATTTAGCCTGTCGGGGTTTATCAATAAACTAAACACTCTTCCCGTATCCCCCCTTAAAAATGGCCAATTCTAATAATCATTTCACCTAAGGTACAAATTTAAAAAATAAATTGCCCTTCAGTTTGCTCTATTATAGTCATAAGAGAAAGCAAAACTGGGAAATGTTACTTATGCTGTTTTAAGTATTTGTATCTAAATTTATTCAGATTTTCATTGATTCATTTAATGTTTGATAATTTTGTTAAGTAATGAGCACTTAGCAAGCAAGGTTGTTTACGAATTACTATGATTAAGGAAACAGCTACTGTTCTAGTTTTCAGACAATCTTTTTTCATACGACTTTGGTTTTATCAAGACATAATGCATAACAGCTGCATAGGTGAGTCTAGTCAGTGTTCTATTCTTAGCTTTAAAATAACTTGAAGTAAGAAGCGCCTTCCTTGAGTTCATTCATTCTCCAATAGGTGTATATGTAGGTCCCTCATGAATGGCTCGGTAAAGTATTTTTGTGCATGAATTGTGTAAGGTTGATAATACAGAGGCAAATACGAGAGCAAAAATGATAAAAAAGACAATGATATAAAAACCTCCATCAAATACTGCAAACAGCAAAAAGGATAGTTGCTTTGTTCCTGGTCCAACAATTATGTCATCGGCTGAAATTCCTTTGACATAATCGACTTTCTCATGAAATGATGCAATGGCGTTGCGTAGCTCTTTGATACCTACAATATATTCATGCATCTGTTCTTAGATGTTTTGATATTTTGGGAAAGTGTTATAATTTTTTTATCAAAATGTAAAGTATTCACCAATTATATAACATAATAATAATAATAATAACAATAATAATAATCAGAAATATAAATATAATGATATTAATTGTTATTATTATTATTAGATTTTAATTATTATAATCATTATTATAAGTTAAGGGTGTCTCAACCCCCTTTTAAGGCCAAAGGTATGTATAAATGCGCAAAATGGCACTGTATATGTTCCCTGGTAAGTTTCATTTAATTTCAACATTAATCAAATTTACAAATTATCTAAAATACAAATATATAATTAATCTAGTCAAAGATGAAAAAGCATGGAGCTTAAAAATAATTGCTAGCCCAGACAGTAGAAACTGACAAGAAAAAAGGCTTCTCACCAACAACAGGCAAATAGGCATTTTCCCCAGCTTTCATTTGGAGTGCTGCAACCGCTTTTTCGTAGACTGGGAACGGAGATTGTCCAAATGCCATGTGATAAATTTGTTCCCCATTTTCTATTCGCTGCAATATCTTCTCGTTCATGTCCAAATTCGTTGCGGCCTTGTAATTTCTGAAATCAGGCCTAACAAATAATGAGTTATGGTTTGCATTCGCCATATTTCCGTTCACTCTACTTGCCACGTCCTTCTCCATCGTGTTCAATATTTTGTTTGAATGGTCAGTTTAAATTTATGTTTACATTTCTGCAGGTAAACGACGCAATTTGGACGCCATAGGCATAGGACGCTAAAGAGGTTCACGGAACATTGTTGTTGTTGTTGTTTTTCCTTAGTTAATTAGTTTCGATCCTATAACAGGCTGAGTAGAGCAGAATTTGAAGTTTCTCGACTAACTCATCTACACAACCCCCAGGGGTGAATTTCTATAGTCTGTGACGAAGAGCAGGTCTGACACGGCTAGTTTTTGAAAAACCCTAAAATGTACTGAATTCTAAAGATTTTCACCCAAAGAAATATATTTATTGCTACAGAGTAAACAAGACCAAAGTATACCCAAGAAATTGGTTTATTAAAGTAGATTCAAGCCATAAATAACATCTACTTTCCGTTGTGCTAGTAGTAAATGTGCATTTTTGTGGGTATATTTCTAATCATGTATTCTAAGAGAAACACCCTTATCTCCCATAATGTATACACACAAAGTAGCTTACCCAAAGGTATCTAGGCCACATTTCCAATACATGTCAACTGTCAGACCCCCTTCCCCGTCACTTACTATCATATTGTCGTGCGAAAAAAGAATATATTGGTTATATAATAGAAAAAAGATAATTTATTGGTTTTTCACGAAAACGCCTTTTTGAGTTTTTATAAAAGAGTATATAAATGCAATATTATATGAAAAAATGGAAATAAAACCTATAAAGGATAATAATGTACAATAAACGAAACGCCCGAGCGTTTGATCGAGTTGTTAAGGTATTTTGAAATGAATTTTGGCTAAAGGCTGACACGTTGTATGATGGCTGTTATTGTCTCTAAGTGTGCTCGTTACATAAGAGCAAATAAGTCCCAAGTGGTCCAAGGTATCCCCTTGGAATAAAAACGTCACGCCCTGTACGATCGAATTCAAAAGAGAAAAACGAGAAAAGTCACAGCTAAAAATCTAAAAATATATTTCATGAAAAATCATTAAGTAAGTTTAATATCATGAAAACAAACAATTCCCAGGTATGAAGGTCTCGCGAAGTATTAAATAGCAAAATACTGAGTCCCAGATGCAACAAAAGGATAACATGCGATTAACTATTAACAGGGTAGTTGGGTCTGGGGGAAGAATTACGAGTTATCACTGGATGCACCACTGCATTTGGCCTCCTTTCATTTTGGCAGTCATTTAACAACTGTTGTCCAGCATGAAAATTTAATCGACCTTTCCAGATATTTTTTTAGCAATTTCCAACTGGAGATTGATCAAATTATACTTCTACACAATAATCTAACGCTGACATTTTGTAGAAATATTCTAAAAAACTTTTTAACATTTTAATCAGCCGTTTCAAGCCTAATCTCCAGATTAGCTCTTCTGCCCCTTTTGGTTTTTTCGTTTGGTAACAATTGATTATGGCCCGTGAAGATAGTCCCTAGGGTCAACCTTCTTGAGCGATTACAGTTCTTGAATCAAGAAAATATTAGCCCTTATTAAGAGAGTGACCTTACCCAATTGACAGGGTAGCCCTACCTGCCATGTGGAGTAAAACAGGGAAATCGATGGGGGAGGGTAGGCCAATAAGGGGGTTGACCCAGGCCTATAAATAGAAAGGTTCAAAATGATGGGGGTTTGAGGAAAAAACTAGAAATTCACTAGATATTTGATAGTTTAAAATCTGTCTTGTCGAAATTTGACAGGTACATTTACACCTTTTGCACTCTCTAGATCTGCCGCTGGTGTTTATTAGTAGGGTGAATCTCTTAGGAGGATGACTTATCGGCATATATAAAGCCCCTAACAATCTACTCAGGTAGCAAATGTGTTTGACTATGCCGGGCTCTACTGTGATAGTCCATCTGTGTTGTTGACGCAGGAAGCATGGAATACAATTTTCAAACGTTATAATTCGGAATCTTACCCTGGAGCGGTCGTTTCCATGTCATAAATGAAATAAAACACGTAGCGGTTAAATGAAATACAATTTGCAGTAAGTTCCTTAGGTCTCTGATCCTAATTACAAGACAAATGTTCAGTATACTCGCCAAGATATTCAGGTGTTGTCTGTGACTAACTGGCTTCAGCATAAGATAACACTAGAAGAAAATCAATCATGTCTGTTAAAAGGGAGTTTGGGAAGTAGCTTGGCCTTAATAAGTGCTGATTTTTATCCAAACCTTTTACTCTTGTGTGCTTAATTTTAGGGGGGTCGTATTGCAGTTTTCAAAACTTTTCATCCTCCATAGCATTTTTTAATGACCCCCCACATTATGAAAATCTAGTATAATGTTCACCCACTCCTTATTCATCCCCCTTGAATTAAGCACACAAGAATGTCAAATTTTCTCTTAGCGTACACAATTTCAAATTCAAATTCATGACCCAAACTATAGCATCTTTTATTTGATTGTGGAAATCACTTTATATACTATCAAATATTCAATGAAAAGTTTTGAAATTGAGATCGTAAATCTGAAATGAAAGGCTAGCTGGTATAATACCCACCTGAAAGGCATTGATGAAACCAGAAAATAAAAAACATAATCCGGAGAGAACCCAGCCAGCCTGAAAAATACAGTAATGATATTCATTTATTAGGTTTTTAAAAAGTACAATATATATATTTGTAGTGATTAGATTGTCATAATTTTTGCTTAGTAACTCTTGAAAAGGCTTAACAAATCTATCAACGATTACTGATTCCTTGCAAAGCTAAGAGTCGAAATGATTGCATTAATTGGGATGTAGACAATTCCAAAGACATCAGTGAAGAGGAAAGATCAATAAATAATAGACCCATAATAGGCACGAGAATAAAAAGTTTGAGTTGTAAGTTTGACAAAAAATTTGAAATGATAATTTTGAAATGATAAGTTTGAAAAACATCAGCGAAGAGGAAAGATGAAAAAATAATACACCCATAATAGGCACGAGAATAAAAAGTTTGAGTTGTAAGTTTGATAAAAAATTTGAAATCATAATTTTGAAATGATAAGTTTGAAAAACATCAGCGAAGAGGAAAGATGAAAAAATAATACACCCATAATAGGCACGAGAATAAAAAGTTTGAGTTGTAAGTTTGATAAAAAAATTGAAATCATAATTTTGAAATGATAAGTTTGAAAAACATCAGCGAAGAGGAAAGATGAAAAAATAATACACCCATAATAGGGACGAGAATAAATAGTTTGAGTTGTAAGTTTGATAAAAAATTTGAAATCATAATTTTGAAATGATAAGTTTGAAAAACATCAGCGAAGAGGAAAGATGAAAAAATAATACACCCATAATAGGGACGAGAATAAAAAGTTTGAGTTGTAAGTTTGATAAAAAATTTGAAATTATGATTTTGAAATGATAAGTTTGAAAAACATCAGCGAAGAGGAAAGATGAAAAAATAATACACCCATAATAGGCACGAGAATAAAAAGTTTGAGTTGTAAGTTTGATAAAAAATTTGAAATTATGATTTTGAAATGATAAGTTTGAAAAACATCAGCGAAGAGGAAAGATGAAAAAATAATACACCCATAATAGGGACGAGAATAAATAGTTTGAGTTGTAAGTTTGATAAAAAATTTGAAATTATGATTTTGAAATGATAAGTTTGAAAAACATCAGCGAAGAGGAAAGATGAAAAAATAATACACCCATCATAGGCACGAGAATAAAAAGTTTGAGTTGTAAGTTTGATAAAAAATTTGAAATTATAATTTTGAAATGATAAGTTTGAAAAACATCAGTGAAGAGGAAAGATCAATAAATAATAGACCCATAATAGGGACGAGAATAAATAGTTTGAGTTGTAAGTTTGATAAAAAATTTGAAATTATAATTTTGAAATGATAAGTTTGAAAAACATCAGCGAAGAGGAAAGATGAAAAAATAATACACCCATCATAGGCACGAGAATAAAAAGTTTGAGTTGTAAGGATGATAAAAAATTTGAAATTATAATTTTGAAATGATAAGTTTGAAAAACATCAGCGAAGAGGAAAGATGAAAAAATAATACACCCATCATAGGCACGAGAATGAAAAGTTTGAGTTGTAAGTTTGATAAAAAATTTGAAATTATAATTTTGAAATGATAAGTTTGAAAAACATCAGCGAAGAGGAAAGATGAAAAAATAATAGACCCATAATAGACACGAGAATAAAAAGTTTGAGTTGTAAGTTTGATAAAAAATTTGAAATTATAATTTTGAAATGATAAGTTTGAAAAACATCAGCGAAGAGGAAAGATGAAAAAATAATACACCCATCATAGGCACGAGAATAAAAAGTTTGAGTTGATAAACCAATAAGGTGCAGGTAGGACAGGCCCAAAAATAGTTTGCAGGGCACAAAGTAAAAAAAGCTCCGGGGGCCTTTGTTTTTAGTACATAATCCATATGAAAGGCTAGAAACGTTTCGCTCTATTACCAGGCGGGTCTTCTTTGGTCCAAACAAGGCAAGCCACTAGAGAGGGCTTTAACAACGAAATACAAGACGTTACCCTAGAGAATCCTCTGGGCAAAGAATTCTCCCCAAAAAGCGTCTCCATATAAGCCAGGCAGAATACTGTAGTCTTCATGTTTGACACAAATGAATCAAAAGATTACTCAAGTTTAACTCCTTTGACCCACTGCAAAGCAGATTTAGTTTGTAGATGCAGATGTAGATTATGATTATGAATAGGGCCTGGTAGGGCAGAATCTGAATGCTTTGCAGTGCTTCAAAGAAGTTAAACTTGAATAATCTTTTGATTCATTTTTCTCAAACATGAAGTTGATCAACTCCTTTATGGCCTCGTCAGGAATTATTAGCAAAAGAATACTGTAGTCAAAGTCATAAATGGTTGAATGTTAGAGAATTTTCTAAAAATTTTTCAAGAAAAATAGAATCATAATTTTGGCGTCTTACCTCTTCTTGTGGTTCATTACCATGTTCACTTACGAACGGAACAATTCGTATCAGGTTCAGCAGCGCACAGAATGATGTAATACAACAAGCAGCCATTCCTAACCACGATAATGGAGTTAGCTTGTTCTGATGGCCTTGAAAATTGAATATTCATATTAGATTTTGATATTGGATACAAGAATAGGTTGATGTGGATATCGATTAGGTCTAATTAGACATACGGCAACCAGGTGCAACAAAAAGCAGCACACTGAGGGTTAACGAGACAAAAAATAATTTTTTGACCCATTATCTCCAGATACATCTGAATGGCTGCGTAGATTTATGGTGGGTGTTAAAGGTTCGCGGCTAATAAACATGTCAATACAACAATGTTTTAACTTTTTGTGTATGAAGTATTGTAACTTTTGCTCCAAAATAAACAAATTCCTTTTTGAAACAGAAAATTAGTGAAACATTATCTGGGGCCATACAGAAACTACTCACCCTTTACGGAAACAGGTGGACTTTTGTTTCTTTCACCAGTTGTGATGCTTGCTCCAGTGATTTCATAAGGAGGGTCTCTTTGAAGTTCTTGTGTTAATTCGGCCAGGTCTACTCGCATTGTTAGTGATCTTGGGTTGTTGTATTTCTGTTTTGTTTTTTGGATGAAATTGTCTAGAAGTAGAAAAGATATCTCTTGTGCCCCATTAGAAGAAAAATAATGAGCCAATCAATAACAGTGCTGCCAAGAGAATATTAATAAAAAAAGATGCTGCCATAACATGAACCAGTGGGCTTTCGTAAATTTTATATGAATAATAAAAAAAAATAAAAAAAAGTGGGCTTTCCTTTATTTTTCAAGGGACCTTAAGATCTGTCGCAATAAGTGTGAGGAGAGGATTTGCCAGCTCTGTGTTACTCCAGGCAAAAAAGCACAAAGAATCAAGAGGTGTGGTCACATCGAGAGGAAGGAGCAGGGTCGCACTGCTTGATTACCCTAGTCATTTAGTGGGCCCTTCTTGATTTAAGCATAAACCAATACCTTAGAAAGACAGAAAATGTACTTGCCTATCAACTACTATCAATACTATAAGTATATGATTGACATTTGAATCTTGGAATTAAAAAAAATTAGTATAATCTGGGCTTGGGATTCGATTTGGGAGTGAATTTTGGTTATACAAAATTTTATTACAGAGAAAGGCATTCATTTTTGAGAATTCATTTTGAAAATGGTAATATAATGTTTCCTTTCTTGGACAGCATTCCTTTTTCAAAACTGAATCAAATAAACTCCCACTCCCCAGCCAAGATTGATTTGATATGGTTGAAATTTACTCACCAAACTCGATAAAGGAATAAGGTCTGACTGCTTTTTCAATTGCTTGTTTTGGGTATTGCTGCAGGAATTCTCTTTTAAGATCAGTCAGGAAACTGAACGCCAATACAGGAGCATACATGTCTTCACAAATCATCAGACAGCACAAATCATTTTCAGTCAAGAAACTGCAAATTGATATAAACAAGTTGCGTTATCTACAAATCAATTCTAGAAATATATCACAATAGTTGTATAATCATCTTATAACTTGCTCTCCTGTCAATATGGACAAATTTCTAAGAGCTTGATAGAATAAAACCATACCTACTGGTTAGATTAATCTTTATGCCACTTTCAACAAAAATGAAACTTAGTTCAAGTCTGTGAATTTATAGACTAGTATTCTTTCTTCTTGCCTTTAGCTTCTTTTTAAAAGGTTTATTGCAAAATGTGTACTTTTCAAGGCAACTAGAGGAAAAGTTGCCCCTCAATTGCCCAATAAGATACAGTTGCCTTCACCCAAATGGTAGGTATACCCTCTAGGGCCGTACATTCCCAGGTACATTGATTATGAAAGAATTCCTTCTGACGTGATAGTGTTTAATATTGTTTGATATTGGAGGCTGTTGCAATACAAGCTACACAAAAAGGCTTTAGACTTTTTCGCTGTCCTGCAGCAACTAAAATTCTTAAAAATAAAGCTTGCAGCCAAATTTCATATACTCTGTCAAATGTTTTTTGGTTATTTTGGAGCATACAGTATATTTGAATATAACTTTACAGTCAGGTCCAAATGTAGTATACAACGATCATGACCATGTAGTATACTACGATATTCCAAAGATGCAAGTAATTGTTGCGAAGGAGCTTTGTCTGTATGGAAAATATTCTTTGAGCTTCTAGTTCCATGTTACGTTGTTAGGTGGGCGATTGTAAAATTTCAAAATTCTGTTTGTGATTTGTCTTAGGCCTTAAATCAAAGGTTATACTACAGTTTATGTAGCTAATGGGACATAAAAAAGGAAGGAAAAAATAGATTTTCTTTTGCAAAGGTGGGGTTAAAGATGAAATATCAAAAGGTCATTGTTTAACTGTGTAAACTTTTTTGCATGGCTTTGGCCTTCATGCTGTTGTATTCAAACCAATGATCATAACATAGTAAGTTCTTACTCTATCAACATTGAAGTTTTCTACGTTTATCGTGGTATACTACGTTTAGACCTGACTGTATACCTAGTTATAGTGAGCCTTTAAAAACTTTTTGATCCAGAAATACTCTATCTGATTAGCAGTTAAGTGGCGGGGATGGCTGAGTGGTTAGATCACTTCAACCTTGTTCAAAGGGTCCCCCAGGTTCGAAACCATCTTCAGACCTGTCAAAAAGTGTGAGGAGAGCATAAAGGCTGAAATACACTATGCATTTAGTTGAATTCAATTTATTGGTTGTTTAGATTAATTGGATGAGAGTGTCTGTTTACACTATCCAATAAATTCAAACGTTTTTTGTCGGAATTTCTCATTTTATCATGGACTCTGAAAGCGAATGTGCTGCAGCTGTGATCAAAGTTGCTGCAATAATTAAAAAGAGAAAAAGGATGAGAAAGAAAAGGCAAAGGTCGATATGGGTGAAGCCATGGTTAGGTCAAAGAAATTATCTTTGTGTTGATAACACTCTGTTACGAGAATTTAGGCTGGAAGACAGCGATGAATATAAAAAGTTCTTGAGAATTTCCCCAGAAAATTTTGACGAACTTCTAGTTGCGGTATATAGGAGAAGTTACGTCCCAGAAACTTTTCTCATCCCTCCATGAGTTAATTAAAGCCTCGGTGTGCTCAAGACGATGTGCTTTTGAGGCCATGTTTGTTGTAATTTGCCTATTAGAAGAAGTATTTTCCAGAAATAGACGAATCGAATCCAACTAAATGGATAGTGTATTTCAGCCTTTAGCTAGCTCTCTGTGTAATTCCAGGCAAAAAGGCAAACGAAATCCGAAGGTATGGTCATATCGAGAGAAAGGACCAGGGTCACACTGTTCGATTAGTTTACCATTTAAGTGGTCCCTTTGTGCTTAGCACATTAACCCATACCTTACAAAGATAGTAAGCGTATGTGTATCATTTCAATGTCCCCCGAACAAGATTCAGATTCAGATTCAAAATGTCCCCAGAACAAGATTCAGATTCGATAATGCACTATCTTCTAACGTGCTCAATCAACATTCAAGAAGAAGCTAGAAACAAGAAACCTAGGAACCTGTTAGCTAGTGCTTTTAGCTTTAATTTGAGACCAAAATCAAAATTTTCTTGCAGGGGGGCTGAAAGTTATTACAACCCTAAGCCCGGATTTCAAGGGTTTCAAGGCAAATTACAGTTAAAATGCCAAACATGTCTCGCCGCCCTCTACGTCCAATTCTTGTGATATTCACATTACACTAAGGAACCTGTTAGCTAATGCTTTTAGCTTTAATTTGAGACCAAAATCAAAATTTTCCTGCAGGGGGGCTGAAAGTTATTACAAACCTAAGCCTGGATTTCAAGGGTTTCAAGGCAAATTACAGTTATAGTGCTGGACATGTCTCGCCGCGCTGTACGTCCAATTCTTGTGATATTCACATTAAACTGAGGAACCTGTTAGCTAATGCTTTTAGCTTTAATTTGAGACCAAAATCAAAATTTTCCTGTAGGGGGGCTGAAAGTTATTACAACCCTAAGCCCGGATTTCAAGGGTTTCAAGGCAAATTACAGTTAAAGTGCCACACATGTCTCGCCGCCTTGTATGTCCAATTCTTGTGATATTCCAATTGGTTGCCCGAATCGATATTTTTAAATATTAAGTTGCTTTTGCTATGCACCTTTTCATGAGAGAAAACGCTAGACGCGTGAGAAATTCAGAAATACATTGAACTATGAATACCCCTACACAATTTGTAACTCAGTAAATTACGTACCTATTTGTATGTTTCAAACGACGACACTGCGAAGGAGGAAAACTTTTTTCCAATTTGTAGGGCACTCTCGTGGGCTATTTTGTGATAGGTGACCGGCAATTGGACGCAAGAAACTTCTCAAAATCTGAATTTTATTGAATACTTCCTGCTATCTTGGCGATTGCAAACTTTACATTTACTTTACTGTGTAGTGCTTTAATGTTATATTTCTTGCATATGCACTTCTATGATTTCTGTTACGTACAGGGGCGAACCTAAGAACATTTTTTGGGAGAGTACAAGCTAGTAAATGGCCGTTTGGCCCTGTGGGACCACGCCCTTTTTGTGAGTTTAAAATACCATTGGCATGGTGGCTTATCAATACAACCGATTTTGCTCTATATATTTTTAATGATATAGCTTTGAAACAGTACAGTTTAGTGGCTTTCCTTGTACTGGATAAAATAAAAGTGGTCAAACTTGGTGAAAAATTAAACCTTAGCGTTTAGAATAGTAAAGGAAATTCATAGTATCGCATATAGACTGACGAGTGGGGTAATGTTTATAGGAGAAGAGCCAGCGAGAAAACATTTTGTAGATGATTGTCAGAAAGCGTTTAATAAAATCCCAATAGTACATGTTACGTGACAGACCTTCCAACTCCATGAAGCTGAATGCCAAAATAGACAAAAAGGAGGCGCAGCGACGCAGCAGCTACCTGAGGCAGCACCATGACTGATGCCGAAGATGGACAAATTTCCAATTTGTGTGCTGCCAGATAGTCCGAAATGCACTTTTTAATTCTTATTATTTCAATCAGAATTAAAAATTGTTGGAAGACAACTAAATAATAAAGCACTCACTAGTTACTACTGAAAGTTTTAAGTATATTCATCATTGAAAATGGTCCAGGATTTGCAGACAAAAACCTCCACTTTTGCCGACAGGCCAATTATTGGGGGTACTGTACCCCCCAGACCCCCCTGTGGGGACGCCCCTGGTTACGTAGCTTCTCTTTTGGAAATCCCGAAACAACGACTTCTTCTGCGTTGAGAAATTGAGATATCATTTAATTCGTAAGGATATACACGCTTTTTTATAAGAAAGACTGAAATGATATCAGTACTGAAACTTTCTTAAATGTTCTTTGGTTTTCTATTGTTAAAGAAAACAATACAACAAAAAATATATTGTTTTCTACGAGAAATTCCAGTACTTCTCTTTTATAAAGTACTTTCTTATAAAAAAAACGTGTATTTGTTAAGAGATCAATATGTGAAAAAAGTGAATAAACATCCACTTTGGAAACCTTGAAATCCGGGCTTAGGGTTGTAATAACTTTCAGCCCCTCTGCAGGAAAATTTTGATTTTGGTCTCAAATTAAAGCTAAAAGCACTAGCTAACAGGTTCCTTAGTTTAATGTGAATATCACAAGAATTGGACGTACAGGGCGGCGAGACATGTTTGGCATTTTAACTGTAATTTGCCTTGAAACCCTTGAAATCCGGGCTTAGGGTTGTAATAACTTTCAGCCCCCCTGCAGGAAAATTTTGATTTTGGTCTCAAATTAAAGCTAAAAGCACTAGCTAACAGGTTCCTAGGTTTCTTGTTTCTAGCTTCTTCTTAAATGTTGATTGAGCACGTTAAAAGATAGTGCATTATCGAATCTGAATCTTGTTCTGGGGACATTTTGAATCTGAATCTGAATCTTGTTCGGGGGACATTGAAATTATGTGTATCAACTATCAACAAGTTACACTAATCCTACTTAAGCTAAAAAAAATACCGTCATACTATATCTTAAACTGCCCCATTTTCATGAAACATTTTGTGTGGAACAGCCTTGCTTTCTTCGCCAATAATTTCACCGACTTTTTGCTTTCAACCAAATCTAGGCCAGCATCCAAGTCCGTTGAGGCTGACAACGCAAGGCCGTCTTTCGCCCTGTTTATAACCGCAAATCGAATCATCTCGGTGTTAGCTTCTTCCTTCAGACTTGAATTAAGTAGGTACTATGGTATTTATTCAGTCCTTTCTGCAGAGATCCGTATAAATAACCTAAAAAGTTTTCCGAGGGCCATTCAGCTCTCTGCCACTTTTTGTTAGAATTTTGATTTGTATTGAGTCAGACTTTGAATTGAATTGGATTGAAAATAAATTGTATCGAGAGTTTGAATCAATCACGTGGCAGGAATTTCCGAGTGATTAGTTCACTCGACCTTTGATCAAAGGGTCTCGAGTTCGAAACCACCTTCAGACCTGTCACATTGAGTGTGAGAAAAGAATAAGCTAGCTCTCTGTAATTCCAGGCAAAAAGGAAAAAAGAATCGCGAGGTGTGGTCACATCAAGAGGAGAGGACCAGGGTCGCAATGCCCGATTAGTCTACCTATTCAGGTGGCCCTTTGTGTTCAGCACATAAACCAATACCTTACGAAGATTGTAAGCGTATTTGCCTATCAATCAATCAATCAATCAATCAATCAATCATAGGCTGTAGGAGACACGACACTAGTGCAGTTCAAAGATTTGAAAATGTTTGAATAAAACATGAGTCGATGCCAAGACTAACGAATAATATTCCTACAGGTATGATAGTTATACAGGTATCAAAAATATATGGCCTAAAACTACGCTACAATGCTGCAAATTCTGATAATTACACACTCAGTAATCAAAGAGGTGTAAAAAAATTCTTTGAGGCCGAAGTTTTGATAAATCTTAGAAACTAAATAACTCGAGATAAGAAATTAGACATTTATGAAACATCAAAATCTTCTTTTAAAGTTGAGTTCCATCTCGACATGATATCTGATTTTGAAGTTAGAAGCCCATTAGCAAAACTACGCCTAAGTGTCCATAATCTTCAAATAGAAACAGGAAGATTTCACAAAGATAAAACAGCTAGAAATAAACGTTTTTGTGTGTAGCTACTACAAATATTTCGTTGCATTTCTCGTCAAGGATTAAGTTCAGTTTTTGTCTTGCTGCCCTTTACACCCAGAAGGCCAAAACAATATGTGCAAGTATATACCAAAAATTCCGATCTCTAAAACATCTGTCTCCTAACAATTAATTCATCTTGCTTATGTGACAGGAAGATAAATCTGTTATTTTACTTTTGGGAAATTTCAGTAAAATTTAATTTATAGAAGAACTTCCAACACAAATAATACGAAGAATCCTTGATATCACACGTTAATCCAACTAATTCCTTCTTTCTCAAATCTAAATGACGAAAGGGGTGTGTTATTATTTCTCAACTCTACATCTCATTAGTTATATCCACCTTTTGTATATACATCGTAAATATTCTTATGTTGTTGTTATTTTAAAATGAATCAAAGTCATTGTTATTATGCGGGCATCTCGGCTTTGTAACCTGTAGCTAATTGAAAGGAAAAAACTTCGGTTGCAACATACCACTTTCACATTCGTAACTGATTAGAATCAGTGTTCTCTTTGGGCTAGATCTATACCAACCAATATTGCAATTTCACAACTCATATCTGCTCCTAATGAAAGAAATAATAAAAAAAAGGTTATATTCACCTTGATGTATCATTGTAGCTCCTGGCTGTCTGAAATTGCCTTAATAAACTTAATTTCTCTCGTATTTTGGTGTGTCAAATATTGTACACTGCTAAATCTTTTTCTGAAGGCTCCCTTTATGAACTTTACCTAAGATACATCCCTGTTTTCTTTCGCGACGTTGGGTAATAATAAGGAATACCCTGCAAGATAAAGACCCCTGGTTAAGAGCCAGCTCGTAATTCCTTTCCTTTATATCATATTTTATGCATCAGACAGACGTTGCTTGCAATACTCACTCTTACTGACAAGAGAGCATTCATAGAGCACTTCTCACAAATAGGTGAATTTCCAATGCATTTCTCGTGTCTCAATCGTTATCTAGCTTTTAATTACCAAAAAAGATCATTATCCATTTCTGAATGCTCAATTTGTTAGTGTTTTGGGGCTTCACAATGAGGAGATTTTTGACCATTCATTCCTTAATCATGGCATAAAGCATTGTAGTTAATTGCTGTATGAGAGCGTCTTGTTTTAGAAACTAATTCATAATTCATGTCTTGAATATCTCGATGCATCAAGACTAGAAGTTCATCATTGAATCAGAGTTTCTTTGTAGAGGATAAAGAGTGGATGTCTATGTGGGTATAGCTTTATACCAAGGAATTGCAGTAGCAAATAAAAAATGTGTTGATATGAAACTCCCAGTAGTTTTTTAGCTTATACGATGGATTGGTATATGTGTAAATGAAGCAAAACAAGTATTGTTATATACTCTATTCGAGCCACTATAGCTGGTATTGGTAATAGCAATATGAAATATCTACATTGATGTATTTTTATCTAACTGGATTCAATTTCGCAGAGGGTAGAAAGCAATGGGCCTCTTACTGCAATTTGGAGACTCCTTGCATTTTACCCTGCATGGCTAGTAGATTGTTTATGAATCCTGTCTTAAATCTTATGTCCTTCGAAGATAATCAAATATTCGCTAGCGGCCTTTACTGGAATCAAATTACCCTGTTGTTCTCTTATCATTGGAGGGGGCTGCTATGCTTTTTATGAAATATCAGATAGGTCACGAACAAAATGAGATGGTTAAACATCAATAGCAGCAGGGTAAGAGACCATCCTTGTGCAACCACGACAATGACCAGCCCACGATTTAACGGGGACAACGCTATGACTCAGAATTGAAAATGACCTGACACTGTTCCCACCATTTTAGCTGTTGTGAAGTGATCATTCAATGAGCAACATGGCGATTAGGGAAATCGTAAAAAACACACGACTTTCCGAGCACGAGATTTCGTTTCCGCCCACGCGAAGCCCTAAATCAAATGAGAAAAAGTCGGGAGCTGAGATTCGAGGTCGCAATTAGCTATTATGTCGAGGACATTAGCATGTTCTAGGTTTCCCGCTGTTCAATCTCCTGTAATGATTTAGTGACCAGCTGCATAGCAAATCGATCGATATAAGAAAAGCGCAGGCAATATCGTGTCAAAAGGCGAACGGTGCCGGCGTTGGTTGGAACGCAAGAAAAACGCTCGCAACAAGAAACCAACAGCAAGAAATAGTCAACAAGAAAAGTTTTCTATTCTATTCAGGTTTGTGATCTTGTTTCCTTGATTCTTTCAATTACTGAAGTTCCGTTAGAAAATTTGTCCAACTGAATGGTTTTTGTGAAGGTCTTCCGCCTGGCCACCCCGACTCAACCGTGTGCTTTTTGGCGTGGGTCTTGTTTTTAAAACTTATTGAGGAGACAAACCAACTCGACAATAAGTTTCCAATGTGCTTCTTGCGTCTATCATATTTCTTCCAAATCCATATTTCCTCAAAGTCCATGTTTTGTCGAGATGCAGAAGAACAAACAAACCCAAAAACAAATTTTTAGTTTGATTTTTTATGTTTGTCATATTTTGTCGAATTTCAAGAGACCAACCAAACTCAAGTAGAAGTTTTTAAAATGTTTTTTGTGGGTCTTATATCGTTTCAAGTCAAAGGAGAACTACTCAACTCAGGAAAACATTTCAGTTTACTTTTTAAGGATGTCATATTTTGTTAGAGTAAGAAGAAGAACCAAACTTCAGTAGAACTTTTTCTTTTGCTATTTCCAGCGTATCGCGTTTTGTTGAAATCAAGAAGACCAACCTATTGAAAGCGGACAATTTTAGAGTTGTGTTTTACGGGTTTCTTATTTTGTTAAGATTAAAAAGAAGAACGTGACTAAAGTAGAAGTTTTTAGTGTGCTATTTTGCGCTCGTCATATTCTCTCAAAATTCAAGAGACCAACCCAACCCAAGAAGAAGTTATCATTGTATTTTCGTAAGTGTTATATTTGGTTAAGACAAAGTAGAATAACGTCACTAGAGTAAACATTTAAGTGTGATTTTTTGCGCTAGTCTGATTGTGCTGAAATGACCTACACCATTTCCCAAAGTAAAGACAAATCGGAACGTTTTATCGGCAAGAGATTTTCAAATCTTTAAACATTGGAACAAATGAACAAATTTAATTCCTTTATAGTGAATATTTCGTTTATAATTTAGTTATTACAATGGGTATTGCTACGGTTAGTCAAATAGACGAACCCCATGAAACTACTTTTGGGTTACCGAGGCTTCCTTCTGTAGTTATCTGTATTATAATTATTACGAAGTCTGTCACTTGGTTCACCGAAACAATGTCCAATACACTGAAATAGTGCGGTGTAATATACTGAGAAGGCAAGAGTCAAGAAAGTAAACTGTCCATCTCGACAAGCCTGTTTCGTGGTTTCCTACTCATCAGGAGATGTATTGATAATTATCTGCTCCATATATAAATGTAGAGCATGATATATTTTGTTGAGAGAAGAGTCAAGAAACTTAGCTCTCCATCTAGACAGGCCTGTTTCGTGTTTGCCCACTCATCAGGCGATGTACTGACTCATCAGGAGATGTATCTTTTAGTAGTAATTAGGTATATCATCAATTATTATTATATTATTATATTATTATATTATCTTAGTATCATATATTTATAAAATCAAGGAGACCAACCGAGCTCAAATATAAGTATCTATAGTGCTTTTTTATGTTTTGTGATTAGTCGAAACTCTGAAGAAGAAACAAACTCAAAGCGAAGATTTAAATTTACTTTTTGCTTGTTTTTTATTTCTGAGGAAATCAAAAGAACTCAACCATTCAAGCAATCGCTTTAGTGTGATTTTTAATGGTGTTGTATTTCATTGAAATTAAATAGAATAACTTCACGGTCTGAAGTAGAAGTTTTACTGCGACTTTTGTGTGTGTCGTATGTTTTCAAAATCAAGGTGACCAACCAGATTCAAGTTTTGTTTGCTGTTTCGCATGATTGATGTTTAATACTTTCTACATATTTTTACATTCAAATATTAGCTACTGGGGTGCTTTTTACGGGTGTTGTACTTTTTCAAGATTAAGAAGACCAATCTAACTCATATACAAGTTTTCAGTCCGCTTCTTCGCGTGTGTCGTAGATCAAGTTGAAATCATAGTCTTTCATCGGTTGAGAACTTGAGGATTGCTAGGAAATCGAGAACATAGCCAGACGTAATAGCTACTAAACCTTTGACACTCTTCAGAGTAGTGCAGCAGAAAGAGAACGAAAAGGAAACATAACCAATCATTATACCCAGAAGAAAATAGAAATTTTAGATTTTCCTCGCCGTCCTTACGATGAAGAATTTAAGAATCACTAAAGTATAAGTTTTAAGCGTGATTTTCGCATGTGTGGTATTAAGTTGAAATTTAGTAGAAAAACATCATCAAAGTAAAAGTTTGAAGTGTGCTTTTTGCATGTGTTGTATTCAATTTAAATGGCAACGAACTACCAAACTACGGCAAAAGTTTTCAGCGTGATTTTGCGTGTGTTGCGTATTTCGTAGCAATTCAGAACAACAACCACACTTGAGTGAAAGTTTTCAGCGCGCCTTTCGCAGGTTTCATATGTCGAAATGAGGGGAAAAGCAGCAACCAATGTAGGAGTTGCTGAAGATTGGCCTACTCGATCTGAAATGATTTTAAATAGCAATGGCAGATTTTCTACCCGTCGGCACCAACTAGCACTCATATTTGCAACATTTATAACTTTAGATAAGAACAGGAATTGACACTGGCTCTCTGTAACTAAAATTTTCATGATAGTACAGTCAAAAGATAAACTATAGTCTATAGCCTGTCTGATGATTACACAAGCATGACATTTTGAGTTACAGAGAGCCAGTCTCGTTTCTTGTTTCTCGTCTATATCGCTCTGTGCCTTCGTACATCGAGTCAGTTAAATATTTTGTCATGGGAGAATTTATGCACGAATGGATTTTGAGGCATCAGAATCTTTGAAACTGCAAATCCCTAGAACATACCAATAAGGGATATGAAGAAATACTTGAATTGATTTTCTATATTGAGAAGGAAAGAGTCAAGGAACACTCAGCATCTCGACAAGCCTGTTTAGTGGTTGTCTACTCATCACGAGATGTACAAACAAATATATATCACGCTCTGCATTAATGTATTGAGCACTCTCCAACGGGAATCCGAAACAGACTTTGAATTGATTTTTCGATCTATGTTGGACGACTTATCCAGCGGACTAATATTTACCCAGTTTATCTAATTTCTCATCTTTATTCTACGAAAAATAACATGTTTCAAGAAATTGGTAGATCATAGAACACTTTTTGGAAGAAATTTATCATACTATTATTGTATGTATGTATGTATGTTTCTCTATAATGATTGCGTTGTCTAACGCCGACTCGAAGTGCTTGGTGTACAAAAGTACAGAGCGATATGGAAGAGCAACAAGAAAGGAGACTGGCTTTCTGTAACTTACGGTTTCATGCTAACATAGTCATCAGACAGACTATAATGAATTAAATCCCGATTCACTAAAATTTATTTACAAGCAGTGGTTGATTAAAACAAAGGAGTTACTTTAAGAATTAGAGTCAATTACCTACTTACTGTTTTAATGTTCTTAGTATTCTATTGTTCGAAGAATAATGACACTAGGTAGGTAATTGATTCTAATTTGTATCTTAATTAGAGGGATGGATACGATAAATAATTAGATAATAGTCTGTCTGATCATTGTGTGAGCATGGAACTCTAAGTGACAGACAGCCAATCTCCTTTCTTGTTTCTCTTCTAGACAATAAACCATTATCTAAATAGCTCTCAGAAGTGATTTTACCAATCCACTCATCAGCGAGGGGATCAAGTAGACTCACCTGAAGTACTGCCAGCAATTCAGGATAGTTAGGAAGATCAGAAACATATTGCAAAAGGAGTAATATATTCCGTGCAGCTTAACCGTTGTGTTATCGCGATACAGAGACAACAATAATCACCTTCACATCTAATAACTAAAAGCTTGAAAAGATAACAATAGTTTGAATGAAACAAAATAAAAATGGGCCTAATTCCAAATAAAGGTTTGCTGCTTTACCTTCGACCACACCGCCAAAGAAAATCAACGGTCATATTCAACATGGATTACAAATTGTGAATTCTGATTGGCACATCCACCCTCGACAGTTGTCGATCGAATTCGGTCTTAGAAAAAGTTCAAATGCTTTTAACTTTTTCATCGATCGACAGCGATCAAGAGTAGTGGGAAGACTTGTCAACCAATGAAATTTGAGTAAATAAGCACACGTGGTCAAAATATAGGAACTAGGAAGAAATGCAGATGTGGGCAATTTAAGATAAAAATTTTGAAATATTTCAGTGATTCGTTTTTCAACAACCTACGTAAAAACCTGGCCTGCCTATTACCCGTAAATATAAATAATCTTTGTTAAATTAGAATATCTTATTGTAAATTTGAAAACTTTCGTGTCGGCATGGTTTCAATGAAATGTCTAGCGAAGAAGCTTCAGTTAGAAAGGCTAAGAAATCGAGGATTTTTGCAAAAGAAAATTTGGGAGTCCTGAACGAGAAAGTCATATTTTCTACATTCATTTATCCCAAGAAACTCTAGAAAGTCTCAATTTCTCATGTAATTAAAAAAGATTTTGATGGGAATACAATTTTGCTTGCTTAAATAGGCCTAAATAGTGATCAATCAACAGTAGTCGAGCAATGCCGTTTCCACTGACACACACGATGATGTCAAAGCGATGTCGATCGAATCAACTGCCTACGTTAAAGTAGAAACTAGACTTAAGGCAAATAAAAGCCACCATCTAAAAAAACCGAAAATAAAAACAAAAAACACAACTGTGAAAAGCTTCAGAATTCTCGATATTAGAAGCCTCGTCAGTCTATGTATTTCATTATAAAATTATATAATTATTTGATAGAGCCAGTGTTTCGATTTTCAGAAAATAGTGCTCAATACATGATAGTAGAGCGTAAATACACTAATTGGCAGAAGAAAAGGAAACTGCAAGATCATCTCCACAAGCTTTTCGTAATTGCTGACTCATTAGGAGAAGTACTAATAAAATATTTGATAGATATACTTTCTCACATAGATGTCTTATACCTAGAAAGAAAATATGATTAACTGTTCTTAAGAAGACTGGTAACTAAAGAGATTGAGAGACAAATTGCAAGTGAGTGCAACCACTCTGAATTCTGGACCCTAATCTCCATTTCATTAAACTGAAACATTTCAAAGCATAAATGGGAACAACAAATTACATTTGAAACATATGCACTTATAGTGGGACATAAAGCATACAAGTATATTGGGATATATAGTAGTACCATCTATCAAATACAACTATATTGGGATATAAAGCACACAACTATATATGGATATGTAGCACTTGACTATAATTAGGATACATCATACACAAGTATTGGGATATATAGCACACAACTATATTGAGATATATAGCACACAACTATCAAACGCAACTATATTGGGATATATAGCACACAACTACATATGGATGTAAAACACACAACTACATATGGATATGTAGCACTTGACTATATTAGGATATATGATACACAACTATATTGGGATATAAAGCACAAGATCTCGCCTACTTGGAATTAAGCCTCAGTCTAACAGCTACGAAAATTTGCCCTTTACGTGATTTCTTAACAGCCATTCATTACTTGTAGTCGAATAAATCATATCAAACTATTTTTTAGCGTAGGCTGAGCTTAAGTGGGTGTGTATGGGCCATATGCATTGCACGCCGTAATCTTTTAGCGACTGGAAATTAACCTCCAACGTGAGCAATCGGGCGTTTCTATCAGCTGAAAATGACTTCAACCATAACACCACGTTTTTATAGCAAGAGGCACAAAGCCAATTTAGCACGGTGAGGCATCCAACGTGAAATGTTTATTTAAGAAATGAAGCCTCGTCCTAAACCCTTCAGGAATGAAAATGTGCATCACAAAGGAAATGGAAATATAGCCTGACGTACTTGGCTTAATGATGTATTATTGAGCGCGTTTCATGAAAGTTTAATTATAAACCAGCACTATATTGTATTCCATTAATTACGATCTCTCTTTAAATGATTCCAGCTAGAACGCTGATCATCAAGAGCGGATAATAGAGAGAAGGTTGGCTGGCAGTTTCAATTTGAAGAAGTAGAGGAATTATTTTTGCAGGTAAGATTTAAATCAAAAGTTATTTCTTTTTCCTTTGACTGGAATGTACGAGACCGTGTATTGCTTAATTCTCATCTCAGGTTGCCCCCATGTTTTATAGCAATAGATGGTTAGGAAACCTATTGGTGTATCTTTTATGTGCAAGTTTTTCAAAATTGAGAGTGCACAGTCTTTTTTTGCTATTGTTTCAGCCAACAAGGTCATGGTTGAGCGAATAGACCAAAACGCTTCTTTCGGTACCTTATCCAGAAATGTTCGTTATTTAAAGAAGATTTTACAATATTCAGCATCATATCTATTTAGGCAATATTTACATTCGTTGTGCACTTCCAAGTAGTGCTCAACATCAACTGTTAAACAAAGACGTATAACAATGGGTTTCCTAACCATCTATTTCTATAAACCATGTTGGCACCAAAAAGAAATATCACGTGTCTTTGCACAAATCAATAAGGCAATCACCCAACCATCTAAACCAAAGCGAAAGTGTTACCAAACTATGACATGTGCGTTTTGGATTTCCAATAATTTGGGCACAAGTTCGGTCAAAATCATTTTATGACAAATATTTTTCGACCCAAAACCTTCCAAGAAACAAAATAATGTTTTACCCCACTCTTACAGGGGCCAGAAAATAGATAGCCCAACCAATGTCTCTATGGTGTCAACCTGCTGATTGATAATGAACTGTCTCTTTGGAGACTCAGCATAGCGATCTACCCGTCCTAACCAAACTGATGATATAAATCAAACTGCTGCTTATCATCTCAGTGTGTCCTTATCTGCCTTATCTGGATTCGGAAACCTTTTATCGTAAGATTAAAGTCATATAATGAACTTTAATCCTACGTAAAGAAATATAACGATGATTTTGATATGAAACATTGCATTCTACCTTCCTTTAAAGATAGGAATTTTGGCAGGAAAACGTAGTTTAGTCAAGAACCGAATAGCAAGAAGGGCGACGAGAAAAATTTTCGCTGAAATAATCATCATATTTCTCGTCATCCCACTTGTTATACTTTGCTTCAGGCTATCTGTGACAAACTTTGAGAAAAAGGCTTATCGAAACATTTTAGGCTTATCTACATTTGGGAACCTTTTTAGCTTATAATGAACTTTAATCTTACGTGAATGAATATAATGATGATTGTGATATATCACATTACAGTTTACCTAAGCTATCTATGTCAAAATTTGAGAAAAATGCTTTCGAAACATTTTGAGCTTATCTGCATTTGAGAACTTTTTTAGCTTATAATGAAATTGGGAACCTTTTTAGCTTGTAATGAACTTTAATCTTACGTGAAGAAATATAATGATGATTGTGATGTATCACATTAAAGTTAACCTTCCTTTAAGTTATCTTTGTCAAACTTTGAGAAAAATGCCTTCGAAACATTTTGAGCTTATCTGCATTTGGGAACCTCTTTAGCTTATGATGAACCTCTTTAGCTTTAGATTATTATGCTTAATGAACTATAATCTTACGTGAAGAAATATAATGATGATTGTGATATATCACATTGCGGTCTACCTTCCTTTAAGCTATCTATGACAAACTTTGAGGTAAATGCTTCCGAAACATTTTAAGCTTATCTGCATTTGAGAACCTCTTTAGCTTATAATGAACCTTAATCTTACATGAAGAAATATGATGATGATTGTGACATATCACATTGCAGTCTGCCTTCCTTTAGGCTATCTATGACAAACTTTGAGAAAAAGACTTTTGGAAACCTTCTTGGTTGAAATAGAAAGCCCTTGAGGTATTAACTGGCTTAAATTACATTTCAAAGGCTGAATATTGCAACGTTTATTAAGCGCATTAATGGATACTTTCAAAGAAATAAGCGTTTGAAAATCTCACTGGCTTAAAAGAACGTTCATCGTATGTATCTCCTCAAGGAAATGTTATCCTGCTTAAAGTAAAAAACCTGTTTGGTCTCGTAGGCCTTTAGGCTATCCATGACATACTTTCAAAGAAATAAGGGTTTGGAAACCGCACTGGCTTATAATAAACCTTTCATCTTATGTATCTCTTTAAATAAATATAATCCTGCTTATAGTAAAAACCCGTTTGGTCTTGTATGCCTTTAGGCTATCCATGACATACTTTCAAAGAAATAAGGGTTTGGAAACCGCACTGGCTTATAATAAACCTTTCATCTTATGTATCTCTTTAAGGAAAAATAATCCTGCTTATTGTAAAAAACCTATTTGGTCTCGTTTGCCTTCAGGCTATCTATGACATACTTTCAAAGAAACAAGCGTTTGGAAACTAAACTGGCTTATAATGAACCTTTCATCTTATGTATCTCTTTAAAGAAAAATAATCCTGCTTATAGGAAAATTCCTGTTTGGTCTCGTATGCCTTCAGGCTATCTATGACATACTTTCAAAGAAATAAGCGTTTGAAAACCGCACTGGCTTATAATAAACCTTTCATCTTATGTATCTCTTTAAGGAAAAATAATCCTGCTTAAAGCAAAAAAGCTATTTGGTCTCGTATGCCTTTAGGCTATCCATGACATACTTTCAAAGAAATAAGCGTTTGGAAACCGCACTGGTGGCTTATAATAAACCTTTCATCTTATGTATCTCTTTAAGGAAAAATAATCCTGCTTAAAGCAAAAAAGCTATTTGGTCTCGTATGCCTTTAGGCTATCCATGACATACTTTCAAAGAAATAAGCGTTTGGAAACCGCACTGGCTTATAATAAACCTTTCATCTTATGTATCTCTTTAAAGAAATATAACGATGGTTATGACATAGCGTTTCATAAAAGTTTCTTTTCCCTAAAACCTATTTTTCTTAGTTTCATGTTGATATGAAAAAACATGATTTGTGGCCTTAAAAAACCGCACCCCATGCCAAACATCCCTGAAAAATTACCAGATGAGATGAGATAAGTTGTAATCATGTACCGATGAAGGGCATTGACCATTTTTAAACGCCGTTTTTGTCAAGACAACATAACAAATTTCTTAACTCATTCATACAAAATCTCCTACCAAAGTTTCCTAATTTTTGAAAATCTGACCCATACAGTTACTACTAAATGGTTTCTTGAAAAATGAGTGTACATGCTTTCCAGAAGTAATACTTGAATATTGAATCAAACTTTAAACTTACCTTTAAGAAATCACCAGGAGGCTTCTGTTACTAATTAGTGAAGTTAATCTCTATAGCAATTGCGTTGCCAACGCCGCATCACAGTGCTCGATGTAAGAGGGAACAGAGCAATATAGAAGAGAAACAAGAAAGGAGACTGGCTCTCTGTAACTTAAAGTTTCATGCTCTTGCAATCATCAGACAGACAGTAATCCGTCTCTTGGTTTGATTATAGTCTGTCTGATGATTGCGAAAGCATGAAAATTAAGTTACAGAGAGCCAGTCTCCTTTCTTATTTCTCTCCTAACAGTATATCCATATGTTTGGCTGCGCCAATAATCTCTCAGTAGACTGCAAGTGATGACTGGTATGCTATTTGACGAGGCAGGGTGTTCTTTATTAATGTGCATTTTAACTTAATGCACAAGTATAAGATTCAGGAATTTCAGCAAAGTATAGATCGTAGTATCAAGACTGAATAGAATAAATGTGTTTTTGACAGAACGACGAAGATGGTTAAGACAGCCGTATTGATGATCAGCATCTGTGGACTTCTTGGAGCCCTGTCGGCCAAAAGAGATTACAATCGTAAGTCAATTTTGTTTAACAGATTTCAACAAATGTGAGATTCAAGGGGGTTCATGCTGTGCAACCCAGGGGATTTTCCAAGGTTTTTTACTGGTAGGGTAAACATTAAAAGAGGCCTCAAAATTTGTATGCATCCCTTGGAGGCAATTTTTTAACTAATGGATTTGAAATAATGATATCATTTCTTTAAGTCATTTAGCATACTTCCGAAAGCTAATGAAACTAACTCTGTGGATTTATAAGCAGAAAACTGAAGCAAATGTTCAGCTCTGGTAGTGCCAAGTGGGTTGATTGATTTTGCAGCAGAGAGAAAAATGTCGTCGAGGAAAAACAGAAGGGCCTATTTCGACTTGGGCCACTGGAGTACTTTTCTTTCACTGCTTAGGCAACGCAGGCGCGGATCCAGGGGTATCCATGACTGGTTTGTGGCGCCGAAGGCGCCTTGAGGTGGGCCTCCGGGGGCGAAGCCCCCGGAAAAATCTTTCGGACCACGCCCTTTTTATTTTTCGGGAAACGCCCTTTTTGCTCAGGGAACGCCCTCCTACCCACATGAAATGCTAGTGTGGATATGTTAAATGGCTCTATTTTACTAACTTTTACTATATGTATACATAGAAAGAGAGGCAGGCTTGGATTTAAAGTCAAGAAGAAATGAAATCAGGGATTTTGGGGGCAATGATCTTGTGTCCCCTTGACCCCATGCCCAAAAAATGTTTATCTCCCTACAGACCTAGGACAGGGAAAAAACAATATTTTTCAAGACAAAAACATACCTTTTACAAACAGTTCCCTTCGAATATTCTTGTTTCTTAATTTTCAATATTCAAAATTTCTTGTTATTTAATTTCGTAAGATTCGTTCTCAGGGTTTCGAGATCAGTAGCCATACAATTACGTACATGAGAAAAAGCAAATTCGTTTATTCAGTCTTCCAACACCTATTCACTAAGAACGCCACTGGGAAAGTGGATCGCATGTGCAGCCCTGTGTATTGCACACAAATATTTCAATTGCGCAATTTTGAGCGAGTTGCACCGAGTTCTGACCGGGTCAGAAGCTCCAAATGAATGGATGACCGGGTCAGCATTTTCTTCCCTTGCGCAATGCTGAATCCCATTGTAAGTAAAACAATGGTCGTATTGAAATAAGATACGTTGGTCTGTAAACTGCTATTCTCGTTCAATCAGTAAAGATTTCATTCTCATTATCAATCGCTATGACAACATTGAGGATAAAATAGGCATTGATATCCAATATTGCGCCTTCGCATCGAAATATTTGCGTGGCAGGTCGGGGGTAAACGGGGTAAACTCAGAAAAGCACGAGATAAAAAATCAAAGAGACAAAAAATATATATATTGCTCTGGAAATCTGACCGGTTTCTGCAAACCGGTAAACCCGGTCTGGATCCGCGCCTGCAACGTAAGGGGCCTACTGGGCCAATGTCCCACCAGACAGCACCTTTCAGTTAAATTAGAAAATCTGACAACTTGCTGTAGACAGACGTGAGACGTTGAGTCTCAGCGAAAAAGATTGGTTTCGAAACATCTTCGTTAGTTTGGAAGGGAAAGTGAATCAAGTATTTCAAATTTTTAAGAAATCTTTAGGAAGTAACTAACGATATATTCTGATGAGCAGAGATTTAGGCCCAGCAAACTCCAAATAATTTATGCGTGCTCTTGGAGAATTTTCAAGGATGTTTATATGAATGATACCATATCACATGTCCCATCCGTGTGCGCTTTAAAACTTTATAATTATTCGTGAATCGTTGTTCATGTTACAGCTATTCGTCCAAATTTCCAAATCTTTTTACTTGTGACTCGATGATTAGCGATTTGTGATTCGTTTTTTTCGTGATTCGGTGATTAGCGATTTCTGATTCATTTTTCTCGTGATTCGTTATGTGATTATTCAGGCGACTTGGGATCGCCCTTTGAATGCTAAGAACGTCAGGAAAAGACTTCATTCGCATTTTAGGTTGCACAAAATCTGACTGCGACAGAAGGGAGAGCAAGCTCAACTTTGATGAGGGTCCACCTGCGATGGAAGTCGCCAAAAAAGAAGAAAGGAGCAACAGCAAGAAAGGCTGCTCATCGCCTATGTGCTGGTTCAGACCTGGCAAACGAGAGGGCCTAGAGCCGCCAGAGTCTGTGATAAGCTCGAGACAACAAAAAGCAGAGGCCCGAGACGAAAAAGGGTGTAATTCGCCGATGTGCATTTTCAGGGCTGGACGCAAACGTCAACTTAAGCACAGACCAATGGAGAATGTTGATTTACAGAGTATGTCGAGAAAGAAACGCAGAATGCAGGTTGCAACCAGAGGTGTGAAGAGCATGCAGGGAATGGAGCGAGGAGTGAAAATTCCGAGAACAGATGATCAAAGCATCTTGGGAGAACAGCCAGGAGCGGGCAATGGCGACTTGACAAGCGCACCTGGAAAAGAGCACAACTCCGAAGTAGCAAACATGAAATTGAGCAGCCTGCTGGAAAAAGAGCAGGAAATGGAGATGAAGATTAAAGACATCAAACGAATCCTCAACAACATCAAGCGAAGTTTCAAGGAGGAAGGAAAAAAGAAAATAAAAAAGAAAGTAAAGTGCTCTTCGCCAATGTGTTGGTTTAGAGCTGGTCGAGGTATCGCCACAAACAAACGAGCAAAATATGACAAGCAAGATTTACACTTATCAGACGAAACAGAGGCTTCACGGAAACGAGACTTTAAGAAACGCTTTGCTCAACCAGTGGAGAGGAAAGTACCAAATGCAGACTTGGAAGTTGAAGAAGATCAGAAGAATGCGGTTGTAGGCGGTGGCGACTTCGAATGGCCAAGATCTACGAGAGAGTCCAAGATTTTCTATTTTCCACTCAGAAGAATGATAATCTAGCAAGTTCTCATGGACACTAATTGATTGGTGCTAGTGACGATGTAGTTAAATCTCTAACTGATGATGTAGTTAAATTGTATTCTAAAAAGGAGTGGGTTAATACTTCTGTCTTACATGCAACTCAAATAAGGAAAAAACACGCACTATTTCATTTGCTCGGCATTATCGGGTGTCCCAGAATGCTAGATTCCTCGGAGGGTGGCAAAGCCTTGGGCTTAATCTACCATTTTGTCAATTTTTGGATCACCTCTGTGTTGATTGTTATTCATATGATATCACACACATCAACCTAATAACACTGTGACTTACGCTATTCAAAGGCAATGTCATTCTTTCCTTTTTTCATTTCATTTTCATATTAGTTATCCACAAAATCTCTTGAGCTGATAACAGTTGTTTGAGTAAATAAATGATGAATGTTGAATATAATATATTAAAGGTATAACATATCGAAAAATCAATAAAAGCTTAAAGTATTGCAAGTTGCTGATCTTCTAGATAGTTGCGCTTTGATTGAATTTCAAACCAACAGATGATTTTTCATTTCTTTCTGAATCTGTGCAAGGTAGATAGTTCCCTGGTATTCACATAATATTCATCCAATTACAGATTCTAACAATCTATTTAGAACACTGCAGCTCATATCCAGTATTCTTCCCCGTTAAACTAGCCAATTCATCTGATGAACATCGCAAACTGGTTGGAAGGACAGTTTTTATGGACCAAAAGCATCCCACCTTCAGGACCAGGAGCCGAGAGGTAGGATGAAAAGTTAAGATGGAAGTTCTGATGAATGAAGTACTCTCAGCTCGAGCACTGGCAGGTGGGATGATTTGGTCCATATAAACAGAGGATGAAAATACAAAGGTTTGTATTGGAAAGTGAGATCTCTCATCTAAGCTCAAGGGCTGGAATGTGGGATAATTGTGTCCATATAAACTGAGAATGGAAAATACAAAGGTTTGTATTTTGGAAGGGGAGATCTTTAATTTCAGCTCTCGGGCTGGAAGGTGGGGTGATTTTGTCCATATAAACAGAGAACGGAAAATACAAAGGTTTGTATTTTGGAAGGGGAGATCTTTAATTTCAGCTCTCGGACTGGAAGGTGGGGTGATTTTGTCCATATAAACAGAGAACGGAAAATACAAAGGTTTGTATTTTGGAAGGGGAGATCTTTAATTTCAGCTCTCGGACTGGAAGATGGGGTGATTTTGTCCATATAAACAGAGAACGGAAAATACAAAGGTTTGTATTTTGGAAGGGGAGATCTTTAATTTCAGCTCTCGGACTGGAAGGTGGGATGGTTTTGTCCATATAAGCAGAGAATGGAAAATACAAAGGTTGGTGTAGGAAGCTGAGAACTTCTCAGCTTGGAGGTCGGATGATTTTATCCATATAAATAGACCCTAAATATGCATAATAAAAGAGGCCTTATGCAATCAATACAGGGACACTTGGCAGTGACGGTACAATAAGAACATGCAAATGCATCTAGAGAATTACTCTCACGTATCAAATAGTTTCATGATGACTTTCATCTGTATCAGTCAGGGCATTTTCAACGTTGTAAACTCCTCTCCTTGGCCCAGTAAAAAGTACAATTTCAGGCTTCTGGCCCACTAGTTTGGCTCTTCTCACTATGCTAGTCAGGTCTACTTCAGCAGCAGTTGGTTCAGAAATTCTGCCAGGAAAATGTTCGACGTTTTTCGACGTTCAACAGAGAGTTGGTATCAAGAACGTTTGCTTGCTGCGCTCCCTGATTTTTCAGCTTGAGCAGCACTCACCTATAAAAACTGTCATTACCTGCATATGACTTAGGTCTCTGCTCCCAAAACTGACTATTTGTGCGTCTATTTCATAGGAAAGGAAAGTTTAAGGATAGTTTAAGAATAGGACAGGATAGGACAAGGATAGTTTTGTAATGTCATAGGGTATCATAATCAGTGTAATAATTCAAATATTTACTCTGTAAATTAAAATCTGCGCCCCCTTTTTCTCTTGAAACAGCCTGTGGTTCAGAATACAGATCAAACTTAGTGGCAAAGAAAATGGGCCTTCTTAAGGGCTCGGCCCATTAGTCAGATTACCTTGAAAAATGCCCTGGCTATCAAATACCAAAATTTCAATTAATTGATTATGTATGTATGAATCATCCCTTACAGAATCGAGCAAGTGCCCGTTTGGAATCCCTGTAGAACATATATGAAACCTATCGTAACGATACTCTGTCGGAACGGTCGTTTTATAAAGTTCTGAGGATCTACTTCCTTGAAAACTTTTATTTAACTTTAGAACGAGATTTTTTAACAATAACATATTTCAATATGCCAAAGTGGCTAAACACCCTAAAATTCCTCTTTCTAACATCCATGTTTAGAATTGGCGCCCTAAAATTCCAAGAAAACGCCAAATTTGAATAATTTCCCCAATGGAAGATACTATATCTCGTTTCCCTGGTCTAACAAGGAGTCAATTTTCTTGTCTCATTCCGACGGAGATATTGCTTTGTACTTCTGCGTATATCGAGAACTTTGGGCGGGATACACAATACGCGTCTCGAGATGAATGAGGATTTATAGATCATATGGCGAAGAGCCCTATTTCCTCCCACATTCGTGCATAATCTGAACAGATTAATATTAAGAACCATAATAATGCTTCTTTATCAAACACCGACCTTGCTCGGTCCATCATTTGACGTTCGTGCTGAATTCATCAACATCTTCGGTACCCTTTCAGAATTTTGAAACCAAAATAACCCACTGTCGTATGCTGCTTTACCGTACCTCTCTATTGAGCAGCATCTCAAAATCAAGCCCCTCTTGCTAATAAAACCTCTTTTCAAGCGCAAATATCAATCAAGCCCTCCCATCATTAGCCTTCCCTCCCACAAAATAAAATCCATAAACATACCATAAAGTATCCTACATTTACAGTGAAATGTTTCTATAGGTCAGGTGGAAACGTTGCCAGATATTTTAGGAAAAGCAGAAAACGTTTTGAAATCAGAAAGAACTCAGAATTGACGTTATGCACTCGCCAATCCCAGCAATGACGCTCCCAGCACTGGGACATAGCGGGGAAGTAAAATTAGGGCAGTGTTACCCCTCCCCCTTCTATCTAGGGTACACTAGCTATTAAATCCCTCCGTGCTATAGATCCAGTCTCATAATCATGTTGCTAAATTCCTCTTAGTTTCTTTTCCAATTCTGTTTGATTTTGCCAAATCACTAGATATAATTGTTACTTAGATTTGCATTCAAAAGCTGCAAAATGCAAGAGTAAAGGCCTTGACCTATCTAGTGAAATTAAAACTAAAGCTGAGACCCTGTTTGCAGAACATTACAGAACTGAACTGGATCTCATTCGTGCAGATTAAAATTTTCGGCGTGCGCTGCGTATGAGGGGTAGATGTTGGCATTTTTGTCCTAAAAATGTCCGAAAACTCAATAAAGATCCACAAAATACCTTTTTAATGCATAATTGCCCATGCAAGGCCTAACTTCTGTTGCGGACTTACAGCTTCTGTCAAATTGACGCTATACAGCAGCCATGCTATGTCTGCAGTGCAGACTGAATCAAGAAAAAGTATGCTTGCCTTTTTTACATTAACTTCGATTTCATGAAGAATTCACTATTTAAGACGTGAACTGTTCAATAGCAGGCAGCATTTTTCGAACAAGTATTTGCATTCACAAAGTGAGGGGCCTGAGTAGATAAGCAATAAGTAGGCCTCAACTTCAGGCCTTACAATTATGGCCCAAAGGCCTAACTAACTGATAAATGCCAAAAACTGATGATTGAAAACTCACACCTTCATCTATCAGGAACATGACTCAATTATTTCTATGGGGACTCTTTCCAGCACGTAAAAGCAACAACCGGCAAACCAGCTAAATACCAACATCCCACATTTTCTATTTCCTTTGCTTTTGAACAAACTGTTGGTCGGCTTTGTAACTATCATCTATCATTGACAGAACTTCATTATGCTACATGTTATTTCCAATGTTTCTTCTTGATCGTATGTATGATAAAAATAACTTTATTTCAATCTTCGCTTAATGAGCATAATTACCTCTGGAAAATGAAGGTCAAAATTTAGTTACTATAATTCATACGATCGCATAGATTAAGCTTCTGATATTTTCAATGTTTATTACTTTCCTGAAGTCCTTTACACTTACCAATAAAAACTTCCCTGTCACTTCAAAAGGCTGAATACTTTGCTCTCGTGTGGGCACATTAAATCATCAAGTGAATCTGGATTAATTTGATTGAGGAGATCAGCAATGTCTTCTCTTGATGATAGACCAGCACCATCTCTTGCAAGACGGATAGCTTCGGCCTAAAAGTAAAAATATAACTCATCAGTTGCTGAGTGGATAAACAAAAGAAGTGGCATCGTGCAATAATCAGCTCTTTTTTTCCACCATGCTTCAAGTCTCTATGTCTCCCCTATCATGAATTAAAGGGGCACATTCCAGTGGTACATATCTATCATATCATTCGAAATAGAACATTCTTCGATCTGTGAAATTCGAATCAAATTATCGATGCTTTGAAAATTTTTCTGACTTTGATTTTGTAAAGACATTTCTCTCCAGGAGCCTACACGAACCCCTCCCCATCGAGTGGGTCTATGTTTGGAATCATTCAAAATCATGGCACGGTTCAACACTATATAGCTGATTCAAGTTTTTTCCTCTCATCCATTTGTGGGTACATATGTAACTGCGCATGCGTAAAAGTATATAAATCAAATCCGTGACTCCAAGATCCTTCGTGCTATTCACGAATTATTCACACGACTCGACGAGAAGAGAAACCAAAGCTTCAAGGTTGTTTTTCTGAATTCCAACCCTACACACCACCGACTATAGGAACTAGCTATTACTACGGTCTTCGGTTTAGGCACGAGACACACCACTACACAGTACTAAATACTCATACATAGTTGATCTACATGGTAGGGACCAACCTCCACGATAAAAAAGAAATTCCCTCTCGCCGTTAAATTTGTCAGCTGGCTCAGAAAAAATGCGCTTTTTCTGTCAAATCACCGACAGTCAATTACCTTGGACAGCTGGAAATCCTGGTTAGTGTATTGCTGTCCAATCATTTACCCGGATCGCCTGAACAAACGAAAGTCTATGTTCTAGGAGAGATGATAAAGGTGGGATACTTTAGGTTTTAACTCTGGACCTCTATCATAGTTATTGTATGTTAGCTTAATTGCTGAGAAAAATACGAGCGGAAGCCTTCAGATGAGGTTTGTTTTCATCTGGAGTCATTGCCGCCATTAAACTTAGTAGAAACCTTCATCAATGACGCAGCAACTGCATGGTGCTATAAGGTGTTGGGAGCATCAAACGAACGAGGACCCCACATGGCATTACACATGGTGATATAGCTTGTTATAATGTGTACTGCTGGAAGTTTCTCAAGCAAGCACGTTGAACATGAAGTCATAGCTTTTCGAAACCATCATGATCTAGTCGGCCTGAATCAGAGTCATGTCCGATAATAAAGGGAAGAGATCGACAAGGAAAGACCATGCATAATATATGATAATCCAACATTATTAGTAGTAAATAAGACTGCTTATGCCTCTGCTCTTCACCGCTAATACGCAAAGCCCACAGCAAACATCTGCTTCACGTTGAGTAAGCATGCCGCTATGGGGTGACCGAGTCCCTCCGTTTCCTAATCAATGAAATTATTTTTTGAATTGTTGTCTGTTTTTTCTAAAACAATCAAAAGCACAACGAGATATTTGAGCTAAGCAAAAATATAGAGAAAAACAATAACAAATAGATTCAGAAAAAGTCTGGAAGGGGTACTGCTGTAGGATACTGCTAAAGCCGAGTGTCAAAATGTAACGAGAGAGCAGAATCCGAATAATGTAGGCTATGATAAACAAACCGTAGCTATATGTGCGAGGAAAGGCCCCAACTTCAACAGCATAGAGGCATGCTTCCTATAACGACGTGTTTCAGTGATTGTTGACCATACTCGGATAGTATATGAAACTAGTAAAAGTAGACTTTGATGTGTAGAATTCGAATCTGAATTTTGATCGTAGAATAGACTAGTCAACTTTTCAATTAAAGCTTTTCTTTCCACGCCTCAGTGAAGCGTGTTGCTTTTGTGTAACGACTGAAAAGATCATGAAGGTTCGTAACACTCGGATCGATAGGAATTCAAGGATCTTCTTCCAACTATCGTATGTTGATATACCTAGGGCTAGGTATTTAATCCCACCACCATTGACTTTGCCGTCCTGAACTAGTAGAGTCTATTAATTCCAATGTGGAGGTCACAGTTGACGTCATAATTAGAATCAGGGTCCGTTTACGGCAGGGTTCTACACTACCCTCGCAAAAGTTTGGAAACCCTTTGAAATTTAGGCATAGCTGAAAATCCTTTTGTATCAAAACAAAATTTTGATTTTATCCTCCTCTACTTCACTTCTTTAACCACCCTGAGTATGATTATATATCATTTTCAAATTCACTAGAAAAATGAAACTGCTACTTTTATTTAAATTGAAATAACGAAACAAAAGTTGTTTATCAAGATTCGCAGGGTGGTAAAGATGAAAGGAGATATTATTGGACGATAGAGTAACTAGCAAAACATTATAATAAATATGGGATATCTTGAGCGAAATGGCAAAAAATTATTTTTTAAGTCTAGTCAATAACCAATGAATAATCGAAAATTACCAGCTGTCTGTCTCTGTTTCATTTCGCAAAGCGACATAGCAACAAAAAAATTCTTCATTATTATCAAGGTTTTAAGGGTGAATTCTTTATCAAAATTTGGAACACGTTATGGGAATTTTGATCACGAAAACTCCTTTTCACTAGGAATTTTTCAAAATAGATTATTTTTTCGAAAAAATAGATGTTAAGCTGTTGTTAGATGCCCGAAATGGGAACAGCATTGTTAATTTTGCCATAAAATTCAAAAAACATTTCTGGCTGTTCGTTCTGTAAAACTTTGGCTTAGCCTAGCTTGATTAGACGATGTTAAATTCTTTATAAAAGTTTACCTTTTGACAAAACAAAAACTGTGAATAAACTCTTCATAAACCAAACAAACAATCTTTGCAAGAATAATTGAAGAATGGATAACGATATCAAAAAGGTTTGTCAACAAACTTCAGCACTAATTTTGATGGTTTAGGAAGATGTCTTTCGCTTTCGCAGTCACCAGACAAAACATGAATGTTATGAATCAACCGGGAAAGTTCTGAAACAATGATAGTGATTTTTGAATAAATTTATGAATTTGCTAAGATTGGGTGACATTTCGATCT
Organism: Pelagia noctiluca; assembly: GCA_963924455.1. Taxonomy (NCBI): domain Eukaryota; kingdom Metazoa; phylum Cnidaria; class Scyphozoa; order Semaeostomeae; family Pelagiidae; genus Pelagia; species Pelagia noctiluca. The sequence goes on along the minus strand of OZ004315.1, from coordinate 3,617,149 downwards.
GATTCGACTATTGGTGGCGTGATAATTCATTGTTATATATCTGTCATGATTTTTGATTGACAACTGGTCGGCCATCTTAGCCTCCCTTCCGATTCCAAATCTTTGCTAAGGTAGTATATTTCAAGCAATCTTTTCTGCCAGTAATATGAACTGCGAGCACAACCACGTTGCAGTGAAGTGAATGACTTCCGATAAGCTAAACGTGGTCTTTCCATTTATCTCAAGAACCTTCTCTATCATTTTCTCCTTTGGAAGCTGTTTTTCTTGAAATTGATGGAAAAAGGCTTCTAAGACAAAAGCAATCTTAGCCTGGAAATTTTCTCGCCTTCGATTAGACTTTTGATATTAATTGGTCTGCCTCAATCTAGAGCATAAACGAATGCCTGCTGAAGCTAGGTAAAAAATAAATAGAAGTTCGTGCAAAGAATAAATTGTTGTGATGTGGTTCTGCAAGTGTTGTGGACCGTCAAACCTGATACTTGCTTTTATAAAATCTCGACTGCATTACTATCTAAAATATGCATTGAATGTCAAAACTAGGCTGAAGGGCTGCAGCATAATTGTAATGTTATATTGAGTTGCATTCTTGTGTAAACGATTTTCAGATGGTAGCACCTAACCTTAAACACATCCGATGGACGACACGCCTAGGATGTCAACATGCATCGAGCCGAGGGGTGATTTTTGAATTTTGAATTGATTAGTTGAAGAAATTGAAATTTACGAATATTAAGATGAAAGAATTTTTAAAAATAAATGGCTGCAATAAACTTACAAGGCTCTGGCACACGATTTCATGATTGATGCAGAGCCTGGAACAATGCACCTTCTTGAAACAAGACTTAGACTGCTACATAAAAACGAGCTCACTCACTCGTACCTTCAAAAATTCAGCTACGGCTTTTGGACGAACTTTTTCAAGAGACTTCTCTTGATTGACGGCACTCGATGCTTGCTTTGAAATGAGATCTGAAGGTAAAAAGAAAACACTATCGTTCATTTTTCATTTCTCAACTGAAAGTTTTGGTAATCAGACTCCCAAGACCATGATTCTAATTCCAATTTTGTAGACCAAGACTGTCTAGTCAAACTTCATTATGTTGTGACTGAATCAAGAAGCCAATTGTATTGCCATCCATCCCTTAATTCAAAGTTTTCTTTTAGTGTTCATACTCTATATTGCAGATGCTCTAGCTTTGCGTTTGACAGACTACTCCATATCTTATCTCTGTATCCCGAATGACTTTCAAGCAGTTCCTTGTATACTTGATCTATTTTGGATTATGGCAGGATATTCTTTAGCTTCTGCAGAGATGAGAGAGCAGTTTGATTTTGCCTCTTAGGTATAGTGAATAAGTTATTATTAGTGCAGTCGTTACACGGATGGGGAAAGCGGTATAGATTTGATTCGGAGCGATTATTTTTAGATTTAGTCATATCAAGCATGTAGCAGATGTAATAGATATTAGAAATTATCATGATTAGCTTAAATTTGTAATTTTGGAGAAGGGCCATCTCAGCTTTGAGTAAAAGAGTGCCAAAAACAAATGGATAAGCTGAACGATAGCAAGAAGCAGAAGAATCTTACCAAGAAGTTCTTTCAGTGTATTGATTCCATAGTCAGGAAAGTCAGTTGCCATATGTGTGATTTCGTATAGCAACACTCCAGTCGCAATATCTAACGAGAAAGAACTACAATATAATGTATGAAACAATATTTCTTATAAAAAACAAGTTCGAACTGGCACTTTGCCAATGCTTATCCTTGTTTGCTGCTAATTCATGCTGTGCCGAACGCAATACATTTTTCTCATATGATACAACACAATCATTTCAAAGTCTAAGATAGCAGGCTTTTTCAAAATGATATATCAACCAACATTTACAATCAGAAGTCTATTCATTAGACGTGTGGTCTGCTGACGTTTATAGAATAAAGCAAAGAAGCAAGCTTTTATTCTGTAACTATTTGTTTCATGCTTCGTGCAATTTTCAGCCAGCAATGAATAAAACATTGATGAAACAAATAGTTACAGCATAAAAGCTTGCTTCTTTGCTTTATTCTATAAACGTCAGTAGACCACACGTCTAATGATTAAACTTCTGATTGTAAATTTTGGTTGATATAGGCCCTTGTTGCTTTTTGCTTTATATTCTAATCAGAAGTTTTCAAATATAACTTTCAGAAAGTGATTTGGATAATATGATATGCAATAGTAACCTTTCCTTCTGCGAATTTTCAATCCATTTGAAGTAACTCTTTCGTCGCAAATACAACTGAAAGGAAAATATATATATGAATTTTTAAAAAAATATATTTTGTTCAATAACTATCAATAAAGAATCTTGTTAGTGGCTCTATAAATTGATATTTTCTGAAATGCAACCTTCTCAACACACCTGCCAGTCCCGTGTGGTATCTTGGCGAAATCAAGGTTTTCCAACAAATTCAAGTTTTCGATTCCGCCAACCAACCTACGAGGAATCACAGAATATACTCAATTAATGGAAAATTCCCTAAGCAGCATTTTAAACGCACTTTTACCTTGCGTTTGTACCATGATATTTATGAAAAACCTGCCAATTATTACACGAGAGCTCGATGAAAATAAGCATAGCCGCATGGAGATTTTAGTTCTAGCTGATTCACATCACATCTACTTTGACTTGTAGTGAGAATGAACTTCAGCTAAGATAATCAGTTAGAGTTTGTGCAAAAAATGAGAGGAAGTAAATCATTCTAGGAACACCGAAAATCTTCAAAACCTCTATGCATCTTATTTCATTCAGAATCACTATTTGACCCTTAAAGGATTTAGAGAAACTTGGTAGTTGGTTTGCAGTGGTTCCGTAGTCCTTAGTTAGCCATACCCAGCACAATATAAATTCTTCTCTCCACTGCATGGGACTATATCGTGACAAAACAGTTTTTGTACATAGAGTGGTATTCGTAAATAAATGATCCCTGTGGAGGGAAACCATAAGTGCTTTAAGTATTATCTCACCAATTACAGGAATTTGAAAATTCAATTTAATCGTGTAGTTTTTTTATAAAACATATTCAAGTACGCTTCTAATTTCCTATTAAAGCCTCTAAAAACTAAGAACATTCATTTATTTTTTATCAATAAGAAATTGGAATGTAGATGAAATTTGAGTGTATAGATTTAGAAAATATACATTTAAACAAAGAGCAATAGATCTAATAATGGAGTAGTACGTCATCTGGACTCTAAGTCAAATCTTTGGTACAGAACTTTATAAGTTTTCATTCTGTTACATTAAGACAACATATTGATAAGTCACTTCTAATATTTTCAGAATCAGGCTTCATATACATTTACCAAACAGATTTCGAGATGGAAAGAAGGTAAGTATTTGCAGGAGGTAAAAAGTACCTTTCATTTAGAATGACTGGTTTTGAAATCTCTTCAACGGCAATTTCGTGTCTTCTCATCAGCTCTTCAAACACAACTAATTCTTGTAATCTAAAGGACAGAAAAAAGGAATTCGAGTCGGTAAAATAAACTCTTCTCCTGTCAAGGCAATCATCCTGATTTTATGCGAATTTGCCCCATGGATATCCCTTAAGGCATTGCGTGATCTTAGGATTCGCAAAGATTCTTGGATAGCTAGGGTGCAAACTGTCTCAATTCAAGACGGTTCTATAGGCCCTTTTGGAGTTGCGCGAGCAACTTTTAACCAGTACGGTATGCGATGCATCGTGGGACAGTTATGTGGGACGCCTGATTTGTTTACGAAGTGTAGCGTTCCATAAAACTATCCTGCAATACATCCTGCAGCGTACTAGTTAGCAGTTCCTCACGCAACTCCGAAAGGACTAATTCAAGATATGCTTTTTGTGCTTTATTATCTGTTCAAGAATATATCATTTTTACAGGAGCTATGTGCCAATCAGAGCTTATTAAAAAAATTGTAAAATTGTAATTGTAAAATTGTAATTGAAAAAATGCAAAAAAACAGCTTTAACATTATAAATAAGGTTTTCAACATTTCATTTCTTTTATTTTATGCAGGACAGGCATTGAGTCATAAATCAATACGTTTAAAGCTCGAATTTCTTTTTGGTATAACGAAACATAGTAACTAACTACTATTACTGAAACCATCAATATTTTTTGTTGAAGCCTCTATCGAGTAAAAATATCATTTCTATTATTATTTTAGATCACCCAGTCTTATCTACATTTTACTAGCTGACGTGGTTTCCGAAAGAGTGCTCCCCGCACTGAGCTCCTCAGAATACCCGGGTTGAATTAGGGTTGAAGAAATTTTTGGGCTGCAGCTGGAATATAGTGGCCGGAAAGCTTCCACGATAAATCACTGTTCACCTGTTTATCATTCACTGGTAAAGCAATATCTACAGATTCATTTTTCACGGTGCAAATTCTAATATTGGAAATATTTGGGATATGAGTAAGATTTAGGCAATGAAAAATATACCTGGTAGGATTTAAAATGAACAGTTTAGTTTCATTTTTAACGATCCACGAGTCCCAAGTAGAAAGTTTTCCAACAATATCAAGAGTCTCAGATTTCTTTGACTTTGAAATCTCTGCATCACTAAAAATCAAAGGTTCCCATTAAGTTTGCAGTGGATAAGAGAGCTGTTGTAAAAAATCACAGGTTTGGTGTTCGAATCCTCCTTAGGTAATGATTTTTACAAACATTAACTCTATAAAACTCTTCGCTTATCAACAGTAGTTTCAAATACCACAAAGGAGTCATACATTTCCTGATCTTTTTTATAGTCCAAATCAAAATGAGATAGTAACGCTCAAGGGTAAAGTTTTTTGAGCGTCCGAAAAATTAGAAGATTATAAAAATTTCACAGGGCCTAGTCAGAGAGCCTTTTTAAAAGGGTTCTAGACTGCTGGTTAGTTATCTCATGGTAAAGTTTCAACTTTATGCAATCCGAAAGTAAAAAATATGAGATTCTTGGTCAATCTAACTTAAGTTGGATCATAATGAAAAATGAATATGAGAGCAGATAAGCAGAACAGATCAGGAAGCCAAAAAGGAAACAAAACAGAAAGAATAACAGGAAGCAAAACAGGAAACTGAATTGAGCAGAACGGAGCAGAATAGGAAACTGACAGAACAGAACAGGAAGCAGAACAAGAAGCAGAACAGGAAGCAGAACAGGAATCAGAACAGGAACTAGAACATAACAAATATGGACAGGAATCAGAACAGGAAGCAGAACAGAGCAGAGCAGGAAACTGACAGAACAGAACAGGAGGCAGAACAAGAAGCAAAACAGGGCAGAACAGGAATCAGAACAGGAACTAGAACATAACAAATATGGACAGGAAACAGAACAGGAAGCAAAACAGAGCAGAACAGGAATCAGAATAGGAACCAGCACATAACAAATATGGACAGGAATCAGAACAGGAAGCAGAACAGAGCAGAAAGTAGAACAGGAGGCAGAGCAGAGTAGAACAGGAAGCAGAACAAGAAGCAAAACAGGGCAGAACAGGAATCAGAACAGGAACTAGAACATAACAAATATGGACAGGAAGCAGAACAGAAAGTAGAATAGGAAACTGACAGAACAGAACAAGAAGTAGAACAGGAAGCAGAACAGGAAGCAGAACAGGAAGCAGAACAGGAAGCAGAACAAGAAGCAAAACAGGGCAGAACAGGAATCAGAACAGGAAGCAGAACAGGAACTAGAACATAACAAATATGGACAGGAAGCAGAACAGAAAGTAGAACAGGAAACTGACAGAACAGAACAGGAAGCAGAACAGGAATCAGAACAGGAAGCAGAACAGAGCAGAACAGGAGACTGAACGGAACAGAAAGCAGAACAGGAAGCAGAACAAGAAGCAGAACAGGAATCAGAACAGGAAGCAGAATAGGAAACTGACAGAACAGAACAAGAAGTAGAACAGGAAGCAGAACAGGAAGCAGAACAGGAAGCAGAACAAGAAGCAAAACAGGGCAGAACAGGAATCAGAACAGGAAACAAAACAGGACAGAACAGGAATCAGAACAGGAACTAGAACATAACAAATATGGACAGGAATCAGAACAGGAAGCAGAATAGGAAACTGACAGAACAGAACAAGAAGTAGAACAGGGCAGAACAGGAATCAGAACAGGAAACAAAACAGGACAGAACAGGAAGCAGAACAGGAAGTAGAACAGAAGAGGGTATACCAGAACAGTGCCCAGTAAAACCAAATAAGATAACAGTATAGAACAGAACAAAGAACAAAGGACAAAATGGAAACAAACAGCACAGCACAAAATGATACAACCGAATACAGCAGATATCTAACAAATACTTTAGACGCAGAATTTGGAAAATCAATTGAGTTGATTAGTGAGAATGCAAATGACCATACCAGGATTAAAAATGACCCGAGCGTCATTGCCTTACCAACTACACCGTTGGACTAATTAAGTGGTTGTGCAGTGGTTGTGGGTTAAAATCCTGCTCTGCTCATTTTCCATTTTCACAATTTATCTCCATTCACTCACATTTCCATACAGTGATAATGCTGTTTCAAACTGTCGAAAGAAAATTCCAAAGCTGTTTCTTCTACAGGCCCTTGTTGCAAAATAGGGTTCTTAATCGCTGCTAATACCCGATGTTTACTTGAGATCTATGGAGAAAGAAGTATTTTTCATCTAATAAGCAATAATTAAGGGTCTTACCCAAGTAACAATTATTTCATACTAAAAGTAACCTCGAAGTATTCGTCTTGTGAATTCAAAGCTACAGTCACGTCTTTGTAAACATTCTCTTTCGATTAAGTTAAGATTAAACTCCACACAGTGTGCAGCTAGAAAAGTTGGTTGATTTTTGAATTGGCCTTTAATATGTAGATTGGAATCTTCATAGTGAAAATCACTATTGCATTGCATTCCGTTATACTAGGTTTTAACAGCTGTAAGGCGACTTCATACTATGGAATATTCACGAATAAGAACTATTGTGTTTCACCATGAAGCATTATTCTTGCAAAATTATTACAATATATACTCCAAAGAATAAATAATTCGTTCAAGATTTCCCGAGGCCATAATTCTTCAGAGTGACATAAAGAAGAATATGTAGTAGCACATTTGAAGAACCACATGCGACCTTCTCCTCTTTGGACCAGCGCGTGTTGAATTACATGGTTGGTCCATCAGAATTCCTGGAACCCTTGTTGGAGTGCAGTTTAATCCACTATTCCCTTGTTCGAATATTCTTGCGGCAATACAAACAAATTCATGACCAAAAAATTATTGAAACAATAGGAATGCGAAGTTCTTCTTCGATATACACAGAAAAATAACACATATTTTAGGAAAAAGACACACACATATATATCTATAGGTTTAAAAAAAATATTTGAGGAAAAAGTATTATACAAATAGTGCACCGTAAATCATACGATTTATCTTACCTTGCCTGAATTTCGAGATCTCCTCTTCCTTGCATTATTCTAAAAGGTAAATTCGTACAATTTATCAACAAATATCGTATGTAGATATGGTCGAATATCACAAGAAGGCTATCTCTCTGTTACTCCGAGTTCGGAATAACGGAAAACTAGTTTCCTTTCTTGCTTTCACTTTCTTGCTGTCCTTAGATTTTGCAGCAAGCTATAAGGGTCTTTGGAGGGCGTGCTTCATGTTTCGTCCGGGGTGCAAAAAGTTTCTACTCCTTCTTAGATCATTCAATCCCTGTTCCAAGGATCTTACAACTTTAGACCTGTCATTGATTAAATGCGAGGAGAGAATGTGTGAGAACCATGTAAGTGTGGGAAAAAAGGCAAAAGAGTCACGAGGTAGGTCATATCGAGAGGAACGACCAGGCTCTAATGCTCGATCAGCCTTCCAAAATATTCAGTGCACCAACCCTTTGCATTTTGTTCATCAACCAAAACCAATACCTTACAAAGATAGTAAGTGTATTTGCCGATCAACTAACAATGTACTGTTTTCATTGGTCTACCTTTTTCAGTGGGCCCTTTATGCTCACATAAATCAATACCTTATGAAGATAGTAGTTGTACTTGCCTTTCAACTATCAATTTACTGCTTTGATTAGTCTACCTATTTAGTGGGCCCTTTATGCTCAGAAAAATCAACACATTACAAAGATAGTAGGTGTACTTGTCTATAAACTATCGATACACTACTTCGATTAGTTTACCCATTAAGTAAATCCTTTGTACTTTGCACATAAACCAATACCTTACGAAGGTAGTAAGCGTATTTGCCCATCAACTATCGATACACTGCTTCAATTAGTTTACCTATCGGTTGGTCCATTGTACTTTGCTCATAAAATAATACCTTACGACGATAGTAAGTGTACTTGCCTATCAACTGTCAACAACAACACAGCTATATTAGGCTTACCATATTCGTTTCTTGGAGCTTATGATGATCTGAGCCTTTCGGATACAGAATATTCACAGGCTGCAATAAAAAAAATTTAAGATATGATAGGCGGTAATCGATTCATTTGTATGCGTAGGCTAAAATTCATAGGCCAAAGGCTATAATAGAGATTTCCAGCATGAAAGCTATCATGCAGGGTGCCTTTAGAATAAAGAGTTAAATAATGAATAATGATAATAAGTTGAATGATTTATGATTTTGAATTTTAACAAAACAAATGACTTACTTGAAGAGGAGTTTTAGTTGTCCGGCTAATAAGAGCCGAGCCTCGACTCCATTCGTCAATTTTGACTTGCGTCAGAGTGTTACCTGTGAAGAGTTGAAACCGATCAATGTAGACATCTTAACCAGGTAATGATATATGGAATATTCATCACTGCTTTAATGATAACGTTAGTTGTTACATTGGTAGGGTATTTCATACATCAGGTAGAGCATGCAAGAAATTTCAGAAATATCGTTCAGAATGATACCTGTAATGATAGCTGTAATATAATAGGGTATGGCAGAGATAAGTGCCAAAAAGACATTCATACTTAGGCCCTTGTTATGCTTTTATGCTGTGTCTTGTTGTTTGCTTGTTGGGACATTAATCACTGCACACATTCTAATTCAATAATGAACATTTCCAAATCCTTAATGAATTTATTGGTTATCATTGCACCTTAGATTATTTCTCTGCTAACAGATGTTGATTGTTGATACTCTTGCTATCTTTGTAAGGTCTTGGTTTATATGCAAAGGAAAAAGGGCCCATTAAATAGGTAGAGAAATCGAGCAAAGCAACTCTGGTATTCCTCTCGAAGTGACCACACCTGTGAACAGAACATTATCAATATCAATATAGCCAGAAATATTGGAAACAAAGCGAAAGGAAAACATGGATTACTCGTGCTTGTTGTCTGACACTCAACAGAGTAATACGTCAGAGAGAGAACGAAACAAAAACCTAACGGATTTATATACCCAGTTGCAGATTGAAATAGGCCAACCAGAAAAGGGGTGAATGATTGGTATACTCAGTAAAAATCATTAACCCCATATTTTCGGGACGAGCAGTTGTTGACCCTAATTACAAATTGTCCCTATTTTATCTCTCATTCGTATATTCGCTTTGTCGATATAATTTAGTGACAAAACTAAAAACTAAAAAAATAGGGTGCTATAATGCTTTGAGAATAAATCGTCCCCAATTTCTATCTCAGTTTGATTTAGATGTCTCTAAATTTTAGGGACGGTCTTTTATCAAAACTATTTGAAAATCTATTTTGTCTTGTTTGTGATTAATCTTAGGTGTGAATATATTCCACACGCATCCGGGGACTTAGGTAATTATCCCTTTCAAGATCAATCGTTACGGAATTGCTTTTTCGAGCTGTGATTGGTCCTCAGTATCAACTGTCAGATACCTAAATTCAAATTTTAAAGTCGCATCCAAGAACTAAGAAACTCAACTCCTCAAATTGGACTACTCGCAACTGGTTTGGTAAAGACAGACGGCAAAGTTGATGAAAGGCAAGAAGTAGACGTTCAGCTCTCAACCTAGAAAAGACCTTTTACCATGGTATGTTTGAAAATTTACTACATCATTCTTTACTTTCAAGACATATTTTTAGCATCCCTTGAACAATTATAAAGTTGTGTGGTTATATACGAATCTATCTCTTTTATTGTTTTTATCAAGGAATTCCTGCACTGAAGACCTAAATATATGCTCTTATAGCAACTGGTATATGTTTTAATGCTTCATATTTGTATATTATTGTGTTCTCTATAATTGTTAAGAGTTTGATAAACTGATGTGGTCAATATGAGAAACATTTGGCAAGTCAAACCAAAACTTCTAATTTGAGTAGACTACTCGATACATTTTTTATCAAACTTCGAAGATGGTTTGGAAAATTGGAAATAGCGAAATTTTGTAATCAATCAAGCATTTTTACTGAAATTCTTTGGAAATTTCGAACACTGGTAATATCATTTTCACAAATGAAATTCGATTTATTTTCCAATTTCTGGTACTTCCCAAGAATACATCACTGTTTAACGAGGAATCGCAAACAGCAACTTTAATCATGCACATCTATCAGGGGATCTAAGCTATGAAATAACCTTGTGCCTCGTGTGACGCAGGCCTCATCCTTTCGAATTTCAAAAAACTCTAAAAAATAAACTTTGGAATCAGACTTTTTCATCATTGCTCGAAGCACAGTACCTGAAAAGAAACCGTGATGGATTGATGGGATTATAGCATAAATGATTGAAAATGATAATGAATAACAACAACTCACCTTGAACCTTGCTTTCCTCTTCTTCAAAAACGAACTCATCGTCGTTAAATAAACCTTCATATTCTTCAGCTGGGCATTGATTCTCTGATTCGTTATTTCTGGTCGAGCTTAGAATTCTCTGCGGTTCAGTCAGGTCTTTTAAAGAAGGCAGATCATCATCAATCCGATCTTCTGCAGTAGTTTCAGCACACTGAGCCAAATCTTCTCTGTTTCCAGCATTTTGCTCGTCATTTGCGCTCCTTTGCATTACTGTAAAAGAGTCCAAAGAAGATTGAAAGCGTGGTTGCTGCTTGCTCGATTTAATATTTGATGCATCTTCCTCCCTCGGGGATTCAATAGTATAATTGCTTGTAAGAGTTCTGTGATATCCTGCGTAATTGTAATTTCCGCTTCGAAACTCTGTCGAATTGTTTCCATGCTCCGTGTTGAATAACTCAGGAGAGGAATCATATATTCTGTTGGCGATATTCTTATTTGTGAAGCTGGTAATACGGTCAACGTCTGTGAACATTGATTCAGGAGAAGCAACAAAACTACTGCAAAAACCTTCAATATGATTCTCCTGAAATCCACTCCTCTGGTCGTTTGCTGTTTTGCGTAACTGTAGGGGTGTTTCATAACTTCTGTCGTTATTTCCAGTGTCTCTGAGAACCAGATTTCTTTGTGCGATTTCTGTACTTGTGAATTCGGGAGAAAAGTCAATACTGATGCATCTATTTTGGGGATCTTTGTTAGAAGAAGGATTTCCTTTCCCGTTAGCTTCGTTGACTGAATCAGCCGACTCGATGTTACTACATTCATTGGCAAGGTTTCTTTTTGGGTCGATTTCACTTGAGTAAGCAGCTTTAAACAGTTCACTTGTTGAGGCAAATGCTGCAAACAAAGGGGTTTTGTTGAATTTGTTACATTTGATTTGGTTGAAGATTGAATTGATTAAAGAAGAAATAAAAATATTCGAGATGAGAAATTAAGCACTGCTTGACAATATCGACATTCCAGTGCCCAACTTGGAGTTGTCATCACATTCGGAAATAGCAATGGTTTCCCATAGATTTTGATAAGAAAAGCTACTTTCGTGTAAATTGAAAATTTCTAAAAAATTTTCAAAACAAACTTTTACCGCCGGTTAATTTAGTTGAATTTCGACGACGTCATATCAGATTGAAGAGGAGCAAAAACAACATGAAGAAAAAATGTATAGATTTCCGGTTTTTCAAAACATTTTGTTGATTCAATCAATGCTTTACTCATCATGGTACACAAACCTGTTTTTCAAATATTGAGTGGAAAATTTAGTCTTGCTAGGATTTTAAATTTTGGAAATAATTGAAGTTGTTTCATTTCATTTTCATTTAATTCAATTTCTTAAAGGAGGTTAGCCCATTCAGCAAATTCTGATTTGCGAGGGCTCTTCCGATTAATTATTACATGCATATCAAAGTAAAAAGTGAAATAAGATCGAAGCTAAGCCAAATTCAACAATATCTACCATTAAATGAAAATAATGAGTACTCAGTCACAAATTAAGTTACTTAAACGGAATGAACCAATTTCGTCTTTTTCATACAGTTTGCTAGAATGTTTTAAAAGAAGATGCGTTTTTAGACTGCGTTGAGAAACAAACATATTTGACAATTAGGGATGTTCTCTTTGGTAATCTCAGGTCAGCCTCTGTGTTTCTTTAAAAAAGGCTAGGTATTGAGAAGCCAGACCATTGAGCAACTTGAATACCGTTATTTTAGACTCTTTTTGGTTGAGTCGTTGAATAAAGTTCCAGGCTAATCTTCGAAGACGCAAAGATACAAATTGAAAAACGCTCCCTTGATAAAAATACCCATTTATTGGGAAAAGGCTTGGAATGAACTCACAAAAATGAGTTCTTTTACTGCAAAAGTATATCAATTCTTAACACTACGCAGCAGAAATATTCTTCAAGTGAATCAATCAAATCAACAAAAACAGAAATTGCAACTGGAGTTTACCTGGTAGAGAATCAGCAAGTGACGCGTGATCCATTACTGGGGTCGAGAACTCGTTATTGGCCCCATCGTTCATTAAACATACTGGCGAATCATAAATCGAAGCAGGACTGATGCGTACTGGAGTTGACACAGCTGTCATGAAACAGTCCTGTGATGTTGCAGTAGGACTGGAAAGGCCAACTTGTTCGCTAGTACCACAACAGATAGAGTCACGAGAGATGGTGCTATTTAAAGACGTGGCGCTGTTTGTGCCAGAGCAACAGCTTTCTTCTTCCTCTCTTGGCTCCCTGAAACAATTCCACTAATTGAGACACAAGATCCAAATATCAAATAGAAAAAAGACTGTTACACGCATGTCATGCATGCAACATAGCAAATAACAAGTAATAAACAAGGACGAAAGCTGTTATAGCTCAATTCATACTGACTTAGAAATTCAAACAGACCTTTACAGGAATTTAGGCCTTCTTGCTGGGAAGGATTTTCGTCACTTGTTGAGGAATCGTGAAAACACGACTCTGACGGCAAGAAGTTTGCATTGGAAAATAGTTTAAGGCTCATTTAGCAGCCTGTGAGGTGAACAGTTTATTCGTAGCGTTTCGCTGTTTTTAAGTTAAATTGCGAGGCATTATTCCGTTTAGGACGGTTTGGGACAAGAGATTTCCTTGCTAACAGCCTGGTTAAGCGATCAATTGGCCATTGAATAAGCAGTTAAACGCTCCTCGTGGCCACAATGCCAACCTTGTTGATCCAAAGGAAACACTATTGGCTTCTATATACGCTACTATTTTAACTTTTAAAATTCAAACGAAATGAAATAATGATAACATAAACCTTAGTCTCCTCTCCTATCAATCTAAGATGGATTCAAAAAGTGCTGAGACACGGCTATACTATGGCTCTGACATCCTGAATTTTAATGAAAATACTTCCTTATGACGGCTCCACTGTGACTGCAACATGGCTCTACCACGGTAGAACCGCTCAAAAAATTAATTAATTTCAACTTTCTCGTCTTCCCCCACGTTTCTGCGACGATAAATTCTTAATGGAAGCATGATGCACAGCCGTCGGCACCGTGTCTGTGCCACGCCAATGTTCTTAATGGACGCATGGTTAATTTCAAACAATCAAATACAAGCAAATATGGTGCAATTTGAAAACGACTATGACATCATCTTATAATAAGAGTCTTGCTTTAGCCACTGTAGAGACGTTGTGAGGAAGTGTTTCCATTAAAATGCAAAACTTTAACAAGTGATGCAGCAGTGTTTTAGCACTGGTTAAATGGAGACTAGGCTTCAAGTTTTTCGAGGTAAGAATCATCAACGGTTAAGACTGTTCATTATCAGTGTAGAAGGTTGGCACAGAAGTTGGTCGGCTAATCTAGTTTCTGGCTAGTTGGGTAAATATTTTTTTGCTCCTTGGAAGGGTGTGGGTTGAAAAATATTTGTCATTAATAATGTTACCAAAGACTGTAGTAAAGACTGTTGTAATTAGGGCTTTTAGGTTTTTATTTTGAACTTTACTTTTGGGTCAGTGACCCCTTTACAGTTATGCCAATTGGCCTTGCGAAGTATGAATATAGATATTATGATGCTATGTCCGCACAAACCTGGGTTCGAGACCCGGTGGAGGCATATGTCAATTACAGTAGCCTGCTCTGGCATAATTTAATCACCAGTGTTAGACCATGCCTTATGATTAATATGAATATAGATAGATAGATAGATAGATAGATAGACCAAAATAATGCCCACATTACTAGAAATAAAAGACACACAACTCATGGTTGAGTAAGACTTATCTGGTTAGGATGGTTGAATGATTACCTTCTTGATTGGTGCAAAGTTAGGGTAAAGGTTGAAAAATCATAAACGTTTTATTTCTCTTCAGTGGAAATGCGAGCCATAAATAATTTACGGTTCCTTGATGGAAGGGGTCTCAAATGCCTGCGTTTATGGTAAGATTAAAGTAGAAAAGGGCCCTTCGTATCTAGCTCAAAATTCTCGAAAGAAAAATCCTTAGTGCTGCATTAAAGAATAGTCTTTAGAGCGCTTCAATATCAAATTATTGAAAATCAATAATACCTGTTTTCTTGGGTCACTTGCTTGAGACTTTCCCCATGTCTGGGGTAGATTTTAGATAAAGCCTCTTCTAAGAGTTTTTCCACGTCTTTCTGAATAAAGAGAGAACCTAAATTCATAAAATAAGTAAGGACACAGGTAGGGACAATGATGAAAGACGCACTGGAAAGAAATAAGCAATATAGTTGATGACCAGGGTGTGATAATTAGATAAGGATATGTATACTTGTATCTCTATTCTTGATGGATTGTGACAGTGCTGCATTCGCAGAGCATTTATATTAACTAAAAAAAAGAAAGCACTATTTTATTCTAAGACTGGCGGTTTCATGTATTTCGTCAAGACAGTCCTCAGGCATAATTTGTCAGGGAGAAAGACAAGAAACTGCCAGATTAGAATGTGTAAAATCCTTCTTTTCCGCTCTCCACTGTGATTTATTTTGACGGAAAAATCAGGGTAAACAAAGTAAGTCTTGTTCACTCTGTGATCGGTACAGAACTTCAAAATAGCCAGAAAAAAGTAATCCCATTAGTCAGATCACTATATCACGGGTAATGATGGGTTTTCCTATACTATACCAATCATTCGCCTTTTTTCTGATTGGCCTATTCCGATCCATGTCTGGGTAATTCTTTACGTTTTTGTCTCTTTCTCTTTCTGGTGTACTACTCTGTTGAGTGTCCGACGAACAACTTAAGTAATGCATATTTTTGCCTCACTATGTTTCCGATTTCTCTTGTTATCTTATCCACTTTCGGTTGTAGCAGTAATGACAGGTTACAAAAATGCAGCAATAACGATGAATGTTCAACTATTTCCTCACTGGGAGTCCGGCATTAGAGAATGAAATAAAAAAAGTGTGTATAATTCTAATCTTTGTAAAGGATTTTCATTAATATTCATATTAAAAAAGATATACTAATTTCAACATAGTTGATGTGTAAATAACTTGAGATTTCTATCTATCTTAGGCTGGAGATATGAAAATAAAAATATTTGATTCATTGATGAAACCAACCATCCCTTGATTATCAGGCTATTGGGTAGCACAAGATCAATCGAATAATTTCAAACACAGTTCATCCAAACAAACTTTAGTATCCCCTTTATGTAGAAGGGGTTTTCTATCAAGTTCATCACCTATCATTTATCAATTTATGTAGAAGGGGTTTTCTATCAAGTTCATCACCTATCATTTATCAATTTATGTAGAAGGGGTTTTCTATCAAGTTCATCACCTATCATTTATCAATTTATGTAGAAGGGGTTTTCTATCAAGTTCATCACCTATCATTTATCAATTTATGTAGAAGGGGTTTTCTATCAAGTTCATCACCTATCATTTATCAATTTATGTAGAAGGGGTTTTCTATCAAGTTCATCACCTATCATTTATCAATTTATGTAGAAGGGGTTTTCTATCAAGTTCATCACCTATCATTTATCAATTTATGTAGAAGGGGTTTTCTATCAAGTTCATCACCTATCATTTATCAATTTATGTAGAAGGGGTTTTCTATCAAGTTCATCACCTATCATTTATCAATTTATGTAGAAGGGGTTTTCTATCAAGTTCATCACCTATCATTTATCAATTTATGTAGAAGGGGTTTTCTATCAAGTTCATCACCTATCATTTATCAATTTATGTAGAAGGGGTTTTCTATCAAGTTCATCACCTATCATTTATCAATAGTAGCAGGGTCGAAAAACAGAAAACCAGTTATTTGATTCATTCATCAAAGCAAACATCCCTAAATTATCAGACTATTGGGTAGTTCAAAATCAATCAAATATTCTCAAACACAGTCGATAATCAAATAAGATTTAGTATCCCCTTTCTATAGAAGGTGTTTTTCTATCAATTTCAACACCCATCATTTATCAATAGTAGCAGGCTCTAGAAACAGATAGCCAATTATTTAATTCATTCATCAAAGCAACCACCCCCTTGATTAACAGACCGTTGGGTAGTACAAAATCAATCGAACTATTCCAGAAATAGATGCGTAAATAAGCTTTAGTATCCCATTTCATTGAAGGTATTTTCATCCAGCTCACAACCTATCGTGTATTATTAGTAGCAGGATTGAAATATTGAACTTCATTATTTGCCTGCATTCATGAAAACGAACATCCCCTTAATTCATTCTTCGCATTCAGTTGACGCTTTTGCTAGCCACCAGCCATTGACTCCGTAATTATCAATTTAAGCCCATTGTTTCAGTTTGAAATAGATTGACTTACGTGTTTGGTGGTCCTATTTAGGCGAACTAATTTCCATTGACATGTTGAGGGTGTTATCCGAATCTCCATTCAAATAAAATGTTCGTGTATCTGTAAATTATTTTCGAAATTCATGTTTGCTTGCACCGTTTTTTGGAAAGCAAGTTGTTATTTTCGAAATAATGATATCTTTGTTAATGTCTGCTGTGGCTATCTAGTGAATTTTGTGTTGAAAATTGAAGCAAGGATTCTAATAGTTGTGACGGCAATAACAGCGTGGAGAGTATCATGAGGAAAACAAGGTAAGAATTGAAGTTTGGTTTGCCTAAACAATTTAAATCCCAAGCAAAAAATGGCATGAATATTTCATCGCCTGAGAAGCAATTTAAAGTAATGGTCAAGTATATACGATCAAAATTCAGCAAGCAAAAATAATTTTTTAGGTTTTTATACTAGTTTTCCTTTTTACCTGCAACTCTGACGAGTGTCAGATGCAAAGCTTTAGTAGTTATAATGTTTCGCATTTCGTTTGATTTTCCTTGTCCTCCTTAAGCTCTGTACAGATCAAAGAGAATTAGGAAAGCTAGCATTATATATCCCATGGGATTTCGAAACGCAATTTAAGCCGTCCAATGCATGCTTTTACAGTTCTTAGCTTTATGTGATGAACAATATATATCCTGGCAAAAGTACACCATATACAAGAGTATAGAGCAATTATGAAGTAGATTTAACACATTAATAAACAAACATGTACTTCTGTGACTCTTAAGTTTTGTGCCCCCGCATTTGGCAGACAGATAAAACCAATTAAAGTTTTCGGTACAGTCTATTTGACGAATGCGTACGCACGAGACTCAGATTCAGAGAAGGACATGTCTGTTTATCAATGTGTTAATTCTACTTTATGATGTACAATATTCATAAAAGAATTAAACCCCGATAGAGCGGAGCAAAGCCGTCATCAACACCAGTATCAGCAGTATAACGATTGGGGGGCTTAGTCATCTAACTTCGTAAAGGATTATCTTCTCACATTGAACATACACCGTGTGCGTCAGCTTATTCTTGAGGCAAAAAAATTGGCCAAATTCAAAGCCCGGAAAAATATTCGGGAGTCCTTATATTCTCAGATCTCCGTTTGCCTTGATCAAATTTGACGTTGTTTCATCGTTTACTTCGAATTACTTTGTCTAATAAGGCACGAAATAAATTTTATCTATGAAGTATTAACATTCATTTTAACATTCAGTTACCATATGGCGACTTTGGCCCATAAAGAGTCAACTCTTGCATCAGTGCAACTCCAATGCGCATCAAAAATGATTAAAATACAATTTGGATGAAATAGAGGAAGACAGACATTTTCTATGCGTTTGTTCTGCCTACCAAAGGAAAAGCCTTCTCACAATTACATGTTTACCATGGCTCGACCCTGACTTTCTATTAACATACGACCTCTTTTGAAATAAAGGGAGTTTATTGTTTAGATAGTATTATGTTAATTCATACCAGCCAAGGCCAAGACCCTGCTATTCCGAATTCTTGACTTAAACTGTATCTTATATTTGTAGACACGTTATTTCTTTTTCTCTTCTAGTTTTTAGCTGTTTAGCTTTGAAGCATGCTCTTATACGGTTTTTTCCGCCAAACTTGTTAAAGTAGCGCAGGATGGCATTAAATTAATATTATCATTATCATACATTATCTAATACTATCATTATCATAGATTCGAGCTTAGCTAGCTAGTATTTCATCCACACAAATCAATGAGCAATCTTTGATCGGTGCAGATATTTAGGAGAGCAATAAAAAGCTGAAAAATTGCAAAACATTATTACACATATTAATGATACGCATCGGAATAGTTTGTTTCTTTGTTTGTTTCTTGCAATCGAAAATCAATGCTGATGCCGATTAGTGAGCATTCATTAAAAAAAGCTGAATTACAAAGTAATGCGACTTTCCATACATGAACTATGTCTCAATCCGTACTATAAATTTACCTGATAATCATTAATGTTGCTTAAACTGTGCAAAGTAATTAATCATTATTTTCTTCTTGTTATCAGATCTTTATAGTAGTGTGTAATTGTTTGTATGTTTGTTTTATGACGCCTACCCAATTTTGCTTACATGTCACTATGCTTTCATCAACAAACTACATACAACGGCGTTTGAAAATTGATTTCTGACGTCTTTATCATCAACGAAGCTCTCGAGAAAACATATAGGCTTGTCTCTACATTTGCTGAATGGTGGTGTGATTAGTGAAATTGATGTGGCTCTCGGTAGGTCAATAAAATGGATTGCCTTGGTAACTCAGTAGGTAGCTCATTTGACGCACAAAGTCAGAATTCATAGGTTTGATTCCTGCTAGTATTAGTTTCATCAACATAAATCAAGCAACTAAGTCCTGAGTAACACTGATTTTTGATAAGTGACAGACAGTGCTTATAAATTGGTTTTTTCATACAATTTGACAAAAATCATTCCTACTGACCAGGCATATTATCTTCTTGTTTCCAATCTATTTTGCTCTGTACCTCTGTACATCGAGCACTATGATGCAGTTATAGACTAAGCAATGCTATAAAGATATATCATCTTCTTGTTTCTAATCTATATCGCTCTGTACATCGGGCACTATGATGCAGTTATAGACCAAGCAATGCTATAGAAATATATAATCTTCTTGTTTCTAATCTATTTCGCTCTGTACTTCTGTACATCAAGCACTATGATGCAGTTATAGACTAAGCAATGCAAAAGGGTTATATCATCTTCTTGTTTCCAATCTATATCGCTCTGTACTTCAGTACAACGAGCACCATGATGTAGTTATAGACTAAGCAATGATAAATAGTTAGGAACAGTCTCTAAACGTGTAAACGAGTATTATGATATTGTTTTAAACCCAAGGTATGATTTAAAAACTGAAAAATTCTAAAGAATTCCTCGCTGATCTCTCATTATAAATACTGTTAATTCTGACTCGACAAAGCTGAGTGTCAGTCCAATTATAGATTTGTAAAAATCATTCTAGAAAAACACAATAAATTTGTAAAATTGATTCGTAACCTCTTGAACGTAAATGCTGTTAAATGTGACTTAACAAAAAAATTCTGGCTTAATTTGCCCGTTTCAATTGAGTTAGAAAAAATCAATTCAAGAAAACAGAATAAATTTACAAAATCGATTTCTGTCGTCTGGGCACCTGCAGAGAGCACACAGCCTTAATGAATAGATGTATCATCAACATGACAGAAATAGTAATTATGATTGAAATAATAATAACATTATTTGCTATTTTAAAAGACACTTATTGATCTTTCGACAGGTTATCTTTATTGTGCAGAAGTTATCGCATCTGAGCTGCAAAGGCAAGGCAAGAACGATTATTTCGAGAGACGGAGTGAGACGCGGTTGCTCTTTTGTATGATTGGGATAAAATTTGGATTCCACTGAAGAGACGTTTTATTGATGCAAGCAAGAAAATCTAATCAGTCTATGAATCATTACACTACAACATTTTAAACTAAAGATTTGATGGCATGGCTGATAAAGGGGGCATGAAATGATGTTCGGATAAGAATTGGCTGAAAATTACAACAGTTCATGGTTGGTAATAAATTTCAGACAGCTTCAAGTTGACGGTTGTGACAAATCAATCAATGTATATCAAGATATTGTGAAGCAGCGTTGCCTGAATTGAGAGAAGAAGTATCGTACCAACATACACTTGACAAGATTTTGAAATGACAGTTGCGCTCTTTCCTTCTCGACAACGCTCAATAACCAACCTATCCGAATATGTTATGCATGAAAATTAAATTTGATGAAAAACAAATTCGCTGATTCTATGAAAATAAGACAAGATAATTTATACTTTATGGAGATGGTTTATAGCTAAGTACGCATGAATTATCAAATATTATCATGGATTATCATAATTATCATGGAATATCATACATTCAAGTACGCATCGATTAAGCTTCAAAACAAATCGTAAGATATTGCATGGAAAAAATAAACTACTAAATTGAAAGATCGACGATTCTATGTGGAAAGATTTTGAATATATCAAGTAACAGAAAAAACGATTATTTCTAGAAGTTGGGTAAATGAAGCCTTTTTCAATCAATAGTACATCTGAAAGATTTAAAATTAACTTTTGAAGAAGGAATGATCAAGATCTTTGAACCCTTAGGAGTGCATCTACCTAGAGCAAACAATGTGGATAGCAAGTGGCGATTAAATTAGGTTTTGTTTTTGGACAAAGCTTTTGGAAAAGCAAGATTACTTCAATGTAAAGAAGAATCATACAAAGGAAGAGGTGATAGCTAATATGGTTTTATAGCACTTCAAAAACTGTTTAAATTCCGAGCAGAAAAGATTTCTTAGCTGGTATACCGATCTAAAACAGTAAGACATCTGGGAAAGAAGTCATATTTCACGCAGAGTGCCTATATGACTTGATTTCGAATCATAGAAAAGATTCATGACTGAAATTACTGCATAGCACATTTATTGACTGTACTTCTATCATGGAATAAACTGTGTATGGCATGATATTGATACGAAACATATAAACCCCATTCAAATCCAAGAATTTTCATACTAACAACGAATACTTGAGTAAACTTTAGGAAGGCTGGGATAAAATTCCAGATTTCGAAGCCGTCCTCTATTCTAACATATGGAAACCAGAGGTGAGCGAGTGGTGATTAATGTAAGTGGATTGCGCTTTGAAACATATCTGAGTACCCTGGAGCGTCACCCCGATACCCTTCTCGGCTGCCCTGCAAGAAGAAACATGTATTACGATTCGGGAAGAGAGGAATTTTTCTTCGACCGCAACCGCAAAGTGTTCGACGCGATATTGTTCTACTACCAGTCAGATGGAAGAATCGCGAAGCCACCAAACGTTTCGGAGAAAATCTTCCTCAAAGAATTGATGTTTTTTGAAATAGGCAATAAGAACGAGCTGTTAACGTTTGCCGAAAGAGTGGACAAAAGTTTGTTAGGCGATCCGCCAGAAGCACCTACAAATAAAGTACTGAGGTTTATATGGAACTTATTCACGAATTCCAACTCTTCTATGGGAGCTAAATTTGTTACATTTCTGGGAATCGTGACGCTGATTCTAAGTATTGTTATATCATGCGTGGAATCCTTACCAAATATGGAGAGACCTAGAAGCTCGTCCGATATGCTCATAAAGAGCATCATGATAATCATAAACCATGCTTGTTACGTTTGGTTCACCATAGATATTGTATTTAGGCTCATATCAACGGTGAAAAAGATTGAGTTTTTCAAGTCAGTGTTGAACATTATAGACCTGGCAGCCATATTGCCTTACTACGTGGAAATTATCATCAAAAGTAACTCGAAAATAAAAAACTTAGCCATGTTAAGAGTATTCCGACTATTCCGAATCGCTCGCTTATTGAAATTTTCGCGTTATTCGCGCGGGATTCGCGCTCTATTTTTCACGTTATTTGCCAGTAGGCGCGAGTTGAGTCTCATGTGCTTCATGCTAGTAATATCGACGGTGCTAAGCGGCGCTTTGACGTATTACGCCGAAATAGGTGACGCCAACACGTTCATGACGAGTATTCCTGAATCTTTATGGTGGTCGATTAATACGATTACGACGGTTGGGTACGGCGATACTTATCCAATTACGCCGCTGGGGAAAGTCATCGGCGGATTTTTCTCCATGTTTGGAATAATTTTGTTAGGACTACCAATATTTTGTCTCGTGTCGAGATTTATCGAGCTATGGGATTCGATCAAGGAGATGTCTAACGAGGAACAAGAGAAAGCAGAACTGGCAGCGAAAACTAAAAGAGAAGAACAATTATCAAAAAGCTTTGCAAATATTCGGCTTTTGCAAAGAAGTAGCTCTCCAACAATTGAAGTGTGATTGTGATTTCATGAACACAAATAGTACCGACTACATTGGAAACATTCTACTTCAGTGGAGTACAGGCAATAATATAAGGTGCAGCAATGACCACTTTGTGTAGTAATGATTCTAAATTTTGTATTATGGAATTAAAATCTGTATAGTGATGAATGTCCCATCAAGCAAAAAACAAGACATAGGCCTAACATTAAAGCATAACATAATTCAATTTTAGCTGTTAATTCCATATTAGCATCTTTTATCTGCTATCCCCTATGTCGTAACTTTAGGCATCCACTCTGAACGATATTTTTGGAACTTGTTGCCTACTCTCCTTACTACATAAAATACCCCCACCCTACTAACTTGCAGTGATGAGTATTCCTTAGACTATTGCCTGGTGGAGTAAAGATTGCCAAGAAATTTTCTTCTAGTTAGTTTTGGCTAGAACATTTTCCTAGTCGAAAAATTAATGCTTACCAGTCAAATCTTGAATCATGCTTCAATAATTTGATGAGATAGTAAGGTTTTAATCAGCCATCCATGTGGATCCCAATAAAAATGCAAAACGATGACATCGCATCCAACGCGTTTTTAAAGCAAGACGGGTTGATATTCTATGTCACTGAATGGTATGTCACATTTCGAAAACACCCCTTAAGCTGGTACCCGTAGAGTACAGTATTTTTTCTGTTCATAAAACATGTCCGTAAAAGTGATCGATCTTCCGGATAAAATCCCAGTTAAAAGAGCATGTATAACATCACTTAAATTTTCAATGTGTCAAATATTGTGATTTCAAGATTTTAGACGGAAATAGGGTCAAATTTCATTATCTGTAAGCTGGACTTTGATTACTTTGTTTCTTCTTGAAATTTGAGATTAAGAGGTAATTCAATTAAAAACTTTCCTAAAACCTTCCTTGATTCTATTTTTGATTTGCCTTCCTCAAGTGAATAATTTCGGAACACTAAGAGTATTATGAAAATCAAAACTAGCATTTTCCTGATTCTGCAAGGATCTCATCAACAAGGTTTAAAAATGTTTGAATTGTCCCATATCTACTTAATCAAGCCTATTTGACAACAGGAAATCGCTCCGGAATCCACATGCTCTACCATACTTTATCGTTTTTATCTCAGGACACAATGGGACACATTGGGACTCAAAGAAATACTTTACATATCTTTTATCTAAAATCTTCATAAATGGCAGACAACGAAAATCATATCCAAAGCATTACAGCTATACTGTATGTTATAGTGATAACACGAGATTCAACTTTTTCTTAGTTTATAGAATATTTAGAGAAAAATTCACAAATAAACCATACTTTAGAAGTTTCGATTTAATCTTCTTCAGTTATCTAGCTTATTATGTTTATTATCATCAACTTTCGAGCTTTATTCGGAACGTTTAAATCACGGGTTATTTCTAAATTTTTCTTTATGAAATAGTTACCTATTCTCACCCAATTAGCCACTCTTCCTCTCGAATCACTAAGAAACCCGAGTGCGAAGGAAGATCGCTATTCGAGAGGAATTAGTGACTAACGGGCGGCTTCACTCCACTTTCACGCCCGCCATAGGGGCTGGCCGCATGTTTTAAAACAATTTTTTCTACAGTTTTTTAAGAATGTGGTATGCTTGAAGATAGTATGTACCTGTATAATCCCATGGAGGGACCTGCGTGAAAGTGAAGTGGAAGACGCCTAACCGTTGAAAAATTAAACGTCGCCTAGGGAGGAGGGCGGGTCGCTTTGAAGCCTTACAGCTTGTTGCGTAGAAGAAGGGGAGAAAAGCCCACGCCCTGGGTTTTATATTCTTGCTAAAGCCCTAGGGGGTACGAAGGTAAGCAGCAGAGCCTCCTGAGGGTGACAGACATTGTCTTCCTACGTTGTTTCGAGAATCTAGAGTTTCCACTCGGGCGAAAATAGTAAATTGTTATTCTTTTCTCCAAGGTAGCTCAGTGAGTTGGCATAGAGGATTCAACATGAGATCTTTTATCAATACAAATATCTATTCATAATCAACTCTGACTCGTTGTGTAAACTCGTTTTCACGACAGTGATTATCGAGAATCGATTTTATTTGACAACGAGAATAGAAGAGGTCTGTCAACATTTTGCTAGAATTCAATAACTACAGCTTTAAAAAGTTACATTAAAGGGAAAAGGAATTTTCAATCATGATTTTAAACAGATTTTGCTTTGCTGTGTGCCACAAACTTTAAGAACTGCAGCTTTAAAAACTCACATTAAAGGGATACAGAATTTGTACCACAAAATTCAACTCGAGTGACGTTTCAAAGACAAATCACAGAGGCCCAAGACAAGAAGCCCTTGATGGACCATTCTGTAATCCTCCCCTCTCTCTCGTACCCCAATTTCATTTTCTTCATTCTCAACCTCCACATTTGCTGAAATATAAGGGTGCTTAACAATATCTTTTAAGCAACTTTTTCTTGCAATGTTGTCTCTTTAACCTAAATGAATCATTAATATCACTTCAAAATCGCTTAATCATTACTATCATCCAAACACAATTCAAAACAGGGATGAAAGTAAAATGTACTGAAATCGGAAAAAATTTCAAATAAAATCACAGAAAAGGAAATAATGGACACTGGTGCCAGCTAGACGTTTCTTTTTGCAAAACGTTTATGTTTGTTCATGGTGGTCCGTTTTTATCAAAAAAGGATAGAAGTATTTATTTAAGAATATGTCACCCGCTCGCCAGCACTCACAATAACGATTTTACTAACATCAAGAACAAAGCTCACCAGAACGTTAAGTTGTTGAATACAAAGAGGCACCAGCTTTGAAATAGCATGTTTTTAAGGCCTTCTCAGTAAGGCCCTGCTTTTATTGCTTGTTATTTCTACAGCAATTACGTGAAATATTAGCCTCGTAAGCGGTAAGAATTCAGATAAACTATCATAGGTTTGAGAAATATAAGAATGGTACCAAATAGTTTACACGTTTACGGCAGAAAAACAGAACCCTGAACGCTATTATTGCCACAGATTTTGCGTCGTTCCGCCATTTTCACGGCGCTTGAGCTGTTGAATCCTCGAATTCTATTGTCTTCTCAGCGATCTGATTGGATGAATTCTTAGTCAGAAATTCCCAGGTTGGTCAAAAAAAAATTTTCCACCTTGCTTGTTATGACTTGATGATGCCAGATATACAGAGCAAACACTCCATTAAACCTTTTCGAACTAATGTTTGACATGATAGTCACCATTAATCATGAAAATCCTTTAATATCTAGTGGAGCAATGTTGTAAATACATACGTACTTTTGAAGGCTGTTACTGACACAACATTTGACATGATAGTCACTACTTATCACGGCAAGCCTTCGATATTGAATAGAGTAATGTTGAAACAAACATTCAGTCTTATCAAGGCTGTTTCTGACAAAATACTTAACAAGATAGTGACCACGTATCATGACAAGCCTTTGATGTTTAGTAGGATAATGCTGCAACAAACATTTGGTCTCATTAAGGCTGTTTCCGACACTATATCAGATATGCTAGTCACCACTTTTCACTTTTCATACATTAAGAATTCAATACATGGCAACATCGATCTGAAAAGCAAATGTGCAGCCAGTGTTTTGAATCAGAATCAATTGAAAGATCACAATCCTATATTTACGAAAAAGAACAGGCTATGATCTTCGTAATAAACCCTCTTGTGATACAAAAAATCAAACCATAAATGTCATCAAATCACGTATTTCAAAAAGCAATTTAAAGATTCGATTAAAACTTGGTTTCTTGAGGAAAATGTGCATGGTTCTCACGATATTTGGTCTTTAATGAAATCCTTGAAGTTGCGATATATTAGTCTAAATTAGTGTGTATACTCATTACTATGAAAAACTAACATTTAAAAATTTAATATATTTAGGCAAATATTCGGTATATATTTTGAACATATAAAGAGAAAGTTATCATCTTTAGTAAATGTGACTCAGTAACTTCCTTTTTTACGGTATCAAATACTTTATTATAACTCGTTATGCCTGGGTTACCATGTATTAATCTAGCAGCTGTGACATACATAACTCCCTAACTGGTATAATAATGAAACATGGCCACCTCTTTCCAACCTCTCCCTTCACAAAGCTGACCTGTGCTGTACTTATAAAAATATTCAATGTTACTCAGCAGAAATGGTAGGGTTACAAATGAGACTTACCATGTTTTCTAGGATAACTTTATTTTTGTTGGGCTCGACATTAACATCGATGCTTTCAAATGGGACTTCCAGATGAAGGACGGCGATAGGATGCTTGCTTCCAAGGCATTTGACAACTTCACGGCAGTACCTATTCAATATCTGTTAATAAGAATGAGGCTGTAATCTACATTTTTCTTTCTAATCGAGATAATTTGAGAGAATGAAAAATGACCCAACCAAGATTCCAGCCAACGACAACTGACTTGGTGTGTCGTTTCTCTAGCAACTGAACATCAGTGCAGTTAATTTAATTGAGTTCATTTTTCCATTGTCACAAATTATCTTGATTGATTTTTCAAATCCTGCATCTTCTCAACCTTATCCAGTGTTGGGACTGGAATGGCGCTCCTGATGTGGGAAAGTCGTTGCCCTTCGAGCAGTCTGGTGTAGTCAATAGATACTAAAAGGTCAAGTACAATAAAGGAAAACCACTTGTTTGACATTTGGCCGACGCAGTTCACAAGAACAAACTTTCAAGGTGAGTAACTAGTCCCATTAGCGTTAAAATTTTACTATGTGCCACATTTTGGGCCATAACAAAGGTTGGCGTGTGCCATCCAATGACTGAAACCAGGGGTTTCAAAGTGCTCTGGAGATAATGGCGATGGGTGTTTTTGTGGGGTACCATATTTTTATCCGTCTGAGACAGACATAAAAAATTTAAAATATTAATTGCGTCATAGTCTCTATTTATTTGCAATCTATTTTTTATCATTAAACCTTTATCTTAAACCATTATGTACCAAAATGCAAGTATTCTTACCTGACTAAGTTGCTTCAAAACTACAGGTCGCCTGTTCACAGCAATAAATATCCTGTCATTTGACTTCCTACCAACAATATCACCAGCATCAGTTTTTGGAGCAATGAGGACAATTTTCAAATCTTTTTCAGTATCTTCATTCTCCAGTATTTCCATGTGCTGAAAGCACTGGACCCCAAATATTGATATAAAACTATCCTTTAGACCTCTTGATTTTGACTTTTGCCAAATCACTGATTTGTTATGTTTGAGAATTAAATGAAGCTCGGGCATGATGAGGCCGTAAGCAAGTAACAAATCTTCTACTTTCTTCAATTGATCCTTACACTTCTGAGAAGAATTATAAAACTGTCTTCTGACTGGGAAATTCTTGAATATGTTTTCACAGCACATTGTCGTTCCTTGTTCACGACTACATAATTTCGAAGAAAGCATTTCTCCATTGTTATCAAGGACAAAAAGTTTCCCAACTGACTGCGATTTAGTTTTGGTAGAAAATGAGAGGTTGCTAACAGAGCACAAGGAATGAACAGCTTCTCCTCGGAATCCAAGAGTTTCTAAATTAGCAAGGTCATCGTGATTAGTTAGTTTTGAAGTGTAATGAGGTTTGGCAACAAATTCCTCTTCGCCACTTGGAATTCCTAGTCCATTATCTGCGACTTCTATTTTCTTTAGGCCATATTCATCCTGGAAACAAGAAACTAGAATAACTAAAATACACAACAAAAATAGGATAGATTTCTTTTTAGATTAGTAATGTTTGGGACTTAATATTTCAAAATAGTTTTAGGCCTTATTTCAAGTAGCAACATGGTAGATTCACAATACTCATCATAGCAGTACGTCAGAAAGATAAAAAAATGAAACCTAACAAATTGTATACTTCAAAATATATTCAACATGACATTGGCTAATACTGGTTGATTTAATTGATTCAGGTTATATTAGGTTAATATACAGATATAATATTGCTACATCATAGAAAAGATAATTAAACAATTTTAAGCTGATGGAAACATGGAAAAAACTTCAGGCAAGCTATCAAGCTATGCATCTATACTAGGAGGTGGATTGAGATTGGGCAATAAGAAAGGAGGTGAGTTATTTGTAAAGCCATAAAAACCAATTATCACAAGGAGTATAGTGCCAATTGTTGCTTAGGCCGGGCCTGTTATTATTGAAAATGAAAGTAAGCGCATTTTGATGCTATTTTCCATAGAGTCATAAATGGACGATATATCGAACTCTATCTGAGATTCATCGTTCGATGAACGATGGACGATGAACGATGGACACAACTGACAACCGAATGGCAACCGATCCACGGAAAAAGAGCACGGGGAAGACCGAAAACAAGATGTAGGGACGAACTTGTGATCACGAAAAAAACAATTGCCTGGAAGAGAATTGCAAAGAACTGGAACGAGTGGCGGAATTTGGGAGAGGTCTTTGCCCAGCAGTGGGACCCCAAAGACTGATGATGCTGATGATGATGATGATGATGATCTGAGATTATGAAAATGTGAATACAAAAAGAATTTAAGTGAGGAATTAATGTTGATAGGCAAATACGCTTACTATCTTCGTCAGTTTTTGGTATATGTTCAAAGCACAAATGGCCTACTGAATATGAAGCATTTTTTAGAAGATGGAGATCAAAATTTGATTTTGAAGATTGTACGCTCTATTGGCAGTTTCAAAGGGAAGTCGTTTCCCGATAAGGAAGCAAAAAGTACGTTTTTCTGCCACTTTCCGTTTTTCATAAAACGCTCAAAACGAGGCGAAACCGTGTGCTCTCGATAATTTTATCGTATTCAGCGTAAAAAAACACGCAAATTGACCGATGGGAAAAGAACTTCACCGATGCGTTTTTGAGATATCGCAATATCACGTTGTGAGAACGAGGGTCCCACGCAAGCACGACACGCACTTTCTTCAAGGTTGCATACCGATTGGAATTTGATACTATGTCATGGTCCTGTGGTTAAACATCGTGGCTTTTCAATGAGCTAGGGGGTAAGTATTTCACTAATGAAAAATCTGCAGTAAAGAATTAACCAACAGACGAAGAAGAAAAGGCAATGGATGAGGTAAGTGAACCTTTTTCATTGGAAATTCAATTTACTAATTGCAAATTCTCATTCTTACAACTCTTTTAGATTTCAGAAAACCCTTATTCCTAGAATTTTTTCTTTTAATAGTGTAAGATAAATGAGAGATGAACAATGTAGGTGGTTAGGGGTAGTTGGGGTTGGGTGGGGTTTACTATTTTCTTGCTTGAATTGTTGCCTGAAAAAGGTTGCTACAATAGGAAATCTAATAATTTTAAAACTCTAACAAAGAGTCTTTGTAATATGTTTTGTAAGGGTTAAGTATAAGGAGAGGAGGGTGGGGGGCATAAATAGCCCTCTGAGTAACTAATATTGTTTATGTTATTCTTAAGTTGCTCCTGGGTCAGTCAAATTGATGACATCATAGATTTTGAATTTTGCTTTCGTCATCAAATACTAATAAACTATATATCATTCGAAAGCCCTTATCAAAACAAAGCTTTTAGCTGCTTTCCATGTGGTATTGTTGCAGAGATATGGGTACTCAAACATTTTTACACCTGACCGCTTGTGGACAAAAGATGTGTCACGTGATCAACAAAGGTGTAAAAGTAACAAAAAAAATTGTTTAGGTGCTCTGATAATATTGAGGCAAAGTCGAACAGCTTTTAGTAAAATATCTTGTGTTTTCTGGGATATACAGCTTTTTTCAATTTGTCGCGGGCACTTTTTGCCCCCCCCCCCGTTGTAATAGGGTTAAGTCTATCCTTATCATCACAATGGCTGAAATCGCGTTAATTTTTTTCTGTCTCTAGTTGTTCGGCTACATTGTAATAGTAGTATTGTTCTTTATTCTTTTTCGCAACTTCTTTTGTGAAAAACTCCTCGTAATTACATTGCTTCTCTTTTAGAAACGATCTCGAATGCTTGCCTTTGGATTTCCTTTTTCGAACAGTTCTCGATTTTCAAATTGTGCTTTTCATCTTCCTTCATGACATAAACTGCCTTATGTACGTATTTGCCACCTGTCGCTTGTGCATCAACATTCCGCTCGTGGTTGGATTTGGCAGTTGAAGAGAAATCGATGAAGGATTCGGATAACACGACGCCTGGCCTGCCGAGAGGCTTCTGTGCCTACTGTAGACTTGTGGGTCGGATAGATAGCCACTCTCACGAAGCATAAGTGGCTATCTATCCGACCCACAAGTGTGCTTGCAAGGATTTTTTTCCGAGTCACTGGATTTCTGTCCAGAGTCGTTGATTCCAGCATTTCTTAATGCAATCTTCCTTACCTAAAAAATATTATTTCCAATACTTGAAACCAGTTACACTTTATTTTAAATAAGCAAATGGGCCTTGGACATCGGCCCTCGAAGTTTAAGCATTTCAGATTTCTAAAGTGGCCTAAACTTTCTGAAAAATAAACAAAATATAGACATTTCCCTGTACCTAGACTGTTGAAATTGATAGTGAACGAAACCTTCATATAACTTAAATACACTCTATTTATAAGAACGATTTTAAGAACACGAGCCTGGAATTCTGTCAAAAGTTACAAACATCCTAAGAAAAAACCGAGGCTGGCCATTTTTAGCTCAATATATAAGAATTTTACGAGATAACAATGAGACTGACAAATAATTACAAATTGGCAGATTGGTAGGACACAGACAAATCAGATGGTCAAGAGAGTCAAAATCTGGAACAATTAACACAACTGATAGCAAAGACAGGCTTCCTAAATCGTGAAAAAAGTAACTAACGCAATAACAATTTAAGAACATTAAAGAACAGCCAGCTTCAAACCAATTTTACTGGTTTTAATAAAAAAGAGTATAGTTGCTTCATTCATTTCATGAAGCCATGGTGTAACTTATTGACTCGTTGTTTACATATTTTCTTCAATAGGCAACTGTACTTTCGTCCCAGCCCCCACAGTCGCTTAAAAATTTGGATTTCCAGCCCTCGAGTTGCTTAAGAGTTTTTAATGTATCTTATTCGTAATGTTTTGTTAGTCTAAAGATATCATTGAAGCTATATAAATAATAATCAGTACAAAAAGCTTACCAAATTTAGTTTATTCATTGTTGGGCAGCTTCTAAGCCATTGTTTAGCAGTTGGCCCACCAATAACAAATTTTTTTGCCTCTTTGTTGACTTCTTCTAGGAGCGCATGACCACCTTATTAATGGCCTTTTCTAGAGGTACATGTTGCTGTCATGTTAGCATTTATGTCTTCAGATGTCCGGTGGTGCCAGGTAACGCATTCTAAAGTCATTATAGAGAATCTCCCGTTAAAGTTGGTGTTTTCTACCAAAAAAGTAAGAGCTTTGAAATTGCTCCCGATATAGCCTCGGAATGGTTGGCTCTTGACCCACTACGGAGGAGCATCAGAGAGTGCAGGTATGCAAAAGCCATTTTCAGGAAGTAAAGGTAGTTTTAGTTCCTTACCTTGTCGATGTAAGACCAAAATCAGCAGTGTTGACACTTCTCCAGCCTCAATCGCCTGCTTTATGACCGGAAAAGCAGCTTTTGTGCTAGTGCGATGTACGTTATTTCAAGAATGCGCCATAGTTTGTGATGGTGGCTTCCAATTTTCATGTATTTCAGGACATTCTTGGATCTAAAACCTAATTTCATCACAACTTCCTTCATGAAAACTTCCCAATTTAACTGACATTCGTGGGACAGCAATGTTGTTGAGAGTTTACAATTATCGCATCTGAAAACGCTTTTCATTAGCCTTATAACAATGTTGTAAATTGCACCATCATTTTCCACATACAGCCATTTCCTCTTCTCTTCTTTGCTATATTTGGCAATTCCAGCCCTCCTACCCAAGTTTTCCAAGATAGTCGAAATGTTTTCATACCCACTTGGATTAATCAGGTCAGGTTCCCCAACAATAATATAAACTGCATTGTCGTTGTTTTGGTGTTCAAAATACTTGTATGGGCTGAATTAATTTCTTGTCACATCTGCATTGGAGGCATCGATGGAGAATTTGCGTTTTTTAAGGCTACCCTTACAGTTCCTACAAATACGATATAACAGGTCATTTGCAGCCCCGCAATCGTTGCAGACCTTCTCATTTTCACAACTATTCTTGCATTGTAAAAGACCATCAACCATATCGCTTTGAAGATCGTTTCGTAGCTGTTTCATGTTTTTTTCAAGAAACCTTATACTATCTTCCAATTGCATATTTCTAGTTTCCAGAAAAAAGGTTTCTGTGAAATCTGCTACCCTTTTCAACGAATCGTTTACTTTCTGGTCGTCTGGTTCAAACAACCATGTTTTCGGTTTTAGGTTTTTGCTGGTTTGAAGGGTTACATCCGAATCAATAACCATACAGGCGTGACTGGTAATTACGGACATTGGTACTGTGTTTTGGTCGCTTTTTACACTATACCTTTTCCAACTACATGTTCATTGTCAAATAACAACAAACTACACCTTCTGGAAACTCCAGTTCATATTGTGATTGTTCAGACAACCAATTCATCAGATAAGAATAGGTTCCTGCTGGTTTTGTTGCACCGTTAAGGTTGACCAAAAGTTTACTGCTAGAAAGCGAGTAATTTAGTAGGTTTTCCATAAAAGATATTGGCAAAACCAAGCGTTCTGCTCTCCATATACATGCTCAATGCAGCAGCTTATCACAGGAGCAGATTGTTCCTCCAAGAGATCTAGATCAAGTAGAGTTGTAAAAAGGCTGAAAGTGGCGGGCTCGTTCACTCAACCAAAGACAAGCATTTGTATCCATTAAATTCTTAGAAGACTGCTGATTCTAAAAATATTTCTAATGTTGTCTAGCATCAATTTTCATTTTCTGTACAGTAACTTGTGAGATTACATTCTAAGCAGCGCTGTAGCTTTGGTACAATTATTGGGGGGGCAACCATTGTTAGAAAACAAAGGAAGACCAGGGACCATGCTGTGAATAATTGAATTTTAGGATTATTGGGGGGGCAAATGCCCCCCCTGCCCCCCCCCCCCCCCGCTTCCTACGGGCCTGATTCTAAGAAACAAATTTTTAGGAAAAAGAGCTAAGCAATTTCTTAACAATTTTGAGTACTCAAATTTGCCCTCTAGCTAAGCAACCTATATACCGCGCTTGAGTTGAAATTGCTTATAAAAGTGCATGTAGTCAAGAGTTTCTTAAATTTTCCATTGATGTCTATTGTTAACTGGAACAATAGAATACACTCTTTTTAATATACGAATACTTGAAATTTTCCTGAGCGTCTTCAACTTCTCGATCAGGAAGCGCTTCCCGTTCTGGAAGTCGCTTCCCGATTTACCTTAAGTCCCGAACTGGTTGGTTGTAGCAGCTGTGAAGGGAGGAGGGGTGGTAAAACTTAACAGTTCCAATTCTTTTACTTTGAAAAAATGTTTTTGATCATCCCACCCCCTTGCCAGGGCTGATGATATGGATTAAGGCCTGGCTAGGCCTTTTTATTTCATATTATTTTACACACTCACCAGTTTCACCTCGATGTAATCAGCTTTGGCATCGATTGCATTTTCCACAAGTTCTTTCACAGCAGAGAAGATGGATGATATTACTTGAGTACTTGATATCAATTTAATTGTAGAGTTTGGTAACTTCTTCATCATCTCAAAGATGGTTTTTTGTTGCGAAAACAAGTTTCACTTCACGTTTCAACTTCGAGAAAATTCAATTCAATCTCCCGCTAATTTTTTCTCCAAATTTGGGAGCCTCACTTCAGAATCTAATGATTGAAAGAAGGAGGCTCCGTTGCCGCAAATATTCAGCTCAAAAAGCTTTCTGAATATTACCAGAAGCTAGAAAGATCAATTTTCACTTTTTTCAGGGGCAAGATTAAGGGGATATGGAGTCTGACAACCCACAGTAAGACAAATTAGAGTTGGAGGTAAATCTTGGGACTTTGAGTTAGAGTAAACATTAGGACTAGAATTAGATTATGAATTAGGGTAAGGTTGAGGGTTAGGGTTGGGTTTAGGTAAGGTTGAAGATATCTCTAACCCTAAGCTTCACCCCTAAAAAACGATATTTTGTTTGAAGGTCTTCATTAATTTATGTATGCGCAAAATTCATTGAAGAAATCCCTTAATAGCGGTAAAGTGCCTTGGTAGGCTTGTTGTAAGAGGGGGCTGAATATTCAGTTAGTGTCTATGTAATTATTATGAAATAGCATCATTTTGAAACTTACTTCTTACTGCATACCATGAACTGCAGATAAATCAAAAAGATCGAAAAATTCCTTCCAATGTTGACACTTTTTATTCATGTACCGTATTTCCTATTTGAGTTTATGCATTCATCAAATGTCGCTGAAAATGTTGACCTGAAATGAATTAAAAACGTGATAATCTCATTTTAATTGTTGTTTAATGAAAGCTAAGGTCCAGTGCTTTTATTTCATGTAGAAAATATCACTCCTGTATCATTTAAAGCGGTCTTAAATCGCTTTGCAAAACTGGGCCTAGTGTGAGTTCAAGACGCATCGGTAGTCATTTCATCGTCCTCGTTCGAATTCTTTTAATACTCAAGTGTATATGGGATGTACATGCATATTGTTCATTATGTAATTTCAGCTCGAGCTCAGTACTAAAAACTACTTTGCTGGAGGGCAATTTGAGTACTCAAAATTGCTTAGCAATTGCTTCGCATTCTTAACTTAAAAATTTGTTTCTTAGAATACCATTTCACAAGATGTTGTAAAACAAATGTCAATGGTATCTTGCATACAAGGTGTGCCAGGGTACTATTATCCACTATAACCTACTTCTCTTTAGCTGCTGTACGATTTTCATTGCCATTTGGATCAGATCAAACATTTTCAAATTGCTTAGCATTCCTTTATCCAGTACTAGAATTGCTTAAGTTTTTGTCTTATCGAGTACTCAGTACTGTCTAGCTTATAAAGCAGATGCTTATGAAATTATTACTCGTCGTAGTGCGCTGTTGTAGTGCGCTTGGTATGCTTGTTACAGGGAGTATGAATGGTGAATTCAGGGGTACGTTTGTTAGTACTCTTAGTACTCTCGATACGCTGGGTACGCTTGTTACTGGAACGGGGAAGTTGGTTAGGGTGGATGTATTTTAAATGAAAAACTTCAAAATGAAGAGAAAGGTCGATGTACCGATTCAGTATTTAGCTCTTTTTTTATCTTTATTCTCATAAAATTTACATACATAAACAAAACAAGACGATACCAAAGGGAGCATGGTAATACATAACAACCCTAAGGCCATTACATTAAACTAAAAGATACAAATATTACAAATAACCTAAATACACAAAGTGCAAAAGAAAATATTGCACAAGGGGGTGAGGCATAATCTTAACAGTATTTAGCTCTTATTGTATGCAAATGAGAAATTTTGAATGAGCCAATGGCTTGGGAAATTACCTGTTTTTCCGTTTTTAGCAGTGTAATTGACAAACTTATTAGGGCAGCTATGGCTATACCTCCCAACCAAAATACTCCAGTTTTGCCCCTCTATCAGTATGTATCATATTTTGTTTATGGGGCAAGTAGGTTTTAGAGTTTTGAAATTCATTTTCAGTTAATTCTATCTTACAAAAAGTTCTTAAAATCCCATTTATATGCATTGAGAAGTTTGGTAATTGATTCCTAGATATATTCATATTCATATTCAAATTAATGACTTACAACAGTTACTTTTATTGCGTCGTCATAGCAAAGAGTATAAAGTAAAATAAGCTAAAATAAACTAAACTAAACAAAGGAGGAAAGAATACATAAAATAGACATACAATACAAGTAGGCGTGCAGCAAGCATCCAAAGGGAACGATACGGATAATAACATGTTGTTGAAATCTAGGTTTTGAAATTATTTCCTTTGTGATTTCGTTTTTGATTCTATTTTGTTTTTTTCACCCTTTTTCATTTATTTTGCCTCTATATCAACAGGGGAGGATGTTTTTCGCAGTTCACAGGCATCACTAACATAAGTAGCAACCAGTCTTACTATTTTTAGATTCTCGTTTGATAGCAAAAATATCATAAATTGTCTGTTGGTGTATTGTTTTGTGTTATAGCCCTCTTTTTCAAGGGCAGAGATTAATCTATTACGCAGCGCTGAGTAAAGAGTACATTCTGTGAGGAAGTGTTCTTCGTCCTCCACCTTTTTCAGTATACAAAATTTACAAAGTCGTTCATTCACTTGCGTGTTAGACCGCCTCCCGGTCTCAATCTGTAGGTTATGATCACTGCAACGCAATTTTGCCATATTAATTCTATGTTTTCTGTCCCTCAAGAGACAGTAAGGCTCCTGATGCATACGAGTTTTGAACAGGCTGTAAGTACGTAACTTATTACCACCCTTGTTGCTGCGTCGGAATTCACTAGCTATATTTTTACGCCAGTAAGTGTCGAATTTCTACTCAATTCTGCGAGAGACCAAGGCTTTGAACTTATTTGGTTTTATAGACTTAAGCCTTTCTAAGTCGAATTGCAAATCAAATGCTTTGAAAAGTTTTTTAACGTATGAGACCCAATTGTAGTTACCTTTCTGCTCTTGCTGTATACTATCCTTAAAAGCAGTTTTCGAGGGAGTTATCCCTAAAATTTACTAATCTGTGTAAACTAGGGTTTGTCTGTAGCAAAAATAACCTCAATGGCATTCTACCTAAATCTCCAAATACTGCCAGGTTACTACAACTTTTATTAACGCCTAAAACAGACTTACAGAAGCGCAAATGTTGCGATGTTGATATAGTCCATGGTTTTATGTCATAATTTGCAAAATTGAGTACAAGGTTCCATATAATTCCAAACCATGTTTAGATATGTTTAGAGGAGAGTCAGACTTAAAATTAGATTCAGATTATAGTATCAGACTCGAAAATCATTTTTGTGGCGGTTGGGGTTGCAACTATTTTCGAATATGATCTTTAATCTGAATCTGAGCAAAATGGCAAACCAAAACGAGGAAGAGTGAAGAGATGGAGGCGTAAAGAAAGCTAAAGGATGCATACAATAAGTATTTAAAAAATATGGCTAGGCCATAATGTAAAAAGCAAGTTCAAAATGCCATCTAGAGGCATGCAAGCTTGAGATGCAACCAAAGGAGCTGGGAATACTTTAGAACAAAACAGACACAGCAGTTTCAGAAGGTAACATAAAATTCCGAAATTCTTTCTCAATTCTTTATTCATTTAATAACAATGAATGAATAATGTAAATAATAAGGGGCGATAAAGGCTATAAAACCACTGTTATTTACAGTATGAAATCTTCTAAGAGTCTGGGGGCCACACTGCCCAACCTCACAATCGGAACCAGCCTGGCAGCATGCCCCAAGGGTTAGGGTGCTCAGGAGGGGGGTCAGGGCTCCTGTTTTAAAAAAATATATGCTGTGTTTAGGAGGGCCCAGCCCCCCAAATGATTTCTGATTTCTTTCCTTGAAAAATTTTCCGTTATCCAGAAGTTGAAGTAGAAAGACTTCAACAATGAAAATTATTTTGTCAGTTGCATGTCAGATGTTAATTCACATACAGGGCCGGATCCAGCACCAACAGAAAGGGAAACACATATATCAAGAGATAATGTAAGGGAAAAGGGTATTATTAGGTTGATTTTTTTGTTTTTCTACCAAAATAGGGTGGGCAGCTCTTGGATCCGGCCCTGTCATATGCCTAGTGTAATTTCTAGTTTTTCTATTTTTGAATCAAATCAAATCAAATCAAATCAAAATTCATTTTTCAGCAGATTAGTTAATTACAAGATACGTCATATCAATACTTATTAATCATTAATTACAAACTGTTATATAAAATAGTTGATAATAAACAAAACAAGAGTAGTACTTAATCAGCTGACGGACACATAAAAAAAACACATAAAGAGCTATCTAAGCCATGTGCCCGGTTGACGTGATGTTACAAATTTACAATGATTTTGGTTTGAAATTTAATAATAACAGTAACAAGAATGGATAAAAATGAAATAAAATAAAATAAAATAAAATAAAATAAAATAAAAATGAAATAAAATAAAACGACAAAGCAAAAAAAGAAAAAAAACAAATCATGAAAATAAAATTAAAGTAAAAGCTTTTAGTACGTAATAATTTTCTAATCAAGTTCAATCAGGCTATATCCTCTAGAAGGTACTTTTTCATTTTCTTTTTGAGCAATGTTCTATTATTGGCATTCTTTAAATCTAGTGGTAATGAATTCCAGAGTTTAATACCATCAAATGTAAGAAAGTTTCTCTTAAAATTTGTAGATATTTTTTGAAGGGAAAAACCAAGATTCGAAGACTGTCTAGTATTGTATGAGTGAAGTTGTTTTGTTTTTACAAATTCATTGCCTAGATTCCCATAATCATCATCTGTTTTAACTTGAAACATGAATTTAGCCGTTTCAAGCCTACAAAGTTTGTCAAAGTTTAAGATATTCAACCGTTTAAAAATTGGATCACTATGAGCAGTATACAGAGCGAAGTCAGCTTCTCTTATGGCCTTGCGTAAATTGCGCTTTAATGGCTCTAATATAGATTTGTTGGCACATCCCCAATTTAGCATACCATAAAGTGCATGGGATTGTATAAAAGAGTTATATAGTGTTCTTAATGTACTTTTAGGCTTATAAACTATTGATCAGTCATGCACTTAAACAATTTGTCTCGGAAACAATCATAAGAACTGGATA
Source organism: Pelagia noctiluca (assembly GCA_963924455.1). Taxonomy (NCBI): domain Eukaryota; kingdom Metazoa; phylum Cnidaria; class Scyphozoa; order Semaeostomeae; family Pelagiidae; genus Pelagia; species Pelagia noctiluca. The sequence goes on along the minus strand of OZ004315.1, from coordinate 3,577,481 downwards.
TGTTTAGATATCTATATTCGTTGCTCTGTTTTTTCATTTTCTATAGGGATTTAAGTTTTGTAATTTTTCTACATCAGGCATTTTTTGTGAGTGCCAGTTTCATATTTGCATAAAGGAAAAACTAGGTGTGGTCACAAAACACCACACCAACTCTGGTGGTATTTGGTTTTAGAACTCCCTTGTTAATTTTTTTTAATCACCACTAGCTTCCAATGAGCCCCAATATTCACAAAGGTATCAAAATTACCATTATTGAAGAATGGGCGCTGAGACCCCTGAACTAAGAAACTGAGACTGCAAGTCTATCAATTCAAAAATTCAATATCCATTAAAGCATCAAATAAGCACTCTACATTCCAGGTCTGGATTGAACCCTGGTGAGTTGAAATATAAGTTTTGGATTCAGTTCTGTTTTACAGGGGTAGCTATTGGAATAAGAGTATGGGAATAAAAGAGTTAATATCATATGATTCTTAGTGAAATCTCCAACAAGTTGTAGGTACCTACTAATTTTTGTGGATTTTTAAATTCATTCAAAACTTTGGCCCAAATGCAGCAGTTTGAAACGAAAATCAAGTGAATACTCTAAAATGGTGACTTTTAAGCAATATTCCGTCCTTTTATTATTACCCTATTCCCTGTGAATGGGTTTTTACCCCATGTGAAAAATATTATCTGAAAGTAAAACAGCTTGGAGTTTGAAATCACTCAAGACTCTGGACCATTGTAACTTGTGAATTATGGTTTTAAATGGTTTTAGATGATGATAAAGTATGCTAAAGAGGATCAAATGTTGTCTGCAGCTTTACAATTTGTGAAACTGGATTTCTTCCTTCATTGTTCCCTGTGCAGGCTCAATCACAAATTTTCTGTAAGAGGGCTGTGTCCCAAAATCCTCCTAGGTTTAGGACTAAGACAGATTGGGTGTTAATTTGTGGGATGTCTTTGCAAAATCCCCTAAAAATGACTTTCCGTTTAAATTGAAGATGAATTCTCATCAATGTTCTGCATACTGATGGACAGCCAGGAGATTTTAGATACCAGTGTTTTCTTGTTGTCTCAATTCATCAATAGATCTTGGGAAAGGACTAAGGACTGTTAACGGAGCAATATTATGCTAAAATAGCCTTAAGAATGCATATGAACACCATAAATATCTTTCTTCAAAATCAGCTGAAAAAAGGAAAAAACCGGACAGTTAGCGTGATGGTTTTGGTTTAAATTGACCCAAAACAAGTGGTTCCAAAAAGGCTCTTAATTAACTCATTACTGTTAAGGACGCATGTAAGGCGATGATAGCCTCGGAAAATCCTTATGAAAAAGCCTGATTGTAAGCCCATTCTTTATGGTCAAGAGCTATCATAGCCTGAGAAAATGCATGAAATAACCAAAATTAAACAAAAGCCTGATTGATGGTTAGCCCAAGGTTTTTTGCCAAACTCGATCAAAAATAAATATTTCCAAATAGGCTTTACATCCCTCTAGGATTGTTCTATGATCAATATCAGGCTATAATAGCCAGAGAAAATGCATGAAATCACGATAAAGTTGTTTTGAAAATCAGCCCAAAATTGAAAAAAGCCTGATGGTTAGGCATGGGTTTTGATCAAACACAGTCCAAAATAAATCTTTTCAAATAGGCTTTCAATATCCCTACGACTGTTCTATGATCAATATCAGGCTATAATACCCTTAGAAATGCATGAAATCATCATAAAGTTTTCTTCAAAATCAGCCCAAAATTGGACAAAAGCATGATGGTAAGCCCATGGTTTTTGGTCAAACACAGCCCAAAATAAATCTTTTCAAATAGGCTTTCAATGTCCCTAGGACTGCTCTTTGATCAATATTAGGCTATAATAGCCTGAGAAAGTACATCACCATAAAGTTTTCTTGAAAATCAGCCCTAAATTGGAAAAAAGCCTGATGGTTTAGCCCATGGTTTTTGGTCAAATACTGCCCAAAATAAATCTTTCCAAATAGGCTTTCAATCCCCTCAGGACATTTCAATGATCATTCTTAGGCTATAATAGCCTGAGAAAATGCATGAAATCACCATAAAGGTTTCCTGAAAATCAGCCCTAAATTGGACGAAAGCCTGATGGTTAGCCTAGGCCTTTAGTTTTTGGTCAAAGTCGATCGAAAATAAATGTTTCCAAATAGGCTTTCAACCTTCCTAGGACAGTTCTATGATCAATATCAGGCTATAATAGCATGAGAAAATGCATGAAATCATCATAAAGTTTTCTTGAAAATCAGCCCATATTGGACAAAAGTCTAATGGTTTAGCCCATGGGTTTTGGTGAAACACTGTCCAAAAGAAAGCTTTCCAAATAGGTTTTCAATCTTCTTAGGACATTTCTATGATCAACATCAGGCTATAATAGCCTGAAAAAATGCATCAAATCACCATAACGTTTTCTTCAAAATTAGCCTCAAATAGGACAAAAGCCTAATGGTTAGCCCATGGTTTTTGGTCAAACACTGCGCAAAATAAATCTTTTCCAATAGGCTTTCAATGTCCCTAGGACTATTCTATGATCAATATCAGGCTATAATAGCCTGAAAAAATGCATGAAATCATCATAAGTGTTTTTGAAAATTAGCCCAAAATTGGACAAAAGCCTGATGGTTAGCCCATGGTTTTTGGTCAAACACTGCGCAAAATAAATCTTTTCCAATAGGCTTTCAATGTCCCTAGGACTATTCTATGATCAATATCAGGCTATAATAGCCTGAAAAAATGCATGAAATCATCATAAGTGTTTTTGAAAATTAGCCCAAAATTGGACAAAAGCCTGATGGTTAGCCCATGGTTTCTGGACAAACACTTCCCGAAATAAATCTTTTCAAATAGGCTTTCAATGTCCCTAGGACTATTCTATTATCAATATCAGGCTATAATAGCCTGAGAAAATGCATGAAATCACCATAAAGTGTTTTTGAAAATTAGCCCAAAATAGGACAAAAGCCTAATGGTTAGCGTATGGTTTCTGCTCAAACACTGCCCAAAATAAATCTTTCCAAATAGGTTTTCAATCTCCCTAGCATTGTTCTATGATCAATATAAGGCTATTATAGGCTGAGAAAATAAATGAGACCACCATAATGTTTTCTTCAAAATCAGCCCAAGATTTGACAAAAGTCTCATGGTTAGCCCATGTTTTTTGGTCAAACACTGACCGAAATAGAGCTTTCCAAATAAGCTTTCAATCCCTCTAGAACAGTTCTATGAGCAATGCCTGGCTATAATAGCATGAGAAAATGCATGAAATCACCATAACGTTTTCTTCAAAATCAGCCCAAATTTGAAAAAAGCCTCATGGTTAGCACATAGTTTTAATCAAAGTATACCCAAAATAAATCTTTCCAAATAGGCTTTGACTCCCTTAAAGACTGCTCTAAGATCAATATCAGGCTATAATAGCCTGAGAAAATGCTTTAAATCACCATAAAGTTTTCTTGAAAATCAGCCCTAAATTTAACAAAAGCCTGATGGTTAGCCCATGGTTTTGATCAAAGTATACCCAAAATGAATATTTCCAAATAGGCTTTCACTCCCTTTAGGATTATTCTATGATCAATATCAGGCTATAATAGAATGAGAAAATGCATGAAATCACCATAATGTTTTCTTGAAAATCAGCCCAAAATTGGACAAAAGTCTGATGGTTAGCCCATGGTTTTGATCAAAGTATACCCAAAATAAATCGTTCCAAATATGCTTTCACTCTCTTAAGGACTGCTCTATGATCAATATCAGGCTATAATAGAATGAGAAAATGCATGAAATCACCATAATGTTTTCTTGAAAATGAAAATGAGTCTGATGGTTAGCCCATTGTTTTGATCAAAGTATACCCAAAATAAATCTTTCCAAATAGGCTTTGACTCCCTTAAAGACTGCTCTAAGATCAATATCAGGCTATAATAGCCTGAGATAATGCTTTAAATCACCATAAAGTTTTCTTGAAAATCAGCCCTAAATTTAACAAAAGCCTGATGGTTAGCCCATGGTTTTGATTAAAGTATACCCAAAATAAATCGTTCCAAATAGGCTTTCAATCCCTCTAGGAATGCTGTATGGTCAATGTCAGGCTATGATAGTTTTAGAAAATGCATGAAATCAACATAAAGTTTTCTTCAAAATCAGCCCTAGATTTGACAAAAGCCTCATTGACTTTACCTGGAGACGCTGAAAACGGACTCAATTTTCAACAATGCTTTCACTTAGAAGAAAAGTTTCTCCTCGGAAAAACCTGGCTCTTTCGAAGGAAAAAGAAGGAAATGAAATTCTTTCATGTCACAGCCTAATATCGCTCCTTTACTGGATCTTAAGGTTATTCAGAAACATGACTTTTTTTGCAAGTTTGAAGCAAACTTGTTCGGTAAAAATAATACAAAAGTAATATAAAATACATAAAGAAAGCTTGGATGGCCGAGTGGACTAAGCTATGGGCTTTAGATGCTCGGACCGTTGTTCGATTCTTCGTAAGGTAAGACTTTTGATTTCTAAGATCTATAGCGTTTATTAAAAATGATACAAAAGTAATTTCTGTCTGACTAAGATAGGTGGAGTAGCCAATTGGACTAAGCTAAGGGCTTCAGATGCTCGGACCGTAGTTCGATTCCTCGTCAGGTAAGACTTTTGATTTCTAAGATCTATAGCGTTTATTAAAAATGATACAAAAGTAATTTCTGTCTGACTAAGATAGGTGGAGTAGCCAATTGGACTAAGCTAAGGGCTTCAGATGCTCGGACCGTAGTTCGATTCCTCGTCAGGTAAGACTTTTGCTTTGTAAACTCTTAAACAAAAATGATCAACTCTCGAGCAAAGGGTTAGTGGTTCGAAACCACCTTCAGGTCGGAAGAAGAGGCAGAGAAGAACAAGAAATAGAAGAGGTGGAGAAAAAAATTTTAAGATTTCAATCATTCTTAAAATCAATGAATTAAATTTCAACTCTTCTCCTCATCATCCTCTCTTCCTTCTTTTTCTCCGATTCCGACTAACCTCTTTTTCTTCTTCCCAGACTCTCCTTCCAACTCCGAAGGTGGTTTCGAACCAGTTACCCTTTGATCGCAAGTTGAGTGACTTATCCACTCGGCTATCCCTGCCGCTGGCAGTAGAGGTTTGAAGTTGATATCATTCTTCATTGAGAGTTTAGAAGTCAAAAGTCTACCTTATGAGGCGTCGAACTATGGTCCAGACATCTAAAGCTCATTGCTTAATCCACTGGGCCACACAAGCTTTCTAAGAGAGAGGTAGTACTTTTATATCATTTTAACCAAGCATTTCAAGTCTTAGAAATTAAAAGCATTACTATGTAAGGATTCGAACTTCGGTCTGAACACCTACAGACATTGGCTTGATCCACTCGGCTATCCAAGCTATATTTATGAGACAAATATTACTTTTATATCATTATCAATAATTACAAATAAGATTATCAATTTTAAAAATCAAAATTCTTATCTTATGAGGAATCGAACCACGGTCTGAAGATTTGCTTGATCAACTCGGCCATTCAAGCTCTCTTCGTGGAAGAAATATTAGTCTTTATCATTTTAACCAAACTTCATTTACCATTATCTTTTCCTCTAGAATTATCCAAGTCTCAAGCCCCCGCAAATACATTTCGAACTCTGAAGGCATTGAATTGATCAAATCACTTTAAACATTTCAAGAAGTAGAAATATTTCAAACGCAAAAAAGGGATTCCGACTGGATTTGAACCAGAGGCATGAGGGACTCGTAAGCAACTGGGATAATCTACTTTGGCATCACCCAGACAGTAAGTGTAGTAGAAACATCACATTTGTGCAACAGAGGCAGGAGGTACGCCACTTTATCTTTCGTCAGGGATTTCATGGCTGAGTCACCTTACAATAGTGATGTTGTCTGAGGATCGCGATAAAAGCATGAAACTTGAAGTGACAACTTGAATACTTAAGTTTCTTTCGTCTCACTCTGTTTATTTAGCTCTGTCTTTATGGTATCGATCGAGCACTTTGCCGTCCAGAATAGACGATATCGCGTGTACAATAGTGATATTAATTTTTCATTGAGTATTATTAGGTTAGGTAGTCACTTCAAACAAATAGTCTAGTATCATAACAGCGCAAGTCACGTAGGGGTTTGTTTAATTTGTTGAGAAGAGAAGTTTCAAGATTTCATGATTTCTGCTGATTCATTTTGAGAAGATTCAATTCAATTTCCCGCTAATTTTTCTCACAATTTGGTGAAAGAAGAAAGCTCCATTCTCCAAAGGAGCAGGATCAGAAAAGAGAAGGCAGCAATTTACACACGCAAGAAATAACATTGGAGAAAACGAAATGGAATCTGAAAATAAAATGACTAAGATATATACATAATTTGCAACTCGATTATAAAGTTTGAGCATAAGGGGAACATTAAAACGTCTTTTTTATCAAAGCTAGAAAAATAGCAATACTAGATACAAAATTATGTGCTGTTCACAGCAGAAATAGGCATTGGGTCGTCGGAATCAGGCTATAGACAGCACTTACATTATCTCTACATACATAATAAGTTCCGGAGGCGTTAAAGGCACTAAAAATTGAGGGAGATTCTTAAAGGATTGAAACAAAGACGCACCTTTTCAAAGAGGCTGAAATTCACGCTCTGATTCACGAAAATGTTTGCATATCAAAATAGCTAATTTGGCTCTCATTCCCCCTTTCAGACTTAATTATAGAAATAAGTCGTTTTTAACAAAGAAAAGTAGGGGTAATTTATAAAGTTGGGGTATGTATAATTTTGGCCATACATAAAAACATCTGCATCACGACACTGCATTTGATGCCAAAATGAGTGAGCCTTAAAAGCGATGGAGGAAAATAGCCTGGAGTTAATGAAATTACAAGTTACCTTCCCACAGCCGGCAAAGGGCTGGGTTTTGTTCGGATGACATCATCAGCCAAGCTCTGAAATGTCTTCAAATCGGCTGCAGCGAGCAACTTGGTGAAAGCGCAGGGCTCTAAAGCCTTAGGTTTGTATTCCTCGCTGTAGCTTGTCTCACCGTAGAATTGCCCACCCTTGGCATGCCGTTTATTCTCAGGAACAATAGGCTCCACCCGCTTGATGTTACCATAACTCTTGTAGTCGCCCCTCATCGTCGAATCATCTTGAACAAACTTGTTGAAAGGCTTCGTGTAATAATGCTTGTCGTAAGCGTCTCCGTGACGCGACACATCCACTCTCCCGTATGCAGGGAACTGGGACCCATATGACGTCACATGCGAGAAACTAGCATCGTATGTCTTAGGCTGGTCGAGAGGCTTTATCTCTGCTGGCCTGACGTTCTCGTGCTTTTTGTAGTCAGCTTGCATGACGGAAAGGGCTTCCAAGGGGTCCTTCGGAGGCGAGTACGTTTCCAGTACTTTCTTCATCGGTGGCCTATGCAGCTTGTTCTTTTCCCACGTGATTTTCAACTCACTATCCTTCGTGGTCTCCAAGTAACGGTTGCGGTCTGCAGCTAGATTGATGGTTTCTGGGGGTGGAGTAATGGCTTTTCTCCGCAGTGGCATATTACCCCCGTATCCTTTGAAGTCGTCCTGTGCTTGAGTCTTCGCCTGAAATTTGGGCCTCGGCTTCCAGTCTGTCCCACTCCTGAAGGGTTTCTCCCGTTGAAAATCGGCATATTGCATATACGCCTCTCTGTTGGTGGTAGCGTGTTCGTAGCTCCCTTCTCTGCCTATTTTCACGGTGCTTTCTTTGGGGGCTAGAAGATCCGGTCTAGCTGCAAACTTCCCAGCATGTATTGCATTCTTGAAAGAAATTTTATCGATTGGGTTGCTGCGATCAGGGTATAGTATGGAATAAGCAAAGCTTGGCAATTCTTGGAATGCCTCTTGTCTGTCTTGCTGTTTTGACTGGAAAGCATTGTTGTACATTGTGCTGGCGTCTAGCTTGATGTCTCTCTGAACCTTTTGCGTCTTCGGCCTTTCCATTTTTACTAGATCCGGCTTGTGCCCGGGATAATCGACTCTGTAAACCGAGTCACCGTAAAATGGTCCGGTTAAACCTTCGTATTCGCTGGTCAGCTAAAAAAGGAAAAGAAAGTTTACAAACTTTTACATTTGAACCTTTGAACGAAATAGTTGAAGTATTTTAGCGCAATTGCATTCTCGATGTTGAAACCATTTAAAAAGTATTTGATATCCATCGGAATGAAATCTACTTTCCAAGAAACAAGTTTTTCTTAAAGGAAAGGGAATAATAAGGAATATCCCTGGGGGGCTTCCAATGAATTACGGTGGAGGGGGGCGAGGTCTGAATGTAGAGCCCTATCCTAACCCTAAAGTGTCAGCAAAAATACCCGATTCTTAGTACCCTTAAGGTATGATTATCTTTATAGTCACACCCCTGAAGTAAAAAAAATACAAAATCTGAATACCCAGAGGTATAATTCATGTAAAATCAAAGCCTCAACTGTATCTCTAACGTTTTTACTTCCAATTTACCTGATGTTAGAACTATATTAATTATTGCAGAAAATTACCAGCAAGTTACAGTGCCCATGACAACAGTTATGGTTTTGTACTATTGCATCATATTCAAACGCACCCAGGAGTTAAATCTAGTGGTAAGTTATGAGAGAAAGGTACTTACTGTGCAAGGCTTTGCTCTTCCCTCGCTTTTTTCATTCTTGAAATGCAGTCTGTTAGTTGTTCTGAAGTCCATACCTGGGGGGTTCGGATTCAGCTTGCTGGGCATTGGCTTCATCGATTGCACCAAGCATGGCTTCCCCTTTTGGCCATAAGCTTCTTGATAGTCCGACTTTACTTTACCATTACGCTGCAAAGTAGATTTGACCGTTGCAATCTTTTTCGTGCATCCATTGTGCTTATGCGGTCTCCTGAAAAAAAAAAATGTTTAGGCGAAATTGCTAGATTACACAAAATGTGAAATTGTTATTTTTGACGAAAACATGGCATGCAGATCGGTATTTTTAAAAATTATGAAAACGTGGCTTTGATTAAAAATGTTTTTGAAAATGAACGTGTAAAAGCAGATAAGAAATTACGTATATTGGAAAAGAGGTATTTTCACAGCATTACATGTATACAGTAAAAGGAGGTTTCAATTCCTTGGCTCCAAGATATCAAAACCAATTCTGTGGGCGACAAATAAGCATAACCAACAAATCAACAAATAGAGAAAAAAACGAGACAAAATTACGACACGGTAACACATAACATAAAGAAGCACATGATGATGGTATTGTTCATGAGGACAAAAATTTAAACATAAACAATCATGAGTTGTAAGGCAAATGCACTTGGTATTGGTTTATGCACAAAGGAAAAAGGACCCACTAAATAGGTGTAGACTAATCGAGCAGTGCGACCCTGGTCCTTCCTCTCGATGTGACCACAATTCGTGATATCTTTTACCTTTTTGCCTGGAATCATAGAGAGTTGGCAAATTTGTAACAGGTCTGAAGGTGGTCTCGACCCCACGACCCCGCAACCCTAAAAGCACTGGCCTTGCAGCCAAGTTGATAACAATGTCGTTACCTCTGGGATTCGGAATCAAAATAGAATGATAGACATAGATAATAAGCAGTTTTGATATATAACATTCAAATTCCATCATTTTTACTTACCCACAATCACAAATTTCACAAATACAACGTAGTCCCTTTTGCTTTAGTAAGGCCTGGGTCTTCTCATCAAGTTGTAACATTTCTCATTTGTCTAAAAGAAGATTCAACGGATGCTCAACAAATGCAAGCAGTTTCTGCCCAATGAGATATTATTTTATAAGTTACAGATATGTAGGCCAAATCAACCCTTAATTTACTTTACAATAACAAAGATAAACGTTCAACATTAAACTAGCTCAATGTATAGAGAAACTGAAAAAAAATTATTTGTATTTGCAAAACTTTGGCAAAATAACTTCAAAGAAGCACAATTCCAAATGGAGGCACTCTTTAAAATTTAAGATAGGGATGCTCATTTGGGCAGATTTTACCCAAAAAAATGACAGGCCCAAAATCTCAAACCCAAAAAAGTGATAGTCCTAAAATCTCACATCCTAAAATGAATCACATCCTCATTTTCCAAATGTTCAAATGAAGAACATTTTTATGCACCCAAGATCTTTACAAGTGCCCTCCCAATAAGTGCTTGGATAGATTTGTCTCTACACTTGGGGAGTGGTGATAATTTTTGTGATTGACATGGTATGGGTTGGTCCATTTAATCAAAATTGATTTCTGTTAGCTCAATGTGTAAAGAGATTGAGGCCCAGACAGCGAGGGTTTGTTTCCATTTACCCGTGAAAATAGAATTAAGCAGTGTCAAATAAAAGTAACTCGTAGCTGAGTAGCTCTTAAGTTCTGAAATAAAAAGAATTAAAGCAACTCATAGTTCATGAAATAAAAAAGAAATAATTTGTGGAATATAAGTAACTGATGATTAGTAACTTGTAACTTCTACAATAAAAAGCAACTTTGTCAAAAAAAGTATTTTAAAAGAAACTTGGATCTAGACACTCACGAAATGAAAAGTAACTTGTCAAATGAAAGTAACTCGTGACATTGAATAAAAATAGCTCACAACTCGCAACTTCTAAATTAAGTGTGACCCAAGAACCAATGTTTCCAAACACTGGAAATTTATGTGGTCTAAATTTTGAAGGGCTTCTGAGTAGTCCTGGCCTTCTTCACTCAGGGCTTGGATTGAATCTGAATGCTTCTAACAGATCTTTGTACAATTGTGGACTAGCAACTACACTCTTTTCTATTAGAAAATTCTACATAAAGACAATTGCCTCATATTATGCCAAAATTTAAAGATAAGAACAAACTAAGGCTGACTATTTCTCTGTCAATATAACAGCTGAAAGAAATAACCATAAGACTGAGAAATAATTACAAAACAACCAGATTGACAGCATACTGGTCATGTAAGACAGTTCAAAGGAGTCAAAATTTGCAACAACAGCTAAAAATGAAATTTCCTTCTATGTGGAAAGCACATTTTGGTTTCTCTTCAAATGGAAATTCAATTCTAAATGAAAGCACAGTCATTTCTCTTAATGGTAATTCCTTCTAAGTAAAAGCACTGTCATTTCTCTTTAAAAGGAAATTTTCTTCTAATTTTGTTTTCTTCTAAAAGATTAAAATCAGTGAAAGCTATGTCATTTCCTTTAAACACACCTATAGCAACAAAGTAAGAACAATAGAACATTTCAGGTTAAAAATAGAGGGGTATTGCAGAACAGCACAACCAGCTTCAAACCATTTTTACTGGTTATTATAAAAAATAGTGTATTTCTTTTGAATATTTCTAGAAATCAGGGCACAGGCACTTTAGCAGACACACTTTCCTTACGAAATTCAAAATTGAATTGAATCCTAAATTTCCATTGAATTCAGGATTAGCTGTTAAAGTATGGCGAAACGCTGTTGCGCGGGTTACACATGTAGCATAACTACAACAAATTATATTTCTTTTACTTACATGGGGCCAAACCCTCATTGTATCATCTATTAAGTGTTTGGTTGGTACAAAACTTCAATATAGCTAGAAAGATTGGTAGCATAGGAAAGACATTTTTGTCTGACACTCAACAGAATACACCAGGGACAGAACAATGGAAAACCTAGTGAATTATAAAATCCAGAAGTGGATCAAAATAGGCCAATCAGAAAAGAAGTGAATGATTGGTATAGTGCAGGAAAACCAATCATCATCCACAATACAATAAGCTGACCAATAAGATTATTTCAAGAGTCCTAAGGCAAAAACTAACTGTTTCTGTCAACACACTAGAAGATCCCTGGTTTTCATGTAGACAGATACCTAGATACTTGAATTAAAGGTTGACATTGCTCTACCAATTATAAAGCAAATGTTGACTTATAGCAGAGTCATGTTTCAGAGTTCTGTTAGAGGCCAGGGTGTATTCATGTCCTTATGCCCAAAGATCTACAGTGTACAACTTGCCTTGGAACAATAGAAACCATTGTTTTTTCTGCGTATATCACAAAATCTTTGGCGTAGACTTAGCATGAAATTCAACATGGGCGCTAGATGGTTTTTCTTCTTGTGGGAAAGTCTTTTGGCGTATGCTAGACGGCATGTATTTTGCTATGCTTTTTTTCTGGGTAGATCTATAAAAGTGTTATCAAAAAGCAAGCAGTACTAGACCTGTAGACTACGCATAGAGTTGGGGCCAGCTTTAATAGAAATGCAGTTACACGTTTTTTTTATAAGAAACCTAGCTTGGGTCCTAGTACTAAAAGTTCTTAATTTTTCACCAGTTTTTAGTACTAAAGGTTTCTTAATTTTTCACCAGTTTTACTACTAAAAGTTTCTTAATTTTTCACCAGTTTTTAGTACTAAAAGTTTCTTAAAAGTTTCCTATTTTTAAATACGCACTTAACATCAAATTTTGCACTTCCCCTTGCATCTTTCTTGTATTAATGTGAAACCCACCTACTAATACAAGTAGACTCAACATCCTGTGTTCCTCTAAATAAAAACGTGTAGCAAACTTAAATCAAGCAAAAATGTATTATTGACATATTACTTTCTGGCTCAGAAAGTCCCCTAATTTTTATTTGGAGTTTCTTAAAGATATTGATGTAGTTCTAAAAGTTTTTTCAATTTTTGGGGCTCTAGTACTAGGTTTCTTATAAACCGGTTTCTTATAAAAATAAAAACGTAAATGTATATAAGTGGCTAGCTCTAGCAGTTGAAACGATTATCAGTGAATTGTATATTGTTTCTAAATAGGAAATCTGACCCAAAACCTACATTGAATCATCCATTTATTTATTTGTCAAAATAATTTGGCTACGTTGGCCTTGCAATTTTTCCTTCCCTTGCGTCCAAATGAAACCTTTACAGTGTTATTCGATCTGTTTTCCTCATCGATCAAAATCATACTGAATTTCCAAATATAAATCTAAACTGTTTGAACACAAACAGGATATAGATATAAACAAAAAAACACCAACCGTCGAGATGAAGAAAGCCAATTCACAATAATCTGTGCGTGCATAAAGATCAAATGGCAGCCAACCTTCCTTTTCGATTTTGAGTTGTAATGGTTTCCAAGTTCCCATGACAATAGTAGAGCGCAGGGAAACAAGAGTAAGAGGTTACTGTCGAAAAGTTTTACACTCTTTTTTATAAGAAACAACTTACACTCTTTAATTGAATAAGCAACTCTTCGATAAGTAGCAAGGGCTGGGCTAGAATGACAAAAAACAAAACACAACTACGCACTTGAGCAACTATGCTGAAAGTGCCTAATCTTGTTTGATCACACTATGTTTTATTGCAAAAAGAAACATAAGTATTCTAATTAAGGGTTCTCTTACATGTACAAGCTTCTACTCAACGAGCGTCGTGCAATTTACAATATACTCTGCATACTTAGTTCCCCCTTCTAACAGGTTATTTATTTTGCTTTGTCATTCAAATGATTCACAGACAAAGATTCCTAAAAAGACCAACCCCTCGTCGACCATTAGATACTCTTAAAAATAAATTCTTTTTACTTGCTGCACACAAAAGTACTAAATTTCACAGTTAATAGTACCCCGAAGATAGTTCTGTCGTTCTTGTTTTAACCTTCTTGAAAAGAAAAAAAACACATGGGCATTAAGCTTAGATAGTCTCTGGTAGATTTTATCTTAATGTCCACAGCGCTCAAAATTGTATTCCCAGTATTATTACTTTATTTTTATTGATTAGAACTAATCATTTTGACTAGTATTGTATCAATTAAATTGTAAAGCGTTGGAATTTATCATCATCATATCATATCATATGTACATACTAACAGTTAGAACGGTTTAGGGTATAGGGAAATGTATATATCTACTTTATTTTCCCAAGACTAAAGGAACTCTAAAGCACCTTTGAGGGCTAAAAATCCAAAATAGTGAAGCAAATTAGGAAGCTGCGCTGCGACTACAATCCAGTTGCTTATAGAAAAAAGTGTATGTCTGTATCCAACTACAGCTGCCTGGGCGTTAAGGCGTTTTAATTAAGAGACTGGGACGAGACAGGCGCTTATTGAAGGCTGCTTTTGCTGCATCTGTACGAATTGCTGTTTTCCACTAAAATCAGATGATCTGCAATTGAAATTTCACATTATTTAGAAACAGCACTCACAGTTAAAACAACTAAATGGTAGCAATAAAGATCAAAGAAAGGCATGGAAGTAGTTGAAGTCGATAGAGGGTGTGAGACGATGGCTGCTAATCTTAAAGGGCCGACAAAACCAATGATGATGGGCCTATCAAGTGCGAATGACAGCCCAAAAAAAATTCAAACTATTGACTTTAAGTTCTTTGTATCAGAGTTAGCACAGAAGCATAGCTTCGAAAATATATCAAAGGCATTTGACATTAAAGTAGAAGAAGTAGCAGAGTGGAGCAGACAAATAGATCTTCTGCAGCAAGCTTATTGTGAAAAGTATGGCATAAGTTTCACTGCAAGGTCCAATCACACAGTTTATAGTGAGGCATTGGCTGAACAAATTGATGTCGTTCAAGTAACAGCCTCTGGGAAGAATGGCAAGAAATGCTCATATAATACAGAGTTCAAATTAAGAGCTGTCGCCTTTGCAGAAACTTCAACTAATCGCGCTGCTGCAAAGCATTTCAATGTAAATGATAAGCGAATTAGAGAGTGGCGGAAAAATAAGGATATTTTGCTGACATCACCGAGAGATAGAAGGAGGTTGAGGGGTGCTGGAAGAAAACCCCTGATTGAAAATAGATTAGAACAACTTCTTTTTGACTGGATTTTGATGCTTGCTAGAAACGGAAAATCTGTAACAATTGATGAATTGCAAGAAAAGGCCGTTGATCTTGGCCTTGCTGCTTTACCTGAGGGGAGCAAATTTTCTGCAAATAAAGCTTGGATTGAGAGATTCTTGAAAAGATACAATTTAATGACGGGGGACAATTCCGTAGATCTGGGCAATTCTTGTGCTCAAACTGTTCAACTTGACGGCATCGTGTCACCAACAATGGTAGTGGAGGAATTACCCGCATCCCCTGTTGCCATTGATAAAGCAGACAAAAACGTTACAGAATTGACTGACCAACCGAATGGAGAATCTTTCAATGTAACTCTGCCTACGTGAACTGCTAGAAAACTTCCACAGTCAGGGGTCACCCCGGGTTGAAAATTTCAGGTGCCAACATTCACTTAAAAGTTCATTCTGATATAAAAGTGAATTTTCCAAATCAAACAAAAAGCATACATTTTATCACTTGTGGTGTTGAAATCCATCCTAATTGAATTAAGAGGAAGCAAAATTTGATCAATGCTTTGAAAAACAAGATGCATTAGATTTACAGAAAAAAGTATTTCCTTAGACATCTAAATTTTTCCATGTTGAATTAGTACATCCCTTTTTCCTTTTAGGCGGAAATTCCCTGTTAGAGTAAATTAGCTAGATACTGCAAAATTATTTTTGATTTTACCATTTTTTCCAAATAATACAAATGCAGATGGCTGCCAAATTGCTCAGTGTAAAAACTTGGAGACTCTTTCATTTTTTCTGCCTTCTGTTGTTTTTTATTTATGATGCCTTTGATCTGTAAAGAGTTAACTGGGAGTCTCCCTTGTGAAACGAGAAGAGCTGGTAGGTGTGCAAGTGTCTACCTCTTTTAATTCTTGCTTTGCGAAATCATTATGGACTACTTTGTAATGTTGATGAATGAAGAGACTCTTTCATAAGATTACAGAATGACAGCTGTGCGGTAAAACATCAAGGAAGATTGTACTTATATTCACACAAAATTGATAGAATTGTGACATGTAAAATTTCTTAGCTAAATCATTTTTAACATAATAAATCAAATACACAGCAGTAAAACACTAGGTTGTTATTCAAATTCTTATTTGGTTCTCTTGACAACAAACTTTGCCAGATCTATGAGACACTCTCTCTCTTGTGAAGGTTCAAGAAGTTCAATAAGTCGTATGGCCTTGTTGATGTATTCTGTTGCTAAGGCCATTGTTCTCTCGATTCCGTTGCTCTGAAAACAAACATTATCATACAGTCTTCTTATTTTCTCTTAAATGTTTCTTTTTACAAGATTGAAAAGTGGAACCCTGTAAAAAAGAGCACAACTCTCTGGTCTCTAATAGACGTCCCCCCCCCCTGCTTATTAATTTTTAGAAAATTTTCCACCCAGGACATTCTTATTCCAACCCCCGCTAATTAATTCTGGCAACGAGTTCCAAACCAGACAAAAGAACAACAACAAAATTCTGTGAGGCCAAAACTTTTCAATAAATTTTTGAAGGAAGGCACAATTAAAAGAAAAGAATCCTGACGAGAACCAGGCAAGATGATGATAATAATAATACCAATTCTAGTGAAGACAATGACCGTCTCTTAGAAATTGCTAATTAAGATGAACGTAACATTTTTGATATGTTAGAGGACATGTACTAGAAGCAAAACTTAAAAAGAAAAGTTCTTGTGCTATTGTTGTTATCTTATGTTATTGTTAAAGCTTCCATTGCCAAAACGAAAGTTTCGAAAATTACTTTCTTCCAACCCCCCGCCCCATGGCTATGAATTAAGTGGTTGAAAATCTAAACTTGCAAAATTGGAATTACCAAATTCAGTATGCATAAAATATGTTCATCAGCATTACTGTTTACATAATTAGAGCTTCGATGCCAGGCAAACTATCTGATATTAGCAGACTGCCTGATTTGTTTTATCTTCACTCGATAGGGCTTTGATCTCCTGAAGCATGCGCTAGCAAGATTCATCATCCTGACCGTAGAAAAATTTGATCATTGACCATAATGTCTCAAAAGGTGAAGCGAAAATGGGCATATTGTCATATTGTGTTGTTCCACATTCAGTTTTACGGGTTTCTATTAAAACACCAGGCGGGGGCTAAATTGAAGCTGTTGCAAAAATTTTTAGGTGTGTTCGACGCATAGCCACGAGGTGTTTCTGAGAGAGACAAGAAAAATGCCCGATACCAACAAAAACGCGCATTTTCATTAAAATCTGAATTTACTACTATTAAACCACTAAAAAATACGCAATAAAAAAACTCACATTTTTAACGAACTGGAAGGCTTTTGCCACATCCTCTGGCTCAGAAAATCGTCGCATAATCAGATGTTCCAGTTCAGGGAACTACAAAAATATAATTGGTTAAGATAAAAAAATACTACTACTTCAACTAGGCGCAGCACAAATAATCCTCAGAGAATACCGAGTACTAAAACTAAGGAAACACAACCTGATGGACCTTGAGAAGTTATGCTCTTATAACAAGATGTGCAACTTAGGATAACAACTTAAATTTTAATTATCCTATAAAATATCTCAAATTTTAAAGCCATCTGGATATGATTCCTAACTTTTAGGGGAGAAGCTCTTATAGCAAAATTTTGTTTAAGTGCTAATAACTCTGACATTGCAGCTGGTCGTTTTCGCAAGAATGAACTAGCAAGAGTTGAAAAGTTGCCTGTAAAGTAGAAAAATAAGAAATACAATGAGTGATTCACTTTATGGTATCTCCCCATTTGCCTGTCTCTGATTTCAATATAGGCCATTTAGGTCAGCAGAGAGTCAAAGTGATAATCTGAAATTTTTTGACTGAAGCTGATTATTCAGCACAAATTTTCATTCAATCTAAATTTGTTTTATAGCAGTGCCAATATTAATTCTGTTGATAAAGTTTAACTTTAGAAGATACAAGAAAGAAGTATAGTCCTGCATGTAAGAAACCACTTTTTAAGACGCCTATTTTTTCAATCCGGGTTTTCTCAAAATTCCAGGTCTTTTTCTTAAAAAAAGTCCTCACGGGTAAACGGAACTTGTGTACTCGCCTAGTCAACATATTAGTTTAAAAGGCTGATGATCAGCGTGCTGTATCATCGGGGAAGAAGGCAAAAAACCCTTTAAAAACCTTTTATCATTGCACACCAAATTTTGACAAGGCATACGTTAGTCAAGGTTTCTATTGGATTTTAAGATTTGTTTTGTCATAAGGCATATTACAAAACTAGCAATAATTTTTGAGTGATTTAATTGGTATTCCCCATCCATCTTTATCATCAAGGCAATTCTATTAGAAACACTTAGATCCTGAATTATTAGTAATTCCCAGACTTTTTAATTTCTTCAAAATTGACAAACATCCTCTTATAATTTTTTTCTTGCCTTCCTGGTATTTCTTAAAACCTTGTCTCTTATTTGCAGGTTTGCTGAATCAGATATGAAAAGATAATCTACTTACATGCTCAGTAGCGTAAAGAACAGGTGCGGTTGCTAGACCCAAAGATAAATCTGCAGCAACTGGTTTCCCAAGTTCTGATGGAGAAGAAGTAAAGTCCAGGGCATCATCAACAAGCTGAAATTCAGAATAGACAATCAAAGTCAGAAAACATTGAGAGTATGAAAAACTAACTTGAAATCTAAAGCCACCAAACAAAATGATAAACATTTGACATTCCTCCCTTCGACTCACAAAAAACGAAACTGTTTCTGCAAAAGAGATGCATTGAGATCAATTTTGTGACCCTGGCAGCACTCAACCCACCATGATCTTTCTCTGACTTGACACGTTAGTGCTCTTATCCTTTCAGCAATTGGGACAAACTTCCTAATGAAACTAAAACCTTTCCAATGATGCAAATTGCGCCACTTGCACTAACAATATGTGGAGATGAAAGAACTGTGTGTTGAACAGCTACTGTACTTAAGGTACCTGTTGAGTGGTTCACCCAAACAACTATCGAAATTTAGATCTTAGAAGTAAACTTTAGAAAAAGCAAGATTAGGAAAGTCGATTTGGATGATTTAAACAATGAGACAGTAGTTTTTTATTCTACTTCGTAACTATGCTTTGAATAACTGAAATATCTGTAAAAATCTTGCCATTGTTTGTTTTTCTTTATTTCTACCATATTCAACCAAAAATATGCCATGGTTTAAGAACACCAGGAAGGTGAAAGATTGGAGGGGAAGTTCTGTTAAACAGAAAACAAAGCACAGACTTCCTATTTGGAAAACAACAATAGAAAAAATCCACTTCAAAAGCTTAATTGAGTCAAGTTATCAAGGGAGTTTGGTTTGAAGAGCAATAAGAGGTTTCAAGAATAGCAGTTGTATGCTCTGTAATGTAAAGCTATGTCTTGACAATGTTACCTGAAATGCAATGCCAATATTTTTGCCAAATCTGAAAACAATATCTTGAACATCTTCATCACATTCACCAAGAACTGCAACCTATGACAAAAGATAAAAATCATTAAGCTTTGTCTTAAGCAGGACAGCCATTGTTCTAAATTTGGGACTAGTCTAGTAATTGAATAAAGAAATATCAGCGTCTTTGAATTGCTGTAAATGGAACAAAATTTAAGTAGTGGCAAAAGTTCCTATCCATGGAATGTTTAATCTAGACCTGGTTAAAGAAAGATTCGTGACAAAAATAGCGGTGAATTATTATTATTCAAGAAATGCTTGCTCAAGTGTCTGTATCTTTTAGGCAAAGCTAAGCTGTGATGTTTTGACCTTACCTATATCAACATTGACTTTTTTCTCTTTTCTATGTCTGAAATCTGTAAATATATGCGCATATGAGCCCTAGGGATATATGGCACAATAAAAATGTCTTCTACATCATTATCATCAGCTTATGCTTCTACACCATCTATACAACAAAATAATCCTGACAACCCATCAATGTGATAGAAAATAAAACTTTATGGATAAAGTAAAATTTAGGCCACCAGTGGAGTTATCCAATTCAGCTCACGAGTCATTTTCACAATATAAAGTCCCAAATTATTTTTAGTACGAGAAATTCCATTCAGCTTCTTTATAGATACTCTATTATTGGTTTCACAGTGCAGATATATGAACATTACAGACTAGAATTATGGTAATTTTGATGCATTGAAATTGAGTATGAGAAAAAATTATGTCTTCTGTTCTCAAAAACCGTAATCCTTCAAGTTTCCAAAGAGTGACGAATGATGTCTGAAAATATTTGTTTAAAAGAGATTTGTTTCTTCATTGCCCAAGAAGTAAGCCCTTGTTTGCCTGATGATACAAATAACCAGGATAATGAATGCATGTAATTTTACACATACATTGTACATCTTACTGATCTAGCCAGTACATCCACCCACTACAGTACACTTTAATGTTTCTCACCCAGCAGTACAGGTATTATATTCAGCATAGAAAAAGTATTTCGCAGTTATGTCATCACTAAGTTATCAATAGAAAACAACATCTTCTGCCGCTTGAACCATGCAAATAACAAATGCTCTGTGGCAGGGGCGGCGCAGGGAGGTATTCAAGGTATTCATAAATACCTGTTTTTTCCAGCGATGAAAAAAAGACGTTTTTTTTGCTTCGGATTTTATATTTAAGACTTTTCTTTTGGTTGAATTTAAATCGAACATCCACCTTAACAGAAAGTACTTTTGGGCTTCCTTTCAAAGACAGAAATATTTACTCAGTAATCCATTCTAATGATGTGATGATTGTTGTGGTAAAAAAAATTTCAATATAGCTTGCATGATTGATGTAACTATCAAAATTGAGTTGCCTGAGGAATTAGAAGGATGAAAATAAGCAATATTTGCTACACGGAAATCTTCAATGTGCGATAGAATACTTTCTAAAATTGCAAGCAAAAGAATGTTGACTCAATGAGAAGTAATGCAAACAAGCTGCTAGTTTTAAGTATTTTTTTCGTTGCACTTTTTGGCCTACGGTGTTCAATTTGACGGCACGTATTCAGGTTAACTTTGAAAACCTCAGCCTTTTGGTGGCTGTTCTGGGTAGGCTTGAAGCCGATATGAGGTGATAATGACATTAGAGTAGCAGGGGCCGTACTGCCCTGCTGTCGTTAAGGGGTTTAACTTGCGCTGATATTTGCGATTTGCATTACATTTTCGTTTAAAACCTTCCAGCAAAGCCTTTAAAACAACTGATAAATATTTTCTGCGCAGTGCTGTACAGAGCTTGGCCCAAGCTTTCTAGAGAGGGATTGTACAACCCCCGAACACATTTTTTTTGTTCCAGATTCCTGAGTACTTAGTCGAAAATGCTGCCCGCTGCCCCTTCTCTGTGGAGGAGAAAGCCAGTATATAATTCTAAGGCTGATAATTTTGACTTCTAACATGCAAAACTTAACTTGCACCTACCGCTTTGCAACTGTTGGCAATGAGACTGGCTGTTTTCCTGTAGGTTTTCTCAATGTAATCATCAAATCTCTTGGACGGGTTGTCGTCTATGAACAACTGCATGATTTCACCTGTAACATACATAAAAACATGTATCAATCAATATATCTTTTAAGACTCAGTTTCTTAAAAGGTCAATATTAAGATATGTATCAGAAATATCTTATCAAATTCACTGAAAAATACTTTCTTTTGATAACACTTCCACACAGTTGAGTAAATCTGACAAGATCTTGATTAGGTAGTTATTATTTTAATTAGTTCAAAGGTCAGATAAATAATTTTGATGCATCATTTCTCTTCGGTGCCAAACTAAAGAAAATATAATCAACATTGCCTAAGGGCATGTAGAAGGTGATATTAATGACAGAATCCAGCAATAGAAACGTATGATATGGGCGTTGGTATACCTTTAACTAAATCTTCAATAATCTCTGCAATTAACTCCACAGCTCTGCAGCTGCCAATCCTTGCAAGAGCAATTGACGCCTTTGACAAAATATAATCTCCAGCAAGAATAGACTGCTTGTCAGTGAACACCATGTTTACAGATTCCTTGCCTCGCCGTGTTGTGGCTTCATCAATGACGTCATCATGAAGTAGACTAGCTGTGTGGATCATTTCAGAGATCATGGCAATTCTCTTCTGGCCACTTGAGAGGGTGCTAGGAGGAAAATAAATAATTTCATAATATTTAACATGCCTGAAATCTTCATAGCTGGATTATGAAAGTTAAAATCAGACGACTAATTCCATAGCAACTCAAAACACCAAATTACGGCATAGCCAGCAAATTCAAATCCATATCAGACTCAGCATTAGCAAGACATAAACTTGGTTAAGACATTAACTTTATGTATGTTTTGACATTTAAGGTTTAAGGAAGCAGTAGATGATGTAAGGGTAGAAGGCTACTGCGGAAATGTGGGCATGGTTGGAGAGGAAATTAATAGCATCAGCTGAGAAGGTGTGCGGACGTAGTATAGGGTTCGGGAAAAAAGAGAGACATGGTGGTGGGATGATCAGGTCACAAAGATGCTGGAAAAGAGTAAAGCTGCATACAAGAAATGGCAAAAGGAGAGCGGAAAAGTATTCAAGAAAAGTATTTGGAGAAGGGAAAAAAACTTATGCGTTAAGGAAAAAAGGGTGTACCCAAGTGCATGGTAAGGGCGGTTATGGAGATGTACGAAGAAGCAAGTGCAGTATTGGTAGATGAAGGGGTCAGGTCCAGACAGTTCTAGGTGGAGGTGGGTATTCACTAAGGGTCAGTTTTGTTGCCACTATTGTTTATTTGTGTCATGGATGTTTTTAAGGGAAGGAGTAAGGGGATTATGTAAAAGCTTGATGTATTCAGACGATGAAGTATTAATTGGTGAGTCAATGGAAGGGAAAGTAGAAGTGAAGGACTATGGGAAGTGGCCAATGTGGGGTATGCAGGAAGAATGTAGGAGTGAATTCCATAAAGTGTACTAGGTGTGCTAGATAGGTGCATAAAAGATGTTTTCAGAGTAAGAGGGACTGTGAGCAGAGTTAGGGAGTTTGTGTGTAAAACATGTGTGAGTGGGAGGAAGGATGGGAACGGAAAGCTTTGAGGTAAATAGGGTTGTATTAAAAAGCGATGAGTTTAAATATTTGAATTTTGGTGATGTGTTGAATAATGGTGGAGGATGTATGAGAGCAGTAATTGGCAGAGTAAAGGCAGCTTAGGGGAGTTTCAAGGAATTAGGAGGTTTGCTTTGTGAAAGAAAACTGGGGTTGAAACTGAAGGGTAGATTGTATAAGGGATTTGTTAGAAGTTTTCAGGGATATGAGGTAGAAAATTGAAGTGTGGGTGTGAAAGAATTAAACAAACTTGTTTCTACAGAGAGGAAGATGCTTAGGATGATGTATGGTTTTACAATGAAGTACAAGATAAGTAGCTCAGGTGTTGCAAAAAGGATGGGTGTAGAGTTGATAGAAGAGTGGTTAAGGAGATAGCATTTGAGGTGGTTTGGGCATGTATTGAGAAGAGGCAAGGACACAGAAGAGGGTAGGGTATCAATAATGGAATCGGCAGGGAAACAAGGGAGGGGAAGACCAGCAAGGCAATGGAAGAATGTGGTTGAGCATGATATGATGGTAATGGGGTTGGAGAAGGGAATGGCAATGGATAGAGAAACCTGGAGAAGACAAACCTATGGACCAGTCAACCCCTGCTAGCGGGGAAAACAGCCGGGATAAAAATCTTATTTGTGTGTGTCTTTTCCTTTAAATGGGCATGTGAGATTAAAAAAAAACATTTAGAATTCCATGTAGATAAAGCATTAGTGAGGTAATTTCTAGCACTCTAACTGGTTGAACGTTAGTGAACACTATGTGGCTATAATAAAAGATTCTGAACTTATGTTGTTTTATCTACAATAACGTATTTCGAGAGATCATAACAATGGCAGAGAAACCTTTCAGCCCTTTTACCCGTTCAGTGCAAAGAAATAATGGCCTACCTCTTCTTGTGTGTATGCATGTTGCATAATTTACCAGCCAGAAATATAGTAGTTGGCCTGATTTGTTTTCCCTTTCCATCAAAATAATAGCAACTGCAATCTTCCAACAAGCCAATTCGTGTTTTTAGTTCCTGAAAGAAAGGCAAAATTATTTAGAAAATTATAGTTAAAAAATTATAATTTCAAAAAATTCCATAATATGTGGGTTGTAGTGCATTGGGTTTTAGTATTTATTCCTTTGAAATCATAATTATTTTGAGTTAGAGGCCCCTTGAAAATCTGCTTTTGCTGACAGGGTGACCCTCATGATATGAGATATAATATGATATTTGTTAAGCTGTCAGTCTAAACTGATCATTTACTTTAGCATTAGTTGGTAGTTGATAGGCGCATACGCTTACTATCTTCACAAGGTATGGGTTTATGTGCTAAGCACAAAGGACCCACTGAATAGGTAAACTAATCGAGCAGGGCGACCCAGGTCCTGCCTCTCGATGACTACACCTCTTGATTCCTTTTGCCTTTTTGCCTGGAATTACAGAGAGCTGGCTAATTCTCTCCTCATACTTTTGTGACAGGTCTGTAGATGGTTTCAAACCCGGGACCCTTCAAACAAGGGTCAAGTGATCTAACCACTCGGCCATCCCCGCCATCAATATCAGCATTAAAAAAGAATAAGGCATTGGGTCACCTCTTTGATGTCCTTTTGCATATCTAGAAGTTCTTGTTTTACACTTGTAAAGGGGTCCGCATCTGACAGAGAATGACTGGCTGTTTGACTTGAGAATTTCCTAGAATAAATATGAAGGGGAAATAATCAGGGAAATAGGAAGGTATAAAAATATGGTTAAGAATATCCTAAATCTTAATGAAAACACTTTCTGTCTGGTGCAAACCTATCTATAACCTACGAGAGTTAAAGAAGAAACCACAGCTGTTTGAATTCCAGGATATTGCGGCCAGTAACTTGGTAGCATTTTTCTAATAATAACATTTGGGCAGAAGCTTCCAGGGGCTGCATGGAGTAGCTGGCGGAATCAAAAGAAAAGTAGAGTTGTTTTCTACTTTTCCTATGCTGGTAGCTTGTGTGTTTGGCAATCTTTTGTTTTAATGGTCGTCAACTACAGAAGGCCAATAAAAATCAATGCTGATTCATGATTGATAAATATAGAAATACTTTGTTCGGATGCAGGATAGCTATTACCAGCAGTAACCACAGGTCAGGTTGTTATGGCTAATGAAACTACGCTTAAACAGAAATAGGCAATTTCAAATTTCTGAGGAGATCAGAATATCCTTATTCATAAATTGAGATACCAAAGTCTTGGTTTAACGAGATGTATCTACCTAATGTTTTAAGTTGGTAAGACTAAAGAAACTAAACTATCCATCTCGACAAGCCTGTATCGTTGTTTACCACTCATCAGGAGATGTAGCATAGTACACTAGGCTATCAAAACTATTGCACAGGTCGATTCAAAATGGGGGCAAAATTGCAAAGCTGTGAGGGCTAGGCCGAAATTAAAATTCCCATAACTTGTGTCAGACAGCTCACAAATTCAAGGTTTTCGTGGCAAAATTTAGAAAATTTTACTGACACCATAGCTCATAACAACAAGTAATAATAAATTGAGGGAGAAACTATGTATGACTTGGGATTTGAGTAATGGTCTAAATCTCAGCAAGAAAATTTTGAAGAAGGAGTTGTCATATAAAATCAGTACAAAAGGGTTGTAAAAAGTCATTAATATGGTAAAGTGCTTTATAACTTTGTTGCTACTGCTTTGTGGAATCCCATGGGTTTTGTTTCTTCTCTGTATGGTGAATTATAGGGAAAATGAAGGAGGTTCAAAATATTTCAAGGGAGGGGGAGAATAATTTTTCATCTTGCATCCCACACATCAGTTGCAATTTTGTCATTCTTCAGGTAAACATGTTGTTTGTTCTCCTTCTTATGCCCCTTTAATTTGCATTTATGAAGTATTTTTCTTGGTTATTGACCTCAAACCCAGGAATAATAGTTACAATCGTGTGTATCAGATAAATTTCTTTATTGATAAAAATGTACTTTAAAATCCAAGGTCTCCTCCTTTCCTTAAAATTTTTGAGACTCCCAACTTACTTCTTGCCTCACCACAGGGACAGCTAGGACAAGACTCATGGGGGTCCTCAAAGCAGTAGCAACAAAGTAACAAAGCACTTTACCATATTAATGACTTTTTACAACCCTTTGTACTGATTTTATATGACAACTCCTTCTTCAAAATTTTCTTGCTGAGATTTAGACCATCACTTAAATCCCAAGTCATACATAGTTTCTCCCTCAATTCATTATTACTTGTTGTTATGAGCTATGGTGTCAGTAAACTTTCCTAAATTTTGCCACCAAAACCTTGTATTTGTGAGCTGTCTGACATAAGTTATGGGAATTTTAATTTAGGCCTAGCCCTCACAGCTTTGCAATTTTGCCGCCATTTTGAATTGACCTGTGCAATAATTTTAATAGCCTAGTGTATATAATCAAAAATACCTAGATTTTTGAAGCATTTGTAAATAACAGTATTGTTTTCCTTCATTATTCAGCTTGCACCCAGCAAAACATGAATTTCTAACAGCTCTTGGCCTTACAAATCCACCAGTTTTTGGTTCTATCTGTTTTATTGGTCCGTTTAAGGATGAGAATTCGTCAACAAGACATTTGGCGTCTGTGCAACAACCCCTACTGAGTTCTTTTGATTTTAAGAAATTCCAAGTATTTTTTGATGCTTTTCCTTTTTCATTTGACTTGACAGCATATTGCAATAACTTTACAGTTGCATTCCTCCAACCAAATCCAGCATTCATTGGTCGTGCCATCCTCCTTCGATCATCAGATCAGCCTGATTTAAATTTCGAAATTGGCCTACACAGCATGCAAGTAAAATCAGTCTCGACTAAACTGGCTGCCTCTTTTCCCTCACACGCCGTTAGCTCGAATCTTTGAATTACTGTACAATTTACTGCAGGAATCAAGCGATTTCCTCTATCTCCTCATGCTGGTTCATTTCAGCGTTAAAATGGAGTTATTGAGGAGTTAGACGACTCACAACTTTGCTGTTACACAACTTTTCTCGTTTTAATAAAAAATTTAGGCCCGTTTGACGACGAGAACGAGGGTGGAAGCATGGGAGAGAGGTGAGCACGAGATCTCACCCATTAGAAGTGGATGTGCCGTTCCGGTTTTTAAAATCAACATAAGGCTCGAGTTAGGGTAAGGGTTCATGGTTAAGGTTTAGCGTTTTCGGTTGGGATTAGGGGTTTAGGCTGCCTTTGAGGGTTTAGGGTTGGGCTTAGGGCTTTGGGTTAAGGTTACGTTGAGTGGATTGCGTTTCCTTCGAATAACTAGCATAAAAACCGGACCAAACAGCCTACTTCTTTTAGGTGGGATTTTGTGTTCACTTTAGAGATAGGACACCGTGACGTAGTATCGCCCCAAAAGGCACAAGTGTCCATTTTCGTACAGTACACTCAATTTATAACACCAGCAAAATATATCGGGGCTGGCTGTTCTAAAATATTCTGCAGGGGCGCAACTAATGGGGGGGGTTCCCGGGGGTCTGGACCCCTGCCCTTTTTTTCAAACAGACAAAGGTGTCCTTTTTTGTGGAAATTGCACAACATCCATCGACGAAAGTTCTTTATATTCAAATAAGTCTTAGTAAAAAGAAAGTCTTTTAAGCCGGTTTTCCACTAGGCGAAATTATTCGCACGACGCGAAGCGATGAGAGTTTACGCATGCGTGTTAAGCATTTGACAAGCGAAATTCATCGCTGCAGCTCCTCGCCGCGATCAACTTGGAAGTTCGATCAGTTTCAACTTTCTTCAGCCGATCAGAAGCGATAGCCAATCAGATGTCAGGAGAGGATCATATGACCAGGTCACAATGTTTTTGGCAATTCGGAAAAAGGTCCACTCCAATTTGGCGATCGTCGAGCGATCGCAAAGTGGAAATCGAGTGGTCGAGCTTTGCGAAGAGATCGCTTCGCGCCGCGTGAACAAATTCGCCTAGTGGAAAACCGGCTTTAGTAGTACACTAGGCTATCAAAATTATTGCACAGGTCGATTCATAATGGCGGCAAAATTGCAAAGCTGTGAGGGCTAGGCCGAAATTAAAATTCCCATAACTTGTGTCAGACAGCTCACAAATACAAGGTTTTTGTGGTAAAATTTAGGAAATTATACTGAAACCATAGCTCATAACAACAAGTAATAATAAATTGAGGGAGAAACTATGTATGACTTGGGATTTGAGTGATGGTCTAAATCTCAGCAAGAAAATTTTGAAGAAGGAGTTGTCCTAAGTGTTTAAAAGTATCGAAACGATGACGTAAACATGGCGGGTTAAGGCAAGGGCTGGGCTTTGGCCTTAAACTCTCAGTTATGATTATTGACCCTTAAAAACATCCTAAATGAAAAATAGCATCAGAAATATAAAAACAATAACCCACAGTATCACAAAATGTTTATTTAGAGGAAATAAATCCTTTTAAAGTCCCTTTTAAAGATTAAAAGGTCCAGAGGGTTCAGAACCACAGAAATATAAGAAGGTGATTAGAGCATAGTAATATAAATTAGTGAAATGTAAACATTTCTTGAATATTTTGCTATCAAATGCAGTTGAGGATTCATATTGAAAACATTACTTTCAAAATAAAGGGGTTTTATCCAAATTTCAGTGCTGCAACACTGAGAAACAAATCAAAATAATTTTGTGCAAGGTTTGAACGTTAAGAAAAAATAATCTGAATTCTGAACACCTAAATCAAAGTTTGTAGGACACAAACTTTCACAACAGCCTTTAGGGAAAAATTACATGAAATACAAAGCGAAATAAAAGTGCCTTTAGAAAATAAAGTTTGGAGCCAGAAACTTATCGTAAACTACAGAGTAATGTTGACATTTGTTGGTGGACTGAAAAGGGGAGTTTTAAAACTGCCCTTCCCCTTTCAACAACGAAGTTTATTTGATGAATATTCGCTTTTCCATTATTGACTCCAAGCTTGCTGACTTATACTAGCCGCACAAGAGAGTATTTTGCTTAAGCAAAGTGCCATTCGTGCCATTTTGCTTAAGCAATTTTCTCCAGTGTGCGGTGGTAAAGTCGTAAGCAATCTTGCTTTTCTATCGGAAAGCAAGCAAAATATCTAACGTGTTTGATATTTTTTGGCATTCGTGCCATTTTGCTCATCGTTTGCGACGTCGTAAGCAATTTGGCTCACGCATGTGAGCAATTTTGCTTAAGCGTGTGGTGCAAAGCGCATGCGTTAGCAACTATCAAATAACAGGTTCATTCAGTAATACAGGTTCATTCAGAAATCAAATAATTGATAAAATGGTGGGAAACAGTTCTTCTGATGAAGAAATGCTTGATTTGGAGGAAACGGCGATCCTCAGTATTATAACGGCTCGTCGTAAACGTGCAATGAAAAGACCTAGAAGAAAAACGTGGACAAACAAATTGCTCACATGCGTGAGCCAAATTGCTTACGACGTCGCAAACGGTGAGCAAAATGGCACGAATACCAAAAAATATCAAACACGTTAGATATTTTGCTTTCCGATAGCACCGCACACTGAAGAAAATTGCTTAAGCAAAATGGCACGAATGACACTTTGCTTAAACAAAATACTCTCGTGTGCGGCTAGCATTACGTGGAATTAGTTTCAGCAGCAAATAACTGGATTCCTTCAAATAATCAGTACTTTACAATCAACTTTTACGATACAGCTCGTTATCCATTGAAAATATTACTTTCCCGTACATGTTAAACCTCTTGGCCTTCAAATACTTTTTAGAAGCGAGGAAATAAACTTTGTGATACAATTTTAGGTCGTGAGAGAAATTGTTTTTGTTTTTGCGCGGAAAGTTTGAAGCGCGGACAAGTCACGAGGTCAAAAATCGCCAATGAAATTCAAGGGCCCTTAGGCCATCACAGCTTTGGTGGCCATGTTTACGTCATCGTTTCGATACTTTCAAACCCTTACAGTAAAATCAGTACAAAAGGGTTGTAAAAAGTCATTAATATGGTAAAGTGCTTTGTTACTTTGTTGCTACTGCTTTGAGGACCCCCATGAGTCTTGTCCTAGCTGTCCCTGTGGTGAGGCAAGAAGTAAGTTGGGAGTCTCAAAAATTTTAAGGAAAGGAGGAGACCTTGGATTTTAAAGTACATTTTTATCAATAAAGAAATCTATCTGATACACACGATTGTAACTATTATTCCTGGGTTTGAGGTCAATAACCAAGAAAAATACTTCATAAATGCAAATTTAAGAGGCATAAGAAGGAGAACAAACAACATGTTTACCTGAAGAATGACAAAATTGCAACTGATTTGTGGGATGCAAGATGAACAATTACTCTCCCCCTCCCTTGAAATATTTTGAACCTCCTTCATTTTCCCTTTAATTCACCATACAGAGAAGAAACAAAACCCATGGGGGTCCTCAAAGCAGTAGCAACAAAGTAACAAAGCACTTTACCATATTAATGACTTTTTACAACCCTTTTGTACTGATTTTATATGACAACTCCTTCTTCAAAATTTTCTTGCTGAGATTTAGACCATCACTCAAATCCCAAGTCATACATAGTTTCTCCCTCAATTTATTATTACTTGTTGTTATGAGCTATGGTGTCAGTAAAATTTCCTAAATTTTGCCACCAAAACCAACCTTGTATTTGTGAGCTGTCTGACACAAGTTATGGGAATTTTAGTTTAGGCCTAGCCCTCAAAGCTTTGAAATTTTGCCGCCATTTTGAATTGACCTGTGCAATAATTTTAATAGCCTAGCTAGTGTATGAAGTTCTCAAAAGCATGAAATAGGATAAAATGAGTTATATTTCTTCCCTTTCCTCATCCAAAAAAGTATTTCAAGCTGCATTATTGTTCAAAAATATCAGTGGGCCTTTTTCAATTGGACCCCTGCCCTCGAAAATTCCTAGTTGCACGCCTGTTCTGCTATTTTCAGGCCTAAATTTTCCTGAACTCTTCATACTTGAATAAAGTGAAATGGGATGAAATGAACGGATTTTCCTTTTTTAATTGAAGGTATTTAATTTTTGCAAATTATGACACAAAGGACTCGTCTGGCATGATTGATGCAAATTTGATTGTTTTATATTCTTTAATCATTCTCACTGTTGATTTCTAGGAATTCAATTTCAAGTTATAATTGGCCATTTCCATTTGTCTTGTCCTTTGAGTTTTGCAGCAAAATTGCTCTTACAGAGGCTCTTGCTCTTACAGAATTGTACGTATAAAATAATCATCGGTTCTCTTTGGTTATCTTAATGACATAATAGTAACTCGCTAGTTGTTAGTTCTTGTAATTTCTTGAGCACTCTCTGCGTACCTTGATCGATGAGGAATTTCTCTGAACTAATTAGCAAACTTGATAATCGATCTTAGAATCAAAAGGTTTTGGTCTCTTTAATGTCCAAGGAATATGTTTTTTATGTGCATTTTGAGAAATGAGAAGGGTTGTGGGTTGTCAATTGTTATGATTTCTTGTAATTATTAAAAGATGATAACAGAACACTATTTACAGCCCAAAGAGATGAATAATGTCTTCTTATGTACTTGAGCTCGAACGCAAAGGTATAGACGGCGAGGTAAGTCGGAAATATAGCAAAGCATATAACCACTGAAGCTTTGCGTCTGACACTCATCAGGGGGCCTATTATAGGTTTTGCAGCTTGCGGCTTCAGCCCTATTTTTACGTGCGGCTTACGGGTTTAACCATGGATTTTGGCGGCTGCGGCTTTGCGTTTACTATTTCGTCTTCACAACCTGCGGCTTTGCGCTTTATTTCATGGCGGATTGCGGCTTTTGCCAGATTTTTGTACGGCCTTGCGGTTTCGAGACCCCCTATAATAGGCCCCCTCATCAGAGTAGTAGGTCAAGAACAGTCTTTGATTTGTAGAGAACTTGGGGATGCCGAGGAAAATAATGTGAAACGCGATTACAACTGAAGCTTTTCGGTTAACAATAATCAGTTCAGCATCAATTTTTGCATCAATTATTCTTAAATGTATCTATCTCCACCAGATTTAACCTTACGACTACTGCGAAGGAGCTAAATGTACATTAGGATAACTGTAAAACTAAACATGCTGACCAAATCAGTCAACCAATCAGAATCTGAATTTAATTACATTCAGCCAATCGCTGCAGAGGTTGTTAATCTCATTTGTGTTAACAATGTTCAGAATTCGTCGTCCAGGTGCCTTAGTGCTGCCACTCGTAGGGAGTTCTTGATACAGTAGAGATTTTTAATACTTTTTAGGTTGTAGTGAAAACCTAGTGAAGACCGAGGGGCATATCACTCACAAAAAAGTGTACGAGATTTTTGTGATTTCAAAAATCACAGTGATTTTTTTGTGATTTTTGTGATTTTTTTGTGATTTTTGTGATTTTTTGTGATTTTTTGTGATTTTTGTGATTTTTTTGTGATTTTTGTGATTTTTTGTGATTTTTGTAATTTTCCTTGTGATTTTTTGTGATTTCTGTGATTTTTTTGTGATTTTTGTGATTTTTTTGTGATTTTTTTTTAATTTCACCAATTTTTCCATTACTCCATTTTTGCACAACAATTCTTATAAGAAATACACGTTTTCCTCCGAGACACTTGGCTCTAGCCCTGGTAATAATGGTTTCTTAAATTCTTTAATGTGTACTATTGTAAAGGAAAATAATAGAAAGCTAGAATCTATTGCTTTTTTGGAGGACTTCTAGCACTAGTTCCTTATAAACGAGTTAGACACGTGTAACTTTCGTTACGAAATCAACCACACAATAAGAAATATCGAACGAACCGTATTTTAAACAAAAAATTACACAACATAGCAAAGCAATTATAAACAAAAAAGTTGCTCTTAGAATTACCCCAAAACTCTGCATAGGGCTTAATGCTGTTATCACATGTTTCAACTCAGTAATGGTCTTGTGAATTTTTGCGAATAAGCTACCATGTAAAGGGCGCTTGTTTGTATCAAAAATGAAGGGGGCCTAAAATGAATTCATGCCTGATCTGTGCTCTAAACTAAATCCTATGTCCGAGCGTTGCGTCCTGAAACGAATCAATTCAACTCTTTAAACGACTTCTAAAACAAACTAAACGAACACTAAAACGAGGAGCCTTCAGCAGGATGCTGGAGCATTGGCAACTTAGTGACTTCAAAGACCTCTCTAAACACTTTTTAAGCAATCAAAACAACTTTCCCTAAGTGGTAGTATTGATGCCCAAAAAAGACATTTGTTTCTCCTTAAGGGGTTACACCCCCAACATATTACCAAAAACTCATCTCTTCCCCTAAATTTTGAAAACCTCTTAAATTAAGGTTTGAAGTATGCTCTTTCAAGTGTTCTGTCTCACTTATTGAAAAAAACACCTAAAACCCCCTCATTTTGGGGTTCAAATATTTCAAGTCACAGAAAAATTCCTTAGCAACGCCTAAGCAACGCAAAAATTGCCCCTAAAACCACTAAAATAACCCCCAAAACGCTGTAATTTGTTTCTGGGATTGAGTTGAATAGTTGGTAGATGTGGAGGAGACATTTGAAAGAGTCTAACATGAAGTACTTGGGACACATTCTCAAACTTCTCATGTTCATAGCCTGACTGTCTATCGAAGATTACAAACGTTCACGAATTTTTACGAATTTAGACTAGAAAAGATGGGAAATCCAAGAAATAGAGCACGCAAACCGTCGAGGAAGAGAAAGGCGACAAAGTGTCACGGTGTAGACGAAAAGATAGCTAAGATTACCGATGAAGAAACGCAACAAACTAATACAGAAGTTAGGCCCACAACATCATCAACGATAGCTGAAACACCACTGACAACAAACATTACTGAAAGAACATCAAGTTCGTCGAACAAGCTTCAAAAACGAATAGGAGATTATGCTGAAGATGTTGAACAGGCAGAAGGGGATGGTATCGTAATGTTTTGTATTGGTGTGTTGAGGAACATTTTCTCAGTTGTTTGTTGCCCAGGATGCAAGCAAGAAGGAGTTGATTTGGAAGAGCTTTTTGAGAAAAAACAAGGTCTTGCAGTCACTTTCAAGTTGAAGTGCTCTACGTGCCTCTGGGAGCATCAGTTTGCATCTTCACACTATGCTAATGTCCCAGGCAAAAAGGCAAAGAACAGTCTGGAAGTCAATGTTAGACTTATCATGGCTTTGCGCAACCTTGGCATTGGTTATGATGGCCTTGAGAATTTTTGCATGAGTATGAACATGAACAAACCCATGACCAGAAATAATTATCAGAAGATCATAAATTCATTGCATGATAGTTATGTAGCAGAAGCTGAAAAGAGCATGAAGAATGCTGCTGAAGAGGTAAAAGAAAAGGAGGATTCAATCGATATAGCTGCAAGCTTTGATGGATCATGGCAAAAACCTGGCTTCGCATCCCTAAATGGCATTGTTTCTGCCGTGTCTGTGACAACTGGCAAAGTGCTAGACTTTGAGGTCAAATCAAAGAGATGCAAAGGATGCGAGACCCATGAAAACATGGACAAATCATCTGAAAAATATTTGAACTGGAAACTGGAACATAGTCTTGAATGCGGAACAAACCACGTTGGCTCATCAGGTGCTATGGAAGTAGATGGTACGATGGCAATGTATGAAAGATCAGTGCAGAAAAATGGTCTAAGATATGTGTCATTTATTGGAGATGGGGATTCATCAACCTTTCAGACAGTGTCCAATGCAAAGCCTTATGGGAATGATGTATCAATAACAAAGAAAGAGTGTGTGGGCCATGTTCAGAAGAGGTTGGGAACTCGGTTGAGGAAGTTGAAAAGTTCCTACACAAAGAGAAAGCTGTCTGATGGCAAATCTATTGGTGGTAAAGGCAGACTGACAGACAAGATGATAGACACCATGCAGAATTACTATGGTCTTGCTATAAGGCAAAATAAGAACAACCTCCAGGGTATGACCAATGATGTAAAAGCCGGTCTCTATCATCTTGCCTCGTCAGAAGAAAATCACCAGCACAGTCTGTGTCCTAAAGGCAGCAATTCTTGGTGTGGATGGCAAAGAGATGTGGCAAATAAAACCAATACCTTCAAAGCTAAACAGGGCCTTCCTCTTGCAATTTTGGAATTAGTAGTGCCAATTTATAAAGCATTGTCACAGGAAAGTTTGTTGTCCAAGTGTTTGGACTCGTACACACAGAATCCAAATGAGTCACTCAACAACCTTATTTGGAAAAGATGCCCCAAAAAAGTTTATCAAGGGAAAAAGGTTGTTGAGTTATGTACTGCAAGTGCTGTAACACAGTTTAATGATGGTGCATCATCAATTGCAGAAGTTTTGAAGCGCATGGGGATTATGCCTGGTAAAAATACAATGGCCGCCATATTGAAAATTGATCAAAATCGTCTGAAGAAAGCGGAACAAAAGTCAAGCGAAAGGGTGAAAATGAGGAGGAAAAAACTTAGAGCTATGAAAAAGGGACTTTGGGACTTTAATAAAGAGAAAGAAGGCATCATATATGAATCTGGTGCATTTTAATAAACTCATTTTTGGACTCTAGAAAAAAATAACTCAGTTTTAGTGTTTGTTGAGCCTTTTCATCGCTTTCCGAAAAACAACATTTTTGCAAACTTGTAACAACATATTTCTGCCCCTGCTTGATCAATTCACCTGAAACTTTCAGGATATGTTCATTGACCATAGCTCTAGTGATTGAGAGTATCTGGACTTTGATAGGGCCTATAGAAAAAAAGTTATAGATATCCAACTCCCATTACATATTGCGTTTTTTCACTATCCACAGTATATTTTCTATTTTTATAGCTAATTTCTTAGGTATGAAGATAAAATTCCCCCAAGCACAAGATTTATCTATATTTACTTCATAGAAAAAGTTTCAGCACTCTGTGTGAAGCAGGAGGAAAAATATTTTGTCACAAGCTTGCACCACTTCTTTGCCATTGTTATTGCCGCCATTTTACCTAATTAGCATATTTGATTGAAATGACAAATTTTCTGTAAAAAGAATATTTAACTATATATGCCTGCCAAATTTTATCAGGATATCTATTAAATTGACCAAGTTTCCTCAGTTGGGGGTTACACCCCTTAAGAGTCTTCAAAGTAAATTGCTAAAATGGGGACTTCAGCTTTCGAAAGGGTGCGTTACCTTAGATTGCCAAGGCCCCCCTGGAGTTGAGAGGCATTATTTTAAATTTCTCTCTTAAGTGTCAATCAAATGTCTCTCAACAGAACAAGTTTGAATAGTGTCAATAATAATGTCAGCGATAAAGGGTTTATTCACGTCACATAGAGACTTAGGCCTCGTCCACACGTATCCAGATATTTTTGAAAACGCATATTTTTCTATCCGTTTTCGAAAAAATCTGCGTCCACACGATATGCGTTTTCGAAAAAATCTGCTTCCACACGGATACGGAGGAATCACAAACAAGAAGTTTTTGTTTGTTGAATTGACTGTGCAAAGGTAAGCTGGTGACGTCATCGTTTTCGAAAAGATACGTTTTCGCCCGTCCACACGACAACATGAAAACGGAGTTTTCAAAAATCACCACCCTGGACACCGTTTTCGAAAAGCTTCGTTTTCATCACCGAAAACCCCCTGGCTACGTGTGGACGGAAGGCCAAAACGGATAAATAAATATCGGTTTTCAAAAATATCCGTATACGTGTGGACGGGGCCTTAAAACTGCATCGACTTTCTTGAATTTGTTCATATGTAGAAAATATGACCCTAATTTTATCATTTGCCTTCTAACTTTGACTTTGGAAATAAAGATGATAAAGACCATAGCTCTTTCTCCGTACGCAAAAATGCGTTGCTGTATTTCCGTTGTGTACTTTAACTATCAAAAAAAGGATCTATAAACTAAACTAATACAGAGAAATTGACATTTGTGAGCTAGTTCGAGGCGGCAAGATAGTTGACATCTAACACGCGATGGAATTGAGCGTCAGTGACAGAAGTTACAGGGAAACTGACTGCGTAGCTACAGCTTTCCAAAAATTCATTTTTTCCTCTCTGTTTTTTGTGATTTTACTTATGATTTTTGTGATTTATCTTGTGATTTTTGTGATTTTTCTTGTGATTTTTTGTGATTTTTCTTGTGATTTTTGTGATTTTTTGTGATTTTTCTTGTGATTTTTGTGATTTTTTGTGACTTTTTTGTGATTTTTTGTGATTTTTGTGATTTTTTGTGATTTTTCTGTGATTTTTGTGAAGACCCACAATAGAAATTCTAAGAATTAGGTTTTTTTTTCAAATTTGTTGGTAGATTTTCCCTGACATGAAATTGCATGCCATATATTGACTAAATGGAGCGTTTGAATACCTTTGATTTGTGAAAAACTTGAAGGGAAATTGCTTCCTTTTAAAACTTTGGGTAGGTGTGAAAGATTTGGTATCTGGAAATATTTTTGGTTTTTAACTTTAATCATGAGGAAGAATATTGATCTATTTGTGCATCTTTTGTACAGAAATTGTAACTGGTTTGAAAAATTCGTTGGGATTTGTGGGTTGAAAACTTCCTAAAATTCCTACGTAGGTTTTGCGTAGGGATAAATTTACAAGGCGGTAGGTAGAAGTACTTTATTACGCGTGGCAGCACTGAACTCGCCATGCGTTCAAGCCCCTCTCTCTGTTCGATGCTGCACTGGAAGAAGAACTATAAAATATAACGAAAAATCGAACCTGAAGACAAATCTATAAAGATTTCAACAGAAAAAAGGTAAAGATAATTGTCAGGTAATATTGCGAGTGAAATTTAAGATAATCTTCAAAGTTTTCTCAATGTTTTGAAAACCTCTTGCAGTGCGGTGGATGTTAGGGAACTCTGGCGTCTTGATCTTGTAATTAAGAAGTTTTGATTTTTGTGTCGAATAAAATGCCAAAATTGATAAACGGTGCTTTTATTGCTGGATTTTTATTTGTTAATTTACAATAAATGATCAATTGAAGTTCTGCAAAACTCTTGTTGTTTTAATGCTCAACCTATTTTGATAAACAAGTAGTCGCAGCACGTTTGTTTAGGCCCATCACCACAGCCAGGTGGAAATATGTTTCAGATGGATCAGAGGATTTTCCTTCCAAAGTTTTGAACGATCTGCTAACCAGGTCACAGAAAAACTCTCATATTCTTCTCTGTGTAAGAATTCATTTCTTAAGCATATTGAGAGTCTAAATCTTCAATGAACAATCCATAATAATAATGATAATAATTAAATTTGATACCATGCTGGAGGAGAGCAGGGGTACAAATGGCTTGTGGACTATGGGAGGACAATGAAATAATTGGTCTAATGCCTTACTGAAAACTGTGCTACTTATTTTCATAACAAAATGTGTTCTTACGCATCTGTAGGCAATGGCAAACGAGGAAGAGAAACCCCCAGTGGATGCTGAAAAGGAAAATGGGGAACCCCCAGCAAAGAAGAAACGCGGGAGGAAACCAAAGAGAGCGCCACCCCCTGCAAAAGATGATACAGAAGCAACCAGTGATGTGGCAGAGACAGAAGCAGCTGATGAAAAGCGTGGCCCAGGGAGACCTCGCAAGTCTCCTGGTGAGAAAAAGGTCAGGGTCAGCTCTGGCCGCCCAAGGGGTCGTCCAAAGGGCTCAGTCAATAAGACGACTGTTGTGCCACTGGCCAGTGAACGAGCCAAGTCTGGAAGTAGGCAGAGAGGGAGGCCACGCAAAGCAGCAGGAGACAAGGCATAAGAACCTTTTTTATTACATGGCTGTGCCTTGGTTACTTGCCATCGTGCCTTACGCAGTAGAGCCTTATGCACAAGAAACCATTTTTTAAACACCAACGCACTCATTTTTTTAGAAATAGTTGATGAAAAAATTTGTTATTTATATAGGAAATTCGCTTAATATTAGAAAATGGTTTGTTGTATGTAAGGTTCTATTCAATATTTGGCTACATTTATGCATCTTTTCTGGGGGTCGGGGCACTCCTGTACTTTCTTAGTATCATGCTGATACAATGGTTTGACAAATGTAAAATACCAAAGTCAAAGTTCAGCCCTAAATCTGCCATATCTCTAAAACATGAACAGAAAAACTAACCAATCAACAGAAACGGTTGAGTAAAAAGATTGAACAGAAACCAACCAACCAGCATTCATTAGTGGGCCCTTTCAAAAAGTCGTAATGTCTTTGATTTCACGGAGGAGTACTTACTTGTTTGTAGATATGGACTCAAATACAACTACAAGGAGGCAATTTTGTGAAACCAAAAACGGGTAGTCATTTTTATTCCTGTGAAACTCATTTGCCACTAGTATATAAGGATACTTGGGAATGGATACCAGATTGCTGGAAAGTATACCCTATTCTCAGATTATGACCAATTTTAGACTCACAAAAGTCTTACAATGTGTTGTGTTATATGCATTTGAAATTCCAATTCAATTGCAGCATCTTGCATCACTTAACCCTCCCATGACATCTAATGTGTATTATTTTCTTTACTAAGCAAATTGAATGTACATCTTTTCCCATCATTCTCACTGCCCAAGCATTTTGTGCATAATTTTTGCTAATTCTTTAATTTAAAGGTCCTCAAAAGAATCTGTCTTACTGTTGTCAAATTGTGTTGTTTTTAAGCCTTTTTAACATTGATATATGATTTTAACATTTACTAGACTTGATTGTTAGCCTATAATTGTTTTTAATTGCAGTACAACAATTTGTTTGTGACATTTTCTTATTAACCTTTTTTACAATCAAAGTTTGAATTTTTTCTATTTGTCATTTTCAACGTGGAATGGGAAAGGAGGAGTTATTTTTGCTATATAGGGTGTATCTAATCAGTTTAGAGAGGTCAATGTGCAGGAAAAGATCAGATAGAATACCCATGTGCTAAGGCCCAATGATCTGCATCATGGAACTTGGCGGAGAACTAAAGGTTCTATTATTTTTTGTGTTAGCCGTGTATTCTCTGGCGTGGACTAAACGTGGATTGCACCCATGTATCAATAATGTAACTATTATCAGGGAGACAACTAGAAATAAACCAAGTTGCATGCGTCTAGAAAATATTATTGGCATTAAAAACGGGCTTGGGTATACGACATATTTTACTTTCAGCCGATTACAAATACCAAACAATTTTAAATAATTAATTTTTGTATAGTTTTCTGAAAATTGTAAGTATGAAAATACAACCACTACTGCCATTTTTAAATAGATGGGGGTATCTGAAATGCAATACCGTTAATCAAGCCAATCAATCTCGACTTAGGGCACTCCACAAGGCATTTATAAAATAAAATTGAATCCATCTATGTTTGAGAGCCATTTACTTGGAGGCAAGTTATCGAGTGTTGTTGTTGTGAATGAGACATTATCTTTATAGGGGATGAATTATTCTCCAGCTCTTGCTTTGGACTAAAAATATAACTTGACTAATTAGTCAAGAACAACAACTCAAATTCTTCATACGAGGTCAAGAGAATTTCTGCTACCACTGGAGTGCCCCAGCGAGAAAGGGAATTTAGTTGAAGGCAGTAGCTATTGCAAGGAAGCTTCATAAAGAAGCAGCCTGATTAAACCCATGAAAAATAACGGCAGAAAAACACTCGCATAATTTCACGACATAATTTCTAATGGGAAATCTGGAACCTTACATGGAGATGTTGGGATTTATGGCATCGTTGCAAACCATTCTAACAAGAAAGTTAATGCGATAAGCACGTACTGCGATAAGCACGTACACTGCAAGATTTGTACTGTATCCCAGTCTCCACCACCACTTTGGGTGTACAGGCGGGTGCTTTAATGCCTGATACGGAAAATAATGGTATCTTGCCCGAATATCTCTCTGGCTAGCAGAAAATAATCTTAACGCAGTCTATACACCGCATAGGAAATTTCAACTGTGTGCTGTCAAATTTCAATGGTCTTCCAAGCTAGAATAATTTCCGACACAAGCCTCTTCATAGTAACGTAAAATATATTCGATATTGGCTGAGTCAAGTTTCCGTCCCTTAAAATATGCGAGTATTTTTGTTTCACCTAACTTAAAGAAAATAACTTCCAAAATATTTTTAATTTTAGTCATTTATACGACAGTAACAATTGTAACAATAACAATTAATAATAACTATATCAATACTAATAATGATTTGACAAGATATTTATTTACATTTTTGTCCAGTCCCATTGATAAAATTCTCTTCCCAGTGGATCGAATTTAGGCCAACCAGATAGTATGTTTGAAAGACCCTGATAAAAACATTCCCTGCGCAAATCAGTTGCGTGTCAGGTTATCATGTTACACTATTGTGTAAGGAAAGATTTCCAGTCAATTGCCTCGTAATGATATTGAGACGACTGCAATTATCTGGCAGAAAGGCAGTAAGCTAGCCAGCAAGCAAGTAAGCAGCGCTAAGCTGGTGCGAAGCAGCAAGGCAATAGCCACTCCAAATGCTCATACTGCAAGCATAGTGCAGGTAAGACCAACAGTAATCGAGTAGCTTCTGTCATTTAATACAGTACCGAGAAAATACTGGATTGATATTTCAGAAGCCTATGACAAGAATTAACCTAGTCAACCTGAGCGTAAAAGCAATACGCAAAACGAAAGAGCAAGAATAGAAGACTGACATCACTCACAAAGCTTGGTTTAACTCGGGTGGCCAAGCATCATTCGCGGGTTGACCCGCGGTAGTCCTCTGCAGTGAAAGAAATTCGACGAGGGTGGATAGACAATAGGCCGGGCACCAGGTAGGATCATCTTCGGCGGTCCCAAGAAGTAGTGCCGGTCCGGTCTAAGAGAGTCGGCGCAGATGGCTTCCTGAAGGTTCCGGACTTTGTCCATCAGCATGTGTATTTGAAGGTTTGATATTTCAGCTAATTTCATTCGAATCTTATTGAAATCTGATTGCAGTCCGGTTTCCAGAAATCTACAACAAAAAACCAACTTCAGGCTATGTTCAGGTTTGTGATGCGAGACTACGAACAATGGAAAGTACCAAAATGCTTCGCTTGTTTCAGTTTCAAAATTAAAAAAATAAATAAATAAAAGAATACGAGAAGAAAAGTCTTAATCTAGAAATAGATTTTTGATGCTGAAGATTCTTATCAAACAGAAGAATTCGAAGCAGCAACTTAGTAATTTAATGGTTTTTCATTTCTCAGTGAATCCCGCTGACAGTGAAACCTGTGCTTTACTTCAGGGGTATGCGCTTAAGAGGAATAAGACATTTATTACTGAGTGTGCACTACAACGAGTTCCTAACTGAGTACACCTTTTTGCAATTAGCAAGAAGAGCTGGGAATACCAAAAATAAACAACTCCCTACCACCACACAGTAACGATAAAGAACTACGCAGTTAACAACTATAGCCTGTCAATAAGCAAGTAGGACTGGAATTACTGAAAAATATGCAACTTATGGGCTCGATTCAATAAAGAAAGCAACTGAGCAGATAAGAAACTTTTTACTATGACTGACTTATCTATTAGGAGAGTTTTAAAAGGCTTCTCTAGGTACCAGGCTGTATGTTCTAAAGCAAACATAGCCTCGTTTCTACAGCTAAAGGAATTTGACGAACTAGATCGCTCCTGTTGGTTTGTTGTTAGCAATCCCAATAACCCTAACCCCAACTTTTAACATTGTAAGCTCAATTCTGATTGGTCTATTTTGGCAAACGGGAACGAGGTCATGTTTTCATTGGACGAGAATTGCGTATTTTTTAAAATTATACTCTCGGGGTAGCAACTGGTATATCACAGACGAATAACTTGGAAAATAGCAGGGAAAGTTGGTGATAGCTTACCTTTGGACTAAACAGGCTACCGGATCTCCAGTAAGAACTGGAATTGTGACTTCTACTGAGCAATGTGGGGGCCTAAGGCTTTGAATGGCAGCATCTCCGATCAAAGGAACAAGCCACAGGTTGTCCTTCAGCCAGTGACCCAGAATTTCCCTTCTCTCGAAGTAAACGCGAAGCTGGATGCAATCCTCAACATGGCCCTTCTCTAAATATTTCCTGCAATAAAATACAACAAGAAATCAATACACAAGAAATTTAAGATATTTGTGTAACTCATAACTCCAAAAACAAGTTATCTATATTATCCCAAGATTTTCAAGATCCTGACGGGGTTGGCCTAAGTTGAGAATTAAATCATGCAAATAGACAACAGAAATGGAGAGATTTCGTCTCGAAGTGAGGCCTATCCTGTCTTAAAGAAATAACGTTTTAGGGATACATTTACTCTCACAACTCAATCAAAAAACATGAGATGAAATTATTCAATCGCACTAACCTGAAACATTCGTGCCTTCTCACAAGGATAGAGGATCGGTGTTCTTTTCGATACGAAGTGCCGTGTTGGTTTTGCCACAACCAAACTTCGTGGAGTCTCTCGATGAAATTACAAGCTTTGTTCAGGAAGTGGTGCATCGTCAGTTCTTGCTCGCCAGCCACTAGGGACAGCTGAAAAAGAATGATTCAGTGAGAAATAATCATTTACCTTATAAGAAGATGCAGAGGGCAAGAAAAATCGAAAACATGGCAAAACATAATCTCTACCGTGGATCCAATATTATTCAGAGAGAAGGAGTTCATTTCCCTACTAGGAATCAATTCATTGCTCATCCAACTGGAGCATTGGTTACTTCTTAACTTTATCAATCATTCATCTCCTTTTTGGTTGGCCAATTTAGACCCACCTATGTGGAAATATCATCATTAAGGTTCCATTTTCCTTCCATTCTGACATGCTACTCTGATGAGTGGCAATTGCAAAGCCGAGTAGTTATGATTCGCTAAGTTTCCGATTTTCCTACGCAGACTTGCGAAGCACATTGATTACATTGAACCTCTCAGGTAGCATAGCAAAGTAAAGTTTCGATTTGAAAATCCAAACGAGGCTCACCTCTTTGTTTACGTAGTCCAAAGCATCACGGTAGTCCTGTGCAAGGACATCCCCGTGTCGCGGAGGCCACAATTTTAAACTCTTTTCTTCTAGCCAGCTCTTAAATCTGCCACAAAACTCAGCATAATCTTTCACGGTTTGAAACCCGCCCTTGAGCTGCCCATCGATGTACATGGCTGTAATCTGTGATAATCATAAAAAGGAGTTATTCGCAAAACACAACAGAGCTGTAAGAGGATAGCAAGACATGGATAAAATGTTAAGAGACTCAAAAGCAGTGCTATTGAGAAAAATTCTCAAATTTGATGAGATTTAAAAAAGTAAGACGATTTCAACGAAGAAAGACCCGGTCGAATTCTCGATATTCCCGAAAAACATGTTTATTAGGTTTAGGCCAAACTGAGAAACGAAGTTGCCGAGCTTTGATTCAGGTCACCAGTGATCGTGAAATCGAATTTATGAACAGTGAGTTGGGACCGCCGACCACGCGGTGGGAAAATACACCCGTGACCCACCTACGCGACCCTCGTTTTTCATGAAGATGTTGTGTACGTTATTAC
Source organism: Pelagia noctiluca (assembly GCA_963924455.1). NCBI lineage: Eukaryota > Metazoa > Cnidaria > Scyphozoa > Semaeostomeae > Pelagiidae > Pelagia > Pelagia noctiluca. The sequence continues at coordinate 3,533,258 of OZ004315.1, read as the reverse complement.
ACTCCCTGCTTGACGTGTGTAAAGGCTAAATATTTTCACACAGTCGCATTCTTACGAGATGCAAACATACTTATTTACAGAGAAAATGACTTATTATAGAAGGGTTGACACGAAACAGTGAAACTTCGAGGGCATTAGGAGCGAATCCCCAAAGTCTCAGCAAAGCTCTTAAAAAAAGTCTTAAAGAAGCTCTTAAAAAGGCTCCACAAAGTTCATGTTTCGCAAATCCATATACAATATCCTTGCAAATGACAGGCTTTTACACTAATTGTTTTCGAATGCTGAAAATATGAATTTTAGAATGATATTACCTTATTTTTAGCAAAACGTACATTTGAATTAATCGAAAGACCAGATTTTTGCATTTTCAAGATGTTCACTTCTCAAAATTTCAATTAGAGCAAAAGTTACAAAGGGCCAGAAATAGCTGTGGGTCCTGGGCATTTGCTCCCTTGCCCCCTTCTCCATGGGCCTGATCGTTTTCAGAAGAATAGGGTATCTATGTTCTAATTAAAATCTTAAGAAATTATTGTAAGTCATGGTCTCTGAAATGCATATATAAACGTTATAGTAGTATACGTGTTTTTGCGATTTCGTAAATAGAAATGGGTCACTTTTTACCTAAGGACTAGCAACAGGGTAGGGGGTTATTCTAACACCATTAGGCATTAACCTTTATAAGAAAGCTATGGATCACAAGCAAACTCAGCGGTTATCGTAAGTAGATAGCCTATGTGGAACGGAAGCAGAGAAATAGCATGACTAATGTAGCCTCCCCGAGAAATAATGATTTAAGCCCCTCGACCCAAGCTCTTTGCTACGATGATTAGCATGAAAGCTTACAGGAGTCAATTATCAAAAGCAGCTTAAGAAAATCAATCCAAAGATGCAATGTTTTGCTTCAACAACCGAAAAGTAAAATTGTTGGATTAGGGATAGCCCGAAATTGGATTGATAATAAGAATATGGGTTTACGCGTGAAACATAACTTCGCTTGAAAGTGATGAAGGGAATTTCCATTTTATCAGATTAGAAGAGAGAATTAAAACAAAGCCCTGTGTGCTTAGAAAATGAAATATTTTATCACTGATGCGGTCAATGTGTATTTACCCAACATTGAACCGACAATTCGAAACGGTGTTTAGTGTTTCTATACACAGTGACAGCGAGATACAAGGGCGGAGATGGCGCCGAAATGCAGCCCGAGTTTATTGCTTTTAAAACTTCAGACTGGCCTGGATTTCCTGTTCCTTGTGGTTGTGTGTTCCTTGTGGTTGTGTGTTCCTCAGTGCATTCAGAGACAGTGAATCAAGATTCTGACTCATCTGCTTGAGAACTTTGCACACCACACGATCCATTGAGACAATCAGGAGGGCAGGGTGTAATTCTGAAAAATAGAGGTTCTAACAAGCGGGTTTTTACTGTACAGACGGTGGCCAGCCAAAGTACTGATGATAGGCTCCTGCAGTACTGAAAATCACCAACTGTACCAAGCAGTACTGTCGAATCAGCACTGATGGTATCCCTCCACAGTGATGAACACTCTCCATTGTCGTTCCCTAGGAAGACCTCACTGGAAACGAATACCATGAGAAAGGTATTAAGGAGAACTGTCTTTGATTGGTAGAAAACTTCAATATAACCGGAAAAGTTAGAAGAATAATGAAGTGAAAACAAGGATTACTCGTCTGACACTCAAAGGAGTAAGAAGCCAAAGAGAGAGAGCGAAATAAAGACCTAACGAATTATCAAACCCAGAGGTGGGTCGAAATAGGCCAATACCACACACTTTTTAGGAGGGCAGAGGGTGTAATTCTGAAAAATAGAGGTTCTTACATGCGGGTTTTACTGTACTGATGGTAGCCAGCCAAAGTACTGACGATAGTCAACAACAGTGCAGAAAATCATCCTCTGTACCAAACATTCCCCGTAGTACAGAGGGTATCCCTCTACAGTGATGAACACTCTCCACAGTCGTTCCCTGGGGCGACCTCACTGGCAACTGATACCAGGAAAAAGGTATTAAGGAAAACAGTCTTTGATCGGTACAAAACTTCATTATAGCCGGAAAAATCGGAAGCATAATGAAGTGAAAACATAGATTACTTAAGTTTTTCGTCTGACACTCAACAGAGTAATACGTCAGAGAGAGAGAGCGAAACAGAAACCTAATTGATTATCCTACGCAGATGGGGATCGAAATAATCCAATCAGAAAAGAGGTGAATGATTGGTATAGTGTAGGAAAAACCAATCATCACCCACGATACAGTGAGCTGACCATGAAGATTACTTCAAGAGCCCTAAGGCAAAAACAGGCGGAAGTGATCCGTGTTTTCACTCTACTATGCTTCCGATGTTTCTGGCTGTATTAAGTAGAATCTCACCTTATGTAGCATATAGACGTAGGTAACTTTAGGCATATGCTCCGTAAGTGCTCTTAGCGCCTCCCTGTTGCCCACATCTCGGTCCTCCAGATACTGATACCACTTTTGTCGTCTTGAAGTATGCAATGAAAGTCTATAATGTTCTTCTAGCGCTTGCTTGTTCCTCAGACATCGCTTTAAAACGTAGTTCTGCATGGAGAGTAAGCCGCCATGTTTCTTTAGAAAAACTGTGTATAATTTCGTCCATTCGTAATGACACAAGGGAAACATCTCGGGTCGATCCTCTGAAAAAATCATCAATTTGTTAAGTTATAATTATCAGGACAATAAATATCAAGGTATTTTTGAAAAAAACTCCATTAAGAAAGTGAGAATAATCACTTAAATTTCACAACTGAAAAATGTGTAATGAGGCCTAGCCATATTGAATAAGTATTTAGGGAACCCTGAGATAAAAAGTATTGGGTGGCACAGAATAATAACAATTGGTTGTACCACTTGAAACATCGATACATGTAGTCGTATAAAAAGCCCTGGAGGGTTTGATTGAGCCAATTTCGAGAAGTTTTGAGCTTGAGCACGACTGCCCCCCAGATAACTCCAAATGTAACTTTTGATTTTGAACCTTTTCCAGCCAGAATCACAGGCAATAAAAATGCAGTTTACATATTAATATGCTACTACAACAACTCGAGCAACTAGTCTATCTAATAGGTGCAATAGGCCTCTTTCACACAGTGAAATGAAGCAAAGAGTTGGGATGTTAGCCTCGCTTAGATTGAAAGGAACAAAAACGAGGCTAAGTCCAAAAACTTTTGTTTAAATCTGCAATAGTTTTTGGGTGAAATAGGCCTATAGCAGATTCTGCATAAGATTCATACAATGCATGATTGGAATATGCCCCTCGCGAACGCATAGCTCAAGAAATTGCGAAGGCCTAAACCTTTGAAGTTGCAAATCTGAAGTCATTGGTTACTATGTAAAGGAGCAATCTCCCGTCATGCATTGCGTGAAATGAAATTGGCCTATTTGTTTAGCTACAAACATTAAGGTTAAGTACCGGCGTCATCGAAGTACATCTCTTCCAGCTCTTCTTCAGTAATTCCCCATATCGACTTCACTTGACTTGCTGTAAGGTGACTAACCACGTGACAAGGTGGCTCGGGGTTCATAAGATACCAGACTATAACGGAGGTTTTTAACTGACTGACCGGCTTGAAAAAGTTCTGGTCGTATCTGAGAGCATCGGCTTTATAAAACATTTCGTAGAGATAAAGGTAGGAGAGTTCAGGCCATCTTGCACGCATGTTGTAATCAATCTAGAAAAAGAAAAATGACAAATAAATCAGTGAAATAATTTACTATTTTCAACAGGCAGAGTACGGTATAAGCTAGGAGCTAGCAAGATTTGGGACTTGGGAAGTTGTTATTCTTAAAGGGACCTTCGTACTTTTATTCCTGCAATTCATTTCGAAATGAATATTTTCATGCGCAATTTGAATCTTAGCTTTAAGACATTGTAACCATAAGATAGAGAGTTTAAACGATCTGTTTTCTTTAAATGAAATTCACAAATTTCATTAATAAACTACCCTCCGACCAAATATTTTTTATGACTAATGAAGATGCTAGCTACCTGGGACTCTTTCGAGATTTCTTTACGAGATTTACAGAAAACATTTAGAGTAAAGTCAATAACGTCTTATCATTATCCTATTGTACACCCCTATGATCACCATTACAGAAAGAACCGATGAATTGAGGTGAATGGAGGACCCCTCCTATTCATAATTCTGTTTGCTTTAAAGACAAGATAAAGGAACAAGCAAGGCTAAGATAAGGCAAACAGCTCTGCAGAGGGCTGGAGATGCCTTTTGTTTCAGGGAGCCATACGTTTTAAAGCAGCCGGGCAACATGCCAAGAGAAGGAGGAAACTAAAATAAGGACATGCGGAGACATAAGAGATTATGTTTAAGGTACACAATGATTAGAGAGTCAGAGGTGCTGGTGTTCTTTGTTAAAACTTGAATCGTGATTAATAATGGCAAAAAATCAAGGATGCGTTTATAGAGGAATCTCTTCCCAGGGAAGACGCCAACTTTTGGAATCGATGCTTTGTGCATGTTATTGCTACACATGTATTTGGTTGCATTTATTCAAGTCTTTGCATTTCGACGTATACGCTTAATCTAGAAATAAAAATACATAATAGCCAAGAAATAAATGAATTGGCCTAGGAACAACTGGATTTGCCTTGAAATAACTAACCGCACTGGCCTAGAAATATCTGCAATTCAAGCGATTAATACAATTCGTACCAGCTTTAATCAAATAATGTCAACATTCATGGTCAGATACTGTAATAGCAATGGCTCGAGTACCAAGTTTCCTCTATAAAAGACAATCGTATAATAAATAGTTTTAGATCAGTATAGAGCTTGAAGATAGCGAGTAAAATAGTGTAATATCGTGTGATATAGTATCGTATATGATTTTATGTTATCGTATAGAATTTTGTAGCATCGTAAATAATCGTATGGTATCGTACAAAATCTTATAGTATCGTGTATTATTTTATGGTATCGTGCGAAATCTTATAGTATCGTGTATAATCTTATGGTATCGTACGAAATCTTGTAGTGTCATATATACATATTGTGCCGTACAAACTTGTTTGGTAGCGTACAAAATCGTGTAGTATCGTTAATACTCGTGTAGTATCGTTTATAATCGTATAGTATAGTATATAATCGTATTGTATCGTACAAAATCGTACAGTTGAAATCAGAGTAAACTTTGACCAGATTTTTGTCCTACAATTCAGGCCATAAGTAGTAGAAATACCCCCTGGACAGAAACTTACCATCACTTGGGCAACTAGCCAACACAAAAAACTAGAACAAGGGCATTAGAGAGTAAAGCAGATAAGAAAGTTCGGAAACGACAGAAGAGCGAGTTTGAAAAGCGGCACAATGGTGTTTAGTGATATGACAGCAACAACAGAAGCGGCCTTCGTTGAGAGTCGAGTGATTCATACACGACAAAAACAGACAACTAAGAACTGATGCAATTGCTGGGATTAGGCCATAACGATATTTAACTTTCTATGACTTTTAAAGACTTTTAAAATGGCAAGACAAAACAGTTGGCAGGTTCGGAATTTATAATTTTCCCCCAGAATGAAATTATGTTTTAAGAGCGCGATTTTATGTGTAAAGCCTTTGTAATGATGATAACACTGTTTGCCTGCTTTAAGATTATGAACTACATATTCTTTAGCCATGCTTTCGTACAAAGGAAAGTAGTCGTGCTATGATCTCAAAGATAAATTTGAAAAGAGATTTTCTTAAATAATAATATTATTTTCTTTGTTATGAATAAGAAAGAATTTCCTTCCCTTAGTGACTGATATCAGAATTGTAGGTATAATCCTTAAGATCACAAGTTTGGAAATAAGAACAATTTCAAGGAGGGAGGAGAGTTGACAAATATTTTTGATAGGAAACCAAGGCTCTCAAATGCCAAAAAATCTTATAATCTTCAGTACAATGATTGCAAAGAAAGTCAATATTTTGGTTAAAAGATATATTCATACATAAGGGTTAAACTCTGTTGAAATTCATACAAATGTCTTGAAAATAAAGCAAATGGGTCCTTTTGTGAAATTCCAGATCTACATCAAAGCAAGTATACAAAGAAGTACCTCCGGAGCTTAAACATGCTTCTCAAATTCAAAAGTTTTAACAATTTTTAGGGTTAAGTTACCAAGTTTCAGGGCACCCCATCACATTGGCTGCACACATTCCCAACATAGACTCTATAGCTACAAGATGGATTCGACACATTTTTAATTATATTCAATATCTTGGGGATAATTTTGTGGGCTCTATATAATTAGTACAGTGGCTATGTTCATGGAAAACAATGTTAAAGTGAGGAAACTATGAGAAGATATGATGATCAATATTTTTTTTAAATTCTAGTGGAAAATATTTACATCAGAGTCTCACCTGCAGTCAAACATTTTTGTTTTTGGCACACCTGCAACTCAGGTGCGCACCCAGTTATGGGATGTATTCTTTCGATCTGCCACACAAAATTTATAATATATTTTTTAATACCCACACTAAATAATATTCATTTATCGTAAGAAAGTCTCAAATGATCTCAGTACTAAACCTTTCTTAAATGTTCTTTTGTTTTTTATAATAGTAGAACAAAAATTCATTATTCTTTATAGAAAATCAGAGTATTACTTTCTAAGAAAAGTCCTTTCACATTGTGTAACCTATTTTCTGTTTCATTCCGAAAATATTAATGATCCAAATACAAGAAGGGACACTTAACGCCCACATATTTCCATTCTGAACTAAATTACAAAAGGAGAATATTGTAGTGAGCAGATAGAAAAGAAATAATTGAATATTTTTATGTGTTCTTGTTCTTAACTTGTGTTCGAGACCATTTTTTACTTACTTCAACAATAGCACATTACTTAAATCATAGAAGCTTTATAAATATTTGAAAATAAAATAGATCATTTTTTACTTACTTCAACAATAGCACATTACTTAAATCATAGAAACTTTATAAATATTTGAAAATAAAATTGAAGGGGAGTTTATTAGAAAAACAAAAAGCCTTGAAAGCAAATGTTATTCCTGGCTGCCTACTGGGTAGGTACAATCATGCAACAGGTATCCCATGAGGCAGCACACCAGCAATGTGGTCAGTGCACAAACAATACCTCCAGCATCAATAAATGAAAGTAAATATCAATGAATGGCGACTTTGGTATCAGGGAGAAAATATTGAAACAGGCACAAACGAACCACTTGCCAACTCTCGCGTTGGAGACCCGAACGGGATTTCTTGATTCAGAATCATTGATTTCCCCAATGAGGGACTGGTGCTGCACTATGCCCTGCTCAAACGCGTTGACATCATGTTAAATAAGGTGGCTGGTGGTCGATAGATAGCACTTCTTGTTCGCAAATCCTTTAGAAAAGTCAGGAAAAGACTGAGAGATAGAAAGGGACCGCGCTGTATAAATATTTTATAGAGCCTTATCAAAGCCTCCCAATTGAGTAAATCCCCCGACAAGTAGAGCGAGATTATTCTAAATATATCAGAAATGGGCCTAAGTTAGTGGGAAATAAGGAGACCAGTGGAAACCCCCGAGATTCTCGGAGACATGACTTTCTTATTTATCCCTAAAGCGCTCACACAATCAGCGCTCACGCAAAGTTCTTATCTTCACAATTTTGAGGAAATCCTATTCAGATTTGAGAACTTTACTCATATTTAACAAAGGCCTGACAGCATATGGTGTAGAGGCAACAGTGTGTTGATAATTCGCCGATAACAACTCTCTAGGCCACGGCTTTTCACGCACGAAACTTTATAACTTAATTACTTCTTATGCAGGAAATCCCCAATTAAAACCTGAAAATCAAGGAAATAATGCTGATTCAACTTCTTTAATTTCATCTTCAAAGATAGTTTGCGCAAGATCAAATGTTACTCTCAAAATTCTTCCCCCCTTCCCCTCTTCTAAAATCGGGATCAAAAACCTTTTTGTTGAGTTTCGAGTCACCAGGGCTGTGAAAGCCAAAACCAAATAAATCAAAAGTATTTCTCAAAAGACAATAAAATCATCTTCGAGTCAAGGTAGTTTATTCATAAATTCTTGAGAAAACTAATCAATGATTTAAGAAAATGTTTTGGTTTATCGAAAAAAAACTTTAAACTTTGGCCCGTTATACAGCGCTAGACTTGATTCTCAAAAACATCATTAAGCTGAAATATTTTAGGGGAAAATAAGATTCAACTTCTAAGATTTAATATAAGTGATATTCTATCGGCTAGTTTGATATTTAGTTGAAAAACATCAACATTAGGCCACGACACACAAAAGGAACGAAACGTTTCGCTTCCTCCCCAACCCTTTTCGTAGAGTGTGAGGGATAGGGAAGTTGTGAATTTATCGTTAACAATTAAGTATTTCATAATCATATTGTTGAATTGCTTCAGGGGTAATTTTGATTGTTTTTTAACGGAAGCAATGAGAAATAATAATGTAAATTTCCTAGGTTGGATTTCGAATTTGAAACTAGAGAAAATACGGGAAATTTCGTGTTCAAACACATTAGAGAAAGTCGGGGACAAAATCAAAACATCAAATAAAAATCGACTCGTTACCTTACACCGCTGTTTCCAAATCGTGTCCATCAGACATAATCGATGAAATTGTGTTGAAGTTTTGCTCAGATTTATCAGTCCAAACGCAGGAACCCTTTCCAGGATCAAAAGTAATACTTCTTCGCTCAGATCTGTGAGTTTTAAAGTCGTATCTTCCTCGGTAACTTCCTCAACTTGTTGTACGCTTGTCCTAGATTTCCTTCTCGAAATTTTCGAGTGTTTCGTTCTTCTCCTATTCCTCATTTTTGCTCTCGATCCCCTGGCAGTATTACATTCCTCAGATTTATCAACACAAGTCGTTCGTGATATGAAGTTCTTGGTTTCAAAACCGTATCTTTCAACGGCCTTTCTAATTCGTTTAGGCTTAGGCCCCTGATCATCACAACAACCCTCTCCGAAACCCATTTTGACGAAATAAAAGCTTTGCTAGAAGCTGTTTGATTTCGCCCGAGTAATTTATTGAATTAAAAGAATGACATGTAGCGGCCACTGAGTTCGTGCATCGCCTTGTTGTGAGATCCACAAAGCCTGAGCCGTATTTGTTATCGCCCTGGCTGCTCGTTGATTATGATCACCTCTATCCGCTAAACACAATCGTTCCAATGAATATAAATTCCGCGCTATTTTTGCACGTGCATACTTCTGCTACTGCGCATGTCACGCAGAACAGCTGGTCCAGGGAGGCCTTCCTCTCCGAATTTACCACTTTGTTCTTCGGCTCGTGACCACGGGGGTCGTGTATGGAAAATGTTTTCAAACGAAGAATTTCAAAAATGTTAAGAATTCGTATTATTAAGGCAAAGCACAATGCCCTGAAGAAGAGCCTGCGCTTAAATGCGGAGGAGCGTAGAATATAGCCCTACTGTTGAAATTACGCAGATATTATCGAACGGAAGGGCAGCGATGAATTCGAATCTTATAAACAAATATAATTTATCTGAACCATGACTGACAAACCCTTACGCTTATTCAGCAGTCTGAATGCTCAAATCAAAATCCATTCTTACACAACATTTTTGACGTCACGTCCTGATCTTGCACCAACCTGATATATAGGATCTCTTATCAAAGAAGAAAGGGACATCCTGAATATTTACCATTTGGATTAAACGTAAATTTCGATCGCATGAATCTTCATGGCCGTCCATGGCCGTTTAGCTGGGGCAAGAGCCGATGGTAAGTAAATCTGAGAAATCACTCACAAAAATTCCTCAACCATAAATCTGTCCACATTATTTTAAAAGGCTTACCAACAATTTACTGAATGTTTTCTCTTTCATCCACCAATCAGCATAATCCTGGGTACCAAACTCCTTCTCAAGAGTATTGGAAGTGGAGAATTGCAAATCGATATCTTGATATCCTTTTTGAGAATTTTTCAATATTAGGGAATATTGTTGATAGTGGTACCAAAGAAAAATATGATCACAGGACATTTACGAGACCACACCAAAATAAACCTCACTGGGTAAATTTCTCTTTAGGAATACAGTCTTTTTATAAGAAAATTATAAGAACACGTGCCTCGAATTTTGGCAAAATCTAAGAACAAGCTAAGTACAAACCGAAGCTGATCAAGGGGTCATTACCTAAAATATTCCCCTGTTCTTAAATATTCCTCTATTTTCAGCCTGAAATGTTCTTGCATTGTTCTTACTTTACAATGGTTTGGAAGCCTGTTTTCACTAACAGTTGTGTTAATTGGTTTAAATGTGGTCTCTCTTGACCATCTTAGGGCCCATCTACACGAGTGCCCTAAACTTGCCTTATGGCATTCTTTAGGAGATTAAGCAGATTATCGCCTCGCCTGATCGTGTAGACGGCATTTTCAACTTTTTTGCCCAATGTAAAGTTAGGGCACAGATCACAGACGCTGCTTGGGCAGATTGGGCCTGCTCTGGAGGTGCTCTTTTTGCCCAAAGCTGTCAGAAGGGATTAAGAATTGGCTCTTGCACAGCTTGCTTTCAAAAACGGGGCACGCTTTCGCTGATTCAAAACTGATGATCAAAATGCCGTACGAAGATATGGCAATGTTTTTCCTTGTTGCTGGCGAAATACGAATCGCAATACTGAGGTATTTCAACATGTATCAAAACAGGCAGGCGTTGTTGTATCACAGACAGGACAATGATTTTAATGTATTTTGCTCGACTGACTTGAATATAAGCAAAGACTTGAGCCCCTACTATAGGCCAGTTGACCTTTTATCAAAATTCTATCAGTCTTATATTCGTTTTATGTTGGTGGTGTACAGTACACTTCTGACTTCGAACTTGTCACCCAAGAATAAAGCACGAGGACGAGGGAGGAGTTTGAAAATGATCGCGTGCATCTAATAAACAAGCATTTCTAACATGACAGTTCATGACAGATGTGTGAAACCTCAATGCTGTTTTGATCTGAGGAATGTCCTTACGAATAAGGACGGAAGTTCGGGAATGTGGCGTTGGGCATTCATAGGGCACATTTAGGGCAGTTTTAGGGCTCTCGTGTAGATAGAGCCTTATATATCTGTATGCTGTCTATTTGCTTGTTTTGTAATTATTTGTCAGTCTCGTGGTTATTCGTGTAATTTTTATATTGACCTTGCAATGGTCAGCCTCGGTTTGCTCTTAAATTTTTCTTCAGATTCGACAAAATCTGAGCCTCATGTTCTTATAAAATTGTTCTTATGAAAAAAGAGTGTAATCACGAATTCCCCCCGTTCAATTTTTACGTAGATAGAGAGAGTCTGGCAGAGAAAACAGTAATAATAATAATGATATTATCATTTCTATTTTGATAATAGTATATCATGTTTATTAAAGCCTTTGATAATCAGTGTAACCATTTTTTCATAAAAGGACCCACCAAAAAATCACAAAATATTTCCCTTTTTAAGTCATGATGGCCAGGGACTGGCTTAATTTTAGGTAGGGTTCTACTGCGCACGTATTCAAAATGCTACCCTAAGCTAGACCAATGACACCCCTAGTTGTGGTTAGACACTCTCGGGATTATTGCATTGCAATCTGATGATTGCCAATTTTCTTCCTAAAAAGGTTAACGGTGGGGGATTTTACGTTTCTGCATGTACCATGATCCCTATACCCCCTGTCTGTTACCCTGCAAGTGACCTCGCATGAGTGACCTTTGCACCAGGGTGGCAGCTGTTGGACATAATGATTAGACCCCCGTGAACACCTGTCACGAGTCGAAGAAATGTTGAAATGAATGAATGCGTGCAGGTAAGACTTTGATTATTTAAGATGAAAAACTGGTTCTAAGCATTGACAAGAAAAACAAATCTATTCCACGTGTAGATTGATGCAAGCCACAAGAAAATAATAGTTATTTTTATAGTACCATTGATGGGGAGAAAATTTGCATTGAATGGCCTACACACAGCATACACGCGGCTTTATTTTGCTAGGACTCATACTCATCCCCGACTTGAACATATCAAGAGAAGGAAGATGACAGGGAGCTTTTAACAGATGGGAAAAGGACCCAGGTTGAACAAAAGAGAAATTAAGGAGTATCCGAGGATATATAATGAATTCAGAAAAATATGATTATTAGACTGAGTGTTACCCTTAGCCTCTTCAGTGTCTTCAAACGTGTCTTCCACCAAAAAACATGTTTAGAAATTTTCATGCAAGAGTACATGTTTTTTTTATAAGAAATTCATTAAAAAAAGAGGCTCGTGTAGGGGTCTCTGTTGAGCCGGTACGGTTTCTTCTCATGTATTTAAGCGGGCATTTCACTTTGAGTGCGCTCCCTCAAGAAATGAAAGCGAAGTGCAAAATGCTCCCAGTTCTCAAACTCCTTTTTGGGCCTATTCCATGTTCCCAAAAACCTCTATACGACTCCTAAGAAACCAAGGTTCCAATAAGGGAACAATTCCAAACATCTTATTTTGTTGGTGAAATGTTAAGAGCTCCAATTCACAAAGCTGAATCAGTTCTGTGTGAAAGATCTTCTCTTTACAACGAAAGAAGTTATTTTCACAATGGCAACGATAATTGCACATAGCACGTGGGGTGGATGCACTTTGCTGGTCGATATGTTATCATAATCAATTCTCTTGTTCAGTTTGTTTCATCAATTCTCGTTTTCCTTGTGACTTCATTCAAACAAGCCATTCAATACCTGCACTGAATAATCTGGTTTGGCCATTAACCATTGCCATTTGTTCAGCTGCTGACTGACAGGTGTCGACTGGGGAACAATTTACCGTAATCGATGCTGGAATAGCCCTCTTTGAAATACGGAATGTGGAATGATGGAACTGACAGCTGGATGGTTTGAGCTAAAATCTTTTTTTAAGAACAATTTTACAAGAGAACGAGCCTCGAATTCTGCCAAAATGGAGAACACGCTAAGGACAAACAAAGGCTTACCATTTTTAGCTCAATGTAAGGATTTCAAGAGAAAATCCATAAAGACTGAGATATGTTTATAAAACAAGCAGATTGATAGCACACACATGTAATAAATGGTGAAGAGAGTCCACATTTGAACCAATAACACAACTAATAGCAAAACGAGGCTTCCAAATCATTACATAAGTAAGAAAAATTTAAGAGCATTCCAGGCTAAAAATAGTGGAATATATATGAACACTCAGCTTCAAGCCAATTCAACTGGTTCCAAAACATAATCAGCCAAAGTGGAATAGCCTTCTTTGAATTACGGAATGTGGAATGCTGGAATTACCTGGAATGTGGAATGGTGAAACTAACAGGAATTTGGAATGGTGGAAATAGCAGGAATTCGGAATGGTGGATATAGCAAGAATGTGGAATGGTGAAACAAGCAGGAATATGGAATGATAAAACTGGTAGTAATTTTGAAATGATGGAGCTAGCAGTTGCAATATTGCAGTATATAGATGGGAATGTGGAACATGGAATGGTTCAAATGGGTTATGAAATGCTTAGATCTTTTAGATTGAACGTATACAATCAGCATGGTCTGTTTCAGAATAATTAAATTATGATCAAGTGAAAATGCCATCGATAGAAATATCTTGCTGCCAGTTGCGTAGCCGACGGTGGTTACCCTTGGGGCGAACAACTAAGGGCCCCCACGGATATGGGACCCTGAAGGGGTCCCCAACTGAAAAACTTACTGGTAAGAGGCCCCAGACCTTCTACTTCACTAAGGGCCCCACACACCTTGGCTACGCCACTGCTTGCTGCCGATATAATCATATTCATAAAAGAGGAAATAATGGTCAAAAAGACAAATCATAGTTTTCTATAATTTTGATCTTGATTTGAGGAGATTGCTTGATTTAAGATATAATGCAGCCATGTTTCAGCTGGGATCATCACACAGCATCCTATTCATTGTCTTCAGTTCAAACATGTGTGTATATTATTTGTTCGTACAGTAAGCAGATTGACCAGAACGAGTTGTTCGTATAAATGATGAGTTTTTCGTGTTTGCTCTGCTTCGAGTGCAGGAGAACTCGAAACGAACAGCCGCCAATGGCAGAACACATATGTCGAAAAGAAGAATTGAGTCATTGCTTTCGGTGTTTTTATTTCGCTTTCTCAATCACTTCTCAGAAAGAGGTTGGGTTTTTCCTAAGGCGGCGTGCAAACACAATGATTATATCGTTTTCAAGTCGGGCGCCTCAATCAGCATTCGTACTATTTGCTTACTACCAACATGCTACCACACGGATGGGCCTAGCTGCAGTTGTCAATTCTCGCAAATTTTGAAAGAAACTTCAGATCTGGCGGTGAATAGAGCATCCTATCTTTTAGCCTATAGATGTCTTGTGCGAAAACCGTGTCGACTCGATATAAATCGGTAACATCTAGCCTGAAACAAACAGCGATTGTATGAAATTCAAATTAAATCTTGTTACAGCCTTGAAGACAAATCGGAAATCGTTCCCATTCAACACAATCATATAATAACTCGTAAAATCACGAAGGCAGTTGGTTGAAAAGTCGACCGAGACAAGAAAACCAAAAATTTTCTGCTGTGTGTCTATATTACAATATGGCTACAAGTTTCACAGAAACGGTGCAAGTATAAGAATTTACATGAAGTAAGACGTGACCTTTTACATCCCAAAACGCTGAAATATCATAGTCAGATAGGTTTTATCTTATCTTAAGACTTTCATGACTCGTGGATAGATTCTCCACTTAATTAGGAATTGCGTAAAATCACTAAACCTATACATTTCTGCCATTTTCAATGAGTCATAAGCCTCGTTTAAGCAGTGTTCATTCATTTCAGCATACAACAAAGCTTGAAGCACTAAAGCCCATTTGCATTTTAGGGTATTGTTCAACAATTCGAACTGGTAACAAGCCTCATGGCCTAAAACTCTAACTCTAATCCTATGTTTGGCTTTTGGTGAAGAATTCGAAACAACGAAATTCAAAGCTGGCAAATTCAAAATGCGGAGAGAAGCAAGTTTTCAATAAACGGTATACACAAGACCCTGGGTACATTACATAGAAATTTTGTGTTTTCTAATGTGCGGTGCCAACAAGTTTAGGTAACCAAACACAAATATAGTCATGAATCTGGGAGTAAAATGACCAGTCTTCTGTTAACAAAACAAAAGACTTTCTCAAAAGTCGAATATTTGTCCCGTAAGCACTACAATTACTCTAATATGCCAAATAAACAGGGAGGCTCAGATAAGCGAAGGGGGGGGGGGGCTGGAAGTTTCTCAAAAACTTGATATGACGGAGAGGTCCAAATTAACAACAGATGGAGGTGTCACTGTAAAACTTCACAGTCCGGACTATACTAGTATGAATTTTCAAAGTGTGATTTTGGCACAGAAATGCCCATCTAAATCTATTCATTGCAGGTTCGTACACGAAAAAGACACTAGATTATTTCTCTCGGAAATAAAGGGAGGGGGAACGTTTAGCTGGCATGAATGAGTATCCTACACCAAAAACTAGGTGATATGGTGCTGTGCTACGGCCAACAACAAACCAGTGGTATTGGTATATTCTTAACTACAAATAAAGTTAGTATGAGAATTATCTTTGTAGCTACTTTAATTTTACAAAATTATCATCGACAGCAGCGAAGTTACCCCTTCAGCTTTTTGCACCCAAAAATCATATTACGATATGTAGTGAATTTCAACTAGTTGAAAAATCGAAGCGCTAAATATAGATAACATGGGTGGAGTGGTCGAATTCAGTGGTGATGGGACCAGATAAAAAGTCAGGAAATACATGTAGGGTGGAGGTCAAGGGTGAAAGGTGAAAGGGTTAACTAAGCTCTGCCATCAAAAGATTTCAAAGCTGTACAAATCCGAACTAGCGGATATCTGAAAACATCAAATTTATTAACATGCATGAGAAATATATCCATTTCCAATAATTTCATTTTTAACCAACAATTATCTATCTATCAAATATATTACCTTTTTATATTCAACTATCATTTCCAGGCCTGTAATTCTATCTAGCAAAATTTGAACAAAATTAGGACAAAAGCGAATTCTCTGAAATAGAGTTAAAGTAACTTTCGTTGGGGTTTATGCTTTATATATCAACAAATATCCCGAGCAAATTCATCAGACGACTTAATGATTTTCAAAGTTTCAAAGAGTTAACAGGATGTTAGAAAGTCCAGAATCATTCCAATGTCGATTCTCCCTATCGCGACCTTGTTGATCTTGTTGAGAATCAAAAAAAGAAAAGCATCTTCGAATTGGCAGATAAAATGGATTGCCCTGTTACTCCATTGGTAGAGCGTTCGAGGCAAAAGCTCAGAGATCGTTGGTTCGATTCCCACTTGAGCCATTCACCAGAATCCTCTATTAATCTGCCGAATCCTGCTGCTTCTTAAGTAAAAGCATCCTCAAGAAGACAATTTGTTGCTTATTTATGGTGAAAGAAAGTGAGACACGCTTTTCACTTGAAATTTGCTAAGATGAAAACCCGCATTCATATCAATAATTTTATTAGTATACATTAAGGGTGCCGTGCCCCGGGAAAAGGCCTGGAATGAGTGACGTATTTACAAAACTAAAAGAATGGCGATTGTCAAAATCGAGCGAATGTAATGCAATTAGGAAAAAGAAAATACCCGAAGTGTTCAAACATTGCAAAAGCCTTCTAGAGCTTTAGAATTTACTAATGTCTGCAGACTCGAAACATTTTGAAATTTATTTATTAAGTGAAAATAATATGAAGATCTAGAAAGTCTTTGTTGAAGAGCAGTTATCATAGCTTTGGCTCAAATTGAGTACATTACGAAATCTTGTGCCAAATGAGGCCCTTTTTTGTTTGTATAGATAACATCAACCTAATTGGAAATGATCTAGGTACACCAGCTCAAAGCTATATCTGAATGCCACTTCAATCACAGATAACAATCATTTAACATATGGCTGGGAAGAATTCATTCAATCAGTTTATCCAGTTGATGTGAAGAATCACCTCACCATTGCAATTGAATCGGTAATTCTTGTTATCAGTGGAGAGATGACGATGAAAGTCTACGATGTAGGGTTCAATATCAGGGGCAAAAGCAGGGCTCCCATATTTGCAAAAAGTAAGCTTACACCTTCAGAAAAGGGTAAACATAGGCTACTCCAACCCTGGTGATTGCATGCCGCATCAGCATCTATGATTATTTTCAAAATACCTAGATAACATTTCAAAAGCCTTTAGAAAGTAGGCCATTATGTTCCTTTACCTGCTTCATGGTTACACCAACAACAACAACGATTTGTCGTTGCACATAACCATGACAACCGAAACATTCACGAAAGAAGCCATAGAACTTAAGAAGATTACTTAAGAAGCAATTAGAAGAATAGCGAGTGACGAGCACAATAGCTTCATAGTCAAGAAAAGAGAAGGATGTCTGATCCAGTCTGGTAAATTAAATTATTGGCTACTAGATTTCTTTAGAAACGAAAATTCATCAGATTTTCACGTGAAAAGCAGAAGGATGGATGAATAGAATTCAACACATGCTTTGGAAAGCGACCTTACTTTTGCTTTCACGAGTCATTTGAATATCTTTTGTGACTTGTTGTAAACAGTCGTGACGTCTAGCCCTAAAGCGATCTATTAATGCCTTAAGCTCATGTAACTGCTAGTACAGGTCAGCCTATGGTAGAAATGATTCAGAGAGATAACTTCGCAGCTAGTGCTCATATTGAAAGGGTCAGTTTCTTCACGATGTGTTCATATCCAATAAACCTGTTCTATCAAAAGGCTTAGCACGGGTAGCAATGGCGCAAGCCTTAACCTGATTTCAGAATCGATAAACTTAATCTAATTTTCGACGAAGCTTGCGTTGGTAACTCAAAAACTACAGTTTCTAGGAGAAATAAAAAGTTTGCGTCTGATCGAACAAGACAATATAATTGTAAGAATTCTAGAAAATTAACTAACGTGCAAAGATTAGATTCTTTGATGCTGACTGAAGAAATGTTGATAATGAAGAATTTCGATGGGCAGACTTCGGTTTGTTTCTCTCCCAAATAGTGTGACGTTATGGAAGGCATTTAAGTTTTTCCTTGCAATGATCAGATTCTTGCTTGGATTTGATTCATGTTTAGGTTGATATAGAAAGGTTGATATAGAAAAAAGATGGCTTGGTAAAGGTATGCCGAATATGAATGAACTGAATAATGTTTTGTTATTATCATTATTCCTATCATCATTCCTATGAGTTAGTTTATCACGTGATGCGGCACTGGAGGGAAATATAACTGCATGGCATTTCATTAGCAATTAACTGATCTTGTTTGTAGAGCACAGAAATACACCTTAGGCCTCTGCATTGCTTGAACACTTCTTGCTGGCTTTGAAGACCCCTATGTGTTATAGCGTCAATTAGAGACTCATATATGAGATTTTCTTTACAGTATTAAACGAAAATTAGACAAAGCTAGACGAGAATAGAGTGCAAAAATGAAGTTCTTGACCACCTAACAATCAGTATCTCCCGAGCGACCATTCAATTTGGCAATATGTCCATACATGGGGTTGACGATACCCCCGTGGTCATCCATGTCAGCATCATCTATTGTATTATCAGGCTCATCATCATATATACCTGCAGTATTCCCAAACAGGGGGTTGGCAAACATCTTTCGATCGTGCTCCACCTCAGGTTCGTCTGCACCATACATCGGGTTCGTGACCGACTCCATGTAGCTATCCTCCACTCGCTTGGCCAGATGTCGCTCCATCGCGTCATAGTAAGTGCTGTCACCTGCAACTAGGGGGGCACCTCCAAGACTAGGTCGATGCTCATTAACACGCCGCTGCCTGGCCCTGACGATTAGAACCACGGCAACCAGCAGTATGAATCCACCAGCCGACCCGGCGATGATATAAATGTTGTTGGTGGTGAGGAACGGGGCCGGACCGGTGGCTCTGTCAATAGAGGGCTTCTTTTCACTACCCCCGGTCAGTCCCAAATCTGCGATTCTTGAAAATACCGCACTGCAATAAACCCAGTAGTCAGACGGGGGCACAATCTTTGAACACGATATGTTCATGGCTATCAAAAACGACTTCTCTGTAACGAGGTTATCTTGAACTTTCGATATCAGCTGAAGTAACGAATCAGAATTCCCCGCATTGACTTCCCTTCGTACCTTCGATTTTCGTTCTATTGGGTACATGATGACGTCAGTGGGATAATAAACACCCCCATTGGAAAGGTCCTCGCTTAGATCGACTGAATAATAAGGTATTCCCACTCTCGTGATGATAAATCTTCTCAATAGCAATTTCCACTTACCTAATTTATCACTGTCCGTCGTAACATTGGAGAAGGTCAGTCGAACGATGTGTTCCTCCCCGGCACAAACAGGCTCTGAATTCCCATTTGCATTGTTCTTGTCTTTATGAGACGGGGGTACGCATTTACGTTGGCCACATGGATTGGGATCGCAGTCGGTAGCCTTGCGATCACATAGAACACCAGATACCCCTTCTTCGCATGTACAAGAGAAAGCGGCGACCAAGTCCTTACATCTACCCATCACGCATGGCTTCTCCAAGCAGTCATCAATGTTGATGCTACAGTTCTGCCCAGTATATCCATTGTCACACTCGCAACGATACCCATTCACGAGATCGAAGCATGTGCCAAATTGACAAGGCTTAGCGAGACAATCATCGATATTTGTACCACAACGGTCATCTGTGAATCCCACTGGACAGGAACAATGATAGCCCAAAAGCTTGTCCGTACACGTGGCATTGTTGAAACAGGCCGGGCAGGACTTTTGCATCAAGCAGGCCCTTGTGGGATCGTCGCACAACTTGCAACTCGATTCGCATTCATTTATCTCCACACACGCATTGTCTTTCAGCTCGTAGCCTTTGATGCAGCCGCAGTTCCCTCGTGTCTTATTCACACGCTGGCACACCTCTCCTCCGCATTTGATCTCACCCGTGTAGCAAGGATCGCTACGCTCTACCGCGATGGAAATCACTGCTTGCGCGGATAGTGACGGCTTTCCGTTATCTGTAGCCCTCACAGTAAGGTTATACCCATCCTGAATAGCATAATCAAGCTCCTTCTTAATGGTCAAATAAGACACTTTTCCAGGACCATGACCCTCGGTGATACTAAACACATCTTTCCAATTCAACAATTCATAGGTGATCAATTGCCTGAATCCTTCTGGGTTATCACAAAATAACTCACCTATGTGTGTCCCGATAGTAGTATTCTCTGGAATACGATCTGCTATAGGGTAAATCATTCGGACGTTCGAAGGGGCCTCGTTCACGTCTGTTACCTGTACTTGAAGTGTTGATGTCAAAGAGAGGCTTGGTCTACCACTGTCCGTAACCTTGACTGATATTGGGATACGCTTGTTGCCAGGAAGCGTCTCGTAGTCAAGGACACTGTTGTTGTTAACAAGCAATAGGTCAGCATCAATCTATGGAAGAAAAGAGAAACCATTGATTGTTTGAAGTCCCATTAGGCCCACAGTATCATGTATGTATGCACTACAGTGTTGAAAGTCTAAAGTATTTCTGTAATAGAAAATCATCTATTATCTAAAATAATGTAAAACTTGAGAATATTCTCTTACAAAGATTTCCCTTCTGCAATTATATATTCTATAAGAACAATTTTACCAATCCAACCCTGTCCCTTCGACTTATATAACATTCATAATATCGTTTTCTTTTCGCCTATTCGAAACGTACCAGGATCCCGAATGCATAGAAGAATAGCAAAAATTGTTTTCACACATTGGAGTCTATACAACATATCACTTGAAAAATACCTTGAATACACCATTAGTGTTCTGCAAGCTGTAAACATAACTCTGGTCAGCATCTTGATCCTTGCAACTGAACTGTCCCACAACTGTTTCGATTGGTGAATTTTCAGGCAAGTTGACGACGTCACTTCCGTTAATCAGCACCTTGGTTGG
Source organism: Pelagia noctiluca (assembly GCA_963924455.1). Taxonomy (NCBI): domain Eukaryota; kingdom Metazoa; phylum Cnidaria; class Scyphozoa; order Semaeostomeae; family Pelagiidae; genus Pelagia; species Pelagia noctiluca. The sequence goes on along the minus strand of OZ004315.1, from coordinate 3,512,271 downwards.
TCTTTCATTGGAATCCAAGATTTTGATGCTGATTTGAGTTTGAACGGGTAAAGGTGGCACTCCATTATCAGAACATTGAATTGTGACTGAAAAGAAACATAAAAGATTTTAAGTCCACAACCTTACTTGAAAAGTCTACAGAAATTCTGAAGAGTTAGCAATATGAAACCCACTCACTGAAAGACTCTTTGTCAACCAACAATTTGATTAACACAGCACCTATACAGTCTCACTAACTTCTTTCTCAGAAATCCAAATTGCCCAGCTAGATGACCGCAACTCTCAATTTAGTTTTTGTTTGAAAGTTATATTTATATCGAAATGCATGCTAAATAGCGTGGAAATCCCTTTCTTAACCTTACTTGAGATTGTTCGCCCCTCTCCCCCTACTTATTTGGATCAAAATAGGAGAGTCCTGCTGTGGTTTAGTATAGTGTGGTATAATGGTATTTTTCAAGGGGGATTCCGTTTGAAAATTCTTTGGCAGCTATTCTTGCCTGAGAAAAATCTTCAAAAATGTGTGCATAATTTCATTTTGATAAATAAAAGGGAGAATAGAAAATATCATATTCACCATTTATAACTGGCCTCGTTTCGAAATCCAATGACGCTGTTCCCTTTATGAATAAGGTACTATTATCCGACTTTGAGTCTGCTTTGAAGTAAAAGTATCCAGGATTGTTGAGGACGGAGCAAGTGTGCGTCTGACCCCCGTCTTCATCAATCACTGCCACACTGGCCACCATCTTGTCCAATGTGTTGTTCTCAAATACCGGATATGACGTCACAGAGATTGCTGACGGAGCATCATTGGCATCAGTGACTGTGACATTGAAGGATTTCTAAAATGTTAATCAAACAGTTGCATCATCAGGATTTTGTTTTAGGGAAAGGTTTAGGCCTATAAAGGGACCTACTGCCAAATAGGGAGAGGTCAAAGCTAAGAGCTGTTACTGAAAGGTAAGTAAAACATTGAAAGAAGTATGAAAGTCAAGTAAGGCGCATTTCATGAATTCATTGCAGATCTAGTTTATTTGCACCAAACAAAGGGACAAAAGGACAACCACTACCAAAAAAGGAAAGGACCCAACTTAGTTTCAAGCCATTTCTGAGCTTACTCACTGATAAGAAAGATAAAATTCTGCTGCCAGGAATATTCAAAAGGCAACTGACATCACAGTGCAATTCCCTTGAGACCACTTCGAAACCAAAAGATCACTTGCATAAAAAAGAAATCACTGTGGAAGATCTGAGGGAGTTAAGCTTGAAGTGAATGGAAAATGGCGAGCAGTGACGAAACAGGAGGATACTCGAAACAAACTCTAGAAATCTCTTTTTGAAGCCGACCAAAATAAATCCAATTCACCTCAAAGTGCTGACTTCAAATTGTTAAACTTTTCTTTCAGCTATGTTGTGGCCTAGTTCTTATTGAAGGGTTAATTCTCAATTTTGTTTAAAACACGCCTCCCAGAAAAGAACCCGCCTTTACTTTCTTCATTAATTGTTTGCTGGAGCATTTAAGACCAGTTGGGGATTAGTAATGATGAAAAGACAAACAAAGATACGATTTATTACAACGGGGAAAATGGCGAGTGAGCTGGTATAAAAAGCATTGTTTTTCTTGTCGGGAACTTCGGTATAACCAAACATTTACAACTTGTAAAGGAGGGGTATCTTCTGCCTACTTAAAGACGTTTTCGCATTTTGAATACACTATTCCGAGGGGTTGAAAGCAACCATTAGTGCCAAAAGTAAGCGAAGCGACCAGAGGGATGTAATTGTGTTTTCTGCTGTCATTTCCTGTCGGGATTGGCGCGACTTATATCCCTCAATCTAACTCTTTAACTTAAGTATTAGGCAGGTATAAAGTATAATTTCTAGTGTCGTTAATGAGACCCAAAAAGGGATTGAGCCCACAACCTTTCAATACAGTGGTAAGCAATTTGGCACAGGGTCATTCTTGGTTCTGAAGAATTTCCCTAGAGCCCTGACACGTCCCTCATAAGTGGATCTGAGCCAAATTTTTTCAAATTTGCTATTGCGTATGATAAGAGTGGTTCACATGTTCCTCTGACAGGCTCTCTTTACATGGGACACCCCGTACACAACTCACAGCAAAGAGTATTACCTGGAAAGACATTGCTGGCGATCCATTATCCGTCACCTTCACATTGATGAAAATCGTTGGTTCAGTTTCAAAATCCAGTTTGCCAGATACCAAGAGTTTGTTTCCATTTATTCCGAGGTTATCTGAATAACGAAATGAGAGAGAATGAAAGAAAAATATCTATCAAAGCTGATGATTCTAATCAATCATATTTTTGAACGTTTGATTACATTATTCGCTTTGATATCTGCAACCACCCGTGCAAAGGCCGGGTCGGCCCCGCGGCACACCTGCGATCACAGAGGACTCGGACCACCACAGGCCATTGACGACAGCATCAGGCCGAACAAACGTTCAGTTGTAAAATAGAAGCTTCAAGCACAACCAATATTTTTTCATAATGGGAACATCATCTTAATAACATAACTATGAAAAATACATAAAATGGTACAGAGGTTTCCATGGACGCTGTAAAATATCTTGATATTTGATTTATTTAAGCTGAAGAATACCGACAAATGTATAAAAATAGACGGAAAGAGTTTCCCAGATTTGTTGAATCTTTTGATATCAACTCTGTTCTGTTTTCACAGCATAAATTTCGAGGCAAGGAATTTGATTCCCCAATCAGAAAGAAATATCCTTATGCATGAAACACGAAACAAATGTCTCGACTGCTGAGACCGACGCACGCATTGGAGGTTAGGATCCACATGACATCGAGGATAGTGATGTAGCAATATTTTAAACAAATTGACGTCATAGTGAAAGTGGTCTATTGTTAAGTTGAGTAAATAGCACTTAGCTCAATAGCTTTTTTCAGTTTTTCAAGTGCACTGAGCTTACCTAGTTTGTTTAAAAATAGTCATGTATTTTGTAGATAAAATTGTTGAATTATATATACGAATTGAAATTCAATGAATACATTCTTCATTATAAGTAAAAACATTCGCCATTTTTCGATGAATCAAAATATATATATTCATGAGAAAGACCATAAAATGCAAAAGTTTATCGGAATTCTCCCCAAAATAGCAACTTACCGACAGTGTTGATGAAAGTAAAAGTGTGTTTCTGCGCCTTGTCTTGATCCATGGTGGAAAACATTCCAATCACTTCGTCTTTCTTTGCGTTTTCTGAAACTGCAGACGCGGACAGAGAAATATCTGTTGGTGGGTCGTTCATATCAAGGACCTAAAACAATAAAGGGATGGCAATCAAATCAAATCGATTTTATTTGCAGAAAAAACATCGTTAAAAGTTAAGGAATATAAAAAGGATGAAATGCTGCACAAATCAAGAAAGTAAAGTTGATCTAGGGTGGACCACTTAAAATAAAAAACAAAAAACTAAGGCAAATTTTAGAAAATTAATTTAGAGGAATCTGGGTCTACGATTGACAAAATGTTCATCTATCCCTTTAGAACAATTTATTCAAATTTCGGAAATTCGTGTACTGCAAATCCCTATAAAAAGGAACCTAGAAATATAAGAACTTACAGAAGGATTTTTTATAAGGATAGACAAAAACAAAATAGACTATGAATAATGTAAACTGAAGTTTTATTTTATTATCGTAATTCTGAGACGGCCTGTAGGGCATCCTAGAAATGTCACAACCTCTCATAAGTACCAGACTTTTAAAATCTCGTTAGTCTTTTCTTCAAATAATGTTTTTTTACTTGTGGCGTGCTACTGTATCAAACCTGTTTATTTCGAATTCTTCGGGGTTACCATTTTCAAGGCACAGAGGAAAAGGGTACATATGTTTCCTAATAGTCACACCTGTGTAGACTATGGTTTCCCGAACGACCCCTGGCAGGGAATATTGACGGAGAGAGCTGGAGAGCGTGAGGAGATCCATTTGAAAAAGCCCTGTTCACCCAAAGAATGACGCAATTGTTGGCTATAATCTCCTTCAAGAGCATTGGCCCATGCCACTGAGGAAAAGTTGAAGTATCATCGTAGATAACTCTGGTAAAATTGTTACCTGAAATAGCTCTCCAAATATTTTCAGCCCTCTCTCAACCCCCTCTCGTCAGTTATAGCACCTTGTTGAAAGATCTCTGACCTAAACTCGATTTTCAGAGGCCTCTTACAACTCACCTTCACCCCCTCCCACACTTTAAAACTTTCCCACAAGGTAGCAAGAGGCGAAGTAAATAACAATTTCATATGCTATTGTTTCAAGCATGCTGCGAAGGCGCAAACACAACAGTTGACCTGGGTTGTTTACGATAAATACAAACATACGAGGCCTTCTGCAACTCTATTTATCTTTCCGAATGCTCTCATCCGATCAGCCTACATATCTCAAATGTTCTTACCACAAATCTGAAAAGAAGCCGGGAGCAGATGCACATGGAAAGATAACTCAAAATTCTGCTTTGATATTCCCACCCTGTCATCTAAAGTGATGGAGTTAAGATAAGCAGAACACTGCCTTCGCCTCATTCGCTTCTAATCACGAGAGTGACGTGAAGGGAAGCACGATGACATTGAAGAACAGGATGATGATCTGTGGTGAATCTGATATCAGTCTTCTTCAGAGATTGGTTTCTCATAGAAAATTATTCGTTAAAAATTCAGACTTCAGAGGTTGCTGGTTCGCATTCTGCCTACCTCATTTACATTCTTCCAAACTATTTCAGTTGAAATCAGACTTTGCTGAACTCTTTTTGTGTTTCGTTTATCTCAAATTTCAACATTCAAAGTTTTGTGGCTTTCTTTCGAAGGCCTCCTGACCCTAACGGTAATAAACTTGCCAGATAAGCAGAAATACTCTAATTATGGAAGAAAATCCTCCCTTTACGAAAGTCCTGACCCAAATGTACTCTACCTCGCGTGTCTCTCCATCTTTTAGTCCTGACCCAAATGTACTCTACCTCGCGTGTCTCTCCATCTTTTAGTCCTGACCCAAATGTACTCTACCTCGCGTGTCTCTCCATCTTTTAGTACCCCCACACTCCTCTCGTGAAATCAGTACAAGTCTCAACATTTTTTAAAAAACCCCGAGGGTATAAGTATCATAGGCACGATTCATGTAGATAAGATGGAAGAACTGAAGCATAAAGGTGTGTACCTATGATACGACTATCTAGCAATGTTACCATCAAAAAGACGCATGATCAAACTCGGCACTCTTCAGAGAAATAACAAATGCATTGTGAAACTCACATCAAGAGGGTTGGGGGAAAATGGGGAACACATTAAAGTATGCCTATAATATATTTCAAGCAGTCCGACCATCAAACACATGCATGATCAAAGTTCGGCACTCTTCAAAGACTTAACACATGCATTATGAAGCTCGCATCAAGCTAAGGCTATTCTGCGTAAGACAGTAATGCTATAAGAAAAGTGAGGAAAACTCTTAAATCCGAATTAGGCATACAATAAAATAAACATGAAATAAACATGAAGACAACAATAAATACATTAGGATATAGAGGCACCTGTTTAGCACGCGTTTTCTTCTCTTTTTGCATTAAGGGGATTTCTTCATACATTCTGTTTACTACTGATGATTAATTATTCACATATTAGCCTTATCCTTGCATAGTTTCCCTCTCCACAAATCCCTAAATAAAAGTTGAATTTCCAGCGAATCAAACAACTTTCAACCTGTGTTTGGACGCCTTGACGAATTCCATGTTTATGTCTTTGCTACTAATATATGAAACAGGTAAACATGGAGATACAGACAAAGACAGCTAATGATTGATTCAACCAAGGTTTAGATTTGGAAATAAGCTGTTTAAAAAGGCATGGCTTCATATTTGCAAAGGTGCCATCGAATAGTAATACAATTATCAGGCCCTGGTTTATTAGTTTTTTGAAGGGTCACGGAAAATCTCATTACTACGTCAGCTCTTCCAAACACTAAACATTTATTTCTCATTTAAGTCCCCATTCATCACTAACTTCTTTCTTCCTCTATTTTCTTCAACTGACCCAATCTCAAATCAAAGACCTGATTTGTTCAAATCATTTCCACACATATGCTTATCTTAGTTTTCAGGAATAATACCTTCTGTCCTCCTAACCTTAATAATACCTTCTGTCCTTTTTCAAATCTATCTTCTAGTTCTTTGTTCTCATTCATAATCCGTACATTATTGCCCCTTCTTCCCTCAAAAAGTAAACGTAAACGATCCAAAACGTAAATCAGATTTTTAACATTCCATCATGTTTTCAGTTTATATCTTGACTTGATGTCTGACTCGTTGGGTATTGATTCCACCAGATATCTTCCACTATTCCAAACTGAAGTTTTACTTGAATTGAAGCTATTTACAATACGGGCTTCTAATTTTCTATCTCTATCCCATCTACTGAAACTTCGCTTTTTCAAGCTCGAGCTCAGTTCTTAATAAACAACTTCTACCTTTCTCAAACTTCTCTGATTCAAAAACTCAAGTGTTCATCTGTTCGACGAGGGCCGGTCTGGGGGGGTCCCAGGAACGGTTTACGAAAAATAAAATGGATGAATATCGAATCACGATAACATCAATAACGATTCACGGAGAATTAAAAAGTTTCAAACACGAAACACGAAGAATGGAAAATCCCGATAACGTTGCACGAAAATACCCATACCGGCCCTCTTCGACATTTTTGGCACCAAATTACTCCAAGTGTTGATCATTCAGACATCTTTTGCCACCTAATTTTCTCTACTTATCAAAGCTCATTTCCATCTCAAACTTAAACGATGATCCATAACAAATGACTACAGCCTAATTCGATTTTGTAATTCTAAACTTATTTCTACCTTGAATTTTTATTTCAATATGTTGAGCAACAATCCAATAAAACAACCTCTTCTTTTCTCAAACAAAAGTGTTCAACCATCAGACATCACTTTTCCTTTGTTATCTCGAACTTCTTTTTACTTATCTGGAAATGTTAATTTCAAATTTCAAATTTCAAATGATTTCAAAATGCTGCGCAACATGCCGTATAACTCTTCTTTTCTCAAACTTGTCTTCATCAAAGAACTTCAGTACTGATCTGTTCGACATCTTTGCCACCTAATTGATCCAAGCTTTTGATCTATCAGACATCTTTTGCCACCTAATATTTTCTCCTTATCAAAACTTATTTTCATTTCAAGTTTAGTGTTGATTCGTCAAACGTAACTACCACCTAATTTTCTCTTGTTATCTTGAACTTTTTTCATCTAGAAATTAAGTGTTGATCTATCAGAACATCATTGCCAACTACTTTTCTCTTCTTATCTTAAACTTCGTTTCAACTTAAACTGTTATTCTAATACGCTGAGCAACATGCCATAAAACAAAATCTTCTTTCCTCAAACTTTTCATCATCTGATCTGTTCGACATCTTTGCCACCTAATTGATCCAAGTGTTGATCTATCAGACATCTTTTGCCACCTAATTTTCTTTTCTTATCAAAATCTATTTTCATTTCAAGTTTAGTGTTGATTCGTCAAACGTAACTACCACCTAATTTTCTCTTGTTATCTTGAACTTTTTTCATCTAGAAATTAAGTGTTGATCTATCAGAACATCATTGCCAACTACTTTTCTCTTCTTATCTTAAACTTCGTTTCAACTTAAACTGTTATTCTAATACGCTGAGCAACATGCCATAAAACAAAATCTTCTTTCCTCAAACTTTTCATCATCTGATCTGTTCGACATCTTTGCCACCTAATTGATCCAAGTGTTGATCTATCAGACATCTTTTGCCACCTAATTTTCTTTTCTTATCAAAATCTATTTTCATTTCGAGCCTAGTGTTGATTCATCAAACATTACTACCACCTAATTTTATCTTGTTATCATGAACTTTTTCATCTCGAAATTAAGTGTTGATCAGTCAGACAACATTAGCTACTACTTTCCTCTTTTTATCAAAACTCATTTCCATCTCAAACTTATACAATGATCCATTGCATATCACTACTATCTGATTCGATATCGTAATTTTAAACTTCTTTCTATCTGAAACTGTTATTTTAATATGCTGAGCAACAAATGCCATAAAATAACCTTTTCTTCCTTAAACTTCCGTCGTTACAGCTTTCCTAAACTTCTTTCTAAAACTTAAATCAACAATGTTCCCTTAATGCCTAATGTGCTTTGAAACACTATTCATCTCGAGTTGTTTGTCATTAAGAGAGAAGCGTTTCGGAAAATCTTAAATAATTGTTCAAATGAGTTGGCCTTATGAAGAAATGTTTTTGACGAACTCCTTTAAGTGTCAGACGAAAAACTCCAGTGTAGTTATTATGCTTCGCCAAGTTTTCTCAAAATCCTGAAGTTATGTACTGATCAAAGATCTAAACATCCCATAAATCTAGATTCCTATTTTGGAATGGCATCCCTGAGCAATTTTTCACTTTATCTATAGCTAATTGCAATGAGAACAATCAACGATCGTAAATGATGACCATTACCCCCGTGCAAAAGATGCAAATCGCAATCAGTTGAACAAAGGAAATCTAAACAATGATAAGACGAGATTTAAAATAGGGAATGATTTGCAGCAAGGACAGATGTTTGAAGCAGTGCTTCTACTTTACTCAGCCAATTTTCTTCTCAGATTGGAAATCTCCTTGGATTCTCTCAAATCCAAATAATTGTATGAAAAGATATTACACCGATAGACATAAAATGACATTGATAATCCCAAAAACACAACACATTTGGATTCAAACACAAACTGAACGGGAAACAACATAATCTCAGCTTTTCGCACATATTGAAATATATGATTCTCTCTAGAGCAAACGCAGTGATATCATTTCCACCATACCAATCACTCACCTTCTTTCTTATTGGTGAATCTTTATGTGCCTCTGAGAATATGAATTCATTTGGTTTCATTTTCGTTCTCTCTATTTTTCTGTTATACTCTGGTGAGTTTCAGACGAAAAGCTTTAGGAGTTGTTGTATTCCAACATGTGTACGATTTTCCTCACAATCCTTAAATTGAAGCTTCAAAATGAAACTTCAGGTGGGGAATTATTCAAAGGGGGTGTAAATGAATGTGGTTGCTTATTAGAGAAGTTTAGTATTGGTTTGGATATATCATAACTTGATATAACTTGCCAAGTTTTTGTTGCAAAAACGTTCAAACATTTAGGTTTTACCTGTTAGAAATAATCAAGGTTATGGGATAATTCATAAAACCTTCAAAGCTCTAATGAAAGTCAAACAACGTTTAACCCTAGCACGAAATAATTTATTTCCTACATAATAAACACCTCCCATAAAACCTTAAAAATGTAACAATTACTCCAATCAACCGCACTTGACTTAGAGTCTGAAATCAGCCACTATTAGATGCTTTACTGATATTAGGTTGAATTAATCTTTGAATCGAAGCAAATCAACAATGAAGCCAATCAATAACCTTGGGTGGAAAAAAGGAAAGTACCTTAAAAGTGGAAGCATTGTTCGTGCAATACGTACCTTGATATCAACAATCTTCTCCGACGAGAGCGGCGACGATGCGCTGTCGGTTGCTCGCAGCTTCACCGAATATTTATTCTTTTGTTCGTAATCGAAGCTCTGATTGGCTACCAGCGAATTACCAACGACCAATCGGAAGGCTGCACTGTCAAGTCCGGGAAGCAGCGTTATTGTTATGTTGTCAACATGTGTTAGCTGCGAGGGAGAAATAAGAATTAGGCTGAAACTAAGAATAGACTATTTGTCAGCCCTTTGACAAATTGAGAAATGTAGTCCCAACTGCATTTGATTATAGGCTCATCACCGTCAATCAGTCTCCTTGCAACTTACTGTGAAAAATTTTCTTTAGCGAAATTGCAATTTTCTATCGGTTTTAAGGTCGTAACTAGCTAGACAGGGGGGCGCATGAATTTCACGAAAAGATTCGAAAGGTGAACGAAAAGCAAATTTAAGCTTTTTCTTCATTGAGTATCAAAATATTGTAAAAACCACAACAACCACAGTAGCTAGATCTTTTTACAGGACTACGAACAGACATTAATCGAGAGGAAAGATCAGGGTCACATTGCACTGCTTCGAGTAGTCTATCTATTCATTGGGTTCTTTGTGCGTTGTGCATAAACGAATACCTTTAAAAGATTGCAAGTGTATTTGCCTGTTTTAGTTAGTATACCTATTTAGCGAGCCATTTAGCGAGCCACATCATTTCAACATCTAGCACTGAGGATGGTTTTTTACCGAAAAGCTTTTGCTAATTTTTAATTGTTGTATATACGCTTTTGAATCATTTGATAATGGCAAATAGACCAACACCTTACGAAGATTGCAAGTATAATTTACTTATAAGATCAAAAATAACAGAACAGCTTACTTAGGAGGGCAACAAGAACAAACTTCGCGAGGAAGCCTCAAATAGTTTAAACCTTGGATTATTTCTTTCTATAATCGTTTGGTCCTCTCAGTCAAATAATAATTTTACAATGATACAGCTTACAAAGTAAACCTAAGTAATCTGAATAGCTTGAATAAACAGCCTAATAAGTAATAAGATATAAAATATAGATCTACTATAAAAACAGCAAAATACAAAAAGTGGAAAACACTGATAATAGGAATTAAGATGCAGAATTAGTATCTGGACTCGTTCCTTCACAATATGTATGCTCTTAATTCATGTATCTAGCACAATCTCAGAGTGAGCCGGAACACTGACTGTGAATATTGGAGCTTATATTGATAGATAAATCAAGATTAAGAACACAGGGTGGGTATGGCCATGGGTTTGTGGCTATACACCCACATGGCAAGAAGCCTTTTTGATTGATTGACCTGATAACATATGGGCTGCAATTATAATAAAAATCCAAAACAGTAGGGCATAAGTGAAGAGTGCATTGTTAGTTTATCATCCCATTTGCTAGATTGGGACGGCCGGTGGACATCTGATGAGTATGTATTGTGTTTTGTATTGTAATTCAGAACTCACTATCTTTGTTATACATTCAACCTAAGAACTCATTCTGTGCAGCAATTGTCATTCATAAGAAGATCATCTAATGTCTTCGATCTAACAATGACAAAGAAGCGAGAAGAGGACTAGAAACTTAATTAGTCGTGCGAGTCCTGTTTCATTGGGAGGTCTGACTAATGCTCGTTTAATTAATACTCGCTCAGAGACCAATGCAAGCCATACGCGTCCAAATTACTCCTTACAATTATAGAATACTAAAACTGGTCGATGCTATTTTCAATGGAATTCCACTGATAGGGATTAAAACTCTACAGTTTTTGCTATTGAAGTTTGTGCTTAAAGAGTTCTACAGTTTTTCAAGACTTTGAGTTCATCTCACGTAATAAACTATTGATTATTTTCTTGAAGGAAAATGAAATGTATTGATATTCCACACATTTTCCCTATCTTTTAGACTGAGTGGAAGAAGGTTGATTTTACCAGCGAAAAATTGAGTCTTATCTAAGTTAAGTCCTGCAGGGTGGGCTGCACTGGAGGAATGGTAAACTAATGCTTTTCATTTCAGCAGTAAAGAATGCAATAACTTTTAAAGTAAGTAATGTTAGCTTGCTAAAACACAGTTTTAGTAAAGACAATTTAAAAACGGAAGGAGCCAAGAACACTAAACGTCGATGAATTGAGTATAAAAATAAATCACACGAAGAAATGTTTGCATTTGACTGAAGAAAGGGAATTTCCATGTATACTTTATTCCTGTTAATGATGCCATCTTGAATTAATTCAAAATAGCCCCCTGGATATCCCTTAATATAGCCAGAAATATCGGAAAAATAGCGAAACGAACACATAGATTACTTTAGCTTTTCGTCTGACACTCAACAGAGTAATACGTCAGAAAGAGAACGAAACAGAAACCTAAATAATTCGAATAATTGGCAGAGCAAGATCTACCTTTCACTTAGCTATTTTGGAATCAGTCTACATAAAAACCAGGGATTCCCCGTTGTGTAGACAGAAGGAGTTCGTTTTCGCCTTAGGACTCTTGAAGTAATCTTATTGGTCAGCTCACTGTATCTTTGGTGTTGATTGGTTTTCCTACACCATACCAATCATTCACCTCTTTTCTGATTGGCCTATTCGATCCACATCTGGGTATTTAAATCAGTTAGGTTTCTGTTTCGTTCTCTTTCTAACGTATTACTCTGTTGAGTGTCAGACGGAAAGCTTAAGTTTCATATGTGTTCGTTTCGCTATGCTTCAAATATTTCTGGCTATTTTGAAGCTTTGTACCATCAAAAGACTGTTATATCTCTTAATACATTACTTTATCTTGTGATGAATCTGGGATTGTCAGGGGGTAAATTTGCATTTATTTAAGATGGTAGCATTAACAGGAAAAATTCTATCCACCCGATTCTCCAATTAATTGGAAAAATATCCTTTGGAGGGGGATAAGACGTTAGAGCTTACCTCGTTATCAGGGTCAACTGCTACGACAGTTCCAATTAGGCCACCAGAATTCTGATTCTCCGGAATCGTATTTGATGACAATTTAATTCCTGTGGGAGCCTCGTTCACGTTCAAAACATTGATGACAAAGTTCCTTGTTATGTTAAACGGATTCACGTGGTTTTCTGTGCATGTGATCTGAAAAATGTAGTTTTAGAACTCATCAGTCGCAAAATCTAAATAGCCCTTGGATTAACCCCTTATCCAATAACTCTTTTGTTCAGAGCAAAAGCAACGCCTCTTTTTGTTTAAGGGGGGATTTCCCATCCTCTGGAGTTCATTGTGATACCCTGACTGCTTTTGGTAATAAAGATATCCAAAAGAATCCCCATTTAACTTTTTCTAATCTGTTTTCAATAAATACTTGTAATAAGTGAGGGAAGTTCAAAGTAATTTTGAGCACTCAAATTCACCTTCTACCTAAGACATTTAAGCATTACGTCTGAGCTAAACTTGCTCATAAAAATGTGTGTATCTTGGCTTTTAGGAAAGTGGCCATTAATTGATAAGCCAGACATTTGCAATCATATTGTATTGAAATCATATATAAATGTTTTAAGTTGAAGTGTGCACTGCAAAGTACCAGATTGCCTACGACAAAGATATTATAGTTAACCTGCACGGAGAAGAGCTGCTTTTGTTCGAAATCCACCACACCGCTGACGACTAGTGATTTCTCGCTCAGCTGCAAAGAAAGGAACCGAGTTATTATGTCTTTAAGGAAAGATAAGAATCAGCTAAGGACAATTAATACTCATGTTTATGCTAAGATACAGCTGCTGTTTCAACCAAAACTTATTTGATGATGGGGAAATCGTTATTAAAACTCCATCCAGATTGCGAATAATCAAAAGCACACAGCTAGCTGCCATGAATAAGAACTTATGATTATGATGATGATTTTCAAGGCACTTTTGACCATAATGGGGCAGGTGCTATAACAATGTTGTTGCTGTTATTATAAACAACCAATAGAATTGAGGAGCCCCTCGGTGGAAACCCACGTGACTGATCAAAGTCATTCCTAGTGCATTTCACGAGTAGGTCAGCTAGAGTCATTGACAACCAACCCATGATTGGGCAGCCACGAAATAAGATGCAGAGTTGAGTCTCTTGAAGATAACCTTAACTTAACGTGATATATACCATACTCTTATCTAATACATACGATCTACTTCATAAATCAATATATACCACCCTATAGTGAAGATAAACGAATATACCAATTTTGTAGAATAATATACAAATAGATACTACCAAGAAGTTTTGCATTAGCCAAAAAGTCGAGGACGACGGAGAATTTCTTCATAATTTTGTAAAGTATATGAAATTATTGCACACAAACTCCTTTCAAGCTATCAGAAACGTATGTTGCACTCATGATAGCAATATTTTGAAATTGAATTAAATTCAAGTTCAATTAAATTCAACATTTATTCATAGAATCATTCATATAAAAAGAAATAAGAAAGATTTCGTTAATCACGCTGATCATCATGACAATAACGATAAACTGTAGTAATAAAACAGAATAAACAACGGAAATTCATCCCACCAAATAAAAGCCTGGTGCCCCAGTCCACCAACCACTTAGTGTGTATGCCACTTAATGTGCCTACCACTTTGTCTGTGTGCCACTTAGTGTGCCTAACACTTAGTCTGTGTGTCACTAAGTGTGTCTACCACTTTGTTTATGTACCACTAAGTGTGTCTACCACTTTGTCTATGTAACACTAAGTGTGCCTTCCACTTTGTCTGTGTGCCACTAAGTGTGTCTACCACTTTTTCTGCGTGCCACTTAGTGTGCCTAACACTTTGTCTGTGTACCACTAAGTGTGTCTACCACTTTGTCTATGTACCACTAAGTATGCCTTCCACTTTGTCTGTGTACCACTTAGTGTCCCAATCACTTTGTCTGAGTGCCACTAAGTGGTTGGTGGATTTGGACACAGACTAACAAAATCTTGATTATGATTTTACCTTGAACGGGAGAGACCCCCCAGTGCGATCCAGCACACAAGTGAAAGTCTGACGCATGGAGTATTTGTTGTCAGGGTCAACGACTGTAATATTGCCAACAAGTGTTCCAACAGGACTGTTTTCAACAACCTGAAAACAAAAATGACTTTAAAATCTTTAATTCATTCAAATATCATAATAAAAAAAAAGTTGATACAGAGTTGAGTTTACGAAATGCTGAAACAGTAAGTTGCCTAGATTTTTGAAGAGACTAAGAGGTGGATATCAAGCCAAAATGTAAAGCATCATATGCAATCGTTGACTCGCAAATACCAAATACTTGAAAACAACAGCAGGCTATGATATCCTGTCGATAACAACTTAAAATATAGAGTCGTATCAACTCATTCCTAATATTTGAATATTTTTGGATCCAATCTCAACTTTTTTCAAAGGTAATTCTTGGTTTCAGAGCCATGTTTAGGTGAAACCAATCCCTAAAAGCAACTTTTAGTGAGTCGAGATAGGTTTAATTTAATGGTCCCGTGTAATTGCAAGGTATTTTCTTTAGCATCCTTAAGTATTAGGTAATACTGTTACATGTGATGAAAATAGGTAATATTGTTATGTAGGAAATATTGTTATGTAGGAAATATTGTTAGTAGTAAGAAATACTGTTATATGTAGAGGAATATGCTATTTGTTTGTAATCTTTTTCTGTTTTTACCGTGGTAATAATAACATTAAATTTTCGATTTTTCGTTTCTGTGAGTTTTTTACTTACAAAACAGATAGGTACGGTTTTTAGCTATAAAGTACAATTGCTAAGGCACTTGGTTTCTAACTAAAGGGTTGTGGGTTTAGGTCCCTCCCTGTGCGCCTAGTAATAACAGTTGAAACACCACTCGCATCCATACATACTATTTAGTTTCATGGTGAATGAGGGACGGTGACATTTCTAGCTTTGAGTCGGCATAGTTTGTTTTCATTAGACATATGTTGGGAAGGAAAATGTTTTTCTCCCACTAATCAAACGTCCTTCAACATGTAATTTCTTCAAACAGCACATGTTCACAAGAGGATCCTATATATAACAATGAAACACCCAATTTCCTGAGAACACATGCCCGAAGCTCTCGGAAAGAAAACTCTTTTCCGCACATCAGCACAGATGATTATCGTTCTTTTGATTGCAGTTTTGTTTACGGAATCAAACATTTCCAGTTCGCTGATCTTTTCAACTCGGAATGAGCTGACGAAGTGGTTGCCGCACAGCTACGGCGAACGCTCGCAATAAGATTACTAAAAACAGATTGAGCGTTGGCACAGAATTCACAACTGCGCAGGGTGGAAAAGGAAGCGCACAAAAGCAGAGCATTAGCTTATTGTTTGCTCGATGATTTCACCTGTCTCGCACTTTGTAGCTTTGAAGATAAGTAGATGTGCAGAGAGCTCTTTGTCAGGCCTAAAAATAGCAGATTTCTCTCAAACAATAACGTACAGAGTACTCGCATAACGCACGTTTATTATCACATCGATTCAATTCAATCGGAGAGGAGATCATACGAAGTCTGCGACCCCTTTCTCGAAACTGTAATAACCATCGAGTAATTACGAAAAAGAATGATATAAATCCTAAGCAAAGACGATCGCTTGCTATTCCTGCACTTAAAGTGTTTGTCATCTCAAAAGCATCGCATTGTCTATATCTGCATCACAGTGCTCAATGTAAGGAAGTACGTGGTGATATAGATAAGAAACGAGAAAGCAGACTCGCTCTCTCTTATTCAAATTTTCATGTTTTTACAATCATCAGACAGACTATAATATAACAGGAAACACGAGACTTTGAGTAACAGAGAGCCAGTCTCCTTTCTTGTTTCTTATCTACTTTGTTTACTTTACATATTACAAGACCGTTGATAGGCAAATGCACTAGCTTTTAGGTCTGATTTACTTCTGAAGTGTTTTGAGAAGAGATAAAAGCATTGCATACGTGAATGGTGGATGGCAAAGGCTGTAAGTTCTCGGTTTATGCAGTAGGCAATAAGCACCAACTACAAAGCTAATCGAAGAAGTGCATCGATGGTATTAACTTGAGAAGATGGTTTGATAATTGGTTGATGGTTTAGGCACTACTAGAAAGTATGGAAATGATAAAAAAAAAAAACGAACTCCGTAAGATCTTTGTTTGAGTGCAAAGCACAAAGGACCCACTGAATAGCTAGACTAGATGAGGAGTATATTGATAGTCAGAAGGAAAATACGCGTTCTATCTTGGGAAGGTATTAGTCTATGCGCAAAGCATCGAAGGCCCACTGAATAAGAAGACTAACCTCGCAGTATATTGATAGTCGAAAGGCAAATACGCTTACTGTCTTCGGGAGGTATTGGTTTATGCGCAAAGCACGAAAGTCCCACTGGATAGGTAGACTAATCGAAGCAGTGCATTGATAGTTGATAGGCAAATACGCTTACTATCTTCGCAAAGTATTGGTTGATGTACAGAACACAAGGGACCCACTGAATTGGTTGACTAATCGAAGCAGTGCATTGATAGTTGATAGGCAAATTCGCTCACTACCTTCGTAAGGCATTGGTTTTGAGCGTCAATCGAATCGAAGCTAGCAGTCCTTTTGCAGCTATTTCAAGAACCAATCCTTTTGCCGCCATAACATGACTGAGACCGACAGCCGGCAGAGTTCAGGAAATTCGGAAACACTTACAATAAGAGTAAGGCAAGCGAGCAGGTCACTTTTTGAAATAAGTCTTGCAAACTTCAGTAATGCATATTGCAACGCCGCACGGGTGCGATAGTCACATGATTTATGCTGTCTTATCAGCTGCCTCACAGTAAATAACTGCGCGGACATTCAGCTTGCAGAAGTTGCAGACCACCGTTCCCATCATCAAATACTTGCATCATAAACACCGTCCGCTAGTCGTTGCTTTTTGTCACGCGAACCTGCGAGCTGCGAAACTACAACCCATAACTATGTGCGTAAAAATGATCAGGAGTAAACTAAGAATGAAATGATAATGCCAAACTTTGTCTTGTAGTCTCAGGTTCGAATACATGAAAATTGATAAGTGCATCCCATTAGAAAAGAGAGCCTTCCTAGATAAACCTGGGCTGGGAGCAACATACCTCCCTTTATTTACAAAATCAGATAGTTTCTAGATTAAAAATATAGCTAGATTGAACCAGTAGTTCAACTCATCTCGAATTAATTCTCAGACGCGTGAAGGAATGGAGCTAACAGTTTTTTTGATTAGAAGCAATTCAACTATTTTTGTATATTCGTTATTCTGGTTCTCTTTTTATGATTTTATGGTTAGGCTTAAAAGATAAGAAACAAGAACTGCAGTCCATCAGTCTTATCTCTTATAATATCAGATCACATGCAGATATAGGTGCTGTATAAGACAGAGTTCTGTTTCAGTTCTTAGTATGAGCTACATATAGATTTGTTGATAGTTTATAGTTGATAGGCACATACTCTAACTATCTTCGCAAGGTATGGGTTTATGTGCTAAGCACAAAGGGCCCTCTGAATAGGTAAACTAAATCGAGCAGTGCGACCCTGGTCCTTCCTCTCGATGTGACCACACCTCGTGACTCCTTTTGCCTTTTTGCCTGGAATTACAGAGAGCTGACTAATTCTCTCCTCACACTTTGTTACAGGTCTGAAGGTGGTTTCGAACCCGGGACCCTTCGAACAATCGGGGATCTAACCACTCGGCCATCCCCGCCACAACAATAAATTAATTGCAGTTAGAGAGTGATCAGTCTTTCAGTTCAGTTATCTTCAGTAAGGGACCGTGCACAATGATCGGCTATTTTTCAGCTATCAATATTCGGCTAAATTCGGCTATTTTTCGGTAAATAGCCGAATTTTTAAAAATTTTAGCCGAATTTTTCATAGCCGAATTTATGGAAAATTCGGCCATTTTTCGGCTAATCTTCGGCTATTTTTCGGCTAACTTTCGGCTATTTTGATTAGCCGAATGTTCTCATCATGTTCTAATCTGTTCAGGTCTCTTGAGGCTTGCTGGTGTTGCTTGAGAACAAAAGCGCCAAATGGTTTTTACTAAATTGAATAGAGGAAATTTTGTTTACTATGGGAGCTTGAGTGGATAAAAAGCTGAAAGTCCCACGAGTGCATTTGTTTATGTTTAGAACGTTTACCTTTTAAGAAATAAATTTGCCAAATCAACATACAACTTTTGTTGCTGAGCAAGAAACGCCCATCATGAATTTCCATAAAACGCATTTTATAAGAAACCGTCTGCAGGCCAATGCAAGAGACTCTTCTTAAAGAAAGAATTTAGGAGAGAACTCGGAAGGTGACTGGTTGTATCGTTTGACCAGTAATGCAATGCACTCATTTTTTTAAGAAACTATGGTAAATCTTCGTACCAGAGTTTCTTAGATTTCACCCTAGTCAAGGCACGAACAGTTTCTTAGCAAATTTCATAACATAAAAACCTTATTTTCCTTCATATACCGTCGTTTCTTTATTTTCTATCACTGCGTTAAATGAATGGATATAAAGATGTAAGAATAAATGCAAATTTCATTGCGAACAGCTAAAATATCTTATCATATGTAACTACACTGAGCTAGAAACAAAACTAAATACCTTACAAGTTAATGCTCTCGTGCGATAGCATGTGTGGCAGTTTGTTTTCTCGTTAGGAAAGATATGAAAAGTTTCTTAACTTTTTGGTTCACACAAAATCTCCTACCAAAGCTTCTTGAGTTTTGAAAATCAAGCCCTACCGTTTCTTATCCGCAGTTGAGTAAATGCAACTGAAGTCAACCATGGTCTTAGAAGAAAAAGAAATACAATACGAATTTATTTCACTTTCTTTTTACGTTGAAAAAGTCTTTTTGATATAACTAGCCATAGCAGCTAGCGATCAACAAAACGTGCATATAGCGCGCATGGGGATTGTTTATTAAGCAAATCAAGCTTACGCAGGGAATACAACATTGGAAGCTTTTTTCTAACACAGTATTTTCTATTCAGTTATTGTTTTGAAGTGTTGCTCTTTTAAACTTCAGAGCCACGGCGACACAATCGTTTAGATAATTATAAAACAAGACAAATAGTTGAAGCGATCTCGTGGGATTTGCTATTCAATTGTTTATTTCAGCCATAGCCGAATTTTAGCCGAAGTTTAGCCGATTTTTAGCCGAATTTTAGCCGAATTTTAGCCGAAGTTTAGCCGAATAAATTCGGCTAAATTCGGCTACGTAGCCGAACTTGTAAAAAATATAGCCGAATTTTATTTTAGCCGAAAAATCAAAATTCGGCTAAATTCGGCTAAATGCATAGCCGATCATTGTGCACGGTCCCTAAACGCATTTCAAAAAGAGCAAATAGTAAACAAATATACAGGTCTAGAGTTCTATACGGTCAGATGACAGAAAAATTGAAATTGAAAGTGAAGAAGAGAACGTAAGATGAGTTCTCCATGATCAGGGAATAAAAATCCCTTCTATCTTGTTTTATCTTCACATTGAAATCTTTCTTCTAAGTATCAAAAGTGACATTCAGAATGCTAACTTATATGGTTTCATGCATGGAACGAAAAGTCAATTCTATGTCTTTTGATCTCCAATTAGAAATCTTATTTATAAGTATCAAAAGTACCATACCAGAGTGCTAAACTCTAAAGACAACGTATTCAAACTTTAATATATTTCGGAGACGGATAAACATGGTGCAAATTATGGTTTACAATAGGCCTAATCTAAACTCCGATCAAAGCCTGGAGTGCCATGATTGATGAAATAAATAACATAAACTAAAATACTCACATTGCTTCCATTGAGCAGAATATCAGTCGGGGGATGGTTGACGTCATTAACCTTGATCGTTGCGATTCCAGTGGTGTTCAACTTTGGCACGCCGTTGTCAGTTGCCACGACAGAAATATTGAAGAAGGTGAATTCCTCATAATCGATCGAAGAGGTCGATGAAGTGATTCTTCCAGATGAGGTGTCAATTGCAAACAATCCCTTCACATTTCTGAAAAATAACAGAATCCATGGAAAAGTTGCGGTGGATGACTCCTGATAGATCAAAATGAATTAGATTGCACCAACAGCCTCAATACATGGAATCTAATAATGATTTAAGGTAATATTTTTGTTTCGAAATAGAACTGAACTTCAGTACTGGAAGTTCACATCTGGCTTCATGTCAGTACAGAGGAGGTATTCAGTACAGTGGAGGGATAATAACAAAGAGTCGGGTGAAGGGAATAACAACAAACAGTGGAGATGGTTCAGTACAGCAGAAGGCCAACATTAGAATGGTAGAGAGATAACATAGAGAACAGTGGAGGCTGTGCAGAGAGATAACATGATGCTTGTGGAGAATTAACATCAGTACAGTGGAGGGATAACATCGAGATTGACAGTCCGATTCAAATTCAAGCACTGAGAAGAAATGCGAAGAAAAATACCTCGTTTTACCCTGACCAGATCCAATGACAGACAGAATTGCGTATTCATGGGTCTGGCGAATGTCTTCATCTAAGGCGGAGGCGGTGGCAACAAGTGATCCTGCGGAGGCACTTTCTTCTATCGACAGGAGTCCAAGGAACATAATAGACGACGGAGGGTCGTTCTTGTCAATAACTTGTATGGTGAAGTTTTGAATGATAGAAAGACCTAAAATATAATGATCTAATTTCAAAAAAAAAAACAGCAACAAGATAGGTTTCAAATATCTTTTCTAGTAATTTGAAGTGGGTTTCTCAAAAATCCAACAACAGCATTTCTTAATGATGTTATAATAGAACAGTCTTTGGATGGTACAGAACTTCAGTATAGCCAGAAAAATCGGAACCATAATGAAACGAACAAAATGACAATCAACAGAGTAATACATCAGAAAGAGAACGAAACAGAAACCTGTTATAATACCCTACTTTTCTGATGTTGTACGGGACTTTGTATGTTGTCATTTCAGGCCTTATTTCATTGGGCACAATAAAAAGTAGGCATAACAACGAATTGGTTTCGTAATCGGGAGCGAGGTGGGGTGCTCAAATTGCTTTTTGTTGTAAGAGGCTAATATTAAATATTCCTGCGTCGATAACCTTACACTCATATTTACGTCCTATCTGATAAAAACGATTATTTGGGTGTTGATTTATGCCGAAGTGATTTATTTGAGTTCAGATTTATGCTAATTATGACCATCAGGTCGTCATTTATTCCAGAGCTGAATAGATACTTTGCAATCATATTTTGAAAACCATATTCATATAGTCGAGTGCGCCCTGACTTATCCTATTTGGTACTTACCACCTTGATCAACTGCTTTGACAGAGACTCTGTACTCATTCTTCTGCTCAAAATTCAGGGGCCTATTTGTCTTCAAAGAACTCCCTTCGACAATCATGAACGGCAGACTGGAGTCCTCTATCGTGAGAACAAACGTCTGTTTGGTTCTGTCTGGGTCAGATACAACGAGCTTTCCAACAAGGGCGTTGTTTTGGTTCTCCGGTACAGTTCGGTCAGTCAGTGTAATACTCGTGGGAGCCTCGTTTACGTCATCGACAATGATAGTGAATGTCTGTGCGAGGCTCTTCGATGGTACACCATTATCCTTGCAACGAATGTTGATCGCATAGCTGAAAAATAAATTCAAATTTTGATTGAATTGCTTTAGCGGTTATAATGTTTTACTATGTTTCCGATTTTCTTCGCCATTCTCAAGTCCAGTCAATGACTGTTACTATTGCAAACATTGTATGAAAGCCTAGTTAGTAACAATAAAATCCGAAATATATTCCAGGAAACAATACCCGTAGAAACGTTCTAAGTGAAAATGAAAATTAAAGAAACACGTAGATGTTTCAACAGAAACTTAGGTGTTCTAACATGGTCAGGAACAACGATGGAGATTTTTAAAAAGTATCCAAAACCATCAAT
Source organism: Pelagia noctiluca (assembly GCA_963924455.1). Classification (NCBI taxonomy): domain Eukaryota; kingdom Metazoa; phylum Cnidaria; class Scyphozoa; order Semaeostomeae; family Pelagiidae; genus Pelagia; species Pelagia noctiluca. Next base: position 3,489,828 of record OZ004315.1, on the reverse strand, counting down.
TGGTAGCCTCGTCCATTACAAATCCTACCCATTGTGGGGCAAATCCTTAGCATGGCTGATCATGAAATTACCCCTGTGCTATTCCAAATACATTCAAACAGACTGGGTCAGCTTGCATCTAGTAATCAGCTACTTAAAAAGAAGCTTCTGACAAGTGTGACGACAGAATGCATAGTAAGAAATACTCAAGTATCAGGAAGTAAGACAGCTTAGACTAAATCAGCCTGTAAGCTAATCTTGAAATGCTCTCATAGTCCCTTACTTGTAGCGTTGTCCTCTCCTAAAATCCCAACCACTGCGCTGCAAATCAAAAGTATGGCTTATTATGAAACTGCCCTTCCGTATTTCGAACACATTTCATTGAAACCTAACAAGAGTTATAAGCTTACCTTGAAGTGCTTTCATAGTCCAGCTTATCTCTTCTGGTAACAAATTTAGTGAAATCTTTGATAGCAAAAATTCCGGAGGCATCATACGTGATGGAACACGAGGCTCTCTGTCGTCCGGAATAACTCCCCTCATTATCAGGATCGGTAACTGTGATGTTCGAAATCAAAGTGCCAATCGGGCTGTTTTCTTTGACATTGTTGTTTGACATTCTAAGCAGAGTTGGTGCCTCGTTTACGTCCATAACCTGAAAGTGAGGGTTAATATTTTCAATAATCTTGATAAACACAAAATAACAGTCAAATTGGATAAAATAGCAGGACCAAACACACTGCCCTATCAAAGATACTTCAAAGTAGATCAGACGTGGGGCACAGATGCTTTAAGTTGTGACGGCTAGGCCCAATTCAAATTACTACTTGTGTCAGACAGTGATTTTACTATTACCAACAGGTACTTAGGCGTGGAAGCCTTTACAATATTAAAAGACAACACAGATTGCAACATTTCCCTCACCTTTCCAAAAAACTGCGACCTACTATCTTAATCTTAACCAATAAAACTCGTGGCCTGCAGTATTTTTATTTTGACATCTAGAGCTTCACAAATGTGATTGGGAGGAGAGCCCCATGAGCAAGATGGGTGCAAAGAAATTACTATGACTTGTTTGGAAAGTTTGAATATATGTTTGACTTCGAGGCAAATGCAAAACAGTTGGAGAAGAAGATTGCTCAACAAGCTATCAAAGGTCAGACATTACTGCATTAACATTAAAAGGAAAAGAACCCCAGTATGGGCAAGATATATGGGGGCAGGGATACCAAGACGGGGGCAGGAAGAGTGCAATTCCTCGAGGCCACAGCTTAAATAGACCCTCGATAAACAATCATACAGCATTTCAATCGTGTGTTCTTGCATTAGGGGGTCTCACTGTGGCTTATTTATACTTTTGCCCCTGTCCTTAAATTTCTCTTGGCGTCCCTGGGTAGATGAAGGACTTGCAACATGAGCCCAAATGAACGGCTGACTTCAATGTTTATGTAAAAAATTTAATTCATAGGGAGTTCAATAAGCTATCAAAGCTGGGACAAATCATATTTTTACTGCTGTGAAGTTCCATATAAATATCAAGAGCATACCTGAACAGTAAGATTCTTTCGAATGGATAATGATGGGCTTCCGTTATCTGTACTTTCAATCAAAACAATGTGTTTCTTTTTCAACTCGTAATTCAGTGAAGCATGAGGAGAGGTGTACAACTTTGAACCAGTTATGATGAAAGTCATGCTGCTGTCTTGTATTATTCGGTAACTGCAACCAAACAAAGCATACTCAATCAGTACTGGAATTAGCAAAACACAATACTGATAGAGTTTTAAGTTATTTGTGACAGTGATACCTATAAAGTCAGGGGTAGACAGAAAATGATATTTCCACACGCCACCATTCTCTCAAACAAAATCTTTGAGTTTTGTTGGAAACTAATCTTTAGATCATGTTTCTTGCAAGGATTTTGTAAGAAAATCTGATAAGGCTGAAATTCACCACGAGTTTGTCAATTTTCTGATAGGATATCTCTTCTTGTCTGCAAAGTTTTTCATTTTTACCTGAAATCTTGTATGCTTTGGGTAAAGACTGTATATGTGGAAGGGTTCCCTTTTCAAGTGCAATGTCTGAGCATTTGAGATAAATTTCTGGAGCTGATATGACCCAAACTCTGCGTTGTGTAACCAAATATAAAATTAGTCTACATTTCAATTTGCTACTTCTTTGAACGGACAAGGCAAGTTTATTGAAAAATTGAGATACGAAGAAGCCCAAAATAAGGCCTAAATTTTCAAATCAATTTTCGAAAAAGTCAGTGGAAAATCCTTCTTTCAAATTGTTTAGGGTTTACTTGAAGTTTGAAGATTTTCCACCAAGCCTGAATAGTAGCTGGTGTTCCCAACTCACGACCAAAAAATAAGTTAACTATTACGTGTGGCTTTTCGCAACCCCCTACAACCAATACTCAATCATCAACAGGATATTATGTTGCAAAAATGATAAATGAAATTAACAACCAACCTGTGTGCTTGTGCATTATCCTCATCTGTTGTTTCCAAAGTAGCAATAAGAGCATTATTCTCGTTTTCGTTCACAAAACCAACGTAGCCTCCATTCAGTGTGATGTCGGTGGGCCTATCATTCTGATCAACAACGGCAATCTTGAATGGTTGAGAGTGATACATTCCATTGCTGTCTGTAGCGCGGACAATTATCGTTAGAGACTTTCTCACTTCATAATCAATTGCTCCTGCTACCTTCAGCAATACCTGAGGATAAATAAAAATTATTCAATCCCATGTCTTTAACAAAACTAGTAGATAACAAAAATAAATATCAATAACCCAAAATGATCTTGGTTTTTGCAAAACTATCTGGATACTCTTAGAACTTAAGGGAAATGAAAACAATTTTGAGTTTCAACAAAGCAATATTCTGGTGTTCAGTTGCAAGGTGCTTCTATTGCTAACAGGAAATTAAAGTTTGATGAACGAAAATGAGGAACACAGAACTAAAGCAGTAGATGGGAATAAAGTTCTTCTTGCTCATTTGAAGAAGGTTTTCTATCATTCATATCAAATTGACAGATAAATCAGCAACTAATCATATTTCTCGGATACTATCAACCAAGACTTTGGAGAGAATGGCTGGACCTAAGGGTAAGGATAGGGGAGCCTAAGGTATATGGAGAGAAACCTTTAAGCTGATAAAGAATACCATATTCATTTGTACCGGGCTCCTTAAAGCTCCGGGCCCCCTAATAACTACACTCTGGTAACAGTTTACAAGACGGTCTTACAGCAGTTTTTCTACACATTATGACATATTGATGCATAGCTGCACGGTACACTACCTTGCAGATTGTTTGCTGCTTGGCAAATGAAGTCTTCGACGAGTTACTGCAAGGGGTTGTTGCATCCAATGAAAATCTTCCTTTTGCATTATCATCGAGAGTGAATGTTAACCGCTCCACCAAATCCTCGTCGTACGCGAATAATGTTCCAACTATAGTTCCTGGCGGGGAGTTTTCATTCACGCGCGGTGAGTTCTTGCTGAACGCTAATTGACCTTGCTCTGATGTGATTTCAATCGTTGCTGGAGCCTCGTTTACATCTTCGATGATTATCACAAAATCTTTTGAAAGCTGAAAGAAGCAAAATGAAGTTCGAGTTAAATCAGAGCAGGATTATTTAGTGAAGAAAAGCAGCAACGACTTTAGTAAAAGATCGAATAAAATCTAATTTTACTGGAGCAGGCTACTGCAATCGACATATACCACCACCGGGTCTCGAACCCAGGTTGTGGCCACCAAAGGCGAGCACGCCTAACAACTGTCCTAAACCAGGATATAAGGTCTAATGCTAAGATTTATTCATCACGATCTATTCAGCATAAAAAGATCTATTCAAAATAAGACTCAAGCAAGATTTGAGCCCACAGCCTCTAACTTCTACGGCAGCGATCTGAGGAAGCCCTAACCACTAAATCTACCCTGTCCCAAAAAGATGGATAAAAATTAATGACAGGCTTACCTTCAACACAGGACTTCCATTATCAGAGACCTGCACAGAAATCTTATGAACCTTCTGATTCTCATAATCCGTGTCCTTTGCTTTGGTGATAAACGCATCCTTGTTCAATGCAAAACTACCATTGTCGTCATCAATAAGCTGGAAGGACAGTTTCTGTCCAGCGTCCTCATCTGTTGCAGAGAGCTGACCAATCAGATAGCCCCTGGTTGCATTCTCTGGCACTCTATTGGACGATAACGACAAATCACGTGGTCTATCGTTGACATCCGTGAGGTTGATGGTGAATTCTTTTTCGAATGACAGAGGCGGTAGGCCATTATCTTGAGATCTTACCATAATGGTCTGTATTTTACTCTGCTCATAATTTAGCAAGCATGAGTCTCCCCCACGTGCAAGACAGCTGTTGTTACTCAATGCCACTTCTAGTCGATTGGATATTATACGGAACCGGCCACCGGCATTGTCTGATAGGCTGTAGGTAAAAGACTGACCGGAATCAGGGTCACTTGTCATTAGCGTTCCAACTAAAGATCCCAGACCCGAGTTTTCAGGGATTTGAGTATTTGACATGCTCACATCAGAAGGCTGTTCATTCACATCTAATCAGGAAAAGAGAAACTAAAATCATTACAAAATGATTAAATACATTTCTTAGCAACTAAGAAAAATATTATCATCAATACTTTATTCGAAGTTGCCTACAGATGATAACAAGAATAACTAACAAAGGAAAACTATTCAAAAAAGTTAAAGAAATGAAATACTTTTATGATAAAAACCTTAATTGGCATGATATATTCTGCATAGCATGCAGTTGTATACTTGGCATTTATGGACCTTGATACAAGCTCGTGAAAAGTCTTAACCAAGAAAAATTGGGTAGATTAAAACAAGGCTAAACTACATATTTTTCTGTTATGATTATATAGGAACCATTTTTATGGCTACCATCAAGACTAGTGTCCAAGAATGTTTTTAGCTTCTGCCCGGGTTTATTTCTTTTCTCTTTAACAAACTTAACATTTTTCTCTTTGAAGGTCAGGTTTTAGAGGTTCAATTTTTATGTTCTGTCATAGAAAACTATTCTCAACAAGCTATGATTCATGATTCTATCACAAGTCAGTGGATTAAAATTTTGCAACAATCCCACTTCAAAAACTACCAATCTTTACCACACATAATTCCATTACCAGCTACATACCAAGAATCAAACTCAACTGCCTTACCTGTAACATTAATAACGATCTCCCCATCAACAAACATGGCTGGTGTTCCGCTGTCAGAAGACCGCAGCTTGATCGTCCATGACTTCTGACGCTCATAATTCAACTCTCTCGTCGTTCTAAGAACACTGTCTTTGCCAATTTTGAACGGCATGTTCGTTTCGTTGTTTAGAATCGTGTAGGTGAAGGTTTGCGTCTGATATTTTTGCATGTCGGATACCTGGAAGTTGTCTGGATCTGTAGTTGACAATACTCCTGAATGAAAAATAAATATTTCATTAGAATTGTTGCATTTGAGCGAGTGAAAATATTTCATTTTGAATCGAGAATAGATCACAATTTTCATCTGGTACTTGGATGTCTGCAATTTTTGTTTGTCAGAAGTTAGAATGATAGTGAGTGTCATCCAAAGAAGAGACTATATGCCTCATGTTTTCCCTACTTTGCACATGCTACTAAGCCTCTACTAAAAATAAGGCCCTTGCAGCCTTACATAGGCTAGCAAGGTAGAAATGAACTCAAATAAACCAATGAACGTAAACATTGAAAATACTAGAACCTAATTTACTACAATATATAGTGATTTAGTAACATGCTACTAAACCCCTTCTAGAAATAAGGCCTCTTGTGGCTTGACTAGTATGCTAATCATTAACTTAGTTCATTTTGAACAACTTGTCCTAATTACAGACTAGACTATCAAGATAATAAACAATAGCAGGCATAAATGTCTTACCTATTCCAGTTCCGATTGGAGAGTTTTCAGGGATGGCATCACTAGAAATGGAAATGCTGGTGGGTTTCTCATTCAGATCTCTGACAGTAATACCAAACCATTCGTCGATGAATTTCGTCGGACGTCCGGAATCTTCACAGCGGATACTGATGTTGTAAGAGTCAGTCTGCAACAACAACCACATACGTACTTTCAAACTACCATTCAATATAGAATGATGTATTGTTATGTATCGTATAGGGTTGGTTAAGTTGAGGTTTTTTAATAATGTCAAGAATATCAAGGGAAAACTTATACATCAGACGTTTGCGGTCTGAATAACTTTTTGCAATGTGATTTGTTATTTTATTTTCGTTATTTCTTTATGAATCAATATTTCCTGAATAAAACTCAATTCTTTTATCTGCAATAGACAACATCAAAAAACTGATTTCTGTTATGTAGAAAGGTATAACTGAAGAGTAAAAAACGATTATTGTCTCTAGGTTTGAAAATTTGCACCGACTGTTCCAAAAAAGTCTTTGTTTGAGAGACACAAATCTATCTTTACGATGTCTATCTTTATCAGTAGAATTTCAAAATCAGATATAACTATTAAGCACATACCTTTTCGAAATCAATACCTCCATGTGCAACAATCAACTGCATGCCTTGTACTTTAAGGAGTAAAGAGCTACCGGAAGTGATGGAACACTTATGTGTTTGCCTCTTTCCCATTTTGCCAAGATTATCAGGATCAGAAACAGTGAGGTTACCAACAACAGTTCCCTGAATTGAATTCTCAGACACAATGCTGTTGCTAAGAGTAACTCCAGTCGGAACCTCGTTCACATCTTCGACTCGCAGCTCCAATGTTTCCGTGAAGCTCATCGGAGGCCGACCAGAGTCAATTGACTTGATAGTCATGAAATGCTTGGTTTGAGCCTCGTAGTCAAACACAGTACCCCGTGACAAGAAAACGTATTGAGAATACGTCTTGTACATTTCAGAGTTATTTCCGGCTGATTCATACACGTGACTCTGGCCACTGTCTTCGTCAATGGTTTTGAGTCTGTCAATGAGAGTTCCTGCTTGGTTTTCAGGAACAATGGCGTACTTCAACCCACCGATCAAAATGCCGGTAGGGGCGTCATTTTGATCGACAACATTAACCAGGAATCTCTCAGTGTGGAATAGACCCTCTTTATCAGTCGAACGCACGATTATCCAATGGGAAGACTGGGTTTCGTAGTTGACAACACTGTTCAAAACGAGGCTAACAGAGCACATCGATCTTGCACTAGTGATGGTCGTATTTTTACACATGACGTCATCACCTAGTTTGAAAATTCCGCCAGCGTTGTCATCCAGTTTGAATTTGATATTTTCAACGGCCTCGCTGTCATATGACACGATCGAACCAATCACAGTGCCGATTGCCGAGTTTTCGTTGATTCTTGGATTATCATCTGTGAAGTTAAGCTGGCCTCCTTTGCTTGTGATAATGGTTTTGATTGGAGCCTCGTTCACGTCCAAAACTTCTATGACGAAGTTGGCAGAAATCTAGAAGAAACCATATGAAGTAAAAAAGCATGTGGAAATGAGATTACCAGTAGGTTGCTGCTGTTTATTACAGTGTTTCAACCAACACCTACTTCTTACCTATTCAGGCTACTTCATGTCTAAGTTAGGCCTACTATGCTAAATTCAACTTAGAGAAGGTCCCTGTAGATAAAGCGTCATCACTACAAAATATCTCAGTCTATACATTTTCTTTCGTACAATGTTATCAGTTTGAAGTTTTTTTTCATTTTCCAAATAACTTCATTTCCACAATAGCACCAACAAGACAGGTTATGTCAGATGGCAGAGTGCTGTTCGTAATCTAGTGGAAAGTTGATAGAATAGAAACAAATAACCAGTATAGGGCGGGCAGAATCGCAGCACTAAACAACTAACATGAATCTCAGTATCATGCAGCAAGCGTTGTAGACAATACCCTTTCACAACTTCTTTATTTACTACAGAAGTTTATCTAGCATATCTTTAGTGATAGTTGGTCGCCGTATATCTTGGATGATCAGCACAAATGTTTCGAAGGACTGTCGAATAAATACAGCACGGTGATTCAGCTAGAGCTAGAGTATACGTTGATGCAATCCTGCAAAGAATGAGGCCTTTAAAGCCTTTCATTTAAAACAAACCGACCCTTACGTACATTGAGTGGCGGATTTCCATTATCAGTAACCACGACTGTTATTCGATGCGATTTGTCCGTCTCATAATTTGTCTCGTTTGAAGCTTTGTACAAATTGCCACTGTCATCAACACCAAATCTCCCACTGTCATTCTGTGACAACATGAATGTGAATTTTTGTCCTAAAAATGAAAACATCTAATGAGAGAAAGTTCAAAAATAATTACCAAAATCAACAAAACGGATGGAATTTCCTTATTTACAATGGGAGCAAAAGAACAATTTGTTCTAAATTGAACCATGTTTTAAACCAAAATTGTCACAAGAATTGCTAGAAATTCAGAATTTCAGAACTTAAATTGGTTGTTACTTTAGATGAAAACAACACTTCTAGCAGCCATTTCATGTAATATCATTCGTGCAGTGGAAAAGCCTACAGCGGCAGAATCTAGTCTAGATTCTAGGGTTAAGTTTAAAGGTTAGGTTCCAGGGTTAGGTTTGGTTAGGTTGTAAGGTTAAGATGTAGGGTTAGGTTCTAGGGGTAAGTTTTAGGGTAAGGTTCTAGGGTTAAAGGATTAAGGAAAATGTCCTTAGGATAGGGTAAGATAAAGATTTTAACATTTGCTTCATTGTTACAACTCAAAGTATTCCTAGCTCAACTAGTTCTCTCCTTTTCTAAATCTAGATTCAGAGTAATATAATTTGCAGAGTTTCACGAGGATCCTAACTTGTTGACCGTTGATAAATAATTTAGAAAGAAATAATGAATAAATGATATACATGATAATTTGTGATAAATAATACAAAATAATAAAAAATAAATAAGAGCAATAAACAAAACACTTTTAAAACTTCGTTTTGGTACAATTATGGGTAAAAATTTTCAGAAAGTTGCAACAAATATTTTTCTAATTCGATGCCGATCCCTAATGAATAACTATTCAGACTCTGATCCTGGAAGCTACTGAAACCAAAGCCACTCCAGCTTGAAATGAAAGTAAAAATCTCTAACCTTCATCTTCGTCAGCAAAACTGAAACGACCGATAACAAAGTTAATTGGTGCATTTTCTGCGACTGTGTAATTCGACAATACGACGTCACGTGGTCGGTCATTGACGTCACTCAATTGAATTGTGAAGTTTTTGGTGAATGACTTTGCAGGGGATCCGCTATCAGTCGATTTCACTTGAATCACGTGGTATTTACGCTTCTCGTAATTCAGCATACAACGGCTTCCACCAAGTTTCAGACATTCTGTGTTGGAGCTAGCAACCTTGATGAGTAGGATGGAAATCGTTAAATCAGGAAGGAGACATCATGAAAATGAAGATGGAACACAAGCAAGTAAACTAAACCAAAATTGGAAAAGGGAATGCAAGGGTATTCGATGATGTATGAAAGTTGGGAATGTTCCTGTGGATTTTAACTACTTCAAAACTATGATTATAGCTATGCCCAATTTACAATCATTACTGAAGTTAATTATCATTTTAGAAAGTTGATAGAAATGCCAAGATGTCTGAGTTAATGAAATGATTCTATTACAAAAGCACAGTAAAGATATAAATTTGACCAAAGCCATTTGAATCATTGCTCATGAAGTTAATCAAACACTAATACCAAAAAAAGTTCTTCATCATTTTTTGTTGATGACAAATTTGGGTAAATTCATTGGGATTACATCTGCTTAAGTTTGCTGATTTAATAAGGCAATGCATCAGAATTTCTCTTGTACATACAACTTTTAATCAAAGAAATCTGACTTGAATTCAAACCCTAACAGGACAGAAACTGGATAATTAGGAACATACGAACAGGAATATGAATTCATCAGTCGAGTATCAAAAAAAATATCAAATATTAAAATTCTTTTACCTTGACAATATTTTTTTCAATTTTGAATCGTCCATCGGCTCCATCTACCATTTGGTATACGAATGTCTGTGTAGTGTCCTCATCTACAGTTACCAATGTTCCAATTGTTGTGCCCATCATACTGTTCTCGTCAACTCTCGTGCCGGATATCTGCAATTCAAAACAGAAAATGATGAATACAATGATGCCAGAGAGAACCTTGAATTCTCCAAACATGGTGATAGAATTTTAAGAAGTCTTCATTAGTAGATGAGGCTAAAAAGCGTGAATACTTTTCAATAAATTGATTTGTAGATTTGGACCATGTGCTGAACTTTTTTCCCTGAAGGTAAGAAATCGATATGGCATGTTCACTAATTAGAACTGTAAGAAAATGACTAAAGTGAGTAAATGCACCCTGAATACTGCAGCAAACACCCTGTCACAAAAAGGGTGATTTCCACATCCTTTGGAATTGATTTAGGAAAAGTCTTTGAGTCGATTTGCCATGAAAGTGCTCAATACAAAGAGTAGAGTTAAATACATTAAGTAGAAAGAGACCATCTCCTGATGAGTTTGTAACAACGAAACAGGCCTGTCGAGATGGAGAGTTTTGTCTTTTAAGTCTCTCTCTTTCCTTTTGAATTCAAATAGTGGACATGCTGTATGCCCAGGCAGTTAGAAGTGAAACATGTGCCCTATTAGATAAATAGCAACTTTCATAATGCAGCCCAACTTTCACTTAATTCGTGTTTTGGACACTGTCGTAATAAATGTTAACGCTTGTCATGATAAGTGGTGACAATCATGTCTAATATTGTAACAGAAACAGCCTTCATAAGACGGAATGTATCTAAAACGTTGCTCTACTAAATATCAAAGGCTTGTCATGATAAATGGTGACTATCATATCATATATTGTATAAGAAAAAGCCTTGATAAGACCGAGTATATAGACCCTGCAGTTTGTATCAAATGATATATTTACCACAATGTCTGTAGGTGCATCATTGCCATCCGTGATCTCAATCCTCAACAATTGAAACTTCTTCAGAGGAGGGCTGCCATTATCTTCAGATACAACTGTCAAATCTACAAATGAGGTAACCTCGAAGTCGAAGGACCGAGTGGAGTAGAGGCCGTTTCCAATGACTTCAAACGAAGTTTCGTTCTTAGGAATACTGTATTTGAAAGTCTGTTTAACGACAGCTTGGTTGTCAGGGTCTGTTGTCGAGAGATAGCCAATCAAAACACGTCCTGGCTGATTTTCTTGCAGTTTGTTGTTTGTGATTTGAACCGAGATTGGCCTCTCATTGACGTCTTTTACACTGATGGTGAAAGCTTTTGTGAATGAAAGTGCACCATCAGAGCACTGAATTGTTACAGAGTGGCTGGTATCAGCCTCGTAATCGAGTTTTCCAGGGCCAACAACCAATTTGAGGTTCGATATGACTTTGAATCGACCATTGGCTGAGTCAGTCAAAGTACACACGTGATATTTTTTAGGATTAGTCACCATGGCGTCATCAGGGTCTGTCACTGAGATATTAGCAATCATAGTGCCTTCTGGGACATTTTCGAAGACAGAATTAGCAGAGATACGCATGTCTGTAGGCGCTTCGTTTACGTTGGTGACTCTCACAGTGATTCCCATACTGACTGACTTGGGAGGAGTGCCGTCGTCAACAATATCAAAATCAATGTTGTAAGATTGCTTCGATTCGTAATTCAGGGCAACGGTAGAGGCTAGGCCCAAAACGTTTTTGTTTAACACAAACGTGCCGTTATGATCATCAGAGAGCTTTATCGAGTGGCTCTGGTTTTTGTCTTCGTCAAGCACCTGGAGTCGCCCAATGATCGCACCTTTCAAGTTCTCCTTGACATTTACCGACGTTTTACCATCAATGAGTAACCCATGTGCAGGGTCATTCCTGTCTTTAATACCAACCATAAACAAGCGATGGACGAAATGCCCGCGATCTCCAGCGCGAATTATAACAACATGCGACGATGATTGCTCGAAATCAAGTTTGCCGTTAACAAGCAGATCATTACGGCATATTGTCTTTGAATGCCGATGGTTAAGCACATGTCCACAGTTTTGCTTATCGTCGATCTTGAATCTGCCACCGGCGTCGTCGTCTAGTGTTAGGTTCAGTGCACTGATGTAGTCGCGATCAAATGATTCTATCGCCCCGACTACTGTTCCAACGGCGACGTTTTCTGACACCACTGGTTGGTCGTCTGGGAATGTCTCGTTAGCTCCGGCTGAAGAAATTGTGATGTTAACGGGAGGTTCGTTTACGTCCAAGACAATTATTGTGAAATTTTGTACATTCTGCAAAGAAAAATGAATTTTACACAGTTGAGCAGATAGGCATAAATTGCAAATGTATGAAAATAACAAGACCCATATATCTAAACACAAACATGAATTTTTTCTTAAGCCATATTTCACATTTTTCTTGACTACAGCCAGGTAATCTTGTAATGACTTCTATTGCAGTTCAAAGAAACCTTTAAGAATTTTATCCATCATTGTAGCAGCTTAAGTTTTTGATGGTTTCAAATTAACTTGGCATCATAAATCAAAACGATCTCTTTTTCTCTGATCCTGATATGCAAAGGACAAAATCCCTCTCACCGATTAGTATAGTTATTGAGAGAGGTCCTCCTTTAAGAAATTACCCTCATACAATAGCTCCTTTTATTCATCAACTCTCTAATCTATATAACTACTTGTAAATTCTTTCTACATCATGTTTAATCTTAATTTGTATTGTATAGTGTGAATTTTGAAATCAAATGAACTGAACTAAACTGAACTGATGCGTATTTCAGACTGCACATTTATACCTTCTCACTTACACATTCAACAGAGCAGACTTCTGCAACCATTGAGGCAAACAGTCTTTTCATAAATGCCAGTTTTCCAACCAATGCAATTCGTAGTAGTAACAAAAAGGATATGAAAACTAATTCAACTAAGCAGCAAAAGTTGCAATTTCTAATGAAATCGATCAAGTATTTTCAAATATATTTGCAGTTTTATATAAGTCACTCGGTACAAATAGAATTCAAGTGAGACTTACTGAAGCAGGGGGGACCCCATTGTCAGTGACTTGAACTTGAATATGATGAGACTTGTCTGTTTCATAATCCGTGGCCTTCGTCTTGTAGACCGTTCCATTCCTGTAAACAGCGAACCTGCCATTATCGTCATCTAGAAGTGAGTAAGTGAAAGACTGTTTTGGCACATCTTCATCCATGGCTGTCACAATACCAACGACTGTTCCATAAGGAGATGTCTCTTTTACGGTGTTGCCAATAAGCCTCGTGTTGAAAGGTGGGTCGTTTTTATCGGTTAACTTGATGTTAAAGTCGCGAGTGATACTGAACGAGGGAGAGCGGTCATCACTGCTCATGACGCGAATTGAATATGACTTTTGTTTTTCGTAGTTCAATGGGCATCTGTTGCTTCCCGAACGAAGGCAATCGCCATTTGTGACAGCAACCTAGAAATAAACGATGATAGTATACGGCAAGGCCTTTGGAAACAAAATTTATCCTCGTGGCTAACAAGCCTTCATCAAGGGGTTACATGAAAAATGGGGTGTCTTTTCTGATAGAGAAAGTTTCCACAAAGGCTGCAATTGAAAACAATACGTTTTCTGCTACCAAATACATTATTATTATTATTATTTATTATTATTAAAACGAATATTTATACAGGATTACACTTTCAGTCGTACTATATATACATATATACACTGTTTTCAATAGGGTTCTGCTATTACAAAGAAATAAATAGGTTACGAAATCAGACAATATAAAGTAAAACTATTATGAATTAAAACTATAAGTTTTTTAAAAGTGTTTTAGATTTTGAATGATCTTTTTCTTTCTGAAATTCCTCTGGCAAATTATTGAAAGCCAAGGCACCTTGCACGTAAAAGGAATACCGAGCTGATTCCAACTTGAAACGTGGAACAACAACTGACGAGTAATTGCGAGTGGAACGTTTTTGCTCTTTCAGATCAATGACCGAAAATGCTATTTCTGGACCTAAATGATCTATTCATAACAAGATTTGAGGTCTTTTTCATTTTTGTTATCAGTTGAGGATAGCGAAACTGTAGAATTATTTTCATATTGGCTTTCTTGTCAATAACACCCTCCATATTGGCCGAAGGCGGGTTCTTCTCGAAGAGGGATTATTTTGATTTATCTTAAAGCTGGATTAAAATGAGTTTGAATTTGAATATTAGTTAAGGTTTACCTGCAACTTGTTGTTGTTTATGCTGAAGATGTTATCAGAGTTGTTGACAAGCTTGTAAGTGTTGCTTTGCCCTGCATCCACATCAACAGTGTCAAAGACCCCAACTATAGTGCCGAGGTCGCTGTTTTCTGCTACTTCCAAACTTGACACCTTGAAAATGATAATTCATTTAGTCATTAAAAATTGTTATTGAATGAGTAATATAAATCATAGTGAATAAAACATTGCCATACACCCATTTCACCACGCACATCATTGGTTATTTTTTTTTTTTTTTAATACAAAGTCGAGTTTCGGGGGAGGGGTATAGGGCTCTTCCTTAGTTGGCATTTAGCAACAAGTTTGGCTTGAGCCAATAGTTCATATCTGGGTATGTAGACTAAATTTAGAGTCTGGCCCACTCTATGTAACTTCAGGCAAAAAGAGGAGAATCATGAGGTGTGCTCACATGAAAAAGAAGAACCAGGGTCATACTCCATGAAAGAAGATTCGTACTTTCCACTATTGTTAACCTTTTTCCAAATATGGAATGATCGTTGCAGTAATAAAATTTTTTAACGTGTTCGTGGACCAGAACATTTTTTAACGTGTTCGTGGACCAGAACATTTGGGCTTTATCGTGATTCAATCATCATATCTTTCATATACCATATACGATTGCTAAACCTTTTTCCAAATATGGAATGATCGTTGCAGTAATAAAATTTTTTAACGTGTTCGTCACGTGATATCAAGGAACATATATTTTACGCAAGATGAATCAAAATTGAGCATGAATCGATGCGATCTGTGAAAATTTTGCAACTGACTTTAAATACTCAGGCATTAACCAGAGAACAACATCAATGTTATATTAAACTATTGATATTGATGTTTCGTTTTCAAACTATACCCAACGAATGTCTTAAAGATTGTTATCAAATTTTATCAGGTTCACCATTTGATCATAGGCCACTGAGTTGAGATGCTTGGCCATTAAACTTTGGTTGTCCTGTGTCTACATTGGCCAGGGGCCTTCCTTTAGAAGGCCGGCCGTTGTACAGTTTTTGAAGTTGATAAAAGATAACTTGAGAAACTGCGCTCAGCAGAATGTTGATTATTTGAAACATGTTGACAGTTTTTCATTTCATCTTCTTTCAACTTCGCCTTTTGAAGGTTGCATAATTAGCGAAGTTGAATGAAGATGACTTGAAAAACTCCAAACATGTTTCAGATAATTAACATTCTTCTGAGTGCATTTTTTCATGCTATCTTTTATCAACTTATAAAAATGTACCGGCCTTCAAAAGGAAGGCCCCTCGTCAATGTCCTGCCCTACACACACAGGACAACCAAAGTTTAATGGCAAACCATCTCAACTCAGGGGCCTATGATCAAATGGTGAACCTGGTAAGATCTTTATGGCATCCAACAATCTTTATGACATCCGTTGGAAGGCTGGCCATTGCAGAGGTTGTTGAGTGTATTCAACATGAAATTAAATACTGCCTTAAGCAAACTTTGTGCGAGGAGCAACACAATTGCGAAGAAATGATATTATCTACTTACTGCCCGGGTATTTAAAGTCAGTTGCAAGATGTTCACTAAATTTTGATTAATGTTGCGTCACATGTACTCTTGCTTGTATCACGTGACGATTACGCAAAATTGAATTGTGTGTACTGCAACGGTCGTACTAGGCCGTTTTAGACCTAAAAATATCGGAAGGTGATTTTTGGTTGGCAAATTAAAACTTTCTGACTTTGAAATTTTTACAATTGACATCATCCATCAGATATTAACAATTCTTCGCTATTATTTGGCGAGAGAGAGTAAATGATATTACGCATGAAAGTTACTTTTGAATGTGAGGTCGTTAGATCTTTTTACGAGGATGAATCCAGGAAATAGGTTATCACTTTATTCCCAATTGTAAACAACATTCTCGCCCTGGGGAGGGTCGGTTGAGTACTGTGGAGGAGGATGTCCACTACTGTGGAGGATGATGTCCATTACTGTGGAGAATGTCCACTACTGCGGAGTATGTCCACTACTGTGGAGAATGTCCAGCATAGTGGAGGATGTTCAGTACTGTAGGGGGTATTATCAGTACTGCGGGGAATACCATCAGTACATTAGAGGGTCTGGTGGACATGACCGGAGAAGAACAAATTGAGTATCCCCCACACTTTAAACTGTACTGAACACCCTCTAATGTTATAATGGCATCCCTCATTGTACTGATGATATCCCTCTACCTAGCATCATCCACAGTACTGAATACCCTCTAATGTTATAATGGCATCCCTCATTGTACTGATGATATCCCTCTACCTAGCATCATCCACAGTACTGAATAGGATTCCTCCACAGTACTGAACACCCTCTAATGTTATAATGGCATCCCTCATTGTACTGATGATATCCCTCTACCTAGCATCATCCACAGTACTGAACACCCTCTAATGTTATAATGGCATCCCTCATTGTACTGATGATATCCCTCTACCTAGCATCATCCACAGTACTGAACACCCTCTAATGTTATAATGGCATCCCTCATTGTACTGATGATATCCCTCTACCTAGCATCATCCACAGTACTGAATAGGATTCCTCCACAGTACTGAATACCCTCTAATGTTATAATGGCATCCCTCATTGTACTGATGATATCCCTCTACCTAGCATCATCCACAGTACTGAATAGGATTCCTCCACAGTACTGAACACCCTCTAATGTTATAATGGCATCCCTCATTGTACTGATGATATCCCTCTACCTAGCATCATCCACAGTACTGAATAGGATTCCTCCACAGTACTGAACACCCTCTAATGTTATAATGGCATCCCTCATTGTACTGATGATATCCCTCTACCTAGCATCATCCACAGTACTGAATACCCTCTAATGTTATAATGGCATCCCTCATTGTACTGATGATATCCCTCTACCTAGCATCATCCACAGTACTGAATAGGATTCCTCCACAGTACTGAATACCCTCTAATGTTATAATGGCATCCCTCATTGTACTGATGATATCCCTCTACCTAGCATCATCCACAGTACTGAATAGGATTCCTCCACAGTACTGAATACCCTCTAATGTTATAATGGCATCCCTCATTGTACTGATGATATCCCTCTACCTAGCATCATCCACAGTACTGAATAGGATTCCTCCACAGTACTGAATACCCTCTAATGTTATAATGGCATCCCTCATTGTACTGATGATATCCCTCTACCTAGCATCATCCACAGTACTGAATAGGATTCCTCCACAGTACTGAATACCCTCTAATGTTATAATGGCATCCCTCATTGTACTGATGATATCCCTCTACCTAGCATCATCCACAGTACTGAATAGGATTCCTCCACAGTACTGAATACCCTCTAATGTAATAATGGCATCCCTCATTGTACTGATGATATCCCTTTACCTAGCATCATTCACAGTACCGAATGGAATTCCTCCACAGTACTGAACACCCTCTAATGTACTGATCTTGCGTAGTACTGATCATGAGAGAGTAATACTTGTCTTCGAAATCATTTCGAAGTGAGTTAACGCTTGTTGCGGATCTTTTCTTGAGATCTAGACTTAAACAATTCTAGTAATGGATAGAGGAATGCTAGGCAATTTGAAAATTTTAGTTCTGGTCCAGTTGGCAATAGCAGCTTGACAAACTTTTGTATGCAAGATACCATTGACATTTGATACAAACAAATTGTGAGATAGTAGTATAAACTTTTAAGTTAAAAGCAATTTCAGCACTAAAGTTTCCCTTCAGCTAAGCAATTTGCAGTACGAAGCTCCAGCTGAAAATTGCTTAAAAAAATGCATGTATTCATTTTCTTCGAGATATTCTTAACTAGTAAGAGTCAGGATCATAAATAAATCCTAGGTTCGAGATTCAACAAACTTCATAACGAAATATCAACAATCCGCTTCAATGTTCATCAATAGGGTAGGGATGGCCGAGGTTAGGTCACTCGATCCTGTTCAAAGGGTCCCAGGTTCCAAATCACCCTAAGACCTGTCACAAAGCGTGCAGAGTGAATTTGCCAGCTCTCTTTAATTCCAGAGAAAAAGGCAGAAGGAATCACGAAGCGTAATCATATCGAGAGAAAGGATCAGGGTCGCACTTCTCGATTAGTATATCTATTAAGTGGGCCCTCTGTGCTTTGCACTAAGACCAGTACATCACGAAGACAGTTAGTGTATTTATCTATTAACTGTCTTAGCTCAAAATCTTACAGAAGATGATTAGGACAAATATTACTCACTGATGAACATAAGGGAGGAAGAACAAATCAAGTATCCCATACAGTGCTGAACACCCTCCAATGAATTGATGGTATCATCCAGAGTATGAACACTCTCTAACGTATTGATTGAATCTCTAAAGGAACAGAACACCCTCCACAGTAATGGATATCCTCAACAGGACGTTCCCCAGGGCGAGAATGTTGTTTACAATTGGGAATAAAGTGATCAAATGTAAAGATGTCAAGTCAGGAGTTTTAGTTTGCCGAACAAAAATTCAACAGACCCTGTAGTGTACTGATGGTATTCCCCGCAGTACTGATAATACCCCCTAAAGTACTGAACATCCTCCACTATACTGGAAATTCTCCACAGTAGTGGACATCCTCCTCCACAGTACTCAACCGACCTTCCCCGTGGCGAGAATGTTGTTTACAATGGGGAATAAAGTGATAACCTATTCCTTGGATTCATCCTCTCAAAAAGATCTACCGACCTCACATACAAAAATAACTTTCATGCGTAATATCATTTACTCTATCTCGCCAAATAATAGTGGAGAATTGTTAATATCTGATGGATGATGTCAATTGTAAAGATTTCACAGTCAGAAAGTTTTAATTTGCCAAACAAAAATCATTTCCCGATGAATTTTAGGCCTAAAACGTCCTAGCACGACCGTTGCAGTAATCACAATTCAATTTTACGTAATTGTCACGTGATATCAAGCAAGAGTACATGTGACGCAACATTAATCAAAATTTAACATTAATCAACCCGCTCCATGAAAATTTCACAACCATCTTTGAATACCCAGGCAGTAAGTGGAGAATATCATTTCGCCGCAAATATGTTTCAAACAATAAGCATTCTTCTGAGTGCGATTATTAAAGTTATTTTCTATCAACTTGAAAAACTGTGGAATGGCCGGCCTCCAAAAGGAAGGCCCCTGAGGAATGTTCTGCCCTACACACAGGGCAATCGAAGTTTAATGGCAGCGCACTTGAACGCTGGCATTTATGATATTCTTAGCAACATGGTAAGATTTTATAATACTTTTAAGGAAATACCTTTAATGAAGTTTTCCAACAAAGCTCAATTTCAATTAAATAGATGTACTAGTGTAGTTTCCAGTTTAAGTTTCTATCAATTAATATTTCAAATGGAGTGCGAAACTCAAATCACACAGTCATATTCATCAACCTAGAACTAACCTTAATCTCCCTATGAATTGCCTGATAACATCTATGTTCTTCCATCTCAAGAATCTTTCGAAAGGATTTGCAAGAATGAAAATAAAGTGGATAGGATTCGAGCCTACGACCTCTTGAGTCTGCGCCTCAACTGATCTACCATCTGAGCAACCAGGACGATCCGTTTAATCAACCAACCCAAGTACTATCAACCACACGAATTGCACCAACACTGACTGAATTCATACTCACATATCATTTTGATTGGTTTTCAATTTCCTGCATTATCTCATCTTCATGTTTAGCAAATCAACTGAAGGTCAAGATAAAGTCATAACTAAACAGCTTTTGATAGGGACAGAATCATTCCACCTTCAGGCCAGAGGCTGCGAGGTGGGGTGAAAACAGCACAATTTCATCAGTGTAATCTCATCCCAATTCTGCCTTATCAGCTAGAGAGTGGGATTAAATTTCACATACAAACAAGATATTTCTCAGTGTTTTCATCTTTAATTGCTCTCCTACCTAATCTATCCCATCTTCCAGCTTTTATCTCACCTTCTATCTATTATATAAGAGGAGAGTTTCAAGCCAATGTAAAATCCCATCTCCGATTAAGTGAGATTTCTCTCGGCAGGGATGAGGCATTTTCTATATAAATAGAGGTTCTATATAAAAGATTAAAGATTTTCTAAATAAAATTTAATACAGTTGTTTGTTTTTAAGGGAGATATGAATGGTTTTTTCAATATCAACAGCCCCTTGGTGCAGTTTTCATATATGATACCCCAGAACAATAAGAGAAATAGAAATTGGGATGGGGTAAATGAATTTAAACGTTAACACCCCCATGTAATTTCATTTCAAGCGAACTTCATCTGGTTTCACCCTCGACCAAGCCATCCAAACAGGAGTAGACAACCCATCCGTGAAGAGTGTTGGCATCGTTGCCGGAGATGAGGAGAGTTACCGAATATTTGGTAAACTCTTCGATCCAATTATTAAAGAAATTCACCGTGGCTTTTCAAACACTGACTGTCATACCACAGATTTGGATGCCTCGAAAATCAAGGGCGGTGTCTTTGACGGAAAATACGTTTTATCATCATCTTGTCGTACAAGGCGTTCAATCAAGGGTTACAATCTTCCTCCTCACTGCACAAGAGCTGAGAGAAGACACGTAGAGAAAGTCATCAAGGAATCTCTTGCTAAGCTTGGTGGTGAGTACCTCAACCAAACTTCAAACGCCTGGGTCTGAGCCTAGTATTCCTACGATTTTATCTCAGAAATACTCTTTACTTTGGTTAGAGTCAGAATCAAAAACAAATTTCAGGTTCGAGATTCTATATATTTCATGAAGACAATATCAATAATAAGCTTCGATTCTCTTCCAGATGATTTCAAAGGGAAGTATTACTCTTTGATGAACATGACAAAAGATGAACGAATCGAGTTGGCCAAGGATGGTTTACTTTTCGAAAAACCACAATGTCCGGTTATAACAAGTGCTGGGATGGCTAGAGACTGGCCTGACGCACGAGGTATCTGGCAGAATGAAAACAAAACCTTTCTTGCACGAGTGAACGAAGAAGACCACACCCAGTTTATCTCTACAGGAAAGAGTGGTGACGTCAAGGCAGTTTTTGAACGTTTCTGTGACGGATTGAAGAAGGTGGAGATGGAACTAAATCAGGCTGGCGAAGGATTCATGTGGTCTCGGCATCTAGGGTACATTACAACCTGCCCTTCGAACCTGGGAACTGGCTTGGAAGCAAGCGTAAAAGTAAAACTGCCTCTTCTTTCAAAGGTATTACGTTGCAACTACTCGATAACTTGATTATATATTTGTTGCACTATTTCAATGTTTTTTGCTAACTAATATAGCTTGCCAGCTAATCTACCCTATAGATTATTGATTTTTTTCAATTTGCTTTTCAGCATGAAAAGTTTGAAAACATCGTCAAGGCTTTGCATTTGAAAATGAAGAAAATTGGTAAGAGATTTTCATCATCTATACTCGGGAAGGAATTTTACGTAAAGTAAAACATTTGAGATATTTCAACCTCACGCAGGGGGTCAAAATAAGTGCCTTTTCTTCTCTTAGTACTAATACCATAAAGCAAAAGTATATTTATAGAATCAACTAGAGAGTGCTAGTTTAAAATATATTTCTGATAAAATACCTACTAGACCAGATTGAAAACAACCCGATTGACAAATCAATGATTTCTGTTATATCACATTACATATATGTGTAGTTACATATGTTCATATATAAGCACTGGTTGGCAGAAAAGAGACAGGAATCTACACTTTCATCTCGACAAGCCTGTTTCGTGATCTCTCACTCATCAGGAGATGTACGTTGAACTAGTGCTTATATATGCTCTACTTCAACGTATTGAGCACTATTCTCTGGGAACCAACATACTGGCTGTATATGTTCATATATATATATATATATATATATCATATATACAATATTTGTTATGGCTTTTCAGATGACAACACCGATGCAGGAGAAACTTTCGAAATCTCCAACATCGATCGTTTGGGTGTCTCTGAGGTAGGTTGAAACAGACTGAATTAAGAAATAAACTGTGCTTTTTTAACGTTTTGATTTCATCTTCATCAGCAGATATGTTCAGTTTGAAACATATACTTGTTAAAGTATTAAATATAAGTTCAGCCATGAAGAACTCAGGTCCTCAGCTGGTAGGGTAGTTGAGGCACAAACTCAAGAGATCATGGGTTCAAATCCTTCCCTAATAATTTCAATTCTCACAAATCATTTCGACTGCACTTTAACAAACATTTCTTAATAAATCTGATTCAAAAGAGAGTTCCTTCGTTTACCTTTCTTCATATTTCTAGGTTCCTTACTTTTAAGCTGATAAACAAATTCTTGAAAACGTATTTTTAAATTTCAGGTTGAGATTGTGCAAAAAGTAATTGATGGTGTGAACAAAATGATTGAATTGGAGAAGAATTTGGAGAGTTTCCAGAAGAAGGTCGACGATCTTCTTTCTGGAAACCTCCAATAAAACACTTGTCGCATGCCGGGCCCAGCTAATTGTAATCCTATGTAGTTCTAAAATGTTGAGAAAATCAAAAAAATATATATAGAAGAAAATCCAAAAAGTATTGTAGAAAAAGAAAAAAATATAAAAATCCAAAAAAAATTCATATAGAAGAAAATCCAAAAAAAACTTTTACAGAAGAAAATCCAAAAAAAAAATTATAAAGAAAAAAATCCAAAAAAAACTTATACAGAAGAAAATCCAAAAAAAATTCATTCAGAAAAAATCCAAAAAAATTAACAAAACGATTAAAACACTTCTGGAAAATCAAACAAATTTAACAGCAGAAAAAATGTTTGCTTTAGGATATAAAAAATGCCTATAAAACCTAAATTCTTAATTCAAATAATTATAAACAAGTACAGTTATAATTAATATAACAAATAGATTGATAAAACTGATGGCTGTTTGTTAGAGTCACATTTTGTTTTTGCTTTCTCTGCTTTCTTTTCTTTGTTGCTTCCCTTTCAGCAAACTTTGAAAGAAATTGTGATATTTAATGGGAATATGTTGCTTGAAGTCGAGCATTGGGGATGGCTCCTTGGGTAGCATATTATCATTAAATACCAAACAATTTCTCAATGGCTTGCTGATCAATTAAATTCTTTTTTCTTAAGATATAAATCATAAGAATATGATAGTTTACAGATCAGTTTGGGTTCGTACTTGAGGCATTGGATTCGTTACTTATTTTCAGTTGAGCTTCTTTGGGGATGGCCTGCGTTAAGACTTGATATTTGGTAAAGAGTAAGCTTGTCTTGCTATATATCTCTGTTAAATATAAAGTCTGCATGTTCATTATTTTTGGGGTGTGCTCCTGAATCCTAAATGGCGAATACAGTGCTGATTTTATTGATCTCTTTTGGTTCGTAGATTATCATATTTTCAGAAATCATAGCTTTAAATAACTAATAAAACACTGATCTTTCTTGTATGCTAACTTCTCTTTCATATTTCTATACTTTCTCTAACAACAGTCAATGGGGGAAGGGGACAAGGGGTTGGGATTGGGATAAGGGTAAGGTATTGGGTGGGTATGGTTTGGGGTAGTGATGGTTCAGGTGATACTCAGTATGCCTGTTCCTTTGAGGTAAGGCATTTTCTATCTCCGGAAGCATTCATTTCGTCTGCTTAATACAAAATCAATTCTGTCATTTTAAGGTTTCCAACATTCCTACTTCTATCTATCACCGCTTTTCTTTCTTAATAATCAATGGCTATCTTTTCGGTTTCATGATCTTTCTGAGAAAATCATCGGTATCAAATTTAGTGTAGTTAATTCGTGTATTCATGTGCAATTAGTTTGTGTATGATTGTTGTATAATTCATGTAGAGCTGGGCCCGGCAGACATTAAAAAACATTGTGTGGTTGTATGAATTGTAGTATTAGTATTTGTAGATAAATTGTAGACATGATACCGGTACAAGAGTCTTTTTTTTTGTCTGCTGGATGAGAGAAATTTCATCTACTTATCACAAAAGAGAGTGAATGAAGTTGGAGTGACCCCCATCGGCATTAGCATTTTTAAGTCTAACTATTCAACCAGGTCTTGGTATATCCAACATAGGGTGTATCATGGAAGACTAATGAATAGCTAAGGTTAACCTTATCACTGGGTGGATGCCACTACTGTTCTCAATATCCCTAAAACGGTCCAAGTCAGATCATTTTGGCATTTCCTAGCTCATGTAGGGTAACATCTAATTTGATCATTCCTCTCAACAAAGTTTGACTTTATTTGAATTAGGGAATGCAAAATAGTAGCTGCAAAGGCCAGATAACGCCTTTTCTATATCTCTGTATTTTAACATAAACCATGATCAGCTGCTTTGCTGTGGCAGCCTTGGGTGCTACCCTTGAAAAAACCCTCGAAAAGACTTTATATCACTCCATTCAGCTGTTAAGGACGGGATTCCCCTCAGTATATACAACATTCTACCATAAAACATCAGTAGCTCCTCAGCCGAGGAAGGCATTGTTGATCCGTCAAAAAGTACCCTTGAAAATACAACTTGTCTCCATCCCTCATTTCAACTCTGAGTGTCGCATTCTATCTCTGCCCTGGCTTAAAATCCGACAAAACATTTTCTTGGACTAAATTTGAAATCATACCCACCAATACAACATATCTCAATGCACGAAACCATCTTGTATCCAGTATAGAATTCACTGTATCCAGGGCTTTCCTGCTTTTGAAGATAACATTAACAAAATATGCATATGATTGCACTTACCACTATGTTAGTTGGTCTTTCATTGACGTCATCAATGCTGATGGTGAATGACTTTGTCGTTGATAATGGGGGATTCCCGTTGTCAGTACTCTTCACACCAATAGTATAGCTAAAAAATGGAAGGTAAGAATTAATCACATAACCAATCACCATCAATCCTTAAAAAAGCTCCTGGGAATCATCTGTACAAAGTGAGAGGTCGTTGGTTTGAGTACTCTTCAGGTCTTTCCATTCATACAAATCATCTCGATAAAAATGACAACGAATGAACGGTCCATCCTTTCATAGTAAGAATTAAAGTTGAAAAGTTTGATCAGTCTACAAACCTGAATAACTTATTATTCTTCTAAATGTCACAAAATAGAAATGTTTATGCAGCAGAAAATCAAATGCTCAACGTAACTATTCCTACCTTTTTGGTCCTGTCTCGTAATCAAGAGACACCATCGTATAGAGGCTATTTCCAAGAATCTCGAATTTTCCCAAGGAAGCTGCACCAGGGATAAGAGTGTAGGTATGATTGTCCATTGCATTTGGATCAGAGGAAGAAAATGATCCGACAAATGTTTTCCTTGGGCTGTTCTCTTTCACTCTCTTATTCCCAGACAGAATAATCTAAAATGACGGGAGAGCTGAGTAAGATCTTTAATTAAAATTTAGCAGGGGTGTAGGAAACGGAGTGCCCCTATTAATAGGCAGTGAGTGCTAAATGAGCTTTTTTAATATGCAAAGTTTTCCAAAGGGCATGAACTTGAACCCTCGTAGCAAGTTAAAACTCGGTTCATTTCATGAAAAATTCCGCTCTTCCACTTGTCCCTTTAATTTTCAGTACCCTCCTACGCCTTTGTAATTAGGCATTAATTGTGCAGTTACAAATATGTGGTATTAAATAACGAAAGAGTGTCGAAAATGCTACAAAAGCCACGGTTGAAGGTTGAATGTGGCTACTGATACACAAATGCAAATGATAAAGAATTACAAATCATTTTGCAGACTCAAAAGCCAGAACTTGTGTCATAACTTACATCTGTGGGTGGTTCATTGATTCTTTTGCAATATGTTGTTGCGAAGGCAGGGAACCAACGTGCATTAGCATCACACGATATCACAGCCGTTCCTTTCAACATGTGTGTAGTAGGGCAGCTCAGCGTACAAGAAGTCCCAAATGTAGTTTTACCAGAAGCACAGCGGATCCACGGGTTAACACAAACAGTTCCTTTTGGCACACCTAAAATAAATAACACACTTTAGAAGGAGAAATCCATCCAATGATTTAAGTGGAATAATATAACCCAGGATATTACTGAAATCGGGAACTTCTGACTATAAACACTGCCACTAGTCGATATCGAAACTTTCCACTGCATGCACTAGATTAAACTCTTGGATATCTTAAACTTTTTGATTTGCCTCTATGGCTCATAGATAGATAATTCATTCCTTGAATGATATTTAGAAATGCAATTTTTCAAGGCTTGATTCTAAGTAGGGGAAGTCTGGAGATTAGCAAAGAAAAACTGCAATCTTCCCTTGTGATCAAACCAGTAATTTAGAACTTTGCAATGAAAACTGTACTTATAGGTTAAAACCTTGTTTAAACCTAGTTGATGAGTTGCAGTTAACGTTGAAGGCCAATTCATGCTTAAGACATTGGACAATTCTCGTAAATTAGGCTCTATGAGCGCATTTCGGATGGATCAGGTAAATGAAATGTGTGACTTTTGAATGAGACTTTGTTTAATTCCGTTGGACGAAGGAAGCGTTTGTAAATTCTCGTATGTAAGGCACTGATAGCAAGTTACACACACCATGGTTTACGTCATCGTGAATTTCCTGTAAAATATTCCAATTTCACCTCTTCCTTATGGGAGCATAATGAAATCACAAAATACCTCTGAATATCAAAGTGCTCGTCCATTTTTGAGCAGAATAATCCCTTGCCGTCATTCCGTATTCGCAATAACAATTCTTTTCAGTTTTCGTGTCCACAGTTGCACCATTTGCAAGCTTTCCATTCTTCCTACGAACATTGCATATAGCATAACAATCTTCCTTCGATGCAACTATTCCAATTCTCTCTTCTGTTCCTCCAACTCCGTCACCTTTGGCCCAGGCTGCTCCTAAAACCATTCAAGATGGCTTTCAACGTTTTTGGCAAATATTGACAAAACCGATATTGACCAAACAATGACAAAACTAGAGGAACAATTCCAAAATTCTCTGCGATTAAAACCCAAGTATTTGCCAGCTCACACGAATTTCCAACACATACACAAACAAATTCAAGAAATAATCACATTTTGTCTTGAGGAATTTTCACATTGAATTTTGTTTGTAGAAGATTTTCAAAGATTTGATACACCGCAAAGACGTTGAAATATTGTTGTGGATTGCAAGTAGCAAAAAGGCTAAAGAAACGCTAATGGGTTCATAAACTCAAATGATGCCGGTTTCAAGGTGAAAGTTTCAAGGTGGTTCTGCCTGAAGCTTAACAACAAGAAAGATCAACAAGAACTCGAGGGATTCAAAGAGAATATCGAGGGGGGAATCGGTGCATTTTCAGGGTCGAGGAGTATTTCCTCAGGATATCTTGACTCCACAATCTCATGGTTCACTAAAAAATGCCACGACAAATTATCCAATAAATACGAAAATATGCATGCACTTATTATTCTCATCTTTGATTTTCTCATCACATCATCGTGAACTCAAGGTTCTTATCGTGCAATAACGGACACGTACACGACTTTTTTTATCGTGAGGTGAATCATGCCGTTTCGTTTGAAAAAGTGGCTATCACTCCACTGAACGTGAAAAACTGAAAAATCACACGAGTCACACCAAATCACCCGAGCACAAAGTGGCTTTCATGCGTTCAGAGCACAATGCAATAACACAATACCTCTGATGAAAGTGCTCGTCCATTTTTGAGCAGAATAATCCCGCCCCGTCATTCCGTATTCGCAATAACAATTCTTTTCAGTTTTCGTGTCCACAGTTGCACCATTTGCAAATTTTCCATTCTTTCTACGAACACTGCATCTAGCATAACAATCTTCTTTCGATGCAACTATTCCAATTCTCTCTTCAGTCCCTCCAACTCCGTCACCTTTGGCCCAATCAGGTCCTGAAACCATTCAAAATGGCTTAGCCTTGAGCTTCTATGAATTTCTTTCATTGTTAGAAGTTTACTGATGAGGATTATATTGAAATGGTTTAGTTTTTGGTTTATTTTCAAAGTAGGATCTTTTTTTCAGTGTGAAGAAACCTGGAAGAATTGGTCTAATTTTTGCAATGATGCTGTCGATGTTGACCGAATGATTGAGTAAGAGATTATGAAAGTCATTACATTACTTTACATCTGCTTTTTAAAATCTAAATCATGTATTATAAGTGCATTTTATCTGTAATTCGCATTTCTAGTGGACTGGCATCTTAAAAGAACACTTCAATATGGGATGACGGGTTGATAAACCATTAATTTTCATTAGAAACTTTGTCTCTAGACGCTCTTCTCAATTAAAATCGACTTCTTTATATCTGATGCCTTCATCAAACCTCATCGAAATGGCTTCTTCATGTTAACTTCGTGTTGTAAAAATCAGGTGAATAACGGATGTTTTTAGGATTCTCAGCGAGATTTCCCATGATGGAGTGTGTAAACGGCTAGGCCTATTCAAGCCGTACGCGAAACCAGGTTTGAGCTACAGCGGTTTCCTGACGTACGAATGAAGCAATACGTGAGATTTATTTGGTAGTGTGATACAATCCATACCGATCTATTCCATGATGGCGTGGCTACCGTGTTGTGAAATGGCAATTAGTTCAAAGGGAAGTAATCGTCGAGGCTTCACTGCGAGAATCGAAATTGAAGCTTGCGTTTACAAAGGTCACTCACTACCTTTGAAAGTGCAAAGTATATCTATCAACAACTTGTAAAGTTTTCATACTTGAGTTAAAGTCAAACTAAAAGTTACGAAACTAACTAGGTTAGTTACTACGATAGGATATACAACTGTACAACTGACTAGTCATAATTAATGAGATGATTATATGTGAAGGAACAAGATTAAGATTAATTAGATAATAATTCCTGCTAGGTTCTGGAAATCTTCTACTCTAAAGTAGAAACGTAATTCCCCAACCCTCTCCCTCATCCTCAACATCTCCACTCAAATCATTCAAATATTACATCAAGAGAATTTATATTTAACTAAAATCATTATTGTAATTGTTATAAATTTACTGAAAAGTTTTAATAGAAGTAATATCTTAAATACATAAGTGTTCTATATCTTTTTTAGCAGAAGGTGCAAAACAAATCTACAAGGCAAGAATCAACTCTGCCAAAACCCTATCCCTCTCCCCCTCCTTAGTTACTAGTTCAAATATCAAATCGAATCACCTCCTAGCAAATCTCGTTTAGAAATTGAGAATGCATAATTGATCTTCATAGCAGTGGAGAAAGAACGAACCTGTAGGGTAATAGTCGACTTTGTCAACACCCCTCTCCCCCTCTACCCCTCCTTCGTTACTTATTCAAATATCACATCAAGAGAGTTCCTAACAAACCTCGTTTGGAAATAAGCATCTACAACTGATCTTAGCAGAGAAGAAATAACGAACCTGTAGGGCAATAGTCGACTCTGGGTTGTCCACAATCTTTCAGCTGGCAATGTGTTTTGTTGGTTGGCTCATACCCACGAATACAGCCACACGCTCCATCAGATTTCTGGCAAGTTTGCTGGCATCCTCCATTTATCACACCACAACTGGCTGTGCCCTACAAGAACGAATAATCAAGGTATTAAAATATAGTAATGATATAAAGAATTTGGCATATCGTATTTTTGCCTTTGATCTCATACCCACAGATATATGCAATTGCACGCACACAGATTAAAAATAGATGACCCCCAGCGAAAAATGTACTGACAAAGAACATTTCTACTTTTCTATTCAGCCGTAAAATATGTGCTGAATCTTTTAGATATCTTTTCCATGCTAGAAGCCACTTCTTAAGAATTCGACGATACTAAATCGGGCATATGTCCATCATCCACCTTATGAATTCAATTTTAATCATGCTGTCTACTCAGATTATAAAGCCTTCAACAACTACATTATCAGCCATCCTTAATTTCTGTACTGTTCACTATTGATTGACTGATATAGTGAAATGTAACTTTTACCTTCAAAGAGGGGCAAATAGAGCCTCGGCATCGTTGTGAGACAGTGATAGTTCGAGACCTCGTTTTCATGCCAATGCCACACTTGTTGTCACAACTGCCCCACTTCTGCCAGCTACTAACCTGCAAGATATGAAAATCATTATTAACACAGATAGCCAGGGGAATCAGAAAATTTGCGCAATAAATGTTAGAGCCCTTCTGTTTCTCTATTGAATTAACTGGCTTTATAATCATAATTGTATATAAATTAGATTATTCAAACCAACTATCTAAACTGCAGTAGCTAGTAGTGACCAACATGAACAATATTGTAATTTGTGCAATTATATCATCAGATCCTGACTTAAACACTAGACTAAACTAGATATTTAAAAAGTAACCATCCATTAGATGAAATAGTTATATATTAGTAGTCCCATTCCTAAATCTTGATATTTATCTTTGTAAGTAAGGATAAGAAAAACATTTCCTATAACCTTATCTACCAGAAAGAGTAAAAAGCTAAATAAAAAATGACTTCTAGGTGAAAGTTTTGCACATTTAATGTTATTTCAAATTTCTTTGTAAAATCGACGCAGAATTTTGAGAACTCGAAATTGTCAGAGGCCAAGCTGTTACTAAGCCCGAGTTTGTAAGCTGATCTTGGAAAATGCGCAAAACGTTCCACTCCAGACATCTGAAGAATCCCATCTCAAAATAAGTTATGAATCACAGAGAGGATTGGGAAGTAATCTTTTGATTGTGCTTTCTACTGGGTGAATATGGCAGAGGATTTCATTCGCGCTCCATGTAGGCCCTTAAGCATCGCTTTACGCTTTATCCTCTTCCACTACGAAGACACATAAAATACTAATTGACACGTCACACTGCCTTAGTAGCATTATGAAAGCTCAACGCTTAAGTAGTCAGGCGTGCAAGCGGAACCGCTGCAGCGGTAGATAATTGTGACGCTCGCGTAGTTGAGCCATGCAAGGGCCCCGGTTTATCGGGAGCTGATACCAACTCAAACAACCCTAATCCAAAAAACATCGGCATTTTTGGATGTATTTAATTAACTTCCACATTTATCGAATCGAGATATATTTTATTTACTTATAATATCACATTTAAGATTATTTAGATTTATTCAAGAACTCAACACAATTCTTTGCTCACTGAAGTTTTCGCTTGAAATTCGAGAGGAGGCAAGGGATTAGAGGTGAGGACTGAGGGCATTAGGCGTTTCCTTTGCGGCTTAAGGAAGCACTGTTAGGAAAAATACACTAGAGTACCGCACCACAGAACTTCATTCAAATTACGAGATGTTCAGCAACATTGTGATGCTACATTTATTTTCATTTTTAAGAAACCGTAGTGAAATCTTAGCTAGCAAACAAAGATATGAGAAATCTCTTCAAGCTATATAATCTGCTGCTACGTTCTATGGCCTCTGTGGTCTGGCCGGGCTGCTCAAAACATGCATTGCCCTCGTCCTCCCTTTTACATTGCACTAAAAACATGCTTTTTGAAAAGACCTAGGCCTCTACCGTCAAAAGAATCTATTGGTTTTTGATTGGAAATAGCAGGGTAGAATTGCCCCACTTTCTCAAAAGACCAATGTTGATATTAATAAACTTTCAGACCTTCAGCCTTAAACGCAAAAAATGTTGGAGCATTCTATTCAGAACCCCGAGAAAATATAAAACAATGATAAAGAAATATGGATATCATTTTTAAAGTTCTCCTAAAAAATCTAGAAAGAAAAGCAAGGGTTAGTGCTTTAACATACGTATTTTATAATTTTTTATACACACCCAGCTAGCTTCGGTGCTATTACCAGAAAAGCTTCCTACATACTTTTATTTTTACGTAAGCAATAAATAGCAAAGTCTTGTCAGTTGATTATCCACCACAAAAGGATAGTCATAAATCTTTGAAAAAACGGGGGTTAAAAAGTTGCCTGATGTTAGAATTATACGAAAACTGGCTAATGAACTTGTTGTTAATTCTTCTAAGCTTTAAGAATTCTTATCATTACTGGTTTAGCTTCTTAAATTCTATTCAAGATACTTATAGCTTAATTTCAGAGGTTCTTACGCAACATATTTCTTTCAATGGGTTTCTCAGGTTTCTGCAGAATTAAAAACCTTTGACATGAATGGAATGGTGACAGAAAGAAGAGCCATCGCGCAGACAAGGTGCTCAGTACTGTGTTAGGTCAATCCCATATTTCAGAAAAGGCTACAGGAGACCACAAAACATTATAAAAATGCCTACTTCTGTCATCAACATTAAGATTGTGGAATACCTGGATAGGATATTCAAATAATGACTGGGTGGCCAAACAATATATAATCATGCTCATTTTGATGTGTCATTTTGATTGCAATCATAATAAGGTGTATTGGCATGAAAATCATAAATCATAAAATATAATTAACTATAATCAGACAATCATGTGAATGCCTTAAAAAGTATTCATCTAACTACATTTCATTCACATGGTTTCATCTTGATCATGATAAGAAATTGGCCTTGTCTTATAATTGAGGGGGAACTTATTGAAAAGGTATACCCTAATTCAACCAAATTGTTAACTATGCATGAACTAAACACAAATGTTTAAAACCAAAAGTTATACCAAAATCTTAGAATTGGAAAGTTGGTAGGCGCTTACTATCTTTTTTCGTAAGGTATTGGTTTATGTACAAAGGGCCCACTGAATAAGTAGACTAATTGAGCAGTACAACCCTGGTCCTTTCCTCGAAGTGACCACAACTCATTATACCCAAGCATCGAAAGTACACTAAGTGCCCCCAGTTCCTACTATAGCAGAGCACACCTCTCACTTGGGGGAAAATGTCAAACGTCAGCACCTGATACAAAGGATCTTGTATTGTTTTTGTGGGCACATAATGGTACCAAATGAGCTTATACTTGAAGACAAAATCATAAAAAAGAATACAATAACTCACTTGACAGTTCCTGTTCTCCCTATAGCTGGTACAGACTTTAGTATCAGTAAGTTTTCCACAGGGCACTCCACACACTGTTGGTTGCACTTTGATGGTTCGCTTTCGCTGCTGGGAACCAGTACCGCAGCCTGAACTGCAAACAGACCAGGTAGACCAGGTGTTCATCTGACAATCGATTTTGTTGATGACTGTGCATTTCTTTGTTTCGGCAAGATTAGAACTACAGGTACCTTTACAGCTGGCTGGAGTGGTGATTCGACGAGTCCGTTGTTGTAGGCCTAAACATAAAATTCAAACCATTAACGGATATTACATGACAGAAGAGCCTGGGTTTACAAATCCATGGAAATAGATAACAAAAAATTTGTAGAAGTAGGAAGATGGTACCATATTTTCTAAAAAAGGAAATGCTAAAAGGAAGTGTCAGATATAAGCTTCAGGAGTTGGGGAGAAGGTTCAAAATTCAAGAATACTAGGGACACTTTTACGCATAGTCAAGATAGATTATGGTCCGGGTAATGGCCTTTCGTTTTCACATCTTTGTCCTCTTTCAAAAGATATTTTATTTTCAAGTTATTCCATTCATTAGCCTTTAATGCATCTTTGAGTAACTGAGCCTAAACATTTTTTTCCACTGCTCATCCTGCAATGTATTACAAGGCTAAGACTGAATCCAAATCTGGAATAGAACAAAGATTCAAAAACAAAGGCTTCAAAAGTAAGTATTCATCGGTCATTTCAAATCACTAAAAAAAGACCAAAAGACAAAACTAGCTTGAATATCAAAACCTCTAGCTCCAGTGGCAGGGTTAGCATTAAAAGATCTAAGAGTCCTTATTTCCTTATCATTCCCTTCTACAGGCGTTTCATTATGCATGGCATAACAGGCCACTGGTTTTTGCACACTAGCTAGATAAATACTTACTTATCTATCACTTATAAAAAAGTAATAAATCATCAACCACATACCTGAGCCACAATTGGCAGAACACTTGCCCCAGGTTGTCCATGTTGATAGCACACAGTTAACAGGGCAACAGCTGTGGACGCAGCTTCTTGTTTCGGAAGTAGCTGGACATTTGGCACTACAATACGGCTGTCGAGTGATTGTTCTCGTCCGAGATTGCTTACCAGCGCCACAGCTACCAATATTTGGGGTACAAGTGCTCCATGTTCCCCAGATTGACACCTGGTGGGGGAGAAAGTGACAATGGAGTTAAAATAAACAGAGGTGTAATTCTAGTACCTGTTTTCATGAGAAGATTAATAGGAAAGAAAAGAGCTGTCAAAAGCTTCCTTGATGAAATGCTTCATGAATGAAATATAAAACAGTGCAATTCATCATTCGAATGGACAAATATTGTGACAAAATTTGCTTTCGTAAACCCATGTTTTTATAAGAAGCTTTTTCATAAGGAGCATTCATGTAAAAGACATATTACAATGTCTTATGAAACATAGTTACAACTAACAAGTATCATATATCCTTTTATGCAGTATTTCAAATACAAAAGAAATTCAATTCAATTCTAGAATATCAATTCAAGGAGCTGAGTACCATTTCAGAGATAAGTTTCTTTTCAAAAATACATTTATCGTCTTAAGATAAAAAGAAAATAATAAACAAAGCTAAATATGATAACTATTGAAATTGGCTCCAACATCATTACAATTCGTTGCAAATTGTTACTTACATATTAAACATTGTTACAAATTTTAGCCTTTATGCACTCCTCCCTGACACATTCTTGAAATACTATCTTTGTCAAAAGGTGCAAGTAGGCTGAGAAATCGTTGTAAAACAGCTACTTTATCATTGCTGATAATGTTGGTAAATTCATATTTCAAATGTGTTTCATTCAATTTTTGAGTAATAGTTTCAAGCTTAAGTCTGGCACATATGGTTAGTGTTTTCTGATGTCACTAGCCTGGCTTGGACTTTTGGTTGGGAAACAACTCGAATTTAAATCATACCTGACACGTAATTGGAACAGGTGTACATTTGTTTGATTCTTGCAATGGGAAGCACCTTCCTCCACAAGACTCCTTTGTGATTACCTTCCTTGATCTTGAATGTGATCCACTGTTAGTTGAGCAAGAGCCTGAAACAAAATATGAAACATGAATTGAAACCAATGATGAACCTGATAAACAATAATTAACCTAAAACAATATATTTGATACATATGTAAGAGTTGATGTACACGGTTTTTTTTATAAGAAACCGGTTTATAAGAAACCTAGTACTAGAGCCCCAAACTTTAAGACTTTTAAAACTACATCAATATCTTTAAGAAACTCCGAGGAAAAATAAGAGGACTTTCTGAGCCAGAAAGCAATATTTCAATAATATATTGTTGCTTGATTTAAGTTTGCTACACGTTTTTATTTAGAGGAACACAGGATGTTGAGTCTATTTGTATTAGTAGGTGTGTTTCGATTAATTACAAGAAATATGCGAGGGAAAGTGCAAAATTTGATGTTAAGTGGGTATCTAAAAATAAGAAACTTTTAAGAAACTTTTAGTACTAGAAACTAGTGAAAATTTAAGAAACTTTTAGTACTAGGACCCAAGCTAGGTTTCTTATAAAAAAACGTGTAGTTGATGCAGCAGATATAGAACAAGGAACCACAAGACTTATGATGTGCCCGTCTTGGCCTTTCTTGTTCTTGCTTATATTGTCCCTTAAACGTCTAAATAAAGCCATGAATAATGTTATAGGAGAGCAGCTTTTGTTAGAGGGGGTCGGATTGGTTGTACCATTATCATTCTAAAGAATACAATCCATGTGTTTTGTTCTTTGGAAAATCAAAAGATATTGGAAAACATAGTGCTTCAAGAAGTGCTTTAAGATACTACATGACCGAATAATGAAACATGGCAGTACCTGACGGTGCATTGCATTTTCCCCATAAACTCCAAGTCGTCAGGGTACAGTCCCTTTTACAGCATGGTCCATTGCAGAAGTTGTACTGCTTCAAGGTAGGACAGGCAACTCCATTACATGAGGCAGCAATCCTGACCGTTCTTGTTCTTGTCCGCAAACCTGACTTTTCACATTTGGCATTGCAAGCTCCCCATGATCCCCAGTTTGACGTGACACAGTTCACAGGGCAGCATCTGAAAAAATTGATTTGAAAAACTAGAAAAAACCTGATAAGGAAAAACCCTCACGTGCTACAAAAAATTACATTTTAAAAGTCTACCTCTTCTACTCTTGAAAACCCAGCCGCTGGAAGATTCGTCAATAAACCAAGCTCACCATTGTCAGGGCAAAATCACTGCATTTTCCTTGCTATTTTGGGTAAATTGTTTTGTGATTCCAACTATTCAATAAATATCTAAGAATTTACTCATTTTAGGACATTTTTCATGATAAGCCCGCATAAAATTGAGGTCCCAAATTGCCCCAGAAAGAATCAAAGGACACAGTAAAGGGGTACGGGGTAAGGAGCAAAGGTAACAGTCCTGGGTAAACAGTATTGAAGAAAAAACACAAATGATGGCTTGATCATATATACACGGATTTTTCTTATAAGCAATTGCTTTATAAGCAAGTCAGTGCTCGACAAGACAAAAACTTAAGCAATTTCGAGTACTGGATAGAGGAACTCTAAGCAATTTGAAAATTTTAGTTCTGATCCTATTGATAATGAAAATCATGCAGCAGCTATAGAAAAGTAGGTTACAGTGGATATATTAGTACCCTTGCACACTTTGATATACAAGATACCATCGATATATGTTGTAAAACAACTTGTGATCAGGAAGGAAAGCCCAAACATTCTAAATTCGTTAAAATATGCAGTAATGTGATGATATTATTGGATGTGATGCAGATCATCACGAATAAACCAATAAGCCAACCGAACCAATAACTGGAGGACAGCTATTTCATAAGCATCTTAATCTCATTTGAAGTTTGGTTTCATCAGTTTCTCTCTTTCAGCCATCATCCGCGTATTCATTTTTTGCATGTTTCGACATGAAAAATAATTCCCCTTTCAAGTCTATCCCTAAATAGTTGGGGTGTTATCTCTAGGATATCAATTTTTTTGTAAATCAAAATCTCGTTTTTGGGAGTAAGTTATGTTCAGAAAATATGCATAAATACGTAGTGAATGAATACGATATGAGTGAGTAATTACATGTCTCCTTCTGCTAACAGTAAATTATTATTTAAGATAACACAGTAAATCCATTAATATAATAGTTAGATGATACTCGATACATATCGCTTGAATATTACTGTAATATCGAGAACTGCTTATCTGGAAATCGAAACATCAACCTTTTAAATACATTTTGGGTATATAAAGGAACGATAGAATTTTTAAATTTCATGACTTTAGAATTGGAGACTCTTATAAAAAATATTGTATGTGTATGATATTTCTTGACTCGTTGCTCTCTGCATGGTGCTTTTGGCAAAATCTCAAACTGGTTTTTACACTGCTAATCAGTCTTATATTAGAATGAAGGAGTTCTTATTTAAAAAGCTTCTTCATATCCATAAATATTTTGTAAAATCTATAGATTGGCAGCAAAACTTCAACTTAAAAAGCTGAAAGACTGAAAGCTGAATATGAAGCAGCTTCCTTCAGCTGAATGAGCCACTTTGTAGACTAAACGCGCGAATTACATCAATAACGCGCGATGAAAATATTCGAATACATGCGATATAAACATTGACGCGCGGGAGATTGTTATCGAATGATAAGACTGATAAGATAAAGAAGAGGTATCTTCAGACCAATTATTGACATCATCAACCAAAAGTATCAAGTTGTATTTTGCAAGCCCATGGCCCGTTTGGGCGGTTCCCCTATGTAGTAAGTGGTATTGAGTTTGTCTAAACAACTCCGGCTAACAGTGCAAATTCACTAAACAAACTAACTAAATAACACATCTCAAAACAATACAGGAGAAAGCACGATGTTAGTTCACAAACAGAGTCGAGAATAGGCCGAACAAACGACAACGTCGTACGACTTTGCAACGTAATACCGCAGAATGCAAGGTGGTTCGAAATTCAATAGTATTGGAATTTATGAATGGATTACGTAATACGGTAAGCAAAGAAAACGCCAGGGGTTTTATTACTTATTGATACATAGAGAATATATTGGTGTTATAAATCTCGAATATTTGACTTATTCGAATCTTTTAGTAATAAATAATATATATTTTCATAAATAAGATTTTCTATAAAAATGGAAATGTTCTGTCATAACGGAACTGTAAACGGATGCGCAACCTCTTCAACAACTTAATATATATTAAGCGATTCAACCAATGACTTAGCCTCTAAATCTCTTCAAACACTTGTATATAGAATCAAAGCATATGAGGATCACAAAATAAGTTAGATATTTCAGAGGTTGAACGAAAAAAACAGTTATTTACTGTAATACAAATATACGAGTTTTTAGTGTTAAGAACATGGTGTAATTTTTGCCCTCTATAATTTTTCGTTCAACTTAGACCGATTTCTTTTAAAAGTGTATTAAAGCTTTGAAAAACATAGTGATATTTTCTATTAAATCAATCTTACTAGAAGAATACGAAAAAACCATTTAGCAAATCATTCTGACAGCGTCCAGTCATGCTGAACGGATAGGGAAGGGGTTTGGGGGCAATGAGAGCCCCTCTTTCAGACGAGACTCACCTTCCAGTATTACAGGATTGAGTCTGTGATCTTATCCCTGGACAAGCAGAGCCACCACAAGATGGGTTCTTGGTAATAGCGGCAGTCCTGGTCCTCGTACTTGTCCCACATCCCTGGCACGCACCCCAATTGTTCCAGCTCCAGGCACAGTTAACTGGACAACATTTGCGATTGCAAGCTCTCGACTCGGACAGATGATAGCAGCCCCCACCACAACTTGCTACTTTAGTGACACGTCGACTCCTACCCTGCACACCAGATGTGCCACAGTTTTGGCTGCAGCTGCCCCATGAAGACCAGCCGGAGACATGGCAGTTGGAGGCAGTGCATCTCCTTCGTCTTCGCCGTGAAGTCCACCAACTCTCCCCTTCGTCCACGAAAACACCGAGCAATAGCAGCAACGTCAGAAAGAGAAATCGCAGGTCCATGCTGACGAACCCACTCGTCGAACGTAAACAATAAACTAACTTGGATCCAAGAAATGCTTCTATTTACAGGCGAGCGAATGAGTTAAATCTCAGCAGCCAATTCTCTTAGCTCGTAGACTTGTCTGAAAAGTTTTGTTCCGTTTTCTTGAATACAAAAGCTGATAATTGTCGGAGACTCGCGGAGCGGAACGCGGCAAAACTCGCCGCTCTTTTCAAGTCTGGACAATGAACGGGCATGTTTCGCCCTCCGTGTCATGAATCCAGCTTGATGGATAGGTATTCATTACCAAGGATACAAATGCACGCTGCATAGCATTGGTAAAGCCGCGGTATAAGTTACCAGTGTGGCAAGACCAGAACAGTAGTTTGAAGAACCAACTTTTAAGTATACCTGTTTCTAGAGTTCTTTCAAAAAGTGTACTTTTAGTGAGAATACCTAAACTTCTCTCTTTTTTCATTTACAACTTTTTTCTATAAGAACACGAGCCCCAAATTTTGCCAAAACTTAGGAACATGCTAAGAACAAACCGAGGCCGGTCATTTTAAATATGAAATATGAAATTTTCATTGAACATTTTAAATATGAAAATTATACGAAATCAAGCTGCAAATAGGAGAATATTTAAGAACAGCCAGCTTCAAACAAATTTAACTGGTTGTTAGAAAAAAGAGTGTAGTCAATGTTCATACACTTAACTTGAATCTAAAAATGAAAATTTGGACACAAACATCCTCAAACTCAAAACCAGGCTAATGTTCATGAAGTTCTAATTCTAAATAGAATTGGAGATTAATAAGAAAGATACGTTCGATTCCGAATGATTCAGATCAAAGCTGTTTGAAGCATTTTATCAACTTGTTACCAGCCTGTTTGAGTCAACCAGGGTTTATTTTTGAAAATATCATTCTAATTTTTTTCAAATATTTCTAATAAAAAATTAGCGTATCTTTCCAGCAAAAGATCTAAAATTACATGGTATGAAATTACATAGAACAAATTAATTTAAAATAATAGTCTGGGGATGGGCCTATACACCTTTGACCTATCACCCTTCATTATTCACCATTCCAGTTAAAACAAAAAAAGAATCACATAAACCAGCCGTACTCGTATCTTGTTTTATTCGTTTATGTAGCTCAAATAGCTTTACACTCACTCATTTTTTTATCAGAAACCTACAGATTTACAGATTTTTCAGAACTGAAAGTTTCTTAAATTTTCTATTGTCTTAAACACTTTTCATAAGAACTCTAGTGGCCATTTTCTTTAAACTAAGGAAACATTGGCGGGAAATTTGGAGCAAATGAAAAGAGATGAGAAAGTTGGAGAGACATTTTACTCCTCAGTTCACAGAACGAGAACAACTCTTTTCTTTATAAATAGAACAATTTATAAATCTAAAAAAAGTCATAAAACCCTTCGAAACAATAATGTCATCAAAAGTCCAGTCTTTCCAACGCCTCACAAAAGATTCTATAACAAGTCCACAACACAATCCTTCGATCAACATTTCTATGACGCATGTTGGTAGAGGTCTGGGTCCTAGGGTCCGAGACT
The DNA here is from genome assembly GCA_963924455.1 of Pelagia noctiluca. Lineage (NCBI taxonomy): Eukaryota > Metazoa > Cnidaria > Scyphozoa > Semaeostomeae > Pelagiidae > Pelagia > Pelagia noctiluca. The sequence goes on along the minus strand of OZ004315.1, from coordinate 3,449,026 downwards.
TGCAAACCACCACAAAGGTGTCTCGAGCGCAGGCTTTGAATTATATAGGCCTGAGAAAGGATTAATAGGGTCAATTAAGGGTAAGTAGGGGTCAAGTGAAAGTTAAGGGGGGTTAAGTAAGGTTTAGTATCGACAGAGCAGCTTGCGAGTTCGGCAACTTAGCTAAAGAAAGAACGAGACTAAAGAAAGAACCTAGCCAGGTACCAGAAATGTATCAGGAGTGGTGAAAGAAAGGGTGAGATAGATGGAAGAGCTCTGAGGTCTTTAATTGGAGAAACTATGAAAACGTGTATGGATTCAATAGTACAAAAAGGTGCAAGTATTCTAATGTTTTCATTTTTTAATAGCCCAAAAAGATCCAAGTATTTCAATGCATGCGTCTATGGTCAAAAAAGGTCCAATTGTTCTAATGTTTGCGTCTATGGTCCAAAAAGGTCCAATTGTTCTTATATTTGCGTCTATGGTCTAAAAAGGTCTAATTGTTTTAATTTTTGCGTCTATGGTCCAAAAAGGTCCAATTGTTCTAATGTTTGCGTCTATGTTCCAAAAAGGTCAAATTGTTCTTATATTTGCGTCTATGATCCAAAAAGGTCCAATTGTTCTTATGTTGCGTCTATGGTCCAAAAGGTCCAATTGTTCTAATTTTTGCCTCTATGGACCAAAAAGGTCCAACTCTGTTCAGTTCCAGTTTCTTCTACAGAAGTTATCGATTCGTCAACGACGAAGCCCTAAAGACAAGTCAGAATGAAGCGAGAGGTAGTGGTTTTGCACCCATGCAGTTATAGCACCAAACAGCAGCATGTCACTGCACCCACAACGAATTGCAATTCTCAGGCTAATTTTAGGATAAAAGTTTTTCTTTTAAGAAACTAGCACAGTTCCTAGTACTAACAGTTTCTTGATTTTTTCAAAAAATTTCAAATTTCAAAACTTTCTGAAAAGTTTCTTATTTCATAAGATCAAGCAAGAATATATAATACTTATGATCACACAAAATAGATATCTATCTTTTTAAAACAATAAATTATGTTTCAATGCTTTAGCAGCTTCAAGTCCAGCAAAGTTGTGCTTTTTGTGTATTATTTTCAAGCTTTGTAGCAAAATGTCTTAGAAATATTGGTTTAGTTCGATAATTTTCTAGAATATTTGACGTTATAATCATAGGCTACTTGGGAATTAGTCCCTTGTAAAATAATTCATACATTCTATAATATCTACGCTTCTATCTTTTTCTTCTATCTTATGAAGCAAATGAATCTTTATCGTGTATCAAAAGAGTTTATTAACAGTTACACAAGAACCTAGACAAGAAAGCACAGTTCCTATACTTACATGTCTTAGTTACTTTTATTTCATCTTTACCGACATAAAGCATAGTTATTTTTCGTATTTTCTCTTCTATTATTTAACACAATGCATTACTCTACTCATATCAACTGGAGGATCCAATTTCTGAAATATGTCTTGTTGGAGTAACTCTTTTTTTATCACAAAATTAGAAAAAATCATTTTTAGTCCTAATTCTTGTCATTCTCCTTCTTATTTTCCTTTGTCTTTTTGACATTTTTAAGTTTTAATATTATCATAGAGTTTATTATTTATTAACAAATATCTAAACAAGTTTGAAGACGATTATTGGTGAAAAGGGGCTAGGAGGCAAAAGTCATGCGCATTTCAGGTAAATAATGGTTCTATATTTATTATAATCTTGGTTGTAGTCCTTACAAAGGATAAAAATTATCCATAAACAGCTCTCTACATGATCAGAAATTATTATTTCAGCCACTATAACATTGACCATTCAAAATAAAATCTAACGGGAACGAGACGGGGAAAATTCATTCAATCCAAACCTCACCTTCCCGTATTACATGATTGAGACTGTGATCTTATTCCAGGGCATGCAGCACCACTACAAGACGGATTTCGAGAGATGGCAACCGTCCTTGTCCTTACGCCAGTCCCACATCCCTGGCACGCACCCCAATTGTTCCAGTTCCAGGCACAATTAACTGGGCAACATTTACGATTGCAAGCTCTCGACTCGGACAGATGATAGCAGCCCCCACCACAACTTGCAACTCGAGTGACACGACGAGTCCTACTCTGCACACCGGACGATCCACAATTCTGACTGCAGCTACCCCAAGAAGACCAGCCTGAGACGTGACAGTTGGTAGCAGAGCATCTTCTGCGTCTCCGTCGCCACCAACCCTCTGCTTCGTTCACGAATACTCCCAGCAGTATCAAAAGCGAGAAAACGAGAAATCGCGGGTCCATGATGAGTGACCACTTGTCGGACGTAAACAATAAACTGATTCCGATGCAGTTGATTCTGTCATTTATGGCAACGAACGCACGCTGGGGCATGCAGTGAGATGTATCAACGCCGACCTTGTAATCTCTCACACCATTGTGAAGGAGGAAAATTCCTTTTTCTTTTCTCCCATTTCTTTATTCAAGATTTATTTCTTCTTTTTAGAGTTTTTCCACCTCTTCGGTCGTTGAGCTTCTCATTCAGAAATGTTTGTCAAATTGGTCAAATGAAGGCGATGATAATTGTCCCAGAATGAAAGAGCGGCACAGAATAACGTTGGTATTTGAATAAAACGACTCAATGGGCTCATGTGAAACTTCAGATTTTTTGATTGGAGAGGCATTAAGAAAATAGCTTGTCCCTCGAGGTTATTCTAAAATGGCAGCTTCTTGCGTAATAGGAACGTGGGTATTTTGTAAGCTGCAACTGTTGTCATGCAAACATCAGAGAAATCTTAAGAAAGAGACTATGTCCAGTGCAAATAGAGTTGTATTTGCTTCGAACCAACGATTTCATCTCAGTTGTTAATGGGTGCAAATCAAACAGATCACAACAAAGAAATGAAGAAATACTTGAAATCTTATATTGGCTCATCTTTATTCTATAAAATCATTTTTAAGAACAACGTAGAAGAATAGCAGCCTATATTAGGCAAAGACGTAGAAGCTTCAAAAAGAGGTCAAGCCTGACAAGTTTCAGCTCTTTAAAGATTTTTGGAAATATGCAAGGTAGTAAATAACTTTATAAGGCCTTATTTCCGGCAGGGACGAGGAAACTCTGGTTTACCTAACATCCCTTTCGAAGGATACTAAAATATGAATTCAAAGCAAGAAGATAGACAGAAACTAGACATATCAAGGTATTCGCGAGAGGCAACGCCAAAACAGCCGAAGCATGCTTACAAGCATATATAAATGTCCCAAAAATATGAAAATCACTCTCAAAAACACCATGATATATTGAATGGTGTTAGGAATAGAAAAAGAATAAGCTGGGAAAATGTTTCCTTCAATATACACTAACCTTCCGGTATTACACGATTGTGTTTGGGATCTTGCCCTAGGGCAAGCCTGACCATTGCAAGAAGGATCCCTGACAATTACGACAGTTCTGGTTCTTTTGCCAGTGCCACATCCCTGGCAGGCACCCCAATTGTTCCAATTCCAGGCACAGTTTACTGGACAACATTTCTGATTGCAGGGTTTCGGATGGTCGATGAGAGGAGGGCACGACGATCCACCACAGCTTGCATATCGGGTAACATGGCGCTTCCGTACCATTTTACCTGAGCCACAAGTCTGGCTGCAGCTGCCCCACGAGGACCAGTTGGAGACCTGGCAGTCGTATACAGGGCATCTTCTTCGTCTCCGTCTTCGTCTTCGCCACCAACTGTCCGCTTCATTGACAAACATACCAAGCAGAATCAAAAATGCAAAAATGAGCCATCGTTGGTCCATTGTGACTGGAGTAGAACCACTCGTTGAACGCAAGTCGTATTTAACTATCGGCAATGCGGAAATTGCTCTATATAGGCCAGTGAATGCACGTCAAGGCACATTTTGAGAGATTGTTATGTTACAGTGCAACTCTAAAAAGGCCCGCTCTTTTTCCACAGTTCTAGACTGCACAGAAGATGTTATCAATAAACGAACAACTTTTCTTTGAAAACATTTCTTTAAAAATATTTACAGGATAGCGAGAAAAAACGGAAACATAATGTAAACTTTTACTCACTAGCTTCAGAACGAATAAATCGTAAATCCTCGTATACGCCCTCATCTCCAAATAAGTTCCCCCTCCAATAAGTACCCACCTGAAATTATTTTTTGCAAATAGGCCCTTCCTCTCGAACAAGCCTCCATAGGGCAGATTTCAGAATAGTATGTTATTTCGAGCAAGCCCACATAGGTACAAAGATAAGAAGTACTACCCATAGGTAAACAGCACTACCACCTTGACTTGAAGACAAAACAGGAAAAAGAAACGTGGGTTTGATGGTTATTATTACATTTAGTTTGAGAATTAGCCTATTTGTCATTTTCTAACATAGTTGATAAAGAAATTTTTTGTCATTTTTTATGTCAATCTTCGAAACTTGTGAATAAGCCCCCCTCCCCCATTGATTCAGCTCCCCCTTCGAATAGGCCCCCCATCCAAAAATTAAGCCCCCGGGGGCTTATTCGAGGATTTACAGTACCTCCAAATCAAGAAAAAGTTAAGGCAAATGAAAAGAATTTATTGACTTGAACTTTTTCGACTGGACACTCATTAACTGGACATTTCTAATTACTACAGATAATGCTGTTAGTCAAAATATTGATTTTCATACCATGAAGAACTCCTTGGGTCTATATCCCTTATTTTGAATTTTGAAGAATCCATATTAATCTAATACTTCGCTATGCTATCGTATGATATAAAAACATCCAAGGAACATCAAAATGCTTCAGTCTCTACTACATTCATGTCTTCACATGCAAATGAGTCAGAATAAAAAGATATATAATAATCCAAAGTAGACATTGCACGTTAAGATGCATAGAGAGAACCGATGAATCATGACGTATTTCTACATTAATAAGAGGGATCAATGTATTTCGACTCAAAAGATTTTCGACTTACTCAGGTTAATCGAGAGAGTCTCGAACTTTCGCGAGTTTCTCATTAACAACTCTAATTGATAAAAAATGTAGGGGATGGTAAAATAAAACTTAACAGTGCATTAATTTTCATACCCAGTACATGAAGATAATGATCGGCAAATCAGGTTTGAATGATTAGTTTTGTGATCACAATGAAAAAGCAGACATCAGACCAAGTAGATGAGTAACTGCGAAATCACAGTAATAACAAGTAAAGAGCCCTGAGTCATCCGAGGTATCTGCATATTTCTACAAAAACCTAGATCAGTAGAACAAGGAAATTGAAATACCACACATTTATGTCTCAGTTTTATTTCTAACTCGAGGTTTAGTCCGGTTTCCCGTACAGAGTCATCCCTTACAGAGCATTGATTGGTACAAAACTTCAATGGCAGCCAGAAAAATCGTAAGGTTTTACTTCGTTCTCTTTTAGACGTATTACTCTGTTTAAGTGTTTATGTAAAGCTTATGTAATCCAAATTTTTGCTAAACTTCCAATTTTTCAAGGCCTTAGTTTATGTTCATTTTTAAATTTGCAGCCATACCTTGTAAAACAGGTAATGCATTTGCAAATGAGAAAAATAAAAGTTATGGATACATATTTCAAGAAACATCAAGCCAACAGGGGATATGTCTCCCATCGACAAACTCACCTTCCAGTATTACATGACTGAGATTGCGATGTTACGCTGGGGCAGGCAGCTCCATTACAAGACGGACTGCTAGCAATAGAAACAGTCCGAGTCCTTACGCCAGTCCCGCATCCCTGACACGCACCCCAACTGCTCCAGGTCCAGATGCAATCTACTGGACAACATTTCCGATTGCAAACTCTTGATTCTGACAGCTTGTAACACCCTCCACCACAACTCGCAACTTTAGTGACACGACGAGCCCTGCTTTGGACCCCCGAGGACCCACAACTTTGGCTGCAGCTGCCCCACGCAGACCAATTAGAAACATGGCAATTGGACGCAGAGCACCTTCTTCGTCGTCGTCTCGAAATAAACCAACTGTCTGCGTTATTAACACAAACAACTAGTAACGAAAACAATAACAGAAATCGCGGGTGCATTTTGAGAAACAGAACCACTCGTCTTAACAGAAACAATAAACTAATTTCCAAATTTAGACAACAGTCCGATGTCAAAGCCAGTGAGTGTGCGCTTGCGTAAACGTCGTCTATTTTATTGTATGGCAAACTGATTTCCTTCCTTTGTGTTCTGTTTGTATATTTCAGTCATCTTTTGTTCTCCCATCTAAATCATAGAAATCAAATAATACATTGTTTTATCCACCCCTGGAACGGCAAATAAGAATGGCTCTTTTGCTTTCTAAATCCACTGACATCATCAAATTCCCATTATTTCCTTCACTGCAGATGCCTCGCAGTCTACCACAGTAGGCTGTATATGCAAAATGGTTTCGATGACCATCAGTCTCTGAATCTTGTGAAATAGGAACAATAGAACAGCTTTTCACTGGGTAGCTAAATGTTTAGCCCTCTTGAATTAAGACAAAACCATTCATCCTTTGAGTTTAATCCTAGGCAAAGCAACCGCTTAGAAAATTCTAATTCGAATAAAGTTGTAATTCGAGCCTTTTTTACAAGGAAAATCATGTGCTTATCGCTTTTAAGAGGGAACAAGAAATGAACATTCACAAATGCAACTGTTCTCCATTCCTTACAGAGTTATAGGGGTCATTTGCAATTGTTGACTAATACTTTTTTACACCCTTTTTTCGATGTATGTACAAACTTATGATTTTTTGTATGCCTATCCTAGATAATGAAGTGCTCTATGGCATGGGCTGAGTGGCCTTTGTTTCTCAAGAAACTAGGCTATTTGAGTGCGAGTTCTAAAAATGGAGTCATCTTATGATAGCATGAGAGTGAGACCTAATGCACAACAGAGATGTGTATTCATTGAAGTCTGACTCTGTATAAGCACAAACTTGCTGCATTTTATGTGTTTATCCTCAATAATCAAATGCTGTATCCCATTAGCAGATCGGAATATAACAGAGTAAAGGTTCAAGAAGAGTTGTCTGAAGATCATTTAAGTGAGTGAAAGTCAAAACAAAGATGAGTCAAAACAGAGATGAGTGTCAATTGTGAAGTCAGACTTCTGGTTAGGCAACCAAAGTTGATATATGTTAGACACCGTTTACACTGTACCGGTACGCTTTGGATCCGTAACGAAAGTGTTACGGATCTGCCTCCCGTTTACACTAGTACTTTGGATCCGCAACACTTTTGATCCTGCTAGGAAAGCGAGCTAGTTTTGATCTGTTACGGATCCAAGATGCACCGGCACAGTGTAAACACCTGGTACCGTAACGAAACCGTTGCGGATTCACAACGAGGGCTTCTTTCATTCGAATACGCATGCTCACTTGGAAAAACAAAGGCGAACCGGTACAGTTTAGACGGGATCGGTAAACGGAACGGTCTTGATCCGTTCTAGTGTAAACGCACTCGATCCGTTACTAAAGTGTGACGGAACGAAACTGTACCGGTACAGTGTAAACGGGGTCTAAAATACCAGGTCTCGGACCTATGACCTTCCAAGCCAAAGGCCATTCCACTAATCACTGCTCTAATCGCCATATTATATGTTAACTTATACAAGATGACTCAAAGCTAAAAAGTTTTGAATGGGTTGAACTAAATGATAACGTATGATTTGACCCTATAGATTTGATTTGTGATAAAGATGAAAAGAAATAGGTTCGAGAGAAGTCTGCCATGCCAATACAGTTTAAAAACCTGAAGACGGCACTTCGGAATATTTCATCTTCATTCAGAAAAAAAGGAAAGAAACTATCAAGTCAGTTTTAGTAGTTTCTTAAGATACGTAGAAATAGTTTTACTAATGTCTCTTAATTTTTTCATTGTCTATTAGCTAAAAGAAACCCCGATTAATAACAACCCTGCCACTTGAATCCTACTAGCATTGTACCGTATCATTTCTAGACTGCTAATTCATTCTTCATTCAAGAACTAAATCTAATCAGTAAATATTACAAGTAAGATTTGGGCTTGCGATGCATTGGCCCAGTTTGGCCAGCGAACTATACTACGGCTTGTATGGTTAGTCGTAGATAAATCTGGGGTTAGGCTGTGTTGATCCACTTGTTATGCTGAGATTGAGAGGTCTTTTCTGACTGAGAAGGTTGTGCAATAATTGTGTGTAATAACACAACGGGCGAATCAGGACCTCCCGCTCGGATTTTGACAGATGGATGTTGGTAGCAACTAACACAGGGTGATGAAGAAAAGATACATGGTAACAATAAAGTTCTTGTCTTGAATGAGATTCATATTTTCAAAAAACCACATTATTTAATGAAAAGGAGACCCATGGACTTTTCAATCTAAACTATTGGGAACAACACTAGCCTTGAAAAACAATGAACAAATACCGAATTCGTAACATCAAATATGTAAGAACCCGGTGTCATTCTTCAAAGTTGCTTAAATCGTTTGGAGAGCTGTTCAGCCAGAAAAAACAAAGCAAGGTACACAGTCTAAAACAAACCAAACCTAATCACAAACCACCGAAAAATGCAGTCCCCAAGGACAAACTCAACCATAAATAAAGCAACCCAGGTCAAGAACGCAAAACAAAACCAAGCCGAGCCAGTCACAACCAGCAAATCCATCTAAAATCTACAACAACCCAAATAATATTTGAAAATCATAATCGTAATGTTGACGATGGCATCTAATGGGAAACCAAAACTTTCAACCCCTATTTCATCTCAAGTGTTTTTAAGTTTTAAATAATGAACAACAATGATAATAATCTTTTCGAAATCGAAATCTTTTTGAAAACATGTTTCGTTGATATAATAAAAACATAAGATCCTAAGAGAACTCTTGTTTCCATCCTAAATCACTCAGAATACGAATGGGGTTGCAATCCTGGAGAAAAGCTTGGGTAAATTTGTCAGATTTTTTTCTCGATGAAAAACAGATTCCCTTCCCCAATATCAATGCAGGTATGTTTTTCCTTGTTCACTGGTTTGAACGCTCAATTAAAAATACTATCAACCAAATTGATACCGAGGAAGGGGTAAGATTGATGTCTTAATAAGCATTATTGCAACGTTTAGCTCGTCTTTTAAGTGTCAGCGTCTCCTAAATTTTAGTCCAGAATTGTAGATCGTTATTGATAGGGGGAGGGGCAAATGTTACATGACTCACCTCCCTGTATTGCAACTTTGGGTGCTGGTTCTGATGCTTGGACAAGCAGAGCCGCCACAACTCGAAGGCCTAGAAATAATAAGAATCCTGCTATGAGTACTCGTTCCACACCCAGTGCAAGACCCCCAGCTACCCCCAATTTGAGGTGCAGTTGACGAGCAGCATTTGATGGTGCAGCTTCTCCGCTCGGTTAGTGCATAGCACGATCCACCGCAACACGCTGCACGCATGACACGACGAGAACGCTTTTGAGTGCCCAAAGTACCGCACGTTGCAAAGCATCTTGTCTTGGACGACTAATTAGATACAGAACACTTAATTGGGGAGCATCCCCAACATTCCACATCAGATATCAGACTCAGAACAATCAGCATTGCAAGAGCTGACCCACGTAATCTCGCTGATTTTTCCATTGCATCAGCTAAGAGTAGTATACTTCAAAATCAACAAATACTCATAAAGTTTTCTGAATATTTGACAGACTTTTCATTCCACTTCGCTACGTCTTGCATATAATAGTTTCTTTGCAGCTTTTGAAGATTTGTCCGGCAAATAATATTCTCTCACTTTGTGAGATAGGTCTGAGAGTGGTTACGATAACTCGATGCTTGAAACTGGAAATGGGAGTCTTAACAAGGAAACTTTTCACAAGATTCTAAAATACAGACATCAAACAACACGTGAAGTGCTATACCTAGAGATGACGACAGTTCTGCTGCGCATACTCGTGCCGCATCCATTGCAAGACCCCCAGCTACCCCAATACCAAGCACAATTGCTGGGGCAGCACTTTTTATTACAGCGTCTACTCTGGAGCAATTCATAATTGCACGATCCACCACAGCTCTCTGCAAGTGTGACACGACGAGAGCGTGTTTGAGTGCCCGAAGCACCGCACGTTGCAGAGCAACTTGTCCAGGACGACCATTTAGATACAGAACACTTAATTGGGGAGCATCTTCGTCTTCGTCGTCGTCGTCTCCAGCCCTCGACGTCGGAGAAGAGGCTCAGGACGACGAGAAACACAAAAACCAGCGCCAGCAACGACAGTAGTTTCATGTTGTCTGCGTAGGTATCAGATGTTTATGAAAGATTCCTTATCAACAACACTGGCATCAAGATTTTCCAATCAATAATAATGCTAATTGAGGCTGTTCAGTGTTTTCAGCCTTCTCCGATCAACAGGTCTCTGTTATTTGGTGAATCTTGAGAATCATGCAAACAGCGTCACAAATCTTGTTTTTCAAAATCAGTTGAGCTGCAACTCTGCTTATGTTGCAGTGCTCGAAAAAGGATTCTGTTTTCAACAACTGCTGTTTTTATATACTGATTAATACGGAGTTGAAAATATATTAGTCCACAGCCAGCAGTTGTCTTGTCCACAATATGACAGACATCTCTCCTTTTGGTATTATTGCAAAAGGTCCCTTCGGTATCTTCACAAGTCTATATTAACAAGCTCTAATCTTTAAGGTACACAGAATACAACTTGTCTGATCTTGTTCCAAGAGTCTCGTAAAACACGAGGATATAATTCGCTATCGTACTTTATTGGACAAGAGTAGCAAACTGCTTGGTTGGTCTTTTCTTTCGAACTGTGGTATTCGAGCCCATGCTTTTTGGTACAAGTTTTTTATAAGGATTTTTTTAGGATTAGTTTATAGTAAGGGTCTAAAATACAGAAAGGGAAGGCAGGCCTTACATAAAATATTTCATTGCGATGAGGAGCGAAACCCTTTTTGTAGACAATTGTAAGCGAAATGCTTTTGGATTTTTCTGGGGAGGAAACTGCCTTACCCTGCCCTCGATTAATGACCAAAGCTCTGTACCTTATAAAAAGCATCCTGAAAACTTTCAAGAATATCGTACGAGAATGAAATAAAAGATTCCTATTGTTTGGAATTTTCTGGTAGGTAGTAACTTGAGCCTGAGTAACTATCCTTATCCAAGCGGTCCAGTGTTAACCTCATGCAAATGCAAACTGTACAACATCGAAATTTGAGGAGAGTCAAATATGAGTGATAAGGTCATATTCCAATGCTCAGTAAAGAGCTGTGTTAATATGTTCCATTCGACTGTTTTCTTTCTTACAAACTTGTTCAATGTGCTGAGGAGGGCTTGGCTTGTAGTGTAATGTTTTACGTATCCTGTGTGTACAAGCTTTTTATCTTATAAGAAACTAGTAATAAAAGTTCCTCAAATATTGTTCTCTATTCTTACAGGAAACAATAGAATAAAATAATTCATTGTGTTTTACGAGGGGCAAATCACTCCCTAAAATCTCGTACACTTTTCCTGAAAATCCTATTGTTCCTATGAAAATCTTTTGGGAATCACTGGAAATCCTTTTGTTCTTGAAAAAATCTCGTACACTTTGGAAGGGAGTGAAACGCCCCTCGGTGTTTTACAAGAAAATCCTAGTTTTAGGTTTCTTATAAACTTGATCTTTATAAAAAAGCGTGTCAATATTTACGTTCTAGCATGACATTTTACTATGGGAAGAAACATATCCATCCTGTGGTACGTCTGTGTAGTACCTACTGTGGTGATGCTCGGTACTAGGTGGCTGTTGGAAGCTTTCTTGGCAAATACGCTTGCTATCTGATATGGTATTGGTCTATGCACAAGGCACCAACTGAATAGGTAGACTAATTGAACAGTGTGACCCGGGTCCTTCCTCACACCTCGTGATTTTACCCTTTTGCCTCAAGTTAAACTGACAAATCATCTTCTCTCACTTTATGAGATAGGTCTGAAGGTGGTTTCGAATCCTCGATCCTTTAAACTGGAAATGGGAAACTTAACAAGGAAACTTTTCACAAAATTACAACAAAGAACATATCAAACAACACGTGAAGTGCTATACCTAGAAATGACGACAGTTCTGCTGCGCGTACTCGTGCCGCATCCATTGCAAGGCCCCCAGCTACCCCAATACCAAGCACAATTGCTGGGGCAGCACTTGATATTACATCGTCTCCTCTGGAACAATGGATAATTGCACGATCCACCACAGCTTGGCCCACGCGTGACAACACGAGAGCGTGTTTGCGTGCCCGACGTGCCACACGTTGCAGAACAGGGAGTCCAGTGATAGGGCGACCAGGTAGACAAATGGCAATTGGATGGCCAGCAGCGACGTCGACGTCTTCGTCTCCAACATTCTACGTCGGATATCAGACTCAGAACAATCAGCATTGCCATTGCCAGAGCTAACCCAAGTAACGTGAATGATTTTGCCATTTCATCAGCTAAGAGTAGTACACTTCAAAATCAACAAATTCTCAAAGTTTTCATAGACTTTTCGATCCACTTAGCTAGGCCTTGCTTACAATAGATTCTTTGCAGCTTTTACAGATTTCTCCAGTCAATAGATGATTTTAATTTTCACTAATGAATATTTGCAAAATGATGCATTGATTTCCCAAACAACTTCCATACAACTCTCACAGCATTTTACGATTGCCAACAAACTCGTTACGAAATGAGCATCTGATTTGCATGACGTCTGTTTTTATATGCAAAGCATTGAGCAATGACGTGCCAAAACAGATTCGCTCACAGCAAATTTTTCAGAGCCACAGTCAGTATAAACAATACTTTCAAAGCCTTGGTATTAATACAAGAAATCTTTAGGCTTCACACGTCTATGCTAAGCAACATAAAACATAACATGTCTGATCTTGTCCTGAAATAATTCATGAAACCATTTGACATCACACAGCAGTTGGTTGGAGCATCTCCACAGACAGTGGGGTGTATTTGTATTTTTGATGAAGCTTGCAAATACTGTCATTTTTATAAGAAACTGTTTATAAGAAACCGTAGGACCAGATTTCAAAACATAAGAAACCTTGGTAGGAGATTTTGTGTGAACCAAAATAGTTAAGAACCTTTTAAAGTTTTTCTTGTCGACAAAGACAACTATATTGATGAACTAATACACGTTTTTTCTTATAAGAAACCTAGCTTGGGTCCTAGTACTAAAAGTTTCTTAATTTTTCACCAGTTTCTAGTACTAAAAGTTTCTTAAATGTTTCTTATCTTTAGATACACACTTAACATCAAATTTTGCACTTTCCCTCGCATATTTCTTGTATTTAAGTGAAACCCACCTACTAATACAAGTAGACTCAACATCTTGTGTTCCTCTAATTAAAAACGTGTAGCAAACTTAAATCAAGGAAACATGTACTGTTGACATATTACTTTCTGGCTCAGAAAGTCCTCTTAATTTTTCCGGAGTTTCTTAAAGATATTGAGGTAGTTCTAAAAGTTTCTTAAGCTTCTTGCAATAAAATTTGCATCTAGTTTTGCCTCTCTATCTCCGATTCATGTTTGGCAGTGATAAAAAATAAAGAAACGACGGTATATGAAGGAAATTTGGTTTTTATGTTAAGGGGCTTGTTAAGAAACTTTTTGTACCATAATTGGGGTGAAAGCTGAGAAACTCCGGTACGAAGATCAAGTATAGTCTCTTAAATGTTAAACAAATGAGTGTAACACTTCATAACAACCACTGTTACGTTACTCGAGAAATAACTCTTCCTATGAAGAATCACTCGATACACTCGTCTACCTTCGAAATATATGTTTCCAGAGCTCTTTCAAAATATTTCTGTAATGGAGTAGGGAACTTTGTTGAAATCTAAACGGTTATTTACTTAAAAAAGGGAAGCTTGTTAATTTCAATGGCACCGCATTAAAATTTATTTAAGGAGGACAGAATGTGAATTCCTCATTTAATGTCCCTTGAATTTAAGTTCTTTTACAATTAAATCAAGGCCGAATTCAAAGCTTGCTTGTAGCAGGCCCGTAGGAAGCGGGAGGGCAAGGGGCATTTGCCCCCCCCCCCCCAATAATCCTAAAATTCAATAGTTCACAGCATGGTCCCTAGTCTTCCTATTGTTCTCGAATAATGGTTGCCCCCACATAAACTTTCCCATGCTACGGTGCTGCTAGTGGTGGATAATCCTGCATTTAAGTGACGTAGGTGAGGCTCTATACCATGTCATCTCTACGCGTTAAAGTATGCTAGGCCATTTCTACAGCTCCAGGCTGGTTCTGCACCACAAACAATTTTCAAGTTACGATAATTTCTTATCTGGCAAAATTTGACTGTTCAAAAATGACATTCAAAAAAATGACGGGTTTGAAGTATGTGCTGAAATTGTTGAACTCTATCAAGAGGGTCAGTAAGGGGGGGGGGGGGGTTGGTCATTTCAGTACCAGTTCCCTGCAGTGAAATAATCAAAGATCCCAATCTACACAACCCAATATTGACGTGTTTAACAATCCCAATGCCAAAGCACTTCTTCATTTACCTTCATTTCTTTTCAAAGGCAAATCCCAGTTCACAATTTACCCCTTCCTTATCTTCTGTTAAATACAGCAAGATAGAGGATATGGAAAATTTTGAATTAGGAATACAGCAAGATAAGAGGAGATGAAAAGATTGGTGCTACAAATATCGAAAGCTTTGCTCCGTTACAGCGTTTCAGTCTGAAAGTATGAATTCTATAGAATATCTATATCAGAAATAAATTGATTGTCAAAATGCGGGAACTAGTCAGTTCAAAATACGTTATAACTAGTATACCAGTCTTTGATCGGTACGCAGAACTTGAGGATGTACAGGAAAATCAAAAACATAATGTAACGTAATAAACTGACTACTGAAACTTTACATCTGACACTCAACAGAGTGGTCAGTGGCGAAGCTGGGGTAAAAGAGGTGTTCGTGCTGAACAATAGAGCAAGAGAATAGCTAGATTGGAGGCGAAAAATTCGCACATAAGCGTGCCGAAGGCAAGACCAACGATCATTGCAAAAGCAGCTGGGGTTCTGGTGGCGTTGAAAGCCCCCGAGCAGGTCCAGGGGGCAAGGCCCCTGAAAGCTCTCGAGGATTTGCGTAATATGAGGCTTATAAATTGCTTAGAAATATTTTCCCACACGACAAAGCTCTAAGTACGTACATATTTAATAGCACTCCTTCAAGGCCGTACACAGAAAATTTTTAGCGGGGGGGGGGGGCAAAACCCCTTTTGAAGAGCTTTTTGAGGATATCCTCCATAGGAAAGCATATACTTTTAGAATTTTTTTGGGGGGGCAGCCCCCCTTGCCCCCCCCCCCGCTATGTACGGCCATGCACTCCTTGCCTTGTTTCATAACGAATGGTACCCAAATGACTTAAAAGAGTTCTATAACTCAAACTCAGAATTTTCTAATCTTTGATTTTGAAGCCTGTAAAGAGTACGAAGAATAGCGAAATTATTTTGGTTTGATAAGCAAGGTGACGAGATGACACTCTTCAGGGCCTGAAAAAGAAACAAAATAAGGCGGCAAAATTGTTCTTTCGTTCTCTTCAGTACCTCTTTCCTTTCCCTTCAATAACTCCCTATCCAAAACACAATGTCTGTGCTGCTGCACGAGCAGGATTCGATCAGTTAAAACTAAACTTGAAGCAGAAATTGGCAAACAATCTCTCGCTGACCCACAGCTTCATCAACTATTGCAGCATACTGTGACATTGTCTTGGTAAAGCATAATTAGCAACAAGCAAAATACGGTCGTGCTATTCTGTCGTAATATGTCTCCTGTTCTGACCAATCAAATCATTTTACTTTTGCTTCATTGATGATAACTTATGAGCACTATCGCTTTTCTTTCAGTTCTATTAATGAGGGGAAATAATGCAATTTTTAAGCACAATTGTGCACATTTTGAGACCAGCATGAAACTTGGCACAGTGGTAGACCTTGATCCAAATTGGTAAATACCGATGAGAACCCATCTCGTAATTGCCCCCATGTCCCCAAAAGCAATGTCTACGTCATCTTCGGGGCATCGAAAAAATTATTTCACCAAAAGCGTAACCAAAATACATCAAATTAACGCTTTTTGAATGCTGACCAATGTTTTTCAACCTTACTCTCGCATGAGGGCCTAAATAGGAAAGTTTTCGCCAGCTAATTTCCGAACGGCAATCGTACGAATTGGTGACAAGAAAAGGTCAAGTTTCAAAGAAAGTCAATGCTTGAGAAAACTTGTTTAGAAATTATTTTGTTGAAAATTTGTGGTCGTGCCGAGGACGACTAGCACTACCTGCAGCTTCACCACTACTGAGAATAGTATACCAGAATAGTTTTTCATCAGTACAGAACTTGAAGATGCCGAGGAAAATCGGAAATATGTCGAAACATAGCAACTACTGAAGCTTTGGGCATGAAACTCATCAGACAGAGTAGTAAGAAATTGGAAATGAAACCTAGCGAAATATCATAAAATTATGATTTTTATGAAATGCTTTTACAGCCTGGTAATGAATGGCAAATCCTTCTAGAAGGTCACGCCCTGGAGAGACTGTGAAGCCAAGTAGGCTAACCTTAACGAATGGTTGCTTGACCTTCAAATGGCATGTCCTCACAGAACACTACTCAGTTAAAGTGTCCGCGGTTAAAACCTGATTTCCGGTGTCTTTTTCTTCTTTTATGTATACTTTATGTATGTTTCTTAATCAGGTGATTGGTGAGCGTTGTTACCTTTAAAAAACCTCAACCGAATACGTTCTGTTACAGTGCTAACCCGCTACTAAGAAACTGGATGTTGCCTAACCGGGCTGCCTAGTTTCTTATGAGTTGAGAATAAATAGGTGAAGAATTTAACAAATATTCAGTAGGAAAGCAACTAAATTTCTGAATTTGAATGAAAGTTCAAATCTTTACAATCAAAATCATTTTCTGAAACTATACCAATGTTCGAGCTGAAAAATCTAATTACTTGTATCTACTAAGAACAAGTATCTGCCTGGTTGAAGTTTCTTTTCAGTTTCAGTCAGTTTCTTTGAGGCGGTTTAAAACTGTACTTCTGTTCCGATCGAAATAAGATACGGCATGCTGTGCGTTCCTATTTGTAGTCTAGTTATTTTCGGTAAAGAATCTTTCCCAGGTTAAAGTTATAAGGAAACTCAAACACACAACCACTAGATAATTGAATATGGATTGAAAGGCTTTTTCGAGTTTGCAAATAGAATTTCACTAGGATTAGCAATTATCAAAAGTCTGATTTTCATGACAATAGTTTAGGGGCAAGAAAAAGCGTATCTGGCGGGTCTATTTAAAGAGGTGTTTAATCGATACTTTTGACACAAGAACCACAGACGACAAGTGAAACCATGTAAATTGCACAAGAGATGTTAAGATTGTAAATAACTTTTACCTTTCCTATCTTGTTCACAATGAATAAATGTGAGGTTTTTAAAAAGGGAACTAGCAATTTCAGAAGAACTTCAAATAAATAGCAAGAAAGTTTGGTTCTCTTTCAGACAAAATAAGGCCCAGAGTGACCATGAAATTTCAAGGAACCAGTCTGATTGTGTGACCCTGTATCTCTATTCTTCGGTGGAAGTCCTGTACCACGGCACTAGATATCAATAGGTCAAGCCAATCATCAATATCTGCTATTTCTCACCAACTCAAACCAATTAAACTTGAGACAAAAATGCCTAACAGTAATGCCAAATTTCTTTGATATTTGTACCCAGTCTTATTTCAGTACTGATCTTGAGGATGGTGTGGATGGGCTCACGTTATATGCAAAAAATAAACATGTAGTGAGATTCACAACTGCTCCCAATTCATACGACAGCATTCAAAAACCGCATGCCCAGAGTACACCTACATCTGCCTTATTTGAGGGGATGGCTGAATGGTTAGATCAATAAACCCTTCAAAGGGATGAGGGTTCGAAACAACCTTCAAATCTGTCACATAAAGTGTGAGTAGAGACTTTGCCAGCTCTGTTCTGTTATTAGAGGCAAAAAGACTAAAGGAATCAAGAGGTGCTGTCATATAGAGAGGAAGGAACAGGGTCGCACTGCTCGAATAGTTCAGGAAGTCCCCTTTGCGCTGTGCTCAAAAAACCAATACCTTACCCAGATAGTAAGTGTGTTTGCCTATTTGGTACCAAGTTTGAATTTTATCAGGATTTGGACTCGGTGTTCCTTTGGGAAAGTAGCTCTCATAAAAACTTTGATTAAGATTTCCAATTGGAATTCAACTCACCCTTGGTATCTGGTTCATAACAATCCAGTGACATGCACAGCTCCTCCGCTGTTTGTTGCAGTCATAAAAGAATACGAACATCCTGCTGAAACCCCGTTTTATGCATATTGACAGCCATACAACTTGTGAATAGAATTTCAGGGTAAAGGTTCTTCAAACTCTCAATTTCAGATACCTCAAATCTGGATCAATCTGGAAAGAAAGATTATGGGACTTTCAGTTATACGAACCAAATTTACCTCAATCTATTTTACAAGTTGGCCTCAGTTTTCTAATGCATTTTCAACAATAGCTGGATGTGATCTGAACAGCGCATTACATGTATAAAGCTCTTCATCTTCAGGTTGAAACAAGGTGTAGTCCAATAGACTATAGGCTATAGTGTTCTATCGTGCATTTAGCCACTGAATTTGAATAAAATGCCAAATCTCTCCAATTGAATTTTGAAGCTCAAAAGTCTAATGGACTATTGGGTACAGTGTTTTAATCGTACAATAAGCCACTGAATGTTAAATTCCTACTCGAATGTAACATGCCCTTCCTACAGTATTCTCTTTGAAAATTTAATAGCATTTTCTTCGTTGATGATGAAGAACTGCAGAAAAAGAGCTTTCAAAACTCCCCCAGTCCCTGCTTCGCACATTTAGTCTGGTAGCCACAGTTACTTCTGCCACCTAAATGAGTACTAACCTAAGAAAGTATAGAAAAACACGAAAAAGGGGTAAATCATTTCCTCGCACAAAATAAATGTATGACACTAACAATAGGCAACACTAGAGATACTAAAACATACAAGTTTACGTTAAGAGAACACTGTAGGACAACGAATGCTACTTCATGCAGTAGCTATAGATTGATCTTGGGCTTGATAGTTTATACTGAGCTTCTAGCCATACTTATGTCAATTATAGATTACTATAATTGGAGTTATCACAAGGGCCTGGGTTCTCGTTTCGTTTCCTGTCACTAGGCATTTCTTAGCGGGGGGTCTAGCGTGGTTATCCCTCGTGTTGGGCTACGAATATTTCTCTTCGTTGCTTGGAACGCTCGCGCACGGAGGACACAATTTCTTATAATTTTTCCCTCCCACCTCCCCTCTACTGTAATATGATTTTATCTAGGTGGTTAATTTAAGGCTTGCTCTTGTCTGCCATCTGGCTCTTTTTCCTTCTGCCCTTCTGTTCCAAAGGCGTTTCATCTGGCCTCTTTCAGATGGACTGGTGTGCATCGGCTCGTTGCCGGAACAGGGGCTGGAAATGTTTTCCCTGTTTTCGTCACCGACTTAAAGATTGTATTGTCTGGGCAGTTCAGGGCCGATGCGACTCCGCAGCCCATTTACCAGAGTTCCAGGACCTTAAAGGGATAACTGGGCATCTGGCCTCTGCTCTAGGGTCTTGACGAAGTAGATGACATCAAAAAACCTCAAATCATTTATTCATATCTGACAGATTTCTCCCCTATTCAAAATCACGAAATCTCACGAAAAAAACCCGCTACTGTGCGTAACAGTTAATCCTTTAAGAAGACGGTGAATGAATGTCTTGCAGAAAACATCAGAGGCATGTCGAAGAAATGAACTATAAACAAACGCTGTTGACACCTGTGTAACCTTGGCACAGTTCAACTGGCTTTTTAATAAGAGGTTCATATCGGTATCCCTTTTATCGATGTTACAACGATAGCGTTTTGTTAGAAAAAGACGCGTTAGCAGCTAGAAAAAGACGCATCGTCGCGCGGTAAAACGCTAGGTTGACAATAGATTCATGTCATAACTTGTCCCAAACCGATTCACCTCTGACTAAATCAAATCGTAAGACTAGATGCTCTAGGGGTCTTTCCCATTAAGAAATAAAATTTTTTTCTCAGAAATCGGATGACTTCTTGCAGACAATTAAGACAACATTTAATATCTAGAGTTTTTAGACTTAATTCAAGGAAACCTGATTCAGGTCAGGAACATGTAAGAAAAAACGCTTGAAATATTTAGTCTATCATCATGGTTCTGATAGCAACGAGAGCCCACAAAACAGTCCCATCTACAGCAATCTTTGACACATATTTCTACCGGAAAAAACTGATTTTAAAACTGCTGCACTTGCAAGTCCCTGGAGGGAAATGGGGGTCGGTATGGATAAGAAACTCCTCCAATATGCATCTCCAGCGTTTGATATTGAAAGGAATTCACTAGGTTTCCTAATTCTTTTCTGTTTTAAGCTCTTATTTGTGGTTGAAGGGTTGTCCAAAAGGTTTACCTTCTTGTCCAGTTCCATTCTCAAAGTACCAACAATTGATTTGCTTTTACAACAATTGATTGTCTTTTTATTGTAATTTTTACGTTTTTGAAGTCAGTGGTTAGCAAAGTTGTCTTTGGTGAGCAAGGTCAATGGTTCAAGACATAGCCAAATTACTTAGCATTTCTCTATCCAGTACTAGAATTTGCTTAAGTCTTTTTCTTGTCGAGTACTGCCTTGCTTATAAACAATGGCATATAAAGAAATATGTGCATGCTGTATGAATACATTAAGGGTCAAACTTCCTATTTCAAAAAAATCAAAACGTCCAGCCCAGGTTCTTTACTTGCCAAATGAAGAAATAGTGGATTCCATCATTTAAAATAAAGTACTTGACCACAAGAAATCTATGATGCCAAAGGCTGTCAAAGGGTCATGCAAATAGAAAGAAGAACAGAAGCCTGTGCTAACAAAAGCTAATCTAAAATTCAATACTTTCTTAACTTCAATGGTAAAAGGTTTTACATATTTCAATAAAAGGTCTTAAATCACTTGACTTTCGATTGGAATTCAGGAAAATTGTGGTTTATAGGGGAGGCCAGGGGTATTGCTTCAGGCCCCGCACTTTATATAGGCAAAAAATGCCTAGCAAAACAAAGAAAATCGCTGAATATCATATATATAAAACATAAAAAACGTTCAAATCAAGGTGTTTAGCCCCAGGCCCTGCAGTCTCTAAAGCCGCTACTGTCTGTAAAACTAGTAGAATCTTGTGTAACAATTAATTGTTAACTTTTAAGTTGGGTTCAACCATGTATAATAACCAATGTAAATTCATACAATGTTAGTGTTTTAGCACAGTTAAAGGAATTTTTATTCGATTTATTTTTACTAATATCACTATTTGTATGTAGGGGAATTCAAAAAGTTATGAAACTGAACATAATTGAGATTATTGGGGTGAATAGAAAGGACCCTTGCAGGACATGAACCAAAAACCTTTGACTTTACGGGTTAATGCACCTAATGAAGTTTTTGGAGCAGTTGATTTAATCAAGCAAACACAAGTCATGTATTTCAAAAATTGTACTGCTTCTTACAAAGTGTAGAGATATACCTATATTGGTTCCTTAACAACTAAACAAGACCTGCTAAAGGGGGCAACCACACCTGTGAGGAAATATCACTGAGGATTGAGAAGTAAACTAGAAAAAAGTAAAATTTGGAAATTCAATCCAGATAATTATCCCCCTTGAACAACCTCAACACTACTGTTGGTATCCCCCCTGCACATTCTCCACAGCACTGCACAGACCTTCCCCAGGGTGCTAAAGTTAGGTCTGCCCAGGGAATACTGCCACTGCCAAATAATTTTACTTCCGCTTTGCTGTCTGCACATTTGAGAAGAAATTGCTAAATTTTGTAGAACTTTCAATAAACGGTATATTCCCTTCAAATGTTTTCATTTTCATTCAAAATATACATTTCTGACAACCTGCATTGGGAGAAGGGAACTTAAAGCTAGGAAAATTGTCTCTTTGACATGAATTGCACACAAATTTTCACAGTCACATCACTGATTTTTGTTTTTACAGTTGACTCTCCCTATCCTGCACTCTTACAGGAAATAAAACACTGTTCGACAACACTGATTTGAGATAACAGGATATGAGATATTCGTTGACCAAAAGGGGGGCTTTATGCGTACAAACAGTGTATGAACCATGAAAAGATTTTAATAATACGAGAGTGCAATTACCAATTAAGTTTATAAAATTCTAATAGATTAGTTCAAAAATAAACCATGCTTTCTAAATGTTTAGATAAAATCTTAATCAGTAAACTAATCCTAGTTTATAATGGAATAGTTTACTGATTAAGACTTTATTGAAATGTTTAGAGAGCATGGTTTATTTTTGAATTAATCCATGAAAAGATTTTAAACCAGGAATCTCAAAACCACTAAACAGGGATCAGTTTTAGCTAATAATAGATTCAGAGGGCACCAGGTTTATATGCCAGTTAAGCAGCCAAAAATTGGAGAAAAACTGAAAGCTATGATGGAACGGACAGCATAGTCAACAAGTATTTTTACGTGAAAGAAAACGACACAATTGTATAAGAGACGTTGAACTTTAAAAGTGCAAGGAAATATACCTACAGGCAGGCCACTGGGGCAGGAAATCAATCTGGTTTGAATGAAGTTAAGGTCAGGAGGATGATCTCCTAATTTTAGTCTTATATTTTAAGATGTTTGAGAACAACATGTTTGTTTGGGTTAGTGGGTACACCAAACTCAAAGCTATTATTGGCATATAATGATACAAGATGAAATTGTTTGTCCCATAATGTTTGGGATAACAGGTTTTTTTGCTCATGCGAAAGAAATTTTTTTTGATATAGCAAACAGTTAGAGATAACGATGTTTGAGATGAGGGGTTTTATTTGCATACTCAACTACACTCTTTTTTTTATAAGAACAAGTTAATAAGAACACCAGCTTCAAACTTGGCCAAAACTTAAGAAAAAGCTAAGCACAAACCGAAGCTGACCATTTTTGGCTCAATATGTAAATTTTTTGATTGAACCATAAGACTGAGAAATAATTACAAAACAAGCAGATTGGCAGCACTTAGATGATGTCAGATGGTCAAGAGAGTCAAACTTTGGAACAATTAACACTGCTGATAGAAAAAAAGGCTTTCTAACCATTGTAAAAGTAAGAACAATTTAGGAACATTTCAGGCTAAAAATAGAGCAATATTAAAGAACAGCTAGCTTCAAATCAATTTTACTGGTTCGTAAAAGAAAGAGTGTATAAAGGTAAAGGGGGGAAATAGGTTTTGTTCGAGTACTACTGTTGCCTTCTGTTAAATCTTTAGTTGCAGATTCTTCTTGTATTTGTTTTTCCATATTTTTGTTATTATTTTACTCTATGAATCATATCTTCCAGACCATGTATAATGAGTAGGTTCCATAGCATATAAAAAATGAACAATCAGGCTTAAATTCTCCACAACATTTATATCTTAGCTGGGTAACCTATTCTTTGTCCTTCCTTGACACGGTGCAATTTGACTGAAAAGGATCTTAGCAATAGTGAAAATTGAGCAGTCTACAAGTAGGTTCAAGTAGGCTTTACATTTGGTGTTTATTGCTCTAGCGCCTTGTCTGGGGCTCCCCTGGGGCTGCAATGGTCTTCATGTTCATGCCTGGCCTAACTGTCTCAAGTGAAGGGGCTTTGCGTGAGCATTTTTTAAGTCACGTCCGTCCAGCTAGATAATTCTCTTTTCTCGAGTGAAATTTTGACGACATCCAAAAAAGCAATACATTCATTTTTTCATACCGTTACGAGTTGGAAACGTGGAAAATTTTCTCTCTTTGGGCATCTTCCTTCTCTACTTTCTTAATACGAGTTCTTCCATCATCCAAAATCTCCTTTCGCTTTCGCTTTCTTCCGCGTGCGGAACTTTAGTGTTGCTGTTGTTGCTCAACCATAACAAGCCCTCGTTTTTATTCATCTCACCGATTTCAAAATAAAGACTGGATCGAGCATCTGTTATTATAAAATGAAGTCGATTGCCAGCCATATTGGAAGGTCCAATTCAATACATTGAGATCACACTAGGGAGTGTTTTTTCTTTGATGACTTTTGAATATTAGCAATAATCAGCACGAGAATGAAAAGTTGTGCAGCTTTTATTCAAAGTTTTTAGACTGTGTTGGTTGAGTTTTGTTATAAAAGTAATATTTTTTAGACCTATGCTCATATTTGGAATCAAATATGGGGATCGATTTCGAGTGTCTATTATGTAGTCCAGGAGGAAAAAGGGGGGTATCGTCACCCGACGAGGGAATTTACGGGGATAGGTGACTTTGATCAATTTGGAGGTGCTGATTCCGAATTTTGATGTTATACGGAAAATTAAGGCAGCTAACTACCTTGTTTTGATGAAAAACCTCGATTTCGAGCATGATCATTTCTGCTTTAAAATAATGCCTTTGATGCCTGACATATGTGCAAAAGATTATAAAACCGATTCAGGGGTACTGATTTCAAATACTCCATGTGTTAGGGGAAATAGGGGGAGCTAACTGCTTTGTTTTGGCATGAGTCTGGTCAGGATTTCCATTAAAATTTTTCTAAAAAGTCAGATATTTGAAGTAGGGTTATAGGTAGTCCATTTGTTCAATTCAAAAGGTCTGGGATCATCTATTGATGTTGTACTTAGATAATGGGGGTAAAAAGGGGCTTGAAGCTGGATTGCTTGTTTTGAAAAATATTACGTTCTTGTGTAAATGTTCAAAAGTATTTGTTACTTTACTTCCAACAATGTTTGAAAATAGAAAAACAACTTCAAATATTAATGCTAATTGACATATTCCCTGGGATTCCTTACTACTTAGTGATTTTTTTCTAAATATCAAATGGGACCAACGTTGACTGCCTTTCTTCCATGAATTCTTCAAATTTAACCATTAAAATCCAAACGGATAAAGTTTTACATACTACCTACAATCCTCGCCAAAAGTCTTGGAAAACTTGCATTATTTCCACTGTTTTTTACATTTTGCCCCCTCCGCTCCCCCTTCACAATGTTGTTTCCGATAATAAAATCTAGTCCAATAACATTCAGCTAATGTTTAATGTAGTCTCATAAAGTTTATTTTCTAAGTAACATTGTTTTGAGGGGAAAGGGGGGTTCGATTGGAAATAAAGGCTAGGAAAGCTAAAAATGTAGTTATTTGGTAAGAAAATCAAAGGTTCAACTACTTTTGGCGGGGATTATAGTTTCATGAAAATTGACTTTTTTGAAATTCAGGGTCATCTTCCTTTATTTCTATCCCATGTTGTCTTACAAATCATCTTCATCGTCAGAATCCCCCAAGAAGTCATCATAAAGCTCCGAAAGAATCTCCCTGACATCTTCTAAAATGCATAGTGCCCTTCAGCCCAACAAATTCGTTCTTGAGCAATGAACTTTTGTAGAAGGATTTTGAATAAAAACGCAGAATGTTAGATAGAATATTCACAAATAGAACTTTAAACAAATAACTGTTAACAACTTTGAAATTCCTTAACTTTTATTAACAATGTTGAATCTGAAATAAGATTACAGTCATTCTACTAATAAATTACAGTGTTCAATCAATCTCTTCCGTTGGAAAGGATGTTAGCGAGATTTTCTTAATCGATGGTAGAGGGGGAAGTTTAGAAAAAGTAAAGGATCGCGGTCTTGTAAGAGAGGATATCGGTGAAAGAAGAAAGACATCACTTGATGGTCTTTGAAGTTGGTTGTCCAATTCTTCACTCCCTGAATCTTTCTTCATCGACACCTTCCTCATCCTTCTTTTATGTATTCTCTTCTTTATCATTTGTTTGCCATTTTGGGTATCATTACTTTCTTCAGGTCCTAACTCGACATCCATTTTCTTTACCTTGAAGCGTTTTGTTTCAGGCTTGTTGAAGTCTGTCCGATCTACAAAAAGAAATACCGTTTAAATTCTTTAGCTCACCGAACTGCATCCAAAAAAGGAAAGGAAGTAAATTTCAATCAATTAGAGCATGGTAAAGCTGAAGTTCCAAGAAATTGGCAAAAATTAGAGAATCCTCGATCCTTTCAGAAAATTATGAGCTTACAAGATGTATTAAACTGGATATAGCAAGACACAAAGGAAAGTGAGGAGCTTGGCGTAACGCTGTTTAGTTTGCCCTAGTTTACCATCTAAGGGTTTAGAATATATCAAATCCATGGTTAGCCTTTTATTTAGATTTCTCGGGTTGATAATGTCAATAATGTCTTGCTAGGTGTTAAAGCAGCGGAGAAGAAAAGGGTGACAATTTTTGCACCAATAATTCCCGTTAAACCTCGTTGTTTTATTCCTTGTCAGCCTTTTCTGTGCCATATATGCCAGATTCATACTTCGCAGCCCCTCTATTTTCTTTTATATCCCCTGTATTCATCTAGCCCCATACCTCTGATTAACTGATCATTTTCCAAAACGATCAATGATTCTTTTTCGCTTGCTACTCTTCGCAGATGATTCCTTTGTTCTTCCGCGATGTGCTTATCTGCTTCGAGATCTTTTATCTTCGTCTCAAATATGTCTCTCTCAGAATTTTTCCGCTGCTCGAGTTTGATCAGTTGCTCTTCATTTACTTTCAAGTCTTCATTCAATTTTTCACATATACCCAGCAATACCCTTTTTTCTTTATCTTTTTCTTTCATTTTGAGCTGCAATCCTTCATATTCTTCTTTCAATAACCTAAAACTGTCTTGCAATCCCTTTGCATCTTGTTTACTTTTCTCAAACTCTGATTTCATCACCATAACATCATTCTCCTTATATCTATTTTCCTTCTGCAAATCTTCACAAAGTTCCAACAACTGCTTGTTTACACCTTCTTCATTTTGGACACTAATCTTCATTACTTCATTTTCATCTTCAAACATCTTTAACTTTTCTTCTAACCTTAGAATATCAGGTCCTCTTATTCTCTTATCATATTTTAGCTCTTGCATGTCATGTTCTTTCCTTTTGATTTCTTTCTGCGATTCTTCATAAGCTTCAAGCAATTCTTCGCTTCTGTTAACTTCTACATCAACTTTGTTCCTCAGTTCTTCACATTCTTCCTCCATCATTCGAAGTCTTTCTGTCAACTCTTCATAATGATTCTGATATTTTCCTGCTTCAGACTTCAATGTTTGATTTTCCTTCTCTTTTTCTTCGACGTCTTCTTGAAACTTCTCATATATTTCTAATAATTGTTTGTTGTTATCATTTTCTTCCTTGATTTTATCTCTCAGTTCTTTGCATTCCTCTTTGATCATCTTAAGTCTTCCTTCCAATTTTATTCTCTCACTTTTTTCTATCTGTGATTCTGTCTTCAACCTTTCAGCTTCCATTTCCTGGCTTTTTAACTCTGCTTGCAATCGTTCACAAGCTTCTAATAGCTTCACATTATCACCATCTTCTTCCTTGACTTTATTTCTCAGAATTTTGCATTCCTCTTCGATCGATTTACATCTTTCTTTCAATTTTTCATTCTCTCTTTTGAATCTCTCCCCTTCTGATCTCATGGTTTTATTTTCTTCTTCCAACGATTGTATTTGATCTTTCTTCTTTTCAAAATCATCTTTAACCGATTCATAATATCCTCTGATTTCCTCGATTTCGAATTCCACTGCATACTCTTTCTCGAGTTTCTTCGCCTGATCTGAGATCGTTTTCTCCAAATCTTTCACTTTCTTCTCCCAAATTTCTCGACTTTCTTTGAAATCTTGATTAACTGACATCAGCTCAAACTCCAGTTGTTGCGTGATTTTCAGAAGCTTTTTATGATCATCCTGCTGTTGTTGCTGCTGTTTTTTATGTTGCTTTTGTTGTTGATGTTGCTGCTTTTCTTGCTTTTCTTGCTTTTCTTGAGCTATCAGGAGGTTTTTATAAACCGTGGCAAGCTCTACTTCCAATTCTTTCTTAGTATGCATTACAGCCTCATAATCATTCTGTTGTTGCTGTTGCTCGATTTGTTGTTGTTGCTGCTTTTTGATTTTTTGTTGCTGTTGTTGTTTGTGTAGTTGCTCTTTCTCTTTGATTGTCATATTTTTAGATTCAAGCTCTATCTCCAACGCTTCCATCTTTGATTTCAGCAAAGCATTTTCATCTTGGATCTCTTGAAAATCAAGTTTCATTTTGCTATCCTCGTCTTCCTTCGTGCTCTCCAGATCCTTGATTTCTTTTTCCAACCTGAATAAGAAAGTGAAGAGTTCTTAGAAACCCAAACTCGTTGAAGCTAATGTTGTAAGGCCTCAGAACAAGGCGTTGCTTATTTTTTTTATGGACTATGGAGATATCAAGAATGGATGGAAAGATTTGAATATATTGTTGTAACCACAGATATATCCTAGCTTGGTTTACACGAAATGGATAATGTTTGGAAGATAAATCGCCTCTAAAACATAACTTGAAATTTGGTGCTGATCAATGATCATCATTTTAAAGGGTACATGAATGAAATGTGTCAAGTTAATACATTATTAGCTAAAAGGAAGAGATACTTGATGAAAGAGAAGCCGTTACATAGGTAAGAGAGAAGAGTTTCATGATTAAAACAGGACAAGGCACACGAGCAAGAGAGCAGATGTACGGTTTTAAGAGAGAAGAGGGACTTTTTAAGGAGGCAAAGGTCTATGATCGAGAGAGAAGAAATACACTATTTAGAGAGAAGAGGTACATAATCAAGAGAGAGGTGCATTATTAATAGAGAAGAGGTGAATTATCCTCAGGGAAGAGTTACATGATAGACATATAAGGGAGAGTTAGAGGGAAATTCAAATACAAGAGGCGTATATGATTAATAGACCATAGATGCATTGTTTAGATGGAAGAAATATATGGAAGAATTACCTGTGCACCAACAGATTCAATTTCTTCATTTCATTTTTTCTTTTCTTTGATTCTTTCTCACAAGCTCTTTTCTCCTTCTGTTCGTTTTCTAGTATTTTTCTCGCATTTTCCAAGCTAGCCACCAATGCCTTTTCATTTTCACTGTGATCGTGAACTTCTTGAAGTAGACTTTCTATAAGTGAATAAATTAAGCACAATTAAAACAAGCAGCCACGTAACAATGATAAAATGCAGCAACAACCGAAGCAAGAATCTTCAAAGTCTGTGTCTCGATTTCCCGTTAGAGTGCTTAAAACATGATTGGAGCTATACGGACAAAAATCTTCATCTCTACAAGCCTGTTTCGTGGTTAGCCACTCATCAGTAGATTAAGATCCTAGATTTTAGACCCACTCATCAGGAGATGTAACAGTAAGAATCTAGTTGTTTTACGCATTCTAGATAAGGTCTAATTGAAATTAGATTTACTCCTGGGACTTCCTAACAGAGTGATATCTTTTAGCTGCAAAATCCTTCTAGAAATCACCACAAATTTTTGGATATTCAACTCATCTGAAATTTATCTTGATAAATGATAAGATCTTAACCTACCAGGTCAATTTTTTCAATACTGTTAATGAAGTAAGCATTTCGAGGAATTAGATTCAGGGGAGTGCTTGTTCTCATTACTTTGGTATGATAGTTGCTTTTAATGGCAAACTTTCTCAAATTTTTTATCTCACCTTTCTCTTCCAACAGTTCAGCTGTATTGTTCATCACCATCTTATTCTGACTCTGCAGTTTATTGATCTCTTCTTCCTTAATGGCATTTTCCGTTTCTTTCATGGAAAGTTCTTGAAACAGTCGTTTGACTTCTTCTTGGTAATGCCTTTCTTTAGCAGCAACCTGTAGGCAAGGAAGGAGAAAATATCTAGCTTCTTCAATGATAGCTCTATTTAAGTTCGGTATGTGACTCGATTTGCTTTTCATAAAACAATCATTCTTCTCTATTTGGCTTTTTGCTCATTGCTCGCTTGGTTCTGATAAAAACAGAAGACTTTACATACCTTTCTATCTCTGTTCAACTCGTTTTCTGTTTCGTTCATTGAGTAGTCTTCGATCGATCGTTCTTCATTCTTATGATATTTGTCCTCGTCAAAGTCAAACACCTGTTGACAAAAGAGAAAGTACAATAAAATGTACTCAATTCCACTTAATTATGTGACACCTGGATAATGCAAAATGAAGTTCCAAACAATCCACATGAAATATATTCTGCCTACCCTGCTTTCTCGTTTCGACTCTTTATTGAATCTTCGTCTATCACTTTGACGATGATTTTGTATCTGACCGTCGAACTGCTTGCGGGTGTCGTTTTCTCTCCCACATTGCTCTGCAAGAAAAGAAAGAAATTGAAGTTGCTTGCAAAAACTTCTTATCTTCTACATTCTGACAGAATAATCCTATCTTGAAATACATTAAACTTTTTTCCATGTTGCTGCCTTATTAGCTTTTCATCTCCCCTCTCTCTCTGATTTGGCCATCTCAGGTACAATGATTTCCCAACCCTGCTCTGAATGCTTCTCTTTATCTCTCTATGAACAAATTTAATCGTAATTATAATTTATCATTTACCTGTGGTTAATTCAAAGTTTCTCTTTGATACTGCCTCTCGATTAATTATCTTAGACGAGGTGTCGTTAGATCGTTCTTTATCTTGGGGTTGACTCTCCCTCTTCGCCCTATCGCGAGCGTCTTGCAGCTTATCTCTCAGTTGTTTCATAAGAGCCTGCGTATTTTCTTTTCCTCTCCGGCCTCTCTTTTGCCAGTATGATATCAATTTCTCTCCTTGCCTCGGAGACTCACGCTTGTGATGGCATTGTGGAATTGTTGATGTAACTCTATCGCCGCGGGGCTCAGAACCAGAACTTCCGGCTTGCCACTCAAGCTGTCGTGTGCTTTCGTTCCATCTTCTTTGTCTTTCTTTAGCCACCAGACAAGGGATGCGAGTTACATCATTATCTGAAAAGAAATAAAAGATTACGTATTTTAGATAAGTTCTTATTGAAATTATATTTACTCTTGCGACTTCCTAACAGAGTGGTGTTTTTTGGGTTGCAAAATCCCTCTAGAAACCACCACAAATCTCTAGAAAGTAAACTTATCCGATAGAAACCTTAAAATTCAAAACTTTTCTCCATGTTTCTGCTTTGTTAGCTTTTCATCTCCCTTCTCTCTCTCTCTGATCTGGTCATCTCCTGTATAATGATTTCTCAACCATGCTCTTAATGCTTCTATTTTTCTCTATATTTACCAATTAACCAATTCAATCGTAATTATAATTTATTATCTACCTGTGGTAAATTCAACGTTTCTCTCTGCTACTGTCTTTCGACTCTTTATCTTAGACAAGGTGTCATTAGATCGTTCTTTATCTTGGGGTTGACTCTCCTCCTTTGCCCTATCACGAACGCCTTGCAGCTTATCTCTCAGTTGTTTCATGATAACCTGCAAACTTTCTATTTCTCTACGGCCTGTCTTTTTCCAGTATGCTACCAACTTCTCTCTTTCACTCTGAGGCTCAAGCTTGTGATGGCATTGTGGAATAGTTGATGTAACTCCATCGCCACGGGACATAGAACCAGAACTTTTGGCTTGCGACTCAAGCTGTCGTGTGCTTCCGTTCCATCTTCTTCGTCTTTCCTTACCCACCAGGCACGGGATGCGAGTTGCACCATTATCTGAAAAGAAATGAAAAATTAAGTGAGATCTTTGTTATAAAAACTAAGGGATATATCAAGAACAGTCTTTGGATGGTACAGAACTTCAATTTAGCCAAAAATATCTGAAGCATAATGAAACAAACACGTTGATTACTTAAGCTTCTCGTCTGACACTCAACAGATAATACGTCAGAAAGAGAACGAAAAAGAAGCCTAACTGATTTATAGAGCTAAAACCATGCCCTTAATGCTTCTATTTTTCTCTCTATTTACCAATTAACCAATTCAATCGTAACTATAATTTATAATCTACCTGTGGTGAATTCAGCGTTTCTCTCTGCTACTGTCTTTTGACTTTTTATCTTAGACAAGGTGTCATTAGATCCTTTTTCCAGTTGGGGTAAACTCTCCCCCTTTGCCCTATCACGGGCGTCTTGCAGCTTATCTCTCAGTTGTTTCATGATAACTTGCAAACTTTCTACTTCTCTACGGCCTGTCTTTTTCCAGTATGATACCAACTTCTCTCTTTCACTCTGAGGCTCAAGCTTGTGATGGCATTGTGGAATAGTTGATGTAACTCCATCACCACGAGACTTAGAACCAGAACTTCTGGCTTGCCACTCAAGCTGTCGAGTGCTTTCGTTCCATCTTCTTCGTCTTTCGTTACCCACCAGACAAGGGATGCGAGTTGCACCATTATCTGGAAAGAAATGAAAGATTAAGTGAGATCTTTATTATAAAAACTAAGGGATATAACAAGACTTTTATCTTCAATATGAAAATTGCTGCTGTCCGATTCTGATCTTGATTGCAAATATTTTTGGTCTATTTGCACTTTATCCTGTGCCCTGTAACTATTTAAAGTAGAAAGAAAGTTATCCTTGTCTATCAACCTTGATTAGAAAATTCTATCGGTGTTCCATCACTTTTGTAAGAAATAAGATCATTTTGGCACATTTTTAATAATTAAATGAAATAGACATTTAAGCAGTAAAAAAATTATTGCATAAAAGAAAACTACTTACCAGGACTTGTTGGTTTCACAAGAGAAGAAGCTATTGGAATAAAGGCACAATATCCCTTTGCCTCAGGATGAACGCGACACGCATGTATGCGTCGCTCTTCGATTGTTCGAAAGAAACTTGGACCTTTGCAACGGTAGCAAGGATATTTAGTTAACTTTGACATTTCTGACTAAATTGACTAGTGTACGAAAATAAATAAAGTGTAAAATTTTGAAAATGATACACCGATGCTTGCAATCGCTAAGATCGAAACATAAGTTGATTTCATGTTGCGCTCGACTATCAATCGTTTTTCTGATTGTTGCGTCACTTGATTGATTTTTTATTTGACGTCATATTTGATGGATTTAGGTGTTGTGCTTGATGCAACGCAATCGAAAAATAGCGCCTCCGCATTTCCTTAACGCTCATTTCTCTTTGCTAAGATTTTAGTGATGCAAGAAAAATATTAGATTATGAAAACGGTCATGTCATATCCTTACATATCATCACATCATTTATATAGCTTAAAGTTGATAGGCACAAACGCTTAATATCTTAGCAAGGTATGGGTTTATGTGCTAAGCCCAAAGGGTCCACTGAATAGGTAAACTAATCGATTAGTGCGACCCTGGTCCTTCCTCCTGATGTGACCACACCTCGTGTTTCCTTTGCCTTTTTGCCTGGAATTACAGAGAGCTGGTAAATTATCTCCTCACCCTTGGGACAGATCTGAAGGTGGTTTCGAGTCCGCAACCCTTTGAACAACTGTCGAGTGATCTAACGACTTTGCAATCCCCGTCACTATATTATCTATAATTTTAAATAAACTTAAAATAACTTGATGATGATGATGATTATGATGATCTGTTACATTAGGATAGATGTTCAGCCCTAAAAGATATAAAAACTTTTCAAGTTCTAATGTTAAAAGTAAAAGTCTATTATCTTGGATATGGAAATATTCTAAAACCATGTAAAAGAGAAGTGATTTAGAAATGTTTTAGAAACGTTTCTCTAAGGCAAAATAGAACTTTAAAATTACATCGTTGATTTGGGGACTTTGTTTTTCGGGGTGTAACTAGTGCATTTTTTTGGCAGTATTTCTTTTCCTTTAAAAGCCAACTCGTCTTTGTACATCTCCCTTACACTAAATCCTTACAAAAATCCAGTATTCCTCTGTTCAAGTTTAACTCATTTGGTTAAAACTCGATGTAATTTATTTGGTAGCCATACTGGAACAACAACTGAAAACCAAAGCAGTTGGCTTCAAACACTTGGCCCCAGAAAGAAAAGAATAATTGATCTAGTAATTATTTGAGATCAGCGCAGCCCCCACCCGCCCCCCGGCCAATCGCAGTCGGCAAATAACGAACATATCACATTCAGTTGGCCATCTTGGGAACCAATCCAAAATCGGCATAAAAAGTTTTGTCAGGTCTAACATCACAACCAAGATTCTCAGCAACGCACTAAGGTGCAACATTAAAACACTAAAGCGCGTAATTTTTATAGATTTAGCGATTTTCAAATTCTGTTTACGAAGCTCTGTTTTTGACACAATATTTATCAAAATTGATGTTACCATCTGGAAAAAGGAACAGGTGATCCTGTGGAAGAGGTTTTTACTAAGAGTGTTTAAATTTATCAAGAGGACCCCGTCTAAAACCACACCCACCAGTCAGCAAATTTATAGCTTGCACCCCCACTGCCTGACCTCTCTAGCACGGCCCTGAACACAGTGGCGGTTTAAAACGGGACCTGAACCCTAGGTGGCCTTAAACCTGCATGTTTTTTTACTAAAGGGCTCTGCAGAACAGCATAACCCCATTTAGATAATCTCAAAAACACTTTTTTCAACAAGTGACTAGAGTTTGGACGCAGCTAGGGGCAGGTTCAGCATTGTAGTTTGGGGGCCATTTCGATAAAGCAACTAAGGGGGCATAGGGGGCATCACCCTTTTTAATTTCTGTTCTATGTATCCCAATTAGAATTGTTTCCGTCATTTTTACATGAATCGTAATCTCAATACTCTACAAGAAAGTAAGCCTCCTTTTGAATTATCCTCCGATTAACCCCTGGACACAGCCTTTAAAGATACTTTGATAATTTTGAATTTCAGCCCTCAGAGTTGCTTAAGATTTGAAAAGCAACCAAAATATAGACATTTCTCTGTCCCTAATAGTGTTTGACTGGATGGTACACATGCAAGAAAACCTTTTTAAACTAAGTGATAGCTTTAACCACTCCCATAAACGAAACAAATTTCTAAATGTTACAATCTGTCAATTTCGACATGATTTCTCGATCTAACCTAATAAAAACTTATGTCGGTTTGATCAGTTTTATTTACTCTAGTTTCTTTTAAAGCCAATCATCGAGTTCTAGAACTTCCAATCATGTTCTTCCATTTAAAAACCTAGTTTAGTTTAAAGCTGTTCTAGCTCCCAATATGAAAGTGGTGGTTAAAAAATGGTTAAAAAATGTCGGTAAAAATAGTCTTAACTTGCACAATGTGTAGTGGCAGGCTTAAATTTCTCTTTGATTTGAACCTCAATAAGACCCTAACCAAACGTGTTTTAGCCTTAGAATAAAGGCATTAGCTAAAGAATAGTAATTTTGCATTATTTTGCATGTTTTCCCGACATCTCCAGCCCAAAATTGCTGAATTCAACAGCTGGACGCAAACTTTAGGAAAATGTTGCAAAGTAGG
Organism: Pelagia noctiluca; assembly: GCA_963924455.1. Classification (NCBI taxonomy): domain Eukaryota; kingdom Metazoa; phylum Cnidaria; class Scyphozoa; order Semaeostomeae; family Pelagiidae; genus Pelagia; species Pelagia noctiluca. Next base: position 3,413,736 of record OZ004315.1, on the reverse strand, counting down.
TACAGCCTAAATTGTGATACTTTGGAATTCAATAAAACCCACTATTTTGAATTCATATTCACTTCAGCAGGCTCTTGAATTTCCGCAAAGCTTCGTTCTATCTTTTTTTCTTTTTGTCTTGTCTTCTTGTCCTTCATCTTTTCTTTTTCTTTCTTCTTCGCAGATTTCTAAAAAAGATAACAAGCGAAAATGTATATTTATCATTTAACCTATAAAACTAGACTTTACCCTCACTCTACTGTATTCTGCCAACTGTATTGAGAATAATTATCATCTTACTCTCCGCATACTGCTCTTATTTCAGTAAGATGTTGAGCTCGGCCAGACTTTCCCGCCCAAAGTTCTTAATCATGCCAACAAAGGAGACATAGGCTTTGAAAACGAACCGAAAGAAAATGAGTAGTTCTGTAACTCATAACTCTCTATAAATGAATAACAACTACCTATAGAGCCTTTTTCTTGTTCCATTTCTTTTTCCGTTATCTTGACGTCTTTTGAGTTCTTATGTCCTCTATTGTTTCTTTTATCTCTTCCTCCCTCCTCCATCTTCGAAGTCTTTCTTACTTCTGCTTCTGCAGCTACTTGAACATCAAATTTGACCAGGCTTTGCCGCCAAATTCCCGGATGTATCATCCAAATAAGGAATGCAAAGTTTATTCTCTGTTCAAGCAAGGCGAAGCCCAACAGCCAAGAAAATTAAAATCTTACTTCAATGAACTTTTTAACCAATCAAATTCACTCTAGCCGGTCTAATTGGGAGTAACGTGTCAAAAATGTCGATTTCCAAGTTATTTTAGGAATATGAAATGTAAATATGAACCCTGGATATATCTCAAGGGAATGAAATAAGCATGAAAAGCGAAATTTCTATTTTTGGGATGCTATTTTGGGACGTTTGAGTCTTGAGCGTTGATTACGCCCTGACGTTATCTCTATCCATCATCTGGGGAACGCTTGTGCAGTATTGTGGAGGAGAGTGCTCAGTACTGTGGAGCATGATTAACACTGCGGGGCATACCTTATTTCAAAGAAAATTTATCATTAATTAACTTGAACGTTTATTACTGTGGAGAATTTTTAGTACTGCGGGGAACACGGGCACACTTAAGAGGAGACTTTGTCACAAACTATGGCAAGAGTTGATCATCTGTAATATATCGATATTTTCTTTGAAGACTGTTTCGTGTATCACTGCATAAATTGGCTATCAAAATAATATCATATATACTATACACTTTATCATATACTATGCTATATACTTCTATATATATTAAATCAAATTATCTCATTTGCCCATCTTATCATTACATAAATTGATCATCATTGGGAACTAAAATTAGGTATGATGGTGAGAAAAACACTAAATTGCTAACTTGATTATTTCATATGAAATATCTGATAAAAATCCTGTAAGTCAGTGTTTTGGTTTTCAGAAAATAGTGCTCACGTGTAGTAGTGCGTAAATATACACTAATTTGAAGAAAAGAAACAGGACTACACGTGCATCAAGAGTTTTCTGTTTATTTTCTGCCAATTAGTATATATAATAAAATCCTAAAGATGAACAAAGAGAAAGACGAACAGGAATAACTAAATAAGAATTATTAATTTCAATCTCAACTAGTTTCGACGTTGAGGTCATCATCAGGAGAATCTTGGATATGATGATAAAAATCATGATAAATGATCATGATAAAAATCCTAGATATGAAAGTTTAGATAGAACTCCTATTGAAATATTAACCCCAATAAAAATCAGTTGCATTTTTTAAGCAACCAGTAATGGAATGAACAAAACAATAAAAATACCCATGGGCACGATGAAATCAATTAAGCAAGTAGGTGATACACTCATTTTGCGCATGTTTCTTGTCTCTTTGTGCTAAAAGTTGTTCACGTTTATCACACTTCACATTATGTTTCATTGTTAAACGAGGCATATTTTGTATTTCTAGGGTTTTCTTTCACGTAAACCATCAGTTAAAACGATTTGGAGCAGAAGAATATCTATATTTTGTTTATTTCTAAGAAACTAAGTAACTCTCAAAAGTAACTTTGAGGGCTGAAAATCCAAAATATTTAAGCCAATTTAAGGGTTTAAATCCTAAATTTCTAAGCAACTTTGAGGGCTGGGACCTAAGTCCAGTTGCTTATCAAAAAAAGGTTCGATCATAATATCTTTTTGGAATCACTTAGAAATCATAAACATATGAATATGTACAAAAAACCTATCTCTTAAAATACAGCATTATATGGGCTGTACAAAAACTGTACTTCTAGGATTCTACTGCATTACTAAGATTTACAGTAGGATTCTTCTAGGATTACTGTATTTCTAGAATTCTCTGTATTCCTAAGATTTCCAGTATTTCTGTTTACTGTTCAACTCCTTCCAACATCCTATCAGTCTGCAGCTTGGTTAGGGGCCAGCTGGAATCAGTTGATTATTCGTTAATCCCCCTTTTGTCCGGCTGGTGTATTCGATCCACCCCAATGGTTCTTAAGAAACCCGCCCTTGTTGGCTCGTGAGTACAGAAAAGACAGTGGTTTCTGCACGCGAGTGATCGACGTTTCTTCAGACGCGATTATCTCTCACAAAGACTTTTTTCTCAATACCTTTCATAAATCTCTATAGCTTTGAGCTCCTCCTCAGTGCCATTCCCAATGATTTTTTCCAAATTCTAATGTTGGCACGTGTGCATTATTTCAGTTATTGGTCAGGCACGCGATTAATCGGCACTCTTGCATGTCTAAAGGACAACACCCCACCCATTTGAAGGGATTTAGAGGAATCGAACCCGAAATAGAGTAAGCTGATAGGCTAGGAGGCACGCGTCAACAAAACCCCCAAATCACGCAATATATACCACGCAGTGTCATTTGACGGTTATTTTTCACTGAAAACAGCTGATTTTCAAACGCAAAGATGAGTTGGAGGGTCATATCAAACTCCACCCTGATTCGTACAAATACGTTTAACCATACAGACATGAAAAGGTTGTTTTCCAATAACAACGAAAACTTGCCATCTGAGTTATCACACTACTTGAATAGCTTGTTCATCTTGTTGGATCCTACCTACACTGGCTGCATTGGCTTAGAGAGTCTTGAGAAATTTTGGAAGTCGGACGAGACGGGCTACAAACTGCTTTGGCTCAAAAGAAAATATGGCATCGAGCACACCGATGTGTTGTCTGTCCTGAGAGAAATAGCTCCAATGAGTTGTTTGATAACTTATCGAAAGCTGAAACACGCGGTGGAAATCGTGATGGAAAAGACTCCAAATTCCACGAAGCCTTCTGTTTTAACAGACAAAAATTCTAATTTAGAGATGCAAGGCGATTCTGGCTTTGAGCAGCGAGAAAATGGAAGATACATCAAAAGACCCCCAAGAGCATATCGTCCACCACAGCAAGAATTATCATTGAAGTCAACTGATGACGTCACCAGACTGGCAAAGTCATATGATTTGAACCAAGATGTCACAGAGTTGAGGAAATCGTGTGACTTTGATGAAAATGTTGATATCATTAAGCTTTCAGAAACACGTGACATGAAACGAAATGATGACGTCAAGGGCTTAGGAAAACAACTTGATACAAAACAAACGGATGGTTCCACAGGACGGTTTAAACCACGTGGTTTGACCAAGCAATTTGCGAAATCAATGAAGAGCATTGAATTGGATGGAATCATCGCCGATGTTGCGGACCAAATCAAAACGATTCAGAATTGTTTGGTGGCGAGTGAGAATGCAGGCAAGTGGTGCTATACCAGAATTCAAAACTTGCAGAAAGACAAAATGGAGCTGACTAGGCTTGTGTACCTTGGCAAAGACAAAAAAGAGGTAAGAAGTTGACAATTCTTTGTGAAAATACCTCGAGGAACACTTAAAAGGTTGATAGTTAGTTAAGTTTTATGTTCTTACTTCTTTAGATTTCTGATCTAGTTAATTATAGTTAGCTGTTGACAGAATCATCTTAAAATTCACTTCAACCTTTAAATAGAGTTACTTTGCTTGATACCTGTGGCGATTCAGCATTATTTCAATCTTGTAAAAAAGTGTGCGTATATTAACGCTAGACGTATACCTTAACCAAAAAATCTTCATAGTTTTATCATACCCAGGATTTTACACGCATTTTAATCCACTATACCAGACGGTCATAGATGGGTGATTGGTAAACCGGAAGATGGAGACGAATATCAACTAAGTGAGAACAAGATTCGTAAAAAGGAGACCCTCGAAATCCAATCCTGTCGAAAGTAACATCATCCACCCCGTTTAAACCGACCAAGTAATAGCTAATTGTAGTTGTAGTACCGCAACTTTATGGCAAATCCAGCAAGTTTACATGCATCAGACCCATAAATAGGGTATCCAGTAAATCTGAAGTACCGCATTCACTTCACCAACCTATAAACTGGGAAGGCAAATGCAATTAGATAACTCTTAGAGAGTACCACCTAGAACAACCTCCAACGAAATATAATTTGCTTCTCTTTACCAAAACAGGTGAAGAACAGAATCGATGCAATGAAAGCAAGTTGGGAGCTCGCACCAAATAAAGACCTGCAAAACCACTTGAAGACCATAACAACATTAAACAACAAACTGAAAGCCACTGAGAATATAAAAGCAAAAAACCTCGACAACGACAAGGAGAACGCAAACTGCGTTGCAAAGTCAACAAGATCAAATACCATTCTGGTTCTTGAAAAGAAAGTTGACGATCAGTCGAGAAAAATTAAGCAGTTGGAGGATGAAAAAGCCATGCTAGTCAGAGATTTGTTCCACATGAAAGGGAAGCTGGATGTTGTCTCGAAGCCAGTGGAGCAGCTTGTGCCGTTTTAACACGTTCATGTAATGATAGCTTAATCAGAGCTCAAACGAGGGCCTAGCTTATAGTTACAGTGAATATACAATGATTATATAAGTAGCACCTTAGCAGCTCATAGTAACTTGTAGAACTTAGCTCATATGCAGCCATACAGTTGAGTATTGATATGCGTAGTAACCTCGTAGACGTAGTGCTAGTAACTTGTAGTATTTACATGTACAGTAGTGCCATGAAAATATAGATAGTTAGAAGGTGAAAAAACTAAGGATACTTCAACAGAAGTCACCAGGGAGTACTTCCATAAAGGTTTGATTGGCCTAACTGAAAATCAAAAAATCTAATCGAAATATTTTTTCTTATCAATTATTTGTGTAAATTTTCTATATGGCATTTCTAATTGAATTTTCTTGTACTTATAGTCACATTTTGTATGCATTTTCATTTTCAGTAACATAAATTATTCAATTCATCAACCAATTTCAATTCATGAATTTCAATTTTTTCATCAAAAACGTTTTGTAGTATTAACTTGCTTTCATTCTCGTTAATCCTTTTTCCCTGATGAGTGGAAAAAGTTTGAGTTATTCAATCCTTTTGAATTTCTTCATAAGAGGCAAGGCCTGGGTGAACTGGTACGGTTGGTGCAGCGTTAGCCGGACCAACTTTTGGGCCCAAACTCTTTCTATCAAAAAATATATTGCTGTTAGAAATGAATCCGATTTTTACGGTATCTTTCGGTTAATCTTTACGTACATTACTTTCTAGAAATACACGAAATTGCATCTTTGGGAACATAAATTTCATAATTTTCAGAGTGTATGCCCCGGGCACCGCATGTTTAGCTTGAACCGGACCAACTATGGACAACTTTCAACGGACTTGGAGGCAGAATTCAAACAATCAATAGCTCCTAAATTGCTTAGTGAATAGGAATGAGGGCACAAAAACTCAGTGGGATTCGAGTCTCATACTTGGATGTTTTTTGTTGGAAATCATTCAGTTTTAGCATTTACAATCATTGAACCTTGGCTGTATTTGGATCAAAGCCAAATTTCTTATAGAAATCCCAAAAAGAATATTCTAATAAAAAAAGAATATATCAAAACTAAACCTGTATCATCCCTCAAATATAATTCCTATTATTCTTACGAATCCTTCTCCCTTTTAATTTGTCCCCTTCATTTCCTGGATTTTTGAAGAACAGAATAATTATTCCCATGTTTAAAGATGCTTTATGGCTTACTGTTTTTAAAACAGTGAAAGGATTATTTTCATACTTTTGCTCTTAACATAAAACAAATGTTTGTCTAATGCTTACTTGGCTCAAAACTCAAACCCTCTTGTTGAACAAACAGAAAAGTTATTTAATTCTCATATTGGTTGTTATTGGCTTTGGAAGTGACAGCTTAAGCCCTATGGCCAAGCTCTTAGAATATTTCAATTAGGTGAGGTCTTTGCACAGCAGTAGGACGGTAGTGACTGAAAATTATGATGATGATATGGCATGGCAGATTAGAGAGGTTTATATCTAGTTCCACTACTAACAAAATTACCAACATTGAACACTGCCAGTAGAGGCTATACGTATATCCGAATCTCCCTAGAGCTTGCACTGAACGCATTTGTTGATGATAGCGAATTCTTCAAAGAATCTTGAAGTGAATAGAACGAGTTTCGATTGAAGTGATGGAAGGCTAAATTTCTCATTGCTGCCTTGTGATACCTAATTCATCTACTCAAGTTTATCTACTGACTACTAAGTTTAACAACTTCCCAGTGGTTGGGAGTCACAGTTCATCCACCATATGCCTACTTTGTCGTAAGAGCTGGGTTGGCCAGAAAGGGCATCCATCCTAAACAAAAGCATGGATTTACCTGATGGCACATCCATAGAACGGTCAACCCCTTGCTAGCAGGAAAAAATATGAATTCTGTTTGTGTGCTTGTGTGTTTAAGTTTAACTATGCGAGGATTCTTTGAATTCGTAATTGTAGGACAATAAAAGCTGTATTTGAGCACTGATTAGGTACAAAATTCAAATGCCGAAGTTTTGGACAATACCGAGATGCTTTGAAATCGTACTTGTAGGATGAAATTTATATTCAAGCACATACTTTTCAATACCCTTGCTAGATGCCAGTGTTTTTCAATATATCACTCAACCTCCCAATGCAGCTTGACCGTGAAAGTAGATAAGGTTGGAAATAAACAGTCAACTTAGATGAAAATATAGTGGTAGGTAACGGCTCCTGTCGACTACAGATGTTGCAGCAGTCTGCATCTGCCGCTATTACTAACAAAAACCTTTGACTATACCTATAATTTGGAGCCGTCTGTAAAACCACTTTGCAACGGGGTTTTACTGTGTGGGTTCAGCCGGTTCAGCAAAAGACGACGAAAATAAATGAAACTCAAATTATAAGAAAGTCAACATATATAAACTATAAAAATCTTAACTCTTCAAAAACAAGAGCAGTTCGGCTCTATCAATAACAAGAGCAGTTCGGCTCTATTCTTAACAAGAGTAGTTCGGCTCTACGACGTTTCTACGAAATTAACGATATAAAAATGCGTCCTTAAAATGTTCGACTGATTCTTGCGGCTTTCTGATAACGACTGAACTGACTAGTAGACAACGAGGGATCAAACCGTGATGGCACCGCTGCACCGAAGCTGTGAAATCAAAGTCACGAGAAACACAGACACGAATGTTAATATTCATGCAATGGCTACTGTTGTTTCACAACACGTCTACGTCAAAACCAAGAATCTCATATTGTATAAACAGAAAGAGTTCGTTTACAAACTAGAACTCTTTCAATAACAGTTTATTGTTCATCTCACTGGACTCCCACTGATGGTTAGTTTTCTTCGCTATACCAACCATTCACGTTTTACCAGACAGAATAATTTAGTATAGAATGGAAAGGGTGTGCTGTAATTAGGTCGTATCTACTGTTCACATGAATTCAGATTAAACAAATATCAATAAACATGGATATTCTTGGCATATGCCCAATTTAACAATGTGGAATCACTTAAGGCAAGAACGGTGAAAGAATATTTAGGAATCAAGCATAATACTTACATCATTATGAAGCCGCAAATCAAATTCAGCACGAATATTAGCTGTTTCTAGAAGTTTATCACATGCACCAGTCACAGTTGTGCCAAATGTGGCATAAAAAATTTAACGGTGTCTCAGCCTGCAATGAAACATCAATGAAAGTATTAAGATGGTGTGAGATTTATCATGTAATGTATTACATACAGCCTTCTTTGCCAGTATGTGCATGTGTGATAGGCAGGGCAATAAGCTGTAATTGCAAATAACATTCACGTACATAGTATGAAATTCCTCGTTCAAAATCACTGCTTCAAAATATATGAATCAATTGAATCTTGAAAAACATTTATTCATTGATAAAGTTTTATAACTGTTATGAGCATAAGCTTTTCGGTATAAAAACTACCCTAGTATGTTTATGAATTCAAAAATGACGTCTTCTATTTTACTTGTAAATATTGATGAGGATGGAAGTTTTTATACGACGTACAACAAAAGGTTTGCTATCCATCTTTTTCGATAAACACTGTGCAAATATTTTGAGGTAAACCCTGCTAAAGTGAAAAGATTTATAAAAAATACTAAGTAATAAGAAATTACCTTTTCGTCCTATCTGTCTTGATATTATTTTGGTTCCGATTTCAAGCACCTTTTCTTGGAATTTACCTTGCCTTGAGTGTTGGACGAAAAGCTTAAATAGTCCATGTTTTCACTATGCTTCTATTTGCTCTGACCATATTGATGTTTGTACCGATCAAAGACCGTTACAATAGCAATAATAGGGTTAAATAAAAAATATCAAATCGTTCACTCTTACAGTAATATTAATCACTTTAAAAAGATAGCAAACAAATGGAATTCTTTAAACGAGTATTTCATTAACATTCAAAGATATTGATATTATCCAAAATTGATACTGATTATTAATGTATTACAAAAATTATTATCATAACTAGATTGGTGGCAAAAAAACAAGAGTACACCAAGATACGAGAAAAAAGAAAGGGAAAACATATTTGCAAAAGCAAAAAATAGTTTAAATCAGGATTTTGGAGTATATCAGTCCCTACCGAATTGGCTAATATAATTACACAGAGCAATATTACAAACTTCTCAGGTAGAAAGATCAAAATAGTCACATTTACTTTCAAACTTACACAATATGAAGCGTAGTTTAAACGAGCAAATTTTCTATGACAATTTTTAATTGACAATTTTATTTTGCTCGTGTAGATGAGGTCAATTTGAGCTCATATGACAATTTTTCAAATGACAAGTGCACTTTTTCAAAAGCTGACATGCCAGCTTTTATTTGTCATATGAAAAATTGTCACATGTGAAACTTGCTCGTGTAAACGACTTGACAAGTAAACTTGACAATTTTTTCTCAACTGCCGACATATCTCGTTAAATTTTTCTTATAATGGTTTTCAGCAGTTTGATTTGGACCCACCAAATCACAATCGATGATCGTCGAGTTATTTCTGAAAATATTATACTTTCTTTTTGCAATTTCGCTGAGACATTTTTATTTGTTGTACATTTAAAATATTTTTGGTAAAATCGCGTAGGCCTATATTACCACGACAAATAATTGTCAAAGAAACTTGTTGCTCATCTACACGAGCAAATACATTTGACAATTTTCAAATACATTTGACAATTGAAAAATTGTCAAATATCCATCTACATGAACAAGGAAACTTGTCAAAGAAAATTGTCATAGAAAATTGCTCGTGTAAACTACGCTTAAGAATATTAATGTGGAGGAATTTGGCTCATTATCAACAATGAGTAATCAAAAACGTGCAATATCTTGTATGTATTAAAATTTACCATTGTTAAAATGATTTCAACATCATTTATACAACAGTTAAAACATCAACAAAAACTTTTTAGTCTTCATAACCATCATCAGCGCTAGATGTTACAATTTTGCAAATTTCTTTCAATTTTGTATGTATGATTTTAAGATTAGCTTATCAATAGCAAATTATAACATACTAGAGAAACGATCGTGAACTTACGGATAAAACAATATTTTACCGTCAGAGCACCCCTTTTTAAAAACAGCGAAGCTGGGAATGTACCACCCAGAAAGGTGGTCCTATTGCCAATAATTGAAAACTTATTAGCCAAGACGTAATTTCGTTTGGAATATGATTCACAAGACGCTACCCTTCAATACAAAGAAAAAATATTTGATTTCGTTTGTGATAAAGGAACTTGGAAATATAGTTTTTATTCAAAAACACTTTTTAGGATATTTGTTTCAGCTGGTCATATTTGAAGAAACGGACTTTTGAAAATGATTTGTAAGTTCTTGAATTGACAACCATAACCGTTTTTCCTATGCAAGGACTTGCTGTACGCTGTAGAAAGGATAATGTGTTCAAAGCAAATAAAATGCTTCTAATTCCTTTCCAGATATTTCCAATAAAGAATAAAAAGAACCCTATTTCATTCGAATATCTCCGTATTTGGTGTTCATATAGTTTCACGTGAAAGGAACAATATCTACAATAATCTTCTCAAAAGGAAGATTGTAGAATAGGTCCTTGGCAAAAACAAAAACTACTCTCCACATTCGAATATTGCAACTTACATTTCAACTACAAAAAAACTTCTTAGTGTGGTTAGATTTCACAATGCAATTCAACGGCCACGGCCTAACATTTCGTAACTGTCACTATGCAAGTTGATTACTGTTCAGTCATCCTCTCGAAAAGAGCAATAGCAAGCAGAACATCACAATGAGTGTTTGGTGGATCGGCTTTGATGCTGTTCCTAGAAAAATGTCATACTTGTTACCTTGAGTACAAGAAATATAAATGAATAGCGTCTACCGAACGCAACGAGCCTCGTATTCATTTAAACAATAAATTTGAGCAAATAATTCTATCGCAACTAAAATACTACCATGGCAATAAATACATCTTTGGAGAAAGTACATATAGGACATCACATTAGAACAAACTTTAATCATTTATGTACGGTACTCTAACCAAGAAACTTGTAACTAAGAAAGATACACAGCTATACAGAATGGTTGTTTATATGACGTCGTCATAGCTTCAAAAAATTCATATTGTAACGCATTTTATCACTACTACTCGGCACTTTTTTAGTTTTAATATTTTATTTCAAAACGATTTATAAAAGAATTTTCCGCTGAGGACACTTTCAGATAGATTGTGGTTAGAGTGATACTTTTCCAAGTGGGCAGAGGGAGCAAACAACTCTCTAGTGGAGATTTTGTCAGAATTTTCGGAAAATTTGTGAGTTTGGGGGACATCTTTTTATCGCTTATAACGATGAAACTTTCAATGAATATGTCGGGAAAACTGCTAAAAAGTGTTTCTTTCAACCAGTCTTCTACCATTCAGCACAGAGAAGCATTTATAGAAGGATTTTTGGAGACTGCCATGTCTGAGCTTCTCGCTGAATGAGTGTAAATTCGCCCGCCCTCTTCTGTCCTGTCAGCTCTAAGATTAACATCTCTGACATCCAGGAAACATAGACTAAAAGATTTTGCTCGCTACGCTCGCTTTCCGTTTTTCCATCTCATCTGATTCTCATCGGTATAGAAAACACTTTCATATCAGCTTGATTTAAACTTTGCTATTCGTAAAACATGACTATAGTTTCTAAAATGTACTGCTAGCTGCTGACCATTTAAGACACTACGGTGTTTTAGATTTCCATTGGTTTTCCTAAGCTTTTGCAATGACAACCTAAACTTTTTCGCTAGCTGCGCTCGCAGGCATTTCTTCTGTCAAATTAGCCATTCAGATCAGTCAGGTTGAATTAAATATGTTACGAATTTACATATTAGCAATGTGTGCAATTAACACCATTTGCAGAGCCCCTTGATACCCTTAAATATAAATAATCAATAGCTAAAAATCTCAGTCGGAAATATTTCGGCCCCCCCCCTCCCCTAGAAATATGGTGCCACTGCACTCCTGCTTTCCTTTTGCTGTGCGTCAAATGATTCTTGTGTTTTAAGCGGACATACATACATGCACACACACACACACACATACTAACAGTTCTGTTTTATATATAGAGAAGAAGTAAAAAGAAATGACATACCTTCGGAAGTGACAAGTTTGGTAGTTGGATGAGGGTCTGAAAGTTTAAAAATATTCATGTAACGATGTTGATCAAATTTCTCATTCAAGGAAACTCTTTATAATATCACATAAAATATCACATGAAAGATCACGCGAAATTAAGATCACTTAACATAAAGATCACATGAAATAAAGATCACGCAGAATAAAGATCACATGATAGATCACATGTACCATGTGAGACAAAGTACTCTCTGAAAAGATAAACCCGTTTTGATACTAAGTGGACTATTAAGTAAAATGACAGTCACCACGGAAAAGACTACTTGTTACATATTAATCGAATTTATGCTCAAATGATAAACTCTTCATAACGAAGGAGTAAGGAAATGACATACCTCGGAAAGTGACAGATTTATTAGTTGGAAGAGGGTCTGAAAATAAAATATTCATAATGTATCCATGTGGACCAAATTTCTTGCAAAAATGATACACTCTAAATTATATCATAAATAAGACCACGTTAAATAAAGATGACGTGAAATCAAAATAATGTGAAATAAAGATTATTTGAAATAAAGATCACACAGAATAGAGATCACATGAAAGATCACATATACCATGAGAGACAAAGTTCTTCCTGCCAGATAAACCCGTTATGAAACAAGTTGAATTCTCACTCAAAATAAAAATCACGTGAAATAAAGATCACATGAAATGAAGATGAAATAAAGAAGAAAACGTAAAATAAAGATAAAGTGAAATAAAGATTATGGGAAAGATCACGCGCACCATGTGAAAAAGTGTTTTCTGCAAAGATGAACCCGTCATGAAACTAGGTGAATCTTCACGCAAAATAATGATCACGTGATTAACCACAGGTAACATGTTAATTGAATTTCTGTCTCACATGATAAACTTTATCATACTAAGAAGTAAAGAGAAAGAAATACCTTGGGAAGTGGCAGGTTTGGTAGTTGGCAGAGAGTTTGAAAATAAAAAGATTCACGTGTGCTAAAATTCTTGCTAAAAGGAACTCTTTATGATATCTAATCAAAGATCATGTGAAATTAAAGTCACGTGACATAAAGATCATGTGAAAATGATAACGTGAAAAGGATAACGGAAAACTATAACGTGAAATAAAGATCACGCAAAATAAAGATCACCCAAAATAAAAATCACGTGAAATAAAGATCATGCCAAATAAAGATCACGTGAAATAAAGATCACGTGAAATAAAAATCACGTGAAATAAAGATCACACAGAAAAAAGATCACGTGAAGGATCAGTTGTACCATCTGAGAAAAGGTTATTTCTGCAAAGATAAACCCGTTATGAAACTAGGTGAATTATCACGCAAAATAACGATCACGCGAATAATCACAGGTAACATGTTAATCGAATTTCTGGCTCACATTATAAACTTTATCATACTAAGAAGTAAAGAGAAAGACATACCTTGGGAAGTGGCTGGTTTGGTAGTTGGAAGGTGGTCTGATAATAGAAAGATTTTCTTTGAGACTTTTTTTCACACATTAATCATTAATGAAGTATAGCCCCCTGTCAAGAACTTTAACTTGCTTCAATCCCTTCTTATCACCATCTAACATGGCATCCTGTTCTTTGTTTAATACAATTAAAGATTTTCAAAGGATGATTTTCGTGTATCTGCCGAATCTCTTCAAATATATCTTCAAATAATTCGAGTCTTATCAGGAAACAGTACCAAGGAAACCCTCAACACATTTTTCAACGAGTTCCAACTGTTTATGAGGTTTTCAAACAGCCTTATAAAGATTTAAAAACTTAAGAAAAAGAAGAAGGTTTGCTGGAATTGAGGGACTACTTGCAATTTTAAAACGTTCTGATTTCAAGCAATTCAAATTGTTAATCTTATCAAATCGCTTCGCATTTGCAGTTTCGAAACATCCATTTAATATCTTACGTAGAAGTAATAGGGTAAATGAAAGCATGAGATGTTAATGAATCACCTCACCTAGCAACTGTAGGGTTCTTGTTACAATCGTACAACGGTGAGTCGCTGTATAAGCCTGACAGGTGACGATTAGACTCGAGTCGTTTCCAAAGCTTGCCTCCGTCAAGTATAACGTGTGGTTGCAAACATATCTATGGCAATAGTTCCTCACCACTCCGAGCTGCGTTTGGGTATCATTCGGCCGTGACATCCACATTTTTTGAAGGGGTAAAGAGAAGGCGTCTGCTGTTTCTGCAGAACAAGTGACGTTGATAAGTGAAGTGCTTCCTTTCACGTTGATTTCTGGTGTCACATATATGTTCACAATGGGAGAGTCTACGGAGAATAAATAAATTCAAATGAAAAGTCAGTTTAGATGGCATTGCTAATGTCCTATTCAGCTCACTGTCATTTTCATTTTTGTACTCACTATCGCCTTCATCGTCATTATCATCATCATCATAGTCGTTATTTTTATCTGCGTCATCGCCTTAATCGTCGTGGTCATCATGGCTATCGATAGATATATATGGCGATCGCCAAGGTCATCCACGTCGTCGTCATCATCTTTGAAAATTGCTAGAGCCAGTGATCTTTGCTTCTTTCTCGATTAAGAATGAGAAAAATAAACGAGAGGTATGTGTTATTGCGTTTTTAAATCATTCTTTTGAATATTTTTTTCTAAAACACATTTTTTCATAAAAAAAAATCTCAAATGTTCTCTGTAGCAACTAAAACTTTCTCATACATTTGATTTTGTCTGCTATTGTTAAAGAAACGGATAGAACAAGAGTTTCCTTTGTTTTACGAGATATTCCAGTATTGCTTTTTCTATAAAGTAGCTACTTTCTGATGCAAAACATGTGTATGCTCCGTAAGGTGAATTATTCCTTATTCAAGTAATATGAACTATCTGAGTTTTGGTTTTGAAAATAGCACGTTTTAAGTTCATGATTCTAACTCCCTTCCTATCAGGATACACCTAGATTGATTATAATAACAAAAAGAAAACTTTACTAACCCGAATACTTTATGGAGCAATCAGACGAGAGTGCGAAAACACACTGCAAACAAAACACGGCAACAAACAGTTTCTCCATTCTCCAACTGAAATGACCTCAACTATCCAGAGTATGCTAAAAAAAAAAGGGAAATTATTTCAATCTTCAAGGAGACATGTCTTTTAAAATCTTGCTTTTAGATTTGATATTGTGTTAATAAATAGCAAACTCTTCTGCACGTTGACGAAGCAAAGTAAGTAAGTAAGTAAGTTCATGTTCAACGTGCTAGCTTGCAAAAGGCCCTAGACCTTATTTCCAGCAAGGGCGTTAAGTCCCTTTTACAGAGTGGTGGATTGAATGGTTTGTTCAGCACCTATCCTCCATCATATCACACAACCGAGCTTGACATATGCACAAAGGAAACTGCTACTCACCTCTCAAAACTAGGTCTTCTTGATATCTTGCAACCTTCTATTTGCGAAAGCATGCATCTAAATTGGTAGTTATATCTAGGGCCGTCAAGATAATGGCCACTGCCCAGGGTAACGACAAATACGGGGGGTTAATTTCCACTAAGATAACCCTCAGTTATAAATGAATACATCACGTATTTCTTTCGTGCCACTTAAATCCCCAAAGCCCTAGTAACGGCCCTGGTTACCCCCCCTTTTCGACGGTTCTTGTTGTTTTAGTAAGTAGTCTTATCATTATAGAACAACAATGTAAGTAATTTCCTCAGCTTTGAAATCGTCCAATATCATTGAATAGAGGCTGATGCGACCAAGATTGTTTAATGTCTTGACCACAATCTTATAAGCGGTAGTTACAAGATAATTAGCGATAACCAAAGATTGGTTAGTATCATTAGCATTGAGATATCATACATTCTTGCTTTTTATTACATGACATTTAAATGAGAATAAGATGAATGCAGAATGTTTGAAATATTCTTTGTCGTTAATATTTGCGTTTTTTGATAAATATTCTTACCATGTCCATTGAAACCCACGTTTTTCACTAGGGTGAACTGTTTGAGCACACAGGTGCATAAGAAAACATGAACCGTATGTATACGAAACAAAAGATTATAAACCTCCTCTCAACAGAAAATATAAAGCTTGTTCAAGCTGTTGCCAAATACGCGGGGGACGCTTTTGAGGCCTAAAATGATAACTCAAAAAAACTTGAACATGATCGCAAAAGCTATTTGTTCTTTCTTGTTGTAATCTCTTAGCGAGGACAGTCTCGTTTTCAGATGATTAGACTGAATTCATTGAAATCCACAAATTGGGGGTAATGCAATTGGACTAAGTAACACTAGCATATTGAAAGTATTGCATAGGTAGATTCAAAATGGCGGCAAAATTGCAAAGCTGTGAGAGCTAAAGTTAAGAGCTAGACTAAAATCCCCATAACTTGTGTCAGACAGGGCACAAAAACATAATTTAGGAATTTTCACATATTTCGTAACATTACGCAATAATGAATTGAGTGAGAACTTATTAATGACTTGTGAATTGATTCATGGTCAAAATATGAGCAAGGAGTTTTTGAAGAAGGAGTTGTCATCTAAAATTAGTACACAAGTGTTTTAAAAGTCATTAATCAAATAAAGTGCTTTGATGCTTTGTTGCTATTGCTCTGAAAAACCCCATGAGTCTTTTTCTAGCTGTCTCTGTAGCGAGGCAGGAGACTGGTAGGAGGTCACATAATTCTAAGGGAGGAGGGAGAACTTTGATTTATAGCATTTTTTGTGAAAAAAGAAATTTATCTGCTACACACGATTGTAACCGTCATTGTTGTTTCAGGTCATTCACCATTTAAAATGCCTAAGGGACATAATAATGAAAATAAAAAACATGATTACCTTTAGAATGACAAAATTGCAACTGATGTTGGGCTCTACAGCAGAAAATTACTCTCTCTCCTTCCCTTGAAATTTTTAGAGCCTCCCTCACTTCCCCCCATACCACAAAATACAGGTAAAAGTAAATCTCATATGGATCTTTGGAGCAGTAGCCATCAGGGTACAATGCAATTTACCTGATTAATGTCATTTCAAAGTGCTGATTTGAGATGAAAACTCCTTCAAAAACTTCTTTCTTATATTCTGACCATCACTCAATCCATAAGTCACAAATAATTCCCCTTTCAATACCCAATGGCTTATTGATATGAGAAATAGTGTCAGCCAAATTCCCTTAATTTTCACACTAAACTATGTTGCTTTCTCTTTTTTTTTGAAAATTTTAGTCTTGGTCTGGCCCTGAGTGGTTTGCAATTTTGCCGCCATTTTGAATATACCTATGCAATACTTTTAATAGGCTAGTGTAGATTCACGTAAAAGGAGCGATAATCACGATAATCTTCTCAAAAGGTAGATTTTAGAGCCTTTCTGATAACAAAACAACAATGTCCTGCATCCTAATATTGCAAGCTAAATTTCAAAAACAAAAAAAACTTCTCAACTGCTTAGATTTCACAATGTAATTCAACGGCCACGGCCTAAGATTTCGTAACTACCACCATGCAAGTTGATTTCTGTTCAGTCATCCTCTCGAAAAGAGCAATAACAAGAAGAACTTCACAATGAGTGTTTGGTGGATCAGCTTTGGTGTTGTTCCTAGAAACATTTCATACTTGTTATCATAAGCAAAATAAATATAAATTATAGCAAGAACGTAGATAGCCTTGAAATGGGCAACAAAAAAACAATAATTGAAAAGTAGAAAATTCAAATCAAAATGTGAAAATTAAAGAATTAAAGGCAAAAGTAAAAAGGAGAAATTGAAAATTAATAAGTAAAAAGAGTAAAATAAAAGCAAAAAGTGAACGGTAGAAATTGAAATTTTGGGGTTTTTTATTGGATTACAACAAATTCAATACTATGGGTGAAGAGTGATTCCATGTTCTCCTTGACACCTCAGCTTGAAGCTTTTTCAAGCAACCGAAGTAAGTATTAGAGAACGTTTTTAAGGTTAAACACAAGGGCAAAGAACCACAATTGTTCGTTCTCATTTTCAAAAGGTTTCATAATCATGATGTATCCATAGGTACCAAATTTCTTGCTCGAAGGATCAACTATTTACAAGATCACGTGAAATAAAGATCACGTGAAAGATCACGTGTACCATGTCAAATGAATTTTTTCTGCAAAGATAAACTAGATACTAGCTGAATTATCAGAAGTGTAATAATAAAGATCACACGAAATAAAGATCATACGAAATAAAGATCATACGAAATAAAGATCATACGAAATAAAGATCATGTGAAATAAAGATCATACGAAATAAAGATCATACGAAATAAAGATCATACGAAATAAAGATCATATGAAATAAAGATCATGTGAAATAAAGATCATACGAAATAAAGATCATACGAAATAAAGATCATACGAAATAAAGATCATATGAAATAAAGATCATACGAAATAAAGATCATGTGAAATAAAGATCACATGAAACAAAGAGCACGTGAACAAAGATCACGTGAAAAACCAGTGTACCATGTTATCGAAAGACAAGCCTATAATGATACTAGGTGAATTATCACGCGAAATGAATTCCACATGATAGACCACATGTAACATGTTAATCGAATTTCTTGCTAACATGATAAACTGTTTGCTACCAGGAAAAAAGGAAAGACATACCTTTGGAAGTGCAACGATTGGTAGTTAGAAGAGAGTCTGCAAATAAAAAGATTCACATGCGCTAATATCTTGCTCAAAGGAACTCTTTATAATATCAAATTAAAGATCATTTGAAATAAAATCACAAGAAATAAAGATGATGTGAAAAAGATAACGTGAAATGATAACGGAATAGGATTACTTGAAACGAAAATCACGTGAAATAAAAATCAAGTGAAATGAAAATCACGTGAAATAAAGATCAGGCCAGAAAAAGATCACAGGAAATAATGATCACTTGAGATGAAAATCACGTGAAATAAATATCACGTGAAAGATCACGTTTACCATTCGAAACGAATTTCTTTCTGCAAAAATAAACCGGCTATGATACTAGGTGAATAATCACGCAATTATAGATCACGTGAAAGACCACGTATAACATGTTCATTGAATTTCTTGCTCACATGATAAACTTTATATAAGTAAAACAAATGACATACCTCGGACAGTGACAGTTTTGGTAGTTGGAAGAGGGTCTGAAAATAAAAACATTCATGGTGTATCCATGTGGACCAAATTTCTTGCTAAAAGGATACACTTTTTATAATGTAACAAAAAAGACCACGTCTATAGCACCGATATGCTACAGGTCAGATTAAACACATCTAGCTACCAAGTCCTTCGCAGGAAACACAGCAGAAACAAACAACTGCTAAGAACTCAATAACGATTATGATGATGATGATGGTTTGCTAAAATAAATTTAAGAAATAATTAATATAAAGACGGAATCATTCTAAGCTAAATATTACAGCAAATATACGATAAGTAAGTAAGCAAGCAACGAAAAGAATATACAAAGCGAAAAGGAGAATATAATACAGTGAAAATTACTACAAATAAGATGCCACTCCCTACTCTACAAAGCATATGAATAATACGTAGGCCTAGCAAACTTACGGCAAATAAATCCTAATAAATAACCTAGCTAAACCAAGCAAACAACAAATACATTCAAGAAGAAATAGTAGCCAAAACAAATAAATTGATACACAGCAGTAGAAACAGGTATAAATAAGAATAACTTAGAATAATAAACGTGTAAAGAACTTACAATCTATTTTGCCTTCGTAGCCATAAAGACACTATGAAGTACTTAAATCTTGAATCAGGCCAACATTCTAGGCCCTAAGCCTTGGTGTACTTAACCGGAGAGCTGCAGCCAGTCGGTCCGTTATCGTTGCTCTTCTACACTGTAGAAGCAGTATTTATAGCTGCGAAGACTGGGCACTAATTTACACACACGAGGGAATACATAACAAAGAAGATAAAATTCCACAAAAAAGTAAACAAACACAAAAACAAACAAACAAAGAAAACAATTTTAGTGTTCAGCAAAGCGTCCCAATTTAATAAAGAAATAAGATTTTGCACACGTTACACCCGGCCCCAAACTGGCTACCCCATATAGGCAGTTTCTAAGATGTCAAAAACGTGCAAAATAAATATTCACATGTCATTCTCCAGATGGTGTCTCCAACAAACACAGCTTGCTAATCGGTCGAACTAGAATTAATTTGGCTGTCTTCACTCTTGCAGATCTGACGAATCCATCCTTTCCGCGGTTAACCTCTATAACGCGACCCAGCGGCCAATCACCTCTTGGAGTATTGTGCTCCACGACTAATACGATATCTCCTTCTGTGAGGTTTCTTCTGGATTTCTGCCACTTCTTCCGTTCTTGCAGAATTGGAAGGTACTCTTTCACCCATCTTCTCCAAAAAATATTTGCCATGTATTGTACATGACGCCATCTTCGTTGACAGTATTGCTCATTCTTCTTGAAAACTCCAGGAGGAAAACTTTCATTAGACTTGAGCAGTAACAGGTGATTGGGTGTCAGCGAATTCAAGTCTTGAGGGTCATCCAATACCTTCGTGAGTGGCCTATCGTGTGTAATTGCTTCAACTTCACACATAAGTGTCAGCAGTCCTTCGTCATCCATTACTTGTTTCTTGAGTAACGCAGTGATAACCTTTCTGATTGATCGTATTAAACGTTCCCAGACACCGCCCATGTGAGATGCTGCAGGGGGGTTAATAACCACTGAACATTGTTCTGAACTAGGAACTTATGAATATTCTTCTGATTCCACTGACAAATCGCTTCTCTAATCTCTCTTTCTCCACTTTTGAAGTTAGTACCATTATCGGATCGTATTATCTCCGGTTTTCCTCGCCTTGCCATGAATCGTCTGAGAGAGTTCACGAATGAATCCGTGTCCATGCTCTGAACCACCTCGATGTGAATAGCTCGAATCGTCAAACATGTAAATATTACTCCATACCTCTTAACCAAGCTGCGTCCTCGTTTGACCATGAAAGGCCCAAAACAGTCAACACCAACAAAGGAAAAGGGAGGCTTATCTGGCGTAACTCTGTCTGATGGAAGATCTGCCATCTTCTGCTCGTGCGGGGCTTGACATCTTCGTTTGCAATTGAAACAGCTTCTTACGACACGCCGAACCGAAACTCTCGCCTGGATGATCCAAAAGTGGTCTCTGACAAGTGATAAGACATATTCTTGCCCACAGTGTCCGGATACTTCGTGGTAATACTTGATGACAAGATCACTGACATGGTGCTGTTTGGGAAGGATCGGTGGGTGTTTAGCAAGATGATAGCCGTCTGGTGCGTGCTTGAGACGTCCTCCAACACAGAGTAAACTGTCATTAAACACTGGGTCCAGTCGGCGTAAGGAGCTTGACTTCTTAACGGGCTTCCCTGACTTCAACATGCTTTGTTCGTCGTGAAAACATTCTTTCTGCACGCACGATACTATACTACGTTCAGCTTCCTTCATTTCTTCAACAGTGATGTGTCCACTCAACTGCGAATCTTCATTGGCCTTTCCGTTTGCCGCTTTCCATTTGAGCCATTTTTTGAACCGTAATATCCATGCGCAGACTCTCAGCAGTTTCTTCCAGCTCGAAAACTTCGAGAAAATCAGTTTTGTCATGCTTTCTGGCGTTTCCATATTTGTCGCATACGACTGCATAGTTTTCTTCACTTCAGTGTCATCATCAGGTATGTCTCCAAGTGCATCACACTTCGGCCAAAACGACTCAGTTTTCCACAAAAAATCTGGACCTTTAACCCAGCGAGTGTTACATACAAGATCATCGATTGAAAGGCCTCTGGATGCATCATCTGCGGGATTGTTGTTCGTGACTACATATCGCCATTGACCGGGTTCAGATCCATCCCGAATTGCAGAGACTCTATTTGCCACAAATGTATGAAACCGCCTGTCTTCGTTCAAAATGTATCGCAATACCGATGTGCTATCCGTCCAAAAAACAGATCTGTGTATCTTGATTTCCAGCTCTTTCTTTATCATTCTGTGCAACTTCACAACAACAGTTGCGGCAGAAAGCTCCAGTCGTGGTATAGTCAGTCCTTTGAGGGATGTCACTCGAGATTTTCCAAGCAGAAAGGAACAGTGGATGTCGCCTCGTTCATTCACCAGTCGGAGGTAGCAAACTGCACCGTAGCCTTGTTCTGAAGCATCGGAGAAACTGTGGAGCTCGGTATAAACTTCACTGCCAAAACATGGGGGTTTTAAACATCTGTCTATCGAGAATCTTTCCAATCTGGGAAACTCTTCCAACCACCGGTTCCACTGTATTAGATCAGCGCCAGTTATTTGCTCATCCCATCCTATCTTCTCACGACAAAGCCTTTGCAGAATGACCTTTGCTTTTAAAACGAAAGGACAAACAAACCCAATAGGATCGTAGACTGAGGAAATTATACTAAGCATTCCTCTGCGACTTTGCGGCTTTTCCTTGCCATGAATCTTGAAGAGGAATGTGTCTTTCTCTGCGTTCCATTGAAGTCCCAAGGCTCGCTCTGTTGGAAGCTGTTTATTTTCTAAACAGATCTCTTTCAATTCTTTAGACCATTCTTCCTCCGGTATGCTGTTCAACACTGCTCTGTTGTTACTGATCCACTTTGTTAGTCTAAACCCGCCAAGAGAGAGCAACTCACTCAATTTTCTGCACATCCTGATGGCGTCTTCTGTATTTTCTACCGATTTCAGTACATCGTCAACGTAGAAGTCTCGGTTTACCGTATCAATCACATCAGCATCGAACGCGTGTTGATTGTCCATCGCTGTCTTCTTCAGGGCAAAGCTTGAGCAACTGAGTGACCAAACACCTCCAAACAAATGCACCATCATCTGGTATTCACGAGGCTGAGCTGAAAATTCACCATGAGGGTACCACAGAAATCGTAAGGCGTTCACATCCTTGGGGTGTACACGGACTTGGTGGAACATCGCCTCGACATCCGCCATGACGGCGACGGCTTCTTGCCTGAACCTGCATAACACGCCAACCAGAGAATTTGTGAGATCGGGGCCTTGAAGAATCTTGTCGTTCAACGATTCGCCATGATATTTCGCAGCACAATCAAAAACCACTCTGACTTTGTCGGGTTTCTTCGCATGTACAACATTGTGGTGGGGAAGGTACCAAACGGTTTTGTCGTTGCGATTCAGCTGCTCATCTGGGACTCTGCTTGCATATCCTTTGTCGAGAAGGACATCGATGAAATTCGCATACTTCTGCCTCAGAGTAGGATCCCGGTTCAATCTTCTCTTCAGATGACTCAAGCGTTGCTCCACGACTCGTCTATTGTTTGGCATACTGGGTTCACCTTGCTTCCATGGAATCGCAATCTGGTAGTGGCCGTTTACCAACTGGGCTGATTCTTCGAAGATGTCCATAGCACGCTTGTCTTGAACCGACATCATCTTTGTATCGTCAACGATCGACTCACTGAAATCTTGATTGAAGTATTGCTTCAGCTGGCTGTTGAGGGATTCGTCACTTGGTAAACCTGTATCCACGAAGAAGCAATATTGCCTTCTATCAGGGCGATTCAATGGTCCATTGAGAGTCCATCCAAACATCGTCTTGACAGCATATGGTCCTCCATTCTTTGACTTGCGCACTTCAAGGGGCTCTAGGGCTTCGGGTACGTTAACGCCAATCAACAAGCTGACTTCACCTTCCACCGATCTCGGTAAATGCACACCTTCGAGGTAGGACAGTCTGTCAATGTCATCTTGTCTTCCGATGTCGTCCTTCGTAATGTTCAGACGTTCCAAAGAAAACACATTGGATAACTCAACTGACACACCTTCGTCGATGTCCCATACTTCTAGGCTGGTTACTGAGGATCTGTAATATTCCCTGACACCATCGATCGTCGCCACGGATATCTGACACTCTTTACCGTCTTCGCCAAGCTTCTTGAGTAGACTAGTACTGCAGAAGGTTGCTGTCGAGCCACTGTCAAGTAGGGCATATGTTTCAACGAGGATACATTTTCCTTTTGCTTTTACTTTTACTGGAACAATGGATAATGCTTGGCTACCACGTCCGGTTCCTGTCTGATTTGTCAGTCCAACGAATTGCGTTTGATCACCCGGAGTATCTCTTCGGTCTCTACCAGCTTGTACCCTTGATTGTTCGTTGCGTCTCTTTTCGAATTCCACAACGGGGCCATGTACATCAGTGATGTGCTTGCGTCTGATCTCTCATCCCGGTATTGTACATTCATGCTTTCGTCTGCACCCAGCCGCAAAATGAAACGATGAAAGGCAGTTATCGCAGAGTTTTCTGGCACGTATGAACTTGAACTTTTCTTCACCACTCAACTTCTTAAATTCTTCACAATTGTGTACTTTGTGGTTCTTGTTGCAGTAGTAGCGTTTGATGTGATCACCAATCTCTTTGACATCCGCATCACGTGTCTGTATACTGTAGTTCATGCTTCGTTGAGCTGCCACATGACCAGGTCGTCTTCCCATTTTTCCTGAACCATCCTTTATTCCACCATCCATAATTGCGCCAAAGACCGGGTCATTCTTCTCCAAGGCAACGGTTCTGATAAGTTTACGCACATCTTCTACATTCGGTTCTCGTCCTCTGGCTCGGATATCCTGAACATGTGACTGCCACCGTGATTTAACGAATCCTGGGCACCTCTCCAAAATCTTCACCAGGCGGTCTTAGTTATTTATTTGCATCATTCTTCCCGTCGCTTTGAGCGTTATCTCGCAACTTTCTAGATCATCTGACAGCTCTTTCAACGCTTCGCGGTCAGTGGGTTTGATGATAGGTCCATTCGAAACTTTGGCGATCCACGAGTTAGAAACCTTGAAAATATCACCGAATCTCTCTGCCAGCATTCTCTTCGCTTTCAGGTATCCTTCTTCCGGTTCAAGTAAGATGCAGCTTTCAATAACTCTTCTGGCTTTCCCTGTACAAAACTGGATGAGGAGTTGCAATCTTCTAGCATAATCATCGGTATCTTTTTCGACGTTGTTCTCAAAGGTTCTCATGAAAATGAAATACTTCAAGGGGTTTCTATCAAACACAGTCAGTTCGGATTTGGGCAATATCGTAGCCACCGCCAGTTTCTTCATAGCTTCAAGGTATGCTAAACTAACATCATCTGATTCGTCTGTACAAGGGCTGCGGTATACCGATGCTCTTAGGGGTTTCGCATCTTTCTCTTGTTGCACTGGTTCTTTCATGTTTGGGGGGTTCCAGGGAGGGGCAGCAGGGCTCATGATTGACTTTGAGGTTGGGGTTCGAAGCTCAACACCAACTGCAGATTGGACTGGTTCGATGACAGGGGAAGGTTTGGAATATATCATCGGGGTACGATGGCAAACGGTCGTCGACACTGGGTGGGGCTGTGACACGGCTGATAAGGGATGGTAAGGGGAATCTTTTGTCTTTCTTTGATGAAACTCCGTAGGCATGGGCGAATTGCTTTGGACTGATCTTTTCGATACGAAATCATCACGTTCCATGAGTCGGTGTACTAGTCCACCCTTGTCGTATTCACTGTATTTCTCTGTCGACATCGCAAACTCAATACAGGCCTTCTCTTCAGCTTCAATCTTTGCTATTTCCGTCTGTAACGCAAGCTTTTGTTTCATCTGAAGTAATCTGAACTCTTCACATTTCAGTCGCATTTCTTCATCCAAAATTGTCTGACGTTGCTCCATCATCGAGGCTTCAGCTAACAACGCTGCTCTTTTCGTGGAATTCCTCAACATTGTTTCATTGAGACGCGACATTCTTGAACTTCTCGATCCTCTTGATGACAAGCTTCTACGAGAGGGAAAGGACTTTGTCTGACTTACGGAGTCTTCTGGTCTGATCTTTCTTGGGTCATGTTTGCTTGAGGGGTTTGGGGGAACTGGGGGGACTGTTATCTTCAACGACTCATTCCAGGAAGCCACCCTGTCCTTCATTGAAAGAAATCTGGACTCCGACTCTCGGAAATATACCACGCACTCTTCAATATCGTCTTCATCTTCTAATGAATGCTGATAAATTTCACACGCTTTCTGGAATTCACCGAACGCATACTCCATCAGTCTTGCAGATGATTCTATGTCAAAGCTGTCTTCACCAACGGTCAAAGCATCAGACATCCGGTTGATTGCTTTCGTTAATTCACGCTTGGAATTCGCTCTCAGGGTCTTCAGGGTTCGTCTGTTCTTCTGTCTCTGAGTTTGCCAGTCCGGGGTATCGTTTCGCTTTCTCGTCAGGCCACCACTTCGCAACTTCATCCGATCATCACTACGACTTTTCACAACATCACTTGACTTCTCTCCTCCGGTGTTCTTTTCTTCCATGTCGGATCCAAGGGTAGATTCAAACTAATATAGCACCGATATGCTACAGGTCAGATTAAACACATCTAGCTACCAAGTCCTTCGCAGGAAACACAGCAGAAACAAACAACTGCTAAGAACTCAATAACGATTATGATGATGATGATGGTTTGCTAAAATAAATTTAAGAAATAATTAATATAAAGACGGAATCATTCTAAGCTAAATATTACAGCAAATATACGATAAGTAAGTAAGCAAGCAACGAAAAGAATATACAAAGCGAAAAGGAGAATATAATACAGTGAAAATTACTACAAATAAGATGCCACTCCCTACTCTACAAAGCATATGAATAATACGTAGGCCTAGCAAACTTACGGCAAATAAATCCTAATAAATAACCTAGCTAAACCAAGCAAACAACAAATACATTCAAGAAGAAATAGTAGCCTAAACAAATAAATTGATACACAGCAGTAGAAACAGGTATAAATAAGAATAACTTAGAATAATAAACGTGTAAAGAACTTACAATCTATTTTGCCTTCGTAGCCATAAAGACACTATGAAGTACTTAAATCTTGAATCAGGCCAACATTCTAGGCCCTAAGCCTTGGTGTACTTAACCGGAGAGCTGCAGCCAGTCGGTCCTTTATCGTTGCTCTTCTACACTGTAGAAGCAGTATTTATAGCTGCGAAGACTGGGCACTAATTTACACACACGAGGGAATACATAACAAAGAAGATAAAATTCCACAAGAAAGTAAACAAACACAAAAACAAACAAACAAAGAAAACAATTTTAGTGTTCAGCAAAGCGTCCCAATTTAATAAAGAAATAAGATTTTGCACATGTTACAACGTCAAATATAGATCACGTGAAATGAAAATCACGAGGAATACAGATTATGTGAAATAAAGATCACGCAGAATAAAGATCATGTGAAAAATCAATTGTACCACGTGAGACAAAGTTCTTTCTGCAAAGACAGACCCTAAATGAAACTAGGTGAATTATCACGCGAAATAATGATCACGTGAAGAACCACAGGTAACATGTCAATCGAATTTCTTGCTCACATGATAAACTTTATCATACCAAGAAGTAAATAGAAAGACATACCTTTGGAAGTGGCAGGTTTGGTAGTTGGAAGATGGTCTGAAAATTGAAAGATTTTCTTAGAGAATTTATTCACACATTAATCAAATACAGCCCCCTGTCAAGAACTTTAACTTGCTTCATTCCCTTCTTATCACCAGCTAACATGGCCCCTGTTCCTTGTTTAATGCAATCAGACCTTTTCAAAGGACGATTTTCGTTTATACAGATATATCTACCATTTCTTTTCAAATATACCCTCTAACAACTTGAGTCTTATCAGGAAACACTACCAAACAAAAACTATATTGTCATCAGCAAAATTACACAAAGAACCATATTTCACAACTTAGAATATATCATTTATAAATATATTAAAAAGAAGGGGGGCTAGACTGGATCTTTGTGGTACGCCGTTTTCTAGTGTCTCCCATGAGCTAATAGTACAATTTACTTCAAATCTCTGTTCTCTTTATGAAAGGTAGCTAAGAAGAAGATTTAGAGCTTGCACATTGAATCCATAAGCATTTAGCTTTGCAATAAGAAGATCCTTAGGTAGGTAATAAAAAGCCTTTTAAAGATCCATCAAAAAAGCTCCAACATGCTTTGATTTTTCAAGACAACGTTTCCATTCTTCGAATAATCTTATCAAGGTATGTTGTGAAGAAAATCTCTTCCTATAAGTGCAAAGAGATATAGATAGTTTAGAATCGATGAGAATATGCATTTTTATTTTAATGATTTTTTCAAATATTTTAGAAAAGGAAGTAAGCAAACTTATGGGTCTATAATTCTCTTTATCAAAAGGGTCCTTTTTTATAAACTGGTTTCACATGTGCCTTTTTTAGTAATGCTGGAAATGTTCCTTGCTTTATGTTTTCATTTATTATAGTGTTTAGGGATAGTGATATCTATCTACATGAAATTTTTAAGACTTTGGCATTAATATTGTCAAAACCAGAAGCTTTACGATAAATCCTCAATTAATGTCCTAATAATTGATTCATTTATAATTTCAAATTCAAACCTTTCGATGGATTTATTGTTATTCTTTATCTTTGATATGCTAAGGTGTGATTTATAGTGCTGAACAATATCAGAAAGAAGTTTGTTTTCTATACCAAAACTATTTCGTGCACCAATTTCTCTAAGCCAATAAAAGTTAATGATTTCATTGTTTTTTGTTGTTGTTGTGTTTTCTGGGAGATCGGTTAGTAGGGAGTAGCGATTGTGTGTTGGAATAGGATTGTTGATTTTGGTTTGAGTGATATATTTCTTTTTGGTTGCTGTTTGCCAAGATGGTATCTCTATGTATTCTTCTAGGCCTACAGATGATTTTGGTTGGTACAGTTTGGATTGGATAATAAGATTCAGGGACATTATTTCAGCTTTCAGTTGTTGGTTTTCATTTGCTAGCTGATTATTGAACTGGGTGAGCATTTGGATATCATGATTTGATGATGGTTGGATAGCTTCTTAAATGGCTTGGATGTCTTTTTTTATATTTTCAATTTCATATTTCAGGGAATTATTTGAAGGTTGTGTAGCGGAGATATTATTTGATTGATTTAAAGCAGTACGGTAAGATCTTATTGCAGATGGTTGCGGTAAAGAAATTGCAGTTTGTGGGAGGCTGACTGTTTGGTTTGCAGAAAATAAGGGTATTGAAGATGGGGTAAAAACATTTGCTGATAGAGAGAACATGGTTTTTGTTGAAGTGTGGGTGAGGGTTTTGTTAGTTGTTTTTGGCGATGATACAGATGTTACATTGAGGTTTTTGATATTGGATGAACCGCAAAGACTTTGCTTTTTGCATTGAGTTCTAGGTAGTTTAGAAGAGCAGAATTTCTTGAGTTGGGAAGGAGGTCCAGTGATGCAAAGGGTGCCAGATGGAACGTGGATGTAAAGTTTTATTGGTTCTTCGGATAATGATGTCGATTCATGAATGGTGATGGTTAATCCTTCTTTATTTTCCTGTTCGTCTTTAAAGTCAGTCAAAATAATAATATAAGCATCATCAAGTCCAAGGACATTCATTTGATTATAGCCAGAATCAGGTAAGATAGATCATCGTGTGTTGTGTAGGTTATATGTTTAAGTATATTGTCGAATTTTTTAAGGTATATAGATGGATGTTGTAGTGGGATTATTTGTTTCGGATTTATACTATACATTCTTAGGATACTATCTAATCTATATCAGTAATGTCTTCTTTTACTTTTTCGTCTGGGGGGCCAATGTTATCCATACACGAAAGAAATTATCGACACAAAGATGGTTTCCCAGGGAAACTTTTTTCGTTCCCTTGCTTGCATATGTGAGTAGGGCCAGGATTTACTTCGACTTATTATTAGTAATAGAGCTATGACTGCTGTTTTCCCGCCATTTTTGATTATAGGCCTATTCTTCATCATAGGTAATTTCTTATTTAGATGATTATACCACTTTACACGAGGGGCATTTCACTCCCTTTTAAAGCGTACGAGATTTTGTCAAGATCAAAAGGATTTCCAGTGATTTTCAAGGGATTTTCATAAGAACAATGGGATTTTCAGATAAAGTGTACGAGATTTTAAGGGAGTGATTTGCCCCTCGACTTTACAAACGTGAACGTGGACAAATCTTCGATCGTGTAATTTCCTGTTTCGCGCTGATTGAAGACCAATTCATGTTTTGATTGATAGTGCGGTATGGTTTATAATATCTAACAAGCCAGCAACATCAGAAAAAGAGAACCTTTCTCCGCCATTGCTAGTCCAGCGATGTCTTCGTTCATCAGGGCGTAGCAAGAAAGTGTTAGGGTAAAGTATGAGATGTCAATGAATCCACTCACCTAGCAACTGTACAGTTCTTGTTACAAGCATGCAACGGTGAGTCACTGCATAAGCCTGACAGGTGACGATGAGACTCGAGTCGTTTCCAAAGCTTGCCTCCGTCAAGTATAACGTGTGGTTGCAAACATACCTATGGCAATAGTTCCTCTCCACTCCGAGCTGCGTTTGAGTGTTGTCCGGCCGTGACATCCACATTTTTTGAAGAGGCAAAGAGAAAGCGTCTGCTGTTTCTGCAGAACAAGTGACGTTGATAAGTGAAGTGGTTCCTTTGACGCTGATTTCTGGTGTCACATATATGTTCACAATGGGAGAGTCTACGGAGAATAAATAAATTCAAATGAAATATCATTTTAGATGGCATTGCTAATGTCCTATTCAGCCTCACTGTCATTTTTATTTTTGTATTCACTATCGCCTTCATCGTCATTATCATCATCATCGTCGTTATTTTCATCTGCGTCATCGCCTTAATCGTCGTATTGCTATCGCCATGGCTATCGCCAGGGCGGCATCTCTGTGAAGAACCTGATTACATTTATTATCAACAGCTCTAGTATTGCATATTTTCATTGTAATCAGTTTTCATTAGTTTACCTATTCTTTTTTATCAAAGAAAATTTGAAAAAAACAAAAAACAAGATTGATTAACTACGTGTCATCCATAGTGGGAAAGGACAGGCTGTCAGCGGGTTCCCAATATAGATGACACTTACAGTTTTGAAGATCAGCAATTGATCTAATAAACATACACGCAAAGGAGCTTACGCTTCAACATATACACTAAGTTTAGCAGTTGTTCCGTTTTGCTTTTAGTATAGGTAATATGATGACGCTCTAAATTTTGTGAAGCATGTCATTACATATAAAATGAAAATGAAAAAAATGGCATCAACGAATTTTGCCTCTCTCTCGATTCTAAATGGGAAAAATAAACCGAGGTACGCGTTATTGCGATTTCAAATTATTCTTCTGAGCATTTTTTACTGACACATTTTTTTTTAAAAAGAATTCTCAAATGATGATATATGTACTGAAGTTTCTGAACTTTCTCAAATGTTTTAATTTTCGTTCTATTGTTAAAGAAACGGATAGGAGAAAAGTTTTCTTTGCTTTTACGAGATATTCCTGAAAAAATTTTTTAAAGTACTTCCTGATAAAAAACATGCATGCATATGCTCCTCGAGGTAGATCAATCCTTATTCAAGAAATATTAACTCAAGAAATCTGTATTATGATTTTGAAAATAGCATGTATTAAGTTGAAAATTTAACTCACCTCCTATTAATATCTATCTAACTTGATAATAACAAGGAAATTTAACTTACCATGATACTTTTCGTAGCAATCAAAAGAGAGTACAAAAACACACTGCAAGCAAAACATGGCAACAAACAGTTTCTCCATTCTCCAACTGAACCGATCTTAAATATTCAAAGTAATCTAAAAAAGAGAAATAGTCTCAATCGTCAAGGAGGTATATCTTATTCTTCCTTTTAAATTTGACATTATATAGATAAATAATGATATTAAATGATATAATTATTTAATGCTTGTACTAAGATAGTACAGAGACTAATTCAAACCAACATAAAGTAACATGAAGTTGTATCAAGCATGACTACTCTTCTGACATGTGACTGATGGCAAACAGAGCATCAGCATACGTTTTCAACTAACCAGGCTTTTGTTAATGTTTTGAAATTGTGGGCAGAGGGCACCAACTTTATATAATCGGGGAGCGAGTTCCATATCTTGGGATCAAGATAACTGAGAGATTGAATCTAATACTCGTTTGTTTAAACGAAGAAAGTCCACAATACTAGGCTTTGTGCCGGATCGATCCATTTTTATTCTTGCGGCGAAGTAAGTAAATGTAGCGAGACAGGAACAACGCAAGATGACAAAAAACAAATAAAGGTAGATGGATTAAATAACATATATATAAAATATTGTCAATATTTTGCCCTGGCATACAGGGCTTCTTCAGGACTGAATTTACTAACGAACAAATGTGGGGCTATATACAAAATTTGAAAAGTTTTTATCAGTGATATGGTTGGTTAGTTCGATATAATGGTGCTGCTTTGCAGAGGGTGGAACGGTGGCAATGATTATGGTGGGAGTAATATAATGATAATAATGATAATCAAATAATGATAATAAAAAAGATGTATTGGAAAGCAGAGGAGTATAGTATGACTGTAAATAAGGATACAAAATATAACTGTAGATAACGAGGCAAGGATGGATGCATAGATTATGTAATGTATAATTAGCATTCAGTCCTTCTGTCAAAAATGCTCTGCTACCCCAGACTTGTTATGTTTCTAGTCTATGTTCATGTACTCGTCTACAAGTTTGTCCTATGTATTGGCATAACTTGAAGTGCATAACGGACGGCAACAATAACTGCCAATACATATGACAAAGAATGCAAGCGAAGGGAAGCATTCGATAAAATGTACGGATGATATTATGTTAAAAGTCTTAATATTTCGATCTTCGAATGTTTGTGAAAATTGCAAGAGTTTGTAATTTGTACCAGGCGATTTGTTCGAAACGTGCGTCAGGGGACCATTTTATATAAAAGTGTGCCAGGTATTGTATAGCTACTTTCATTTACTATTCGTTTATTCTTATAGCCTCGTTTATATGTATTTGTACCGTTCTGTTGGATTAGCCTCGTTTTGTGGAGGTAGGATTTGTGAGAGCTAATGGCGAAACATTGAAGTTTGTTTTATTCGTCTTCACACTATTTTAACTGGCGACGAGGACGAGAAAGATGAACCCACTTGCGAAAAGCGATGGAGCTCCACACTTTGACCCTGCTGAACATGATGGTAACACACTTCAAGCTTTTACAGAATTCATAGAGTCCTGGGAAATGTGGTACGATGTGGCCTCGATAGGCGAACTCAAAGAGGATGCTACAGACGCACAAAGGAAAGAACACAAAGCAAAGGTATTTAGAATGTGTGCTTTCACTAGTGAGCGATTAAAAACGGATCTCAAAGCTGAATACAACCAAGATATGGCCAAGATAAAATCTACTGATTTTGATGCTATGGTAAAAAAGCTTCAGGATAGATACCATCCAGCTCAAAACCAGGTACTCCTTCATTACCAATTCCCCCAGCTCAAACAAGAACCAGGTGAGAAAATTGATGCTTTTATCAATAAAATCTGCCAACATGCTGACAAATGTGCATTTAAATTTACAAATACATCCTGTACTGAGAAATATCAAATTCATAAGACTTTGATAAGAGATCAAATAATAATTGGTACTAATATTGCTAGTATCAGGGAAAATGCACTTGAAAAGGAACATGATTTGGCCTCATTGATTCCAACAGCAAGAAAAATTGAAGCCACTGAAGAAGCAACCAAATTGATAGACTCTGAATCTCCTAGTAGCTCTTTTCACATTAACTGTGTTGAAAATGAAGACCCCTAGACACCAGTAAACAAAATTGGGAAAAAAGGGGGCAAATACTCCCAAAAAGCCCAAAGAAGGGAGCATTTCCAGGATGATTTCAAACCTGCCCAGGGTGCTAACAAAATTATGTGTTGCGCTGGCTGCGGTAGGAGCAACTGCGACAGAGGTCCAAACTGCGCAGCTAAAAATGCATTTTGCAATGCTTGTGGAAAAAGGGTCATTTTTCTGCTGTCTGCCTCAAAATGGTAAAAGGGGTTTCCACCATCACATCCATCAACCAGGTATCCCCAAAAAAATCCACACCATCTCAAGCAGTCACAAGAAAGCAGAAATCAGCTTTGGAAGAACAAAAATCCAGGCACTCATTGACACTGGTGCAGAGGTCAACATTCTCCTTGAGAGCAATGTGCCCAAAAGTATCAGGAGAATTTTCCGCACTTCGGTCTCTCTGCAACCATATGGAAGCGCAATCATAACCCCAAAAGGTCAAATCACCCTAGACACCACATGGAATGATAGAACACAGAAAGCAACATGGGTTGTCATTGGTGACCAGGATCTCCATGGTAGCCCTTGCAACCTGATCTCTTGCACACAAGCTGAGTCCCTAGGCATCATCTCTTTCAATGGCCTTCCAAGCCAAATCAGTGCGATTTCCAGCCACAGCAGTCAAAACCAACTTTGTAGCAATGACTTTGAGAGCCTTAAAAACAAATCTCAGCAAGCCATTGCAAGCATCTTATCAAAGTATGAGCATGTCTTCACTGGTCTTGGAAAACTAAAAGCAAGCCCTGTACACTTTCATCTTAAGCCCAATGCTAAGCCAATAATTCAGCCACCAAGACAAATCCCATACCACCTTCAACCCAGTTTTGAGAAGATCATTCAGGAGATGGAAAGGGATGATGTCATAGAACAGCACTATGGGCCAGTAACTTGGCTTGCCAATCCAGTTTTAGTCCCCAAACCAGATGGCACCATGAGAATCACCATGGATCTGAGAGGCCTCAACCAAGCCCTGGAAAGCCCCCACTTGCCGATACCCCATGTAGAAGACATCATGCCAATGTTCAGTAGCAAATCGATATTCTGCAAGCTTGATCTCAAAACAGCATTTCATCAACTTGAACTTGATGCAGTATCCCGCCCACTAACAGTTTTTCGTGCCGGCGATCGCCTAATGAGATATAAACGCCTCACAATGGGTACTCTGCCAGCGTCTGGAAAACTCAACCAAAGGCTTCGCCCCATTCTTGCGAACATACCAAATGATGCAGTGATTTAAGAGGACATTGTAATCGCAGCAACTGACATAGCAAGCCACAACATCTCCCTGGAACGTGTTCTTGCTGCCCTAGCAAATGTGGGACTAACGGTCAGTCCAAAGAAATGCATCCTTGCTTCTACTGAAATTCCTTTTTGGGAATTCAAAGTCACAAAAGACAGCATCAAACCAGATCCACAGAAAGTCCAAGCAGTACGCCATGCAGAAAGACCGCAGAACAAAGATGAAGTTAAATCATTTCTATGCATGATTCGTTCAAATGGGCAATTCATTCCAGACCTCGCAGCAGCTACAGCCAACCTCAGGGAGCTAACAAGGGATATCAACACATTTGTATGGTCAGAGGCCCATGAGACTGAATTCCAAAATCTCAAGAAGGCCTTCAATGAAGATGTCTTACTCCGACACTATGACACAAATGCCCCAACCTTTATCTTTGTTGATGCCCATTATACAGGCCTCTCTGCAATCGTCACTCAAGGAGCCTCCATTGATGCTACAAAAGCTGTTGCCATAGCATCATGCACCACCACGGATGCCGAGAAAAATTACTCACAACTTGATTTGGAAGCAACGGCAATCGACTTCGGTCTTCGTCAGTTTCGTCACATTCTTGTTGGAGGCCCACCAGCTACAATTATCACTGACCAACAGCCTCTTGTGTCACTGTGGACCTCAAAAAGAAAACCACCATCAAGAATCGTACGCATCCTTCTTCGCCACCAAGACATCAACCATTGTATTGTTTGGCGTAAAGGAAAGGACAACCCAGCAGATTACACCAGTAGACATGCCATTCCCATTGACAAACTGC
Organism: Pelagia noctiluca; assembly: GCA_963924455.1. NCBI lineage: Eukaryota > Metazoa > Cnidaria > Scyphozoa > Semaeostomeae > Pelagiidae > Pelagia > Pelagia noctiluca. The sequence continues at coordinate 3,377,954 of OZ004315.1, read as the reverse complement.
CTGCATATATTAAAGAAGAAGCAAAAGAGCATCAGAAACTCCTCTTTCTTCTTCATCAGCCAATCAGATCTACCATCTCAGAGCAACGTCTGCATCAAGCTCAACTCAATGACAAACAATTGGAACATCTACGCCGCTTCATAGCACTTGGCCAAGCACCACAAAATGATCCAACACTAAAGGGCTTCTATAGAACCTTTAGTGAACTTTCTATTGGCACAGATGACATCATTTACAGAGGTGACAAAATTCTGCTACCACAGTCCCTCCACGACGAAATCATTTCTTTGGCTCATGCGGGATCACATGCTGGGCAAGATGCAGTAAAACGACGCAATGAGGCTGAATGTTTTATGAAGCCACTGGGTAAAGCAGTTAAAGTTGCCCTTGACACAAACAAACCTGTGCAAGAAACAGTGGATGACCTTCTAATCGACTATCACTCTACACCACACCCAGCAACAGGACTCGCCCCCGGCGACATGCTCTTTCGAGGCGGCTACCACTCCAGATTTCCGAAAGGGCCCCCCGTCACAGAGCAGCATATCAAAGAAGCCAAAAAACGCGACAAGGAACGCAAAACGGAAGCAAATGCCAAACAAAATGCGTCCAGATGGAGGAAATATCCCAACATCATTCAAGGAAACAAAGTCCTGGCCATGCGCTTCACAGGGAAGACAAAATTCAAATCCTTCTATAAAAAAACTCCGTACATTGTGATAGACGTCAAAGGAACACAATACACACTCCTTTCATGCGACACAAAACGTCCAAGGCAGCCAATAATTCGCCATGCATCACAAATTAAGTTACATCAACAGCCTGCGCAAACCATGCCACCTCATTCTAGACCTGCTCAAACCAAACCATAGCACTGGGATAACGCATATGATCTGCCGAGCAACACAAGACAAAGAAATAATCAAACAAGAGTTACACTCCTCGGTTCTCCTTGTTAGACACTAAAACAACTTGGGTTCTTTGCCAGAGGATTGAGAAGATTAAACACACAATTATTCAGCAGAGAAGCTTGCTTTTCTAAAACACAACTCGATAGCTTCACAACACATTAGACAGTGAGTAAGCGAACTAAAAATTAAAAACTTTCTGGCACGTGGCGGCCTCTCTTTCAATACTTATATTACAAAATGGCTACATTTCAGTTTATTTACAGTCTCTAACACAAGTCCCACCCAAAATGAGCCCCCAGTGCATCCAGCCAGCCACAACCAAGTACCCAATGAAGTCAACGAGCCACCACCCCCATCAGACGCCGTCGAAGGCCCTGCCAACGATCAACACGAAGCTCAAGCAATCGAACCTGAAAAAACGTTCTGTCATCCACAACAAAAAATTTTAGGAGAAGGAAGAAGTATGACTGGCAGATCAAGAAAGAACTTTAAAAACAAATAGCATCCTAAACTTTTTATGTTCAAGCAATGTGTAAGAGAACAAATTGAAAAGGAGGGTGATATTGTATAGCTTCTTTCATTTATTGTTCGTTTATTCTTATAGCCTCGTTTATATGTATTTGTTCCGTTCTGTTGGATTAGCTTCGTTTTGTGGAGGTAGGATTTGTTAGAGCTAATGGCGAAACATTGAAGTTTGTTTTATTCGTTTCACACTACTTTAAAGTCCTATTTACAAGAGACAGAATTACAGCATCTCCAATTTCGTAAAATTAGCTTGGGAGTGAGAAAAAGCTGCTCAAATGTAGGTGTCTTGGGCGACCGGGGTAGATTCTCCTTGAAACTATATTGTTTGCAGCAAATGTTCATGTACTTGCACAGGTTACTTAACTTTGAAGAATCGAGTCTGGTCAATAAAGGCCTCAACGTAAGTATCAACCTTTGCCAAAAGAAAGCATTTAGCTGGGTATCGTCCACTTGCCAATTACTTGAAACGTTTGGACTTGACTAACATCTTGAAAGGCTTAAAAGGACAAAGAAAAGTCGTTTCAAGTCTCTGATAATAAGAACCATGAAAAGAAGCTATGATAGCTTCTGGTGTTTTAAATCTGAAATCTTATTTTTTTGCTACTTTATTTTTACCTGACGACGCAAGGCCGGATCCAGCACCCATAGAGAGAGGGAGGAGTAACATTTATATAAAAGGATATTGTAAGGGAAATAGGATATTATCAAGCTAGTTTTTCTACCAAAATAGGGTGTGCGTACGCACCTTACGCACCCCCCCTTGGATCCAGGCCTGCGACGTATCTTTAAGGTTCAAGTCATTACTATAAAATTGAAATGGAAATTAGTTTGTGATTATAAAGATTCGGTAACAGTAGGCCCTATTCGTAATTGAACACATATTTCATTCGTAATTCCTAGCATGACTCAACTTTAAATTCAACAAAATAAGATAGACCTCTTGGTTGATAAAACCTAAAACACAATTACACAGGGCACGATAGAAATACCTCGACGAAAACTCAATTTCTTAATATGAAAATTCTTACCTTGTCATACCAGGCCCTATATTTTCCCCAAATGTATTCCGCTTTCCCATAAACTATAGACAACTTGGTGAAATTCTAAACTCCAACTTGAAGTATCTAAAAAGCAAATACTGGAGTCGGATTATGTAAGTACAGGGCTCTCCCCTAGGCAACACAGTATCTAATTGCAAGCGGAATTCAAAAGAAAGGACTTTGTTTTTCTGGTATGGTAAGCTGAGGCAAGAAAGCGATGAGTCAGGGGAGTTCCATGGTTTAGAAAGAGGAAGTTCGTCCAGTAAATTTGATATTGTCATGTTTATCCATAGTTGCCGACCTATGTGTAGGTGGAAGTTTCGATAACGTTTAGAAGATGGTATTTGATTTTAAAGATTCGGCCACAGCAGGCCCTACTCATAATCATAATTAAACACCTATAAGGCAGAATGAACGCCGTTTCGCTATTTCCCAATTTTTCTCATCATCCTCAAGTTGTCTATGTAGCTACCGATCAAAGACTGATTTTAACTCTAGAATATAGAAACATAAAATTATTTGAATTTCACTTGAAGAATCGATATGAATCCTAATATAACTAATTGGAGGAATATTTATTTTCAATTTAATTATACCAGAGCAGGCTACTGCAATTGACATATGCCTCCACCGGGTCTCGAACCCGGGTTTGATCGGGTACAGGCGAGCGCGCTAACCACTGTCCTAAACCAGGACAATAAGCTAGCACAGTAACCTTGATGTCTTCACAACTCCAGGCTTATCCACGGTGGGGCATTAATTCGTGTTTCGGATTAAATCCTTCTTCAGAGCCATTAATGCCCCACCGTGGATAAGCCTGGAGTTGTGAAGACATCAAGGTTACTGTGCTAACTTATTGTCCTGGTTTAGGACAGTGGTTAGCGCGCTCGCCTGTGTCCGATCAAACCCGGGTTCGAGACCCGGTGGAGGCATATGTCAATTGCAGTAGCCTGCTCTGGTACAATTTAATTACCCGTGTTAGACCATGCCTTACGAATTAATGTTAATATTACATGGCTCTGAAGAAGGATTTAATCCGAAACACGAATTAATGCCCCACCGTGGATAAGCCTGGAGTTGTGAAGACATCAAGGTTACTGTGCTAGCTTATTGTCCTGGTTTAGGACAGTGGTTAGCGCGCTCGCCTGTGTCCGATCAAACCCGGGCTCGAGACCCGGTGGAGGCATATGTCAATTGCAGTAGCCTGCTCTGGTATAATTTAATTACCCGTGTTAGACCATGCCTCATGAATTAATATTTTCAATTCAATTGTTTTAAGATCAATTAGATGTAACTGTTCCATAAAGTTTCTTCTATTTTTTGATAAAATTCAACAAATGTTCCTAAAATTACTTTGACAAACAGGGAGGGTTGCCCATTCTCCACTCTTGACATGATATATGCTTTGCTCGACTGAAACCAGCTTTGCATTTTAGTTCCGCAACACTGTGCAACATTGTTGGGGATTTTTCATCGAAATCAGTATGTTGATGACTTGGCATTCCAAAGTCAATAACCAGAACAAGAAACATCATGATTAGCTTGTAGCCTGATTCGAGAGAGAAATACGTACGTGCAAATATGATGAGCAGGTTTAGTCCAAGGAATTGAAACGAATGGAGGTGTAAATCATGGCCTAATTAAAGCACCATTACTGATGGAACTAGTTGTTAAATCGTTATGAGAAATCGTGGTAATTCCAAGACTATAACATACACCTTTATCGTCCCGATGGAAAAATTAGCTATTTGCCAGTTTCTTGACAAATGGTCGGGTTGTCCCTATTTGTTCGTAGCCATTAAGGCAACTGATATTGGCTTTTGTGTTATCTGTCGCCCCCCCCCCCCCCATCATAGGGAGCACTGTTGGGAGCGTCAGGCTTTCCACAATCAATAACTAAAATCTATGACATGCCCGGTGTTTCAGAAAACAGTACCTTTGCATGTTAAAATATGTACCTTAGAATGTTAAAAAAGATGGAAAAATGAAATCTTCATAGTAGCATGCATGAAACCCCTTTTGTTAACTTTTAGTCATATTGTGTTGGTTTGAGGGGGTGGGCAGCTACGTTTAGAGTACAGAATAGCACTCAAGACGATGAAATGACATAGCAAAGAAACGGAACAGTGGATGACACTAGTAACAAATAACTGAATTGAATTGAAGTGATGAAACGATGAGTGATTGAAAGATCCGTATGATCACCCGACGAGATCACGATCAAACCAATCACCCGACGAGATCACGATCAAACCAATCGCCCGATGAGATCACGATCAAACCAAGAAATTAGTTTTTAGACCAAAAATCGACGCCATAGATAATTTGAGAAAACCAAACCAACGCCAACTTTGTTCAAAGTGCTCGAAAATTAAATATGGAGCTTCTACAGTAAATAAGGATAAATGCATTCTGTTTCGACCTTGATTGGGCTAGAGAACAACATATTTTTTGTTGTACCCAGTCCTCTTTGAATTTATCATATTGTGAAAAATATGGCGGAACGTGCAAGTTCACTTGAATTTAGAATTTCCATATTGTTTTCGCTGACCAATCAATACCGAGATGCCTTTAAAGATTGGCGATAAAAACTGGAACAGCTAAAATTACGTTTCAAAAACAAGAGGGTTTCATTTCGTAAGCTCCCGTTCTGTGAAAATTTGAAATGGGTTATTTTGAAACAATATCATCTTTGCCAATCTTTGGTTGGTGAAAGTGCATGTGCTATGAAAAGCATATTACATTGGCGCTCGAGCAAGACATGAGGTGTGCATGTGCGATGACTACCTCTAATGGCTTTTTCTACAGGACTCGCTTTGACAAAAGTAGTTGTTCATATCCTTACAAGAGATTTTTTCAGAAAACAACTTTTGATTTCATACAAAACCACATGCAACCGTAAACAACACACAGAAGAACTCCAACAACTTTGTTTGCTTTTGCCAAAATAATGCAATATTTAGGTTTCTAAATTCTTAGAAAATGTGGCAGCATGTCCACTAGAATCGATTCTTTTGTGTGTTGGCATACAGCTGTATCTACAAGAAGTGTTCGCATTAATCAAGCATGCATATCAGCTGTTCACTTTCAAATCCCTAAGTTCTGGTCCCAAAAATAAATATTTGATGTAGATTTATAATAGATTCATAATTGTTTTGATTTTTTATCTAACAAGATCTCTGTGAGTCTGTCAATCGCACTTTCTAAAAACCGTTTTCAATAGAAAAGGCTTAATCAAATCAAACAATACTTCTAGAAAAACAAAATTGTGCAATGACAAATAGCTTGATATTCTTTTAAACAACTAAGCATTGTCACTTCTTTTAAAGTTAATTGTTAGAAGCTTTTAACGAAAACAAAGCACTATTCTGATTGAAAATGAATGCGCTTGATAAGTGGAATTGGTCGATAAATATGCCAGCAAAGCATTGTGACAGATATAGTTGAGTGGCTGATCACTCAAACCTTGTTCAAAGAGTGTTGGGAATCGAAAACACCTTCAGATCCGTCACATAATGTGTGGGGGGAGACCTTGCCAGATCTTTTTAACTCCGCAGTATTTAACTTCTATCGCATATCTCATTCTTTGAAACATGGAGGTCTAAGGCCCTGTCCACACGTATCCGGGAGTTTTTGAAACCGCATATTTATTTATCCGTTTTGGCCTTCCGTCCACACGTAACCGGAGTTTACAGTGTTGAAAACGGTGACCAGGGTTGAAAACTCCGTTTTCATGTTGTCGTGTGGACGGCGAAAACGTATCTTTTCGAAAACGATCATGTCACGAGCTTAGTTTTGCACAGTCAATTTAACAGACAAAAACATTTTGTTAGTGATCCCTCCGTATCCGTGTGGATGCAGATTTTTTCGAAAACGGACAAATCAATATACGTTTTCAAAAATATCCGAATACGTTTGGATAAGGCCTGAAACTAGATTTCTGACGCTTTGTGTACCAGTCTTGAAGGAGATAGGAGAAATTCTTGGCTTAAAGACCTAAAATCCCTTTTTAAATAAATCAAAGAAGGCTTCCAACTCTGAGAGAGGAAAGCCTGCGTGTTTAGAGAAAAGTGCCATATGTCTCACAAAAGGGCCACTGGTGTTGATTGCAATATACATGGCTTGTTTGCAATCTCTAATTTGTAGATACTAAAGTCAAAATGAAAACGACATGTCATAAAAGAGGAATTTCTTTCTATTGAAGAATAAAATTAGCAATACTATTATGAATTAAAGGGGGTCATATCTTTAGCAAATGAAAACACGGTCATCTGAAAATTGGCCATCAAATCGGATAGTCTCAAATATGCTATGGTGAGGCCTGAAATATCTTAAAACATGACGTTAACCTGATCTGAACTTATGTCTGTGTCTAGTGCATGGATGTTGTCCTCTGCAATTGAACAATCTGCTTTGCCAGTCTACCAATACGGGGAGCCCGATGTACTTTGTACATAAACCAATACCCTACGAAGATGGAAAGCGCATTTGCCTATCAACTATCAATGCAATTATTCAATTACTTTACCTATTCAGTGGGCCCGTTGTATTTTGCACATCAATCAATACCCTACGAAGATAGAAAATGTTTTTTCCTATCAACTATCAATACACTGCTTGTATTAGTTTACCTATTCGGTGAGCCAGTTGTATTTTGCACATCAACCAATACCTTACGAAGGTAGAAAGCGTTTTTGTCTATCAATTATTAATGCAATGCAACAATAAGAGTACCTATACGGTAAGCCTGTTGTACTTTATGCATAAACCAACACATTACGAAGATAGTAATTGTATTTGCCTATCAACTATTAACTGAGAGTTTCTACTAGAACGTCCTATTTTATTGACTACCCTGTTATCGCATCCATGAATTATACATGCTACATTTGTTTGTTGTGTGATCAGGTGCAGTGACGGGTATTTGTAAACTCAGGCTTAAAAATCGCGTTGAATGCTTTTTCAGACGATAGATAAGGCATCTCTGCTAGTCTGTTTGTTCCTGAGCATTGAATTTTCATTTGTCTTCTTATTGCTCTACTTCCTCAGTTGGAAATTGAAATTTCGAGCTTTGTTCTTGCTCAAGGAGTGGTTGTTAAAAACAATTATGCAATGGTTGTTTTATCAAGAAATCTTAGCGCCAAATGTATTTGATCAACTGACTACGACAGGTCTGCAGGAGGGAAGTATTATTGATGTTTGTACAAGTTTTAAATGAACTTATCTGAACTTCTTTACCGATTCGTTGGTTGGTTTTGAATAAATTTCTTTGTGATCTTGAAAACTCTTTTATCAACTAGTATCAAACCTCGTAAAAGATCTGACGCTTAATAATCTTGTTTTGGTGCGGCATGGAATATTGCAGAAGTTTTGAGATTCGGCGAATCAATTTTCTTTCCCATTGAATACCGCTTTTCATGTCCTTTCATATCCAGCTGAGCTCCTGTGAAATATCTAACTGATGTTATTGTTGCCATTTTGAAAAGGTTGACCCTATTCTGGAAAACATGTCAACGCCAATGAAGTAAGAAAACGTTTTGAAATAATTACCTTCATAAACTCGGAAAATTACGCTTGATTTAAAGTTATCTTTTAGATTTTCTGGCTGAAGGCATACGAAACATCTCATGAATCAAATTATGTTATTTGCATGTTGTAAACGTTGTTAAGACGTCATGAATTCTCTTGTAGCTGAGCTTATAAAGTGAAATTGTAACTTGCTTGAAATCACAATAACTACAAGCTACTTCACAAGGCTGATAACTTTTACTCTTTCACTTCATAAAGATATGATGCTTTTAACTAACAATTAGTAAGAATCACAGCAAAGTCACAAAACAGATGTTTGAAATTTCTAAAATTGCCTTGGTGGTTCAATTGTGAATAAGCATATAAAGGCAAAAGTTGCCATAAATTGCACACAAGACTACAAGCCTGTTTTGCCGCTTCTGTCCAATCCAGTTGTCCAACAAGGATGCATTCTGAGCTCATTTCTGATATCATAAACTGCACTTTAATCGGATTTTCGCTTTTCCTTGGACTTTTGATAACTTTGATTTTCATTACCAATAGAGAGCTATGTCGTACAGCTTCTAACAAATTTCTCATCAACTTTCTCGCCACGAATTTCCCTGTCGCCATCGCGGGGCTGGTGATCACTGCGAGAATCAGAAAGCGCTCAAGAACGATTGACCAAGGAGACGCAATTACCTCGAGCTTTTTGATTGTATCGCTCTTCGCATATCTCCTTGGCTTGTTACTAGTTACCATCGATCGCTTCATCGCCATAATTTGTCCCTTCATCTACGCCGAAAGGATGACTGTGAAAAGCGTTTGTAGAATCATCGTCGCATTTTGGATAACCGTCGCTTCTTTCTTCACCTTTGCAATTACTCGGGTGCTCGTTGACACTGACAACGCGTCTATAGCTACAAGCCATACTATTCTATTGGTCGCTTCATTGATAGGCATTGTCGCTTTGTTAATCATCAACACTGTAATATTCTACCAAATTCGTCGCCAGGTTCGATATCTGAATACGGTATCAGTTGGAGATAGCGACGATAATCGCCGTTCCTTGAGGAGAAGTGAGAAGAAAGGCGCGTATTTATGCTTCGCAATGGTGGTGACGCAGGCGATTTGCTGGCTACCGCATACTATAGCTGGAATGAAGACTGAGAAGGAACAAGATATGCGACTGATAAGATACACGACGAGCTTGTATTACGTCTCTCTTGTGATAAATGCTTTCTTGTATATCTTCTGGCATTCTGAAATGCGACGGGCGATGAAAAATCTTTTTTCCAAGTCTATTTGCAGACGGAGATTTACCAGCAAGATATCAGTGGCTGCTGCAGCGAGCTTCCCTTCTGCTACTCAAAATACATCGCAGGAATAACAAACTTACTAATGTACCACTAGACGAGAGACAAGAAAGGAAACTGGCGCTCTGTAACCTAATGTTTCATGCTATCGCAATCATCAGACAGACTATTATGAATTACATCCCGATTTACTAAAATTTACAATAACTAAATTTTATCAACCAACTAAACTACTATACTTTAGTAATAGTATATAGTATAGTATAGTGTAATAGTATAACAGTATAGTCTGTCTAATGATTGCAAAAGCATGAAATTTATGTTACTTTCCTGTCTCTCATCTATATAGTTTAGTACCTCCATACATCGAGCACTACGACACTTTCATAGACAATGCAATGCTATAGAGATTAATGTATCAGTATCCACCTTACGGTTCGAGTTGGTAAAGGAAGTGGCATTAGCTTACTTCTCACTAGAAATAGGCTAGCTTACTAACTACTAAATAGCAGGGACAGTCTTCCAAAACATTTGCCGGAGCTGCATCATGAAACACATTCAAAACAAGCTTGACAATCATATTGGAAACTCAAGCACTCATCCGATAATTACACATTATATCAGATTTTGTTAATATTTATCTTAGCCTGTTCTAAGGTTTAAGCCTACATACAATAATTAGTATACTAAGAAGAAAGAGACTCAAAGACTTGAAACAGGCTTTTCGAGATGGAGAGTTTTGTCTTTTGAGTCTCTTTCTTCCTAGTGAATATAGCTCTTCTCAATAGAACAAAGCGTTGTCAACATAGCTTTTACACCTTCCGATAATTTTAACAAATAAATAAGATGTAGATAGGAATTCTCTATTTGTACATCTCCCGATGAGTGGGCAACCATTAAACAGGCTTGTTGAGATGCTGAGTGTTCCCTGACTCTTTTCTGCTCAATACATAGCTCTAATTTACACTAAGGAGAAAAAGATTCAAAGACAAAACTCTCTATCCCGACAAGCCTGTTTCGTGGTTAGCCACTCATCAGGAGACATACAGAATGGTTACCACTTTTGAGTTTCTTTCCTCTTAGTGTATATAGCTCTACTCTATGTATGGAGCACTTTCATGGCAAAGCAACCCACAGACTTCGTAGCTCTACTCTATGTATTGAGCACTCAAACAGGAAACTGATACACAGACTTTGTAGTATAATAAGTATATTGTATATATACAATCTTACAACATTTTCAACCATCCACTCATAGTTGAATGACTCTACGGTAAGAATTCAAATAACAGCCATCCTCTCCTAAAATAAACAGGAGGCAAAAGCCAGTTTTGTTAATAGGGCCTAAAATTTATGATGGTGGCTTAAGATCATTTCTCAAATAATCCTTCAGACGTGGCACTCAAATGAATGATGTGAGTGACGGACAGCATTCTACCCCCTGCAAAAAATTACTAGTTCATACTTTTCTCTAATCTCTAATCAATTTTGAGTCAAACTTTTCTGATAATTGTATGTGTTTCTGGTGCCATTATAGCCAAATATTGCTCCCTTTCCTTCAAAAATTGGCAGAAATTTAGAAAAAAGCATACCATTCGGAAATATTTTTTCTGACCAATTTTGATCAAAAACCATGGACTTAAAGTTGGTAATATTCTGGTTATTTTATGCGTTTTCTTAGGCTATTATAGCCTGATTTGGCTCCATTTGTAGTTCTTAGTGGATTGGGATTGTTCACTGAGAAAATTTAGTAGCAAGCCTGAATCTTTTTTATACGCAAGTGAAAGCAACACAATGCACCAACCAGGTAATTCTGAACAAAAATGTAATTATGCTTGGCATAGGCTGCATAAATTTTGATAATTATGTGTTAATAATATAATCTTTGTGACGTAATTTCTTATGAGCAGAATTAAATGGAAATCAAGAATCTCATTTATTGTTCCTTATGAATATTTTTAGAGCATACCATAAAGTATTTCTGAAATAATCAGGCCAAAATATAAAGTTTTATCCATTTAAGGTCCAAATTATTGCGATGACCGCATAACTAATGCTAGCATAGTATTGCACTTGGTTAAACATTTTCAAAAGCCTACAGGTACAGAATGCTCTAGAGTATCGTACAAGGCTTTTTATGTTCCAAGTTTCAGAGTATTTCTAGCTACCTACTTTGTAGAATCATGCCACAAGTATTAGTCATGTTACGCAAAATGCATCTTGAGAAAATCAACCACAAAGCTTTTCTTGTTTTCTTAATTCATTTTGAGTTGTATCAGTTCATTTTGCTAAATCTGCATCAGAATTTAAGACCCATAGATCATAGAATATAAACTCTAACATCTCTTTGCTAAAAATCCTTCTTTTACACATTTTGACCAATATCAATTTGAGTTATAGCCACATAGACCCAAGCAGCATTATAGCACTATCACTTTAAGCATAAATCTTTATGCGCTATAGATACTTTGAAGTGAATCCCAAAACGTGTCGAGATGTATTGGACTGACCTGAGCTGGGTAGGTTCAAACTAAAATAATCATAAACACTGAATGGAATATATAAAGAGAAAAAAGATAAAATAGGAACGAAAATATGGAAAAATGTGATTATGAAGAGTCATAGTAGTAAAATAAACGAATAAAAATAACAAAAAATATACTTACTTCGGTAACACTTGCACCAAAAGTAGACGAAAATATCAAACACACGACTTGCAAATCGAAAAACACGCACATCGAAAAACGAGAAGCTCAACAGGCGGAACTAATCGACGACCAATAAACCGAAAAAAATCAATGAAATATCCAAAAGAATACAAAGGACACGTGAATAGCGAAAAATAAACAAACAATAGGAAAATACAAAAAATATTCCAACCCAAAACCATGTATTTATCAAGAGGATATCTTATTCGGGATGGGATCAACATTTTGGCCAGTGTTCGTCATTTCCTGTAAGTCCGAAATAAGTCTAGGGAGTTGGCTATGGTGGTTCTCGAGCCTAAGATAATATCAGCCTTTAGGTCAGTGACATAACAGGAAACATGATTTTAGCCTTATTCTGGCAAATATCGAGTCAATCCACCCCTTTTCATCTAAACAAGAGCCAGATGGCAGGCCTTGGAGAAGGAAGTCCGAGAGAGCACACAACACACATATGAGCAGAAAAAACTGGAGTGGGTAATAAGGAAAAATTATCAGCAACAAAGTTGTTTTCACTCTTTCGATTGGTAAAAAACGTAATTGAAATATTTCCCAGACCAACAAAATATCAGGCAGATAGACCACATGGGGACAAAAGCCAGTACCAACCACTGATCTCAAAATAAAGACAAGATTGAGCATGTTGCTGTTCCTGCATTGAGATGTTGAAGCCATTTGCTTTGGCTTGCGTTTGGCATCCCAATACGGCTGCTAAAGAAATTATATTGCCTGTATTCTTTGCTAACAATAGCTGCACGATTTTTCAGTCTCGTTCTATGCATTCATAACATTCCTAAAATCATCATAGTGAAAACCAGCGCCTGGTTGAATCTCCATCTATTGAATTGGTTCTACCAATATGGCCACCAATGACTTCATTCAGAACAACAGATGCTCGATCTAGTCTTTATTTTGAGATCAATGCTACCAACCATATGAGAAATGTATACCAATCATTCACCTCTTTTCTGATTGGCCCATCTTACGATCCACATCTGGGTATATAAATCAGTTAGTTTTCTGTTTCGTTCTCTTTCTGACGTATTACTCTGCTGAGTGTCAGACAAAAAGCTTAAGTAATCCATGTGTTCGTTTCATTATGTTTCCGATTTTTCTTGCTATACATATGAGAAATGCTTACCTACATGTCACGCTCAGGAGAAGAGTCCGACTAAGACACAGACCTCTTGAGGAAAAATCGAGTCTTGGAGAAAATCAATCAGGAAGAAACTCTTTTTCCAAAGAAATACTTATTAATTTCAATCATGTTTCAAAAGAACAAATTTCCTTTTAAAGAGTGCTTTCACCTAGAGGGAAATTTCCTTTGAAAAGAAATGACAGTGCTTTCACTTAGAAGAAAACGTTTTTCCTGGTAAGAGAAAGTACTGTCACTTCTTTTCAAAAGTAAATTCGCTGTTGTTTTGTAACATTATTGAAATTCAAAAATATTACCTGGAAAAGAGGAGAGAAATTAAATAAACTCATTCCTCTTTCAAACGCCTCCCTCAAAGAGCATTTCCTAAAATCTACATAAATTTAACAAACGGCATTATTGTTTTTAACTTAACTCTTCTTAAAAATGACTGGTGTCGGATCATTCCCTAGGTGTTCAATAATTGTGTTCAATAATTTAGTAACGTTTAGGGGGTGAGTGATTCTCCTTGTATTTCGTCACACTAAATAAAACATTTTATAGAAACACGTGGTCTAGCATGTTCACACGGACGGGTAGTTCTAAAAAGGCTTTTTGTATTCAAGGAGGTATGGGCTCCTTTGGAGTTTTTGCCCCACCACTCAAAAAACCTTAAAAGATGCCCTGTAAAAAGCTGAATCCAGCTTGACGTAATTATTGAACAGCCCCGATGTGTTTTCTGAGAATTTTCCGCATCTCTTCCTTGAGGACTAGATCTTTGGGGAAGGGGGTGGGGTACCCTAGTGTTGTAATTCGCAATAAACATCAAGTATATTTGATGACGCTCGAGTTTGCTGTTTGTTTGGATAGGAAACTAAACGTTTTTATAAGAGCTGCATTTTCAGCCTGCATGGTTCTTATTTTTAAGATGATTTTTCACCAATCGACCCTCTTCAGAAACGTGTTGAAAATGCCTCTCTGTGCAAGGGCTTTAATTAAGTTGGTGAACTTTTCTTGCAGGGCCCACGCCATGAATTTTGTAGTAGGGGGGGGGGGCAAAGTGGCAAGATAAATAAATTGTACGGCATACCTTGGGTATCCATAGGTATACTACAATGACTGAAGGTCATTACCCTTGATAGTTAAGTCCCTGGGACCCCCTGAAATCTTACCTCTTTTTAGGCCTTAAAATGGCTTAAAATCCTTTAATTCTCTTCCTGAACGATAATAGAAAAATACAAGAAACACAGTAAGTTATAGCCTCTGCATACACAATGCAACAGCAAAACATGCAAAGCACTCTCATGTGCAAGCCACGTAGATACGAGAAAATGACATATTCCTTTTTAATAATGGACACTCGATTCTTGTGCAGAATAGAAGAAGAATGATCGAAAGAAACACTTTATAGCACATTTTCCAACATAATCTTGAAAGTTTAATTCTTAAAACCAATAAAAATTTTCCGACGAACACAAGAATTTTCCAATAATTCCTGACAGATGTTTCGCCAGGGGGCAATCCTCTCTGCCCCCTAGCCACTGTGCCCCTGTAAAAACGTTTAGTACTTTGCGCTCACGAGAATGAAGCTCTGATCTGGCCTTTTAGTAATCTTTTAGGTCGAATTGGTGGGAGGCATGGCCCCTGTGGCCCCCCCCCCGGCGGCGTGGGCCCTGTCCTGTGTGTATTTCAAATGCTTTTGTGCAGAGAGGGAGGCAAGGCAAAGTGTTGAATGGATCAGAGAAAAAGTATTGCCCTATAGCGTTCACCAGGTGGAGAGTAGTTTGGGGTAGTTAAATAAAAACATAGACGTAGGTCTAGAATTTCACAAACACGAATTTTTTTATAAGTAATTTCTTTATAAGCGAGTCAGTACTCGACAAGACAAAAACTTAAGCTATTCTCACTGGGGAGATCACCCTAGATAACAAAGGAAAGAGATTCCCTAACTCCCAGGAGACCAAGTATAAAAGGCACAAGCATGCCAGGTTTCATTCTTCTAGCAACGAGCTCTCCGGCAAAATACTTCACGATTTTTGGCCTAAGCTCTCGCATCACCAGCCTGCTCGCCTCTTTGCTTCTACCCGCTTGCCTTTTTAAATTGTTGAGGCCTAAGCCACAAAATCTGCTGATAGAGATATAATACAACCCGAACTGGCACCCGTTAAGATTTATTGCAAGGGAAATACACCGAAAAACCAAACGCACATCAGCACGTGTCGATTAACGCCGATATCGCAAGCTTCATTCTCCTTCGCCCACAACACAATTTACGCAATTATCAGGTTTTTTACAAATTATTTTCCCATGCCTAATTGACATTATCTCCCTATTTGCATGCAATTTATGTGTTCCTTAACCGCCACAAAATGTCTTCAGCCAATATAAAAAAATGCATATTCCAAGTGTCGAAGGCTAGAACCCCTTTTTAAATTTCTTTTTCCTATATCCCTCCCCCACCAGCATTGAGCAACAGCAACAACAGTATTACAAAAATTGAAAAATATTATAAGCATGCAGAAGCACTATCAAAAAAATTGAGAAATATCATGAAGCATGCAATAGCAGTAATGAAATGATTTGAGAAATATCATAAGCATTCAATAGCAGTAATGAAATGAATTGAAATATTATGAATCATGCATAGCAGTATGAAATGAATTGATATATTATGAAGCATGCAGTAGCAGTAATGAAATGAATTGAGAAATATTATAGGCATTCAATAGCAGTAATGAAATGAATTGAAATATCATGAAGCATGCAATAGCAGTAATGATATGAATTGATATATTATGAAGCATGCAGTAGCAGTAATGAAATGAATTGAAATGTTATGAAGCATGCATAGCAATAATGAAATGAATTGAAATATCATGAAGGATGCAGTAGCAGTAATGAAATGAATTGAAATATTATGAATTATGCAGTAGCAGTAATGAAATGAATTGAAATATTATGAAGCATGCAGTAGCAGTAATGAAATGAATTGAAATATTATGAAGCATGCAGTAGCAGGAATGAAATGAATTGAAATATTATGAAGCATGCAATAGCAGAACCCTTTTCAAATTTGTTTTCCCTATACCCCTCCCCCCCCTACCCAGCCAGCATTGAGCAACAGTAAAAATAGTATTAAAATGATTTGAAAATATTATAAGTATGCAGTAGCAGTATTGAAATGAATTGAGAAATATTATGAAGCATGCAGTAGCAGTAATGAAATGAATTGAAAAACATGAAATGAAGTATGAATTGAAATTAAATGAAATAAAATGAAATGAATTGAAATGAGTTGAAAAACATGAAATGAAGCATGCAGTAGCAGTAATGAAATGAATCGAAATAATATGAAGCATGCAGTAGCAGTGATGAAATGAATTGAAATATTATGAAGCATACATATCAATAATGAAATGAATTGAAATATTATGAAGCATACATAGCAATAATGAAATGAATTGAAATACTATGAAGCACGCATAGCAGTAATGAAATGAATTGAAATGTTATGAAGCATGCATAGCAATAATGAAATGCATTGAAATATTATGAAGCATGCAGTAGCAGTAATGAAATGAATTGAAATATTATGAAGCATACATAGCAATAATGAAATGAATTGAAATACTATGAAGCACGCATAGCAGTAATGAAATGAATTGAAATGTTATGAAGCATGCATAGCAATAATGAAATGCATTGAAATATTATGAAGCATGCAGTAGCAGTAATGAAATGAATTGAAATATTATGAAGCATACATAGCAAAAATGAAATGAATTGAAATATTATGAAGCATGCATAGCAGTAATGAAATGAATTGAAAAACATGAAATGAAGTATAAAATGAAATGAAATGAAATGAATTGATATGAATTGAAAAACATGAAATGAAGCATGCAGTAGCAGTAATGAAATGAATTGAAATATTATGAAGCATACATAGCAATAATGAAATGAATTGAAATATCATGAAGCATGCAGTAGCAGTAATGAAATGAATTGAAATATTATGAAGCATACATAGCAATAATGAAATGAATTGAAATATTATGAAGCATGCAGTAGCAGTAATGAAATGAATTGAAATGTTATGAAGCATGCATAGCAATAATGAAATAAATTGAAATATCATGAAGCATGCAGTAGCAGTAATGAAATGAATTGACATATTATGAAGAATGCAGTAGCAGTAATGAAATGAATTGAAATATTATGAAGCATGCAGTAGCAGGAATGAAATGAATTGAAATATTATGAAGCATGCAATAGCAGAACCCTTTTCAAATTTGTTTTCCCTATACCCCTCCCCCCCCTACCCAGCCAGCATTGAGCAACAGTAAAAATAGTATTAAAATGATTTGAAAATATAATAAGTATGCAGTAGCAGTATTGAAATGAATTGAGAAATATTATGAAGCATGCAGTAGCAGTAATGAAATGAATTGAAAAACATGAAATGAAGTATGAATTGAAATTAAATGAAATGAAATGAATTGAAATGAGTTGAAAAACATGAAATGAAGCATGCAGTAGCAGTAATGAAATGAATCGAAATAATATGAAGCATGCAGTAGCAGTGATAAAATGAATTGAAATATTATGAAGCATACATATCAATAATGAAATGAATTGAAATATTATGAAGCATACATAGCAATAATGAAATGAATTGAAATGTTATGAAGCATGCATAGCAATAATGAAATGCATTGAAATATTATGAAGCATGCAGTAGCAGTAATGAAATGAATTGAAATATTATGAAGCATACATAGCAATCATGAAATGAATTCAAATACTATGAAGCACGCATAGCAGTAATGAAATGAATTGAAATGTTATGAAGCATGCATAGCAATAATGAAATGCATTGAAATATTATGAAGCATGCAGTAGCAGTAATGAAATGAATTGAAATATAATGAAGCATACATAGCAATAATGAAATGAATTGAAATACTATGAAGCACGCATAGCAGTAATGAAATGAATTGAAATGTTATGAAGCATGCATAGCAATAATGAAATACATTGAAATATTATGAAGCATGCAGTAGCAGTAATGAAATGAATTGAAATATTATGAAGCATACATAGCAAAAATGAAATGAATTGAAATATTATGAAGCATGCATAGCAGTAATGAAATGAATTGAAAAACATGAAATGAAGTATAAAATGAAATGAAATGAAATGAATTGATATGAATTGAAAAACATGAAATGAAGCATGCAGTAGCAGTAATGAAATGAATTGAAATATTATGAAGCATACATAGCAATAATGAAATGAATTAAAATATTATGAAGCATGCAGTAGCAGTAATGAAATGAATTGAAATGTTATGAAGCATGCATAGCAATAATGAAATGAATTGAAATATCATGAATCATGCAGTAGCAGTAATGAATTGAATTGAAATATTATGAAGAATGCAGTAGCAGTAATGAAATGAATTGATATATTATGAAGCATGCAGTAGCAGGAATGAAATGAATTGAAATATTATGAAGCATACAATAGCAGAACCCTTTTCAAATTTCTTTTTCCTATAACTTTACTTTAACGCTTATCAACACCCTCCAGGCGGTTATTTTCATCTTTAGCCATAATTATTACCTCATAGGCAAATCACAAGCTTTTGGAAATTTACAAGGGTGTAACATGAATACACATTTAAAAAAAGAGTAACTGAGAGGGGGTCTCTCACCTTGCCTTCCCGGAATTCCCCTTTCAGAACTTTATTTCGCATAACTTGGACATCCTAAGAAGACTCTCATGCACATAGGGGACAGGAAGAAACACTAACAATATAGTTTTGAGTCTACACTTCCCCCTTACTTTAAATGCTCTGAAATCTGGTGTTGCAGCTCACAGTCATATGTAAAATATTCTTTCTCTTGCCCATCTTTGATCCATATTATATCAGTTTCAAGTTTCAAACAAGAGGTTGGTATTTTAATTTGAACTTTGTTAGCAATATAAAAAATATATAAAATATGAAGGTTATATGATCTACTTGCCCTCTAATACCCAAGATAACAAGCTTCTACTTGAGTAATGGAGAGGTCATCCATCATATATAATCATATGCCGCTACCCGATTGCCTTTTTCCTATGTTCTCCCACATTCTCAGTCAGATATCGCAATATCTTTGAAGCACCCCATATCTTTCCGGATTGGAAGGAGGGGCGACAAATCCAGTGAAAATAGGGAACTATTCTATCTGGGGAGATCACCCTAGATAACAAAGGAAAGAGATTCCTTAACTTCCAGGAGACCAAGTATAAAAGGCACAAGCATGCCAGGTTTCATTCTTCTAGCAACGAATTCTCCGGCAAGATACTTCACGATCCCTCCCTCCTCCCCAGTTTCGGCTCGCAAGCCCAGGCCAAATCCCTCGTCCACCTTTCCTACGCATAGAGTATATATCAAAAATCATATTCTCACTGTACTTTATGTTGTCTTTGATTTATGTTTTAGGTAGCTGGTTATCACAGACGAGTGATCTGTCCCGCAATTTGTCGCTCTCTCCTTCCAATAGCGAAATCTTCTTCGCACCCCATATCTTTCCGGATTGGAAGGAGGGGCGACAAATCCAGTGAAAATAGGGAACAATTCCAGTACTGGGTAGAGGAATGCTAAGCAATTTGAAAATTTTGGTTGTGATTCAATCAATTGGCAATGAAAATCGTGCAGTAGCTATAGAGAAGAACTTTACAGTGGATATTGGTATCCCAGCACACTTTCGTATGCATGATACCATCGACATGTGTTGTACAACAACTTGTGAGATAGTATTCTAAGAAACAAATTTTTAAGTTAAAAAAAGCTAAGCAATTGCTAAGCAATTTTGAGTACTCAAATTTGCCCTTCAGCTAAGCAATTTTCAGTACTGAGCTCGAGCTGAAATTGCTTGCAACTGGCCTGTATTATGGGTCAAGTATTCACTAATATTCAATTCAGTCGAGCAAAATACATTAAAATCATTGTCTTGTCAGTGATACACCAATGCCTGCCTGTTTTTATACATGTTTGCAAAAAATACCTCAGTGTTGCGATTCGCATTTCAGAATTCCCAAGCCATGAAAGCCACTAAAGGAAAAATAGAGCATACGCAGAATTCTATTTTGCCTGTTTGTTATGTTCTAATAAAGGGAAATATATTCAATCTCTTTTAGAATCAAGCATCAGACGAAGAGTTGGCTGTGTACTTGGAAAATACATTGCAAAAAAACCATGAGAAATTGCTGCCTTTGTGAAAAACCAAGTCCAGAAAATAGCAGTTGGTGTTTGAGAAAAAAGAACTTATTTGAATACAGAACTATACATTAGAAAGCCAAAGAAAAGAAAAAGCATATCGACAATGTTATATTTTAATAGTTTTTTCAATAAATATTTTCTAATCACAATTAGACTTTCATTCTTAGAAATTAGATATCAATTTGCTTTCTCCTTTGCCTCTCTACTAAATGACAAAGTCTCAAAATATTACGGGTTTTAAAAGTAAAACTCTAAAAATCTAGACAAGTCAATTGCTATGGTAAAAACCCAAAAGCTGCATTAATTTTTCTATTGCAAAGATGCAAAAAAAATTTTATCATAAGGGTTTGAGAGATGATTTGGAAATTTCCCTGAGGAATGCCCACGCATGACCACCCCACTATTTTTCCTCCTTGTTATCGTTATACAGTACACAGCCTTTGAAACTATTTTTAAAACTATTCCTCAATCCATAGACATAGCTATTAAGTATTACCACCTCCACCCTAAGACCAAATAGAAAAAAGAAACGTTGATGTTTTGGTTAATATTGTATTCCGTTTGAGAAATGGCCTTTTTGTCATTTTGCAACATAGTTGATAAAGAAAATTTTGTCATTCTTTGTGTAAACCTTTGAAAAAAATGAGAAACTTCTGAATAATTCCCCCTCGATCAAGCCCCCCTCGAATAAGCTTCCACCCAAAAATTCATTTTTGCAAATAAGCACCCGGGATTTATTCGAGGGTTTACGGTATTTGCCATCTCAAAAACTATTTGAGGTAAACACAAGGCAAGTTCAAGGACGTAAATTCATAACCTCGAAAAATATTTTATATACATGTGTCCCCCCGGTTCCTTATACATAATGACCAAAATATTTTTGATTATTCCTCTAGACAGTGCCCTTAAGAGAACGTAAATACATTTAATTGAAAACCACATATAAAACGACGATTTCAAAAACCCGCAGAATGCTCTACTGGTCTCTCTTTATTTTGTGTGGTTAAAATAATTTGCTTACAGTTCGTTAGCATTGTGTACTTTCAACAATAATATTCTATATAGGTACTAGAAATAACAAAGCTCTCAAAAGAAAAGCCCCTCCTTAGAAAATGAATCAGCTCCTTCACAATGACATCAATTTATTCGAGGTAGGATCTAGTGTTATACCAGCTTAAGGCTTAGAAATCGTTTACTTGGCAACATAGATCAAGGCTTGATTACCGCAACTTGCTTGCATAACATAAATGCATGTCTCTGATTAGCAATAAGTTACTTTTTCTCTTAGAGCAAACTAAAGAACAAAGCATACATTTCACATTCACATCTAGTTTCAACTGGAAGGGTCATTTAACTCTGAAGAAAAGAAATTTAATTTACTAATCATAAAATGCTTTTTTCGAAATCACACTTAATATTTGGCAATGAGAAATTCATGGAGTGTATTTGAACATCAGTTCAAGTCATGAGGTAAAATCTCAAATGCCGAAATTCAATGGTACATTCTAAAGCATCCATACATTAGAATTAAAATTCTTCAATGATTGACAAATTGTTTCAAGCATCCGCTCTTTCTTCTAGCATTAATGTCGAACAGGTCTTTACCATGCACGAGGTTTTCTTAAGTTTATCAAAAACGTCTGTATCACTATAAAGCAAAAAATCTGTCAGTTGAATTACGTATTGAATAAATAACCTCATTTCTATAATTATGAAAGAGAATACATCGAGTAAGCAGCAGAAAAGAAAAACTTGGGCTCGATCGCTTTCCATATCTATTGCCCAACCTATCAATTCAGGTGAAGCAAAGAATAAGACAAGTGGCTTCTTGACTCATAGACGGGGAAAATAGGCCAACCATCTAACCAAGTGCCTAACGTAACTTCTTAAGGTTTATATCGCTAGAATAGGTGATTCTGAACAATTTGAGCCAACCTACCATTGTAGGAAATGTTCCATTATCACGTGAGCGATGACGTCACAAAATGGGCCTAAACGTGTATATAAACTGTTGTAACTTTTAAGAAACTCAATATATACACATATCATTTGTATATTTAAAAGCAGAATTCAAAGTGCTTTCGAATAATATATAACATATTGCGAAATGTTGACAAAAGAATTTTGACTGATGACGTCATCAAAATATTTTCTGTTGTTTTTTTCTTGTTGTTTTTTTGTTTGGGCAATTCGTGAATGTGATATCAACTTAAGTCGTAAAACATTACCTCAGAGAGAGAGTGCCGATTTCTAATTGGCTGCTGTCAGCTAGGAAAAATAGTGCAATGCGCATGCGTGAAAACTAGCGTAAGGTAAGCGAGAATGTTTATTAACAGGTTCTGGGTACCTTTTTGGAGGCTTCCAAAATTCTTTGGTTTGTCCGTTGACTGCAAAGAAAGCAAGACGCATTATACGCACTGATAGCTACACTTGAACGGAAGAAGAGACATACATTGGAAAAATGGACCATCTGCCTGAATCAAGAAATGATGGTATTGTCTTTACTGAGTTTTTCGTCAGATTTCAGTTCGATATCGCAAGTGATGAAACAAGCAAACTATCAAGTTTAAATCGGGCTAAGATGCACTTAAATCAATTCCAATATGATAAATTTTCCAATAATGAATTAAAGTGGTACGATAAGCGAGATCTTGTAGTCGCAATTTGGTTCAAAGTAAACCTTGGTATGGTCATTGACTGGAAGAAGGCAAATCAAACATAATACTGCTCTCATTAAGATGGTAGATCTCATTTGATGAAGTTCATGATAAGAATATGCCCCTTAGCAATGCATTGCTACAAATACTGACGGCTCGGCTGCAATATAAACTTGGAGCACAGTAGCAAGCTGCAGCACAGTTACAAAACTTCGGTTGTAGCCGTTGCAATTGTATCTTAAAATCTACGAGCTGATAGTTCTCCAGCTAATTTTTCTCGAGGGATGTCTTCCTTCGTAAGCTTGATTGACAAATAAATGTTTTAATTTTTGTAAAGAAGTGAAGATATTGCAACAGCAAGGGCTTGAATTTTTCGTACCCGTGATTCGTATTTCACGTCTCACAAAGTGTTTATATTTCAAACCAGTTATTCTAAAGTTCTGGAATGCAAGTTTTAAGCAGTATTTGATACATTTTCACCTAGCTCTGGCGGATTGACCAATTCTGTTCCGAGTTTGAAAACACTTAAAGAAATCAAAATTGTAGGAAGGTTGTACTTGTTGGACTTTTGATACAGAGAGGATTGATTACTTTCCTGGTCTCTGAGTGGCTCACTGAAGATCAGTTGACGATGCACAGGATAAAGAAGCACATGGAGTCGATCAAAGGCAGCAACTGCAAAGAATCAAGTCCACAAATCTACAAATGACTAAAAGTCTACAAATGGCTAAAAGGGATAGGAAAGAAGGGCAAGAAGTCAAACAATGCCCACAATATTTTTGTAATCCTTTTTGCTTACATGCTGTATTCACGCATGTTCAGTATTGTTCTACCTTGGTTAGAAAACAGCACAGCGTTGAAAATTGTCGGTCTCTCTGAAGTAATGTTCTATGGCTAAAGTTCATATCACATTCATAGAGTTCCCAAATAAAACAGATAAGAGACAACGGAAAATATTTTGATGACGTCATCAGTCAAAATTCTTTTGTCAATATTTCGCAATATGTTATATATTGTGCGAAAGCTCTTTGAATTCTGCTTTCAAATATACAAATATCATGTGTATGTATTGAGTTTGTCAAAAGTTACAACAGTTTATATACACGTTTAGGCCCATTTTGTGACGTCATAGCTCACGTGATAATGAAACATTTCCTGGAATGGAACGTTGGCTCAGATTGTTCAGAATCACCTATTCTAGTGATATAAACCTTAAGAAGTTACGTTAGGCACTTGATTAGATGGTTGGGCTATTTTCCCCGTCTATCATGGTTAAAAAAAGGAAACAAAGACATGAAGGCTTTCTAACCATTCCCTTCTATCGAATATTGTTTTGTTTCGAATGGTTACTCTGTATTGTCAGCCCTAAACCAAAAATGCGGCCTTCAAATCTTGTTTAATGAAGCATGCAGTCGTTGAATTAATTTTTATACTTTCAGCACGAATAGCCGAAAGGAGTTTCAAACGCTTCTGGCTAGTTGCTTCAAAAGAATTCTGAACTCGAAGAAGCCCACCAATGTTTGCACATTGCAAGGCAGTTGTCATTGTATTAATTGAGGTAAGATTAATCAGGATTTCATTCTGTTACTGCTTGAATTAATTTGTTATTGACATTTCTTAGTAGTTGTTTCCTTTTGTATTGCTAAAATTCGTGATGTTAAGAAGTAGCCTTTCAACATTTCCAGCTCGTTGCAGTTCTTACTATACACTTTTTGTATAAGAACAATTTCATAGCCACACAGCCTCAAATTTTGATTATTAAAGTGCCCCTGACACGAAAATTTTTATTTACGAAATAGATTAATAAAAGCACGCTGAGAACGAAAGTGAAAACTGTTTTTCCTAAAGATTATACAACAAAAGTTATTTAAGTTTTAAATGTGCCTAGTCGACCAAAAATGTGGCTAAATTGAAACGCTATCAGAATTCCTTCGTGACGTAAAGAGCAGGAGCAGCATTTTCCTCACTGACCTTGCTAATGGCGGATTAGCACTGAGTGCATGGATAAAGGTTTCAATTTTCGGTGAATCTTGGTTCAGTAAATATTATCATTTTCACGTTAGCAATTTATTTCAATCTATTCGATATTGTTTTTGTGATTCATGATATTTATCACTTTATATTTTCACACGTAGGTCATTTTCATCGTGCTTTTGGAAGCAATGAGTGCGGGATCGAATGCCGGCCTTACTTAGTCCGCATAAGCTCTTTCCTCTGTTTTGTTTTTCCGTGTAAAAACATAATTGAAAGACACAACGATGTAAATAATAAAGAAATCGAAGCATTTGATCCAGTTGAGACCATAAATATCAAATTGTAACCATCTTGCTTTCTTGTGACAATCTTTGCTCGCTCGGTTGGTTGATTATGTAGGCCTAGGCCTATAAGGCTATACTGGGCTTTCGATTGTTGGGTTTTCTACGACGATATACTTTTTTTGATTCAAGGGTAAAGGTGGCAGCAGTAAAACGATAGATAGAAGAGAAACAAATTGTTCAAGGAGTATAATTGTTCAACAAATTTAAAAACTCTTAAGAAACTGTCAATACTCAAAATCTGAGGGATTTAAGAAACTTTCAGTTCTGTGCCAGTACTTTAATTTCTTAAAAAAGAATATTTGCATATGTAAAATAAATTGCGCTCATTAAACCAACTTTTCGTTTTAAAAGTAGTGTTGAAGGCATCTTCCAGAGAGTGGTTGGGTATTGGAAGTTGGGGGTGCAGAGGCAGAGCCTCCAGAAATCTTTTGGCACCTTGCCCTTCATATCTTTGGGAAACTCCCTTTGAAATAGAGCCAATAGGTGAAGATTTTTATGTCTGACACAAGAAAACATATTCTAAAAATCAAATAAGATACCTTACCACTCAAGTTTTAAGGCAACTTAGATTCTTAAATGCCTTAAATTCTAAGATGCCTTACCCCCCAAATTTTTATGTCATTTTTAAAAAAGTGGCTACCTAAACAAAAACAGTAGAAAATTTAAGAAACTTTTAGTATAAAGGTTTGGGCTAAGTTTCTTATAAAGATATTTATAGTGCAATTTACCGATTAAGTGCTTCGGGTATTCATTAAATTTTTGATATTTTAGGGGGGCATTAAAAAGAAAATGGCAATCTTTCTGGGCAATTTGTTTGAAAAACATCAAATACAAAATAATGATATCAAACTTACTGTGAAACTCTAAGCAACAATAAAGTAAGTCTGGTTCCAAACCAGGGCAAACACTCCCTGAAAATGCGATGCAGTCTTTCGGACAATCCTATTGTTTTAATTGAAATCTCGGGAGAATCACTGGAAATCCTTTGTTCTTGAGAAATCTCGCACGCTTAGGAAGTGAAATGCTCCTTGGTCCCAGAAGTTTAATTGCAAAAAACATATAAATTTCTAGTTTACATCTAGTTAATATCTATTCCCTAGCTGCTTTAGGCAATAACTTCCCTCATTGGGTGCGTGCTTCTGGTGCCTACCCCTACAAGTCATGCTTCTATAGTAAATATATTATACACTAAAAACAGGAAGGATAACCCAACCCCATAGCATGATGTAATTATTGAACGGCCCTTTCATTATCCTTTTCATAATTAAGTTGCTGTCCATTCTGGAAAATTACGATTGCATTGCTGTTAGGTGTAGCTAGAAGTACATAGAAGGTCATCTGGTAGTCCAGCACTACTCTATATGCATGTCAAGTTTCTCATAGTACAATATCTGGTCAAATGATAAATAATAAATTAGGTTCAAAATAGGTTGCCTAAATGTGATATTAATTTGGTTTGGTTAGGGCTCAGTGAGGTTTTGATAACTTAAGTACTTATCTATTAGCAAAATATCATAAATAACTAAGATTCAACTGAAATTGGTGCTGGAAAAATTGTCATTAGTCTGTTCAGGAAACTCTCTATTTATTTTGGCCTAACGTTTCGTTTTATTTCGTTTTCGAGCTGTGCATCTATTGCCGAAACAATGTGGGATAACTCTAATTTCACATTAAAGCCCAGAAATAATTAATATGATAGACAAAAAAAGTAAAAATAGTTTAACATAGTTATAGTTTAACATTAATTAACCAATTCTTCACTGTCAAATCTTGCTGAGATGGTTCGTAAAGCTAGGCCGTCTTGGATCGAGCGAGCCTCTCCGCCTTCTTGCTGTTGTCTTTTACCTGCTACTGCTTCCACAGTGGCTCATTTTCGTACGGTCTATAAACAGCGTCAAAACCAATTCCTTCTCATTACAATTTATTTCTTTGTTTGTCCAGAGCTTTGGTTTGATTTTTTAGCAAAAGATCACATATTCGTGCGAAAGTCTTGCATAGAAAAAGGCGCAAATCAACATGTGCGGTTGTTTTTGTCAAAAATCAGTTCCTGCTCTTTACGTAGTTTCGTCCCCAGACCTCTTGCCAATTTTAAAGCTAAAATTTCGGGCTTTGAACCCCCAAATTGAAAGGAAGCCCCCTTCCAATGAAATTAAAAATGTGATTTTTGAAATCCTTGCTATTTTCTCATTCTACACCGCTGATAAAAATTTTCGTGTCAGGGGCATTTTAAGGAAGGAACATAAGGTAGATGGAACCTAATGATAAGTGGTTATAAGAAGTGGTTGAGTTAGTACTCTAAACTTATAGCAGATGATAGCAGAATCATCTAGACCTAAACGAGCACGGATCCAAATGAGTACTTCTTGAAAAGCCATCCAGAATGGGCCCAGATAGAAGACCCAAATGGGTACGGATCCAGAGGTCTAGTGTAAACGGGAGGCCTATCTGTGCTAGTTTGGGTACGGATCCATTTGGATCCGTGCTAGTGTAAGCGGTGGTGAATTCCAAGAAATAAACTTTCTCGCCAGATTTGTACTTCAATAAATGCTATTTTTTCTCAAGCTTTCTACTCTTGAATTTGATTAACAATAAGTCTTCGACCTTAATGAATTTTTGCGGTGTGTTGGCTTGTTATCTTGATTATCTTGATCGACAGTTTTTCAAAGGACGGTGTCTGTGTCGCAGGCTAGATTTTCCTTAAGCAACTTCTTATCTGAAAACGTACCTTTGTAAGTAGGATTCACCTTTCCATAGTTGATAGGCCTAGATTTCCATGGATGAGAAATATTTCTGTAATCTATCAGATTTTAATGACATTGAAGCCATAGCAAAGGCCTTTTACTATATATACCATCTTCGATCCTAACTCTTGCGATCTACCAGCGTTGTTCAAACTAAGTGGTCTTTGGATAGTGAGTTATAAACTTT
Source organism: Pelagia noctiluca (assembly GCA_963924455.1). NCBI lineage: Eukaryota > Metazoa > Cnidaria > Scyphozoa > Semaeostomeae > Pelagiidae > Pelagia > Pelagia noctiluca. Next base: position 3,349,644 of record OZ004315.1, on the reverse strand, counting down.
TTCAATAAACAACTGCCAATAAGCAACCAGAGCTGGAATGATCAAAACAATAAGTAACTCCATGGCTCGATGAAATGAAATTAAGCAACTTAGCACCAAGCAACTATACTGAAAGTGCTTGATCTTGTATGATCACACCATGTTTCATTGTTAAAAGAAGCATTTTTTTATTCTAAAGGTTTTTCCTGTATGAACTTTATCAATTAAAACGGTTTGCAATACAGAGAAAAGTCTATATTTTGTTTGTATTTCCAAACTTAAGAAACTCTTAGGCAACTTAAAGGGCTGAAAATCAAGAATATCTTAGAAAATTCTAATGTAGGGACAAAAGTTTAGCTGTTTATTGTGTTAAAAATGTGTAGTGAACTGTTGCCTAGGGAAATTGTTCTTGATCTTCTAATTGCATGTTTAACTAAATGGTTCTACATCTTCATCTATTGCATATTTAACTAATGGCTCTACATCTTCACTCTTTGCTTCAAGGCAATTTTTCACCTAGATCATCTTCTAAAGTAACGGTAAAGGAAAGCAAATATCTTAGACTTGTACTGCAGTGACCTCAGTGTTGATAACAAACAGACAAGGGGCAGCGATTACATGTAGATAATGATTGGAGTAGAACTAGGAATTTCTGAGGGCTGGGTTCTCGGACAAAATATTTAAGTCTTTAGAATAGCTTTATCCCATATCTTTCATTTTTTTTTATATCATTTTTATCCACGAAATTAACATTTTTATCAGCTTTACAAATTAAATTATAAAAACAAATATATATAACTAATTAATTAATAAGCTTTTGTATTAAAAATATACGAGATTGTCAGATTGCTGATCTTCCTGAAGTTCGTGCTAGGGGAAGGATTTTAATTTTGTAGGAATTCCTTCAGTTTCTTTTTAAAAGTGAAGACATTGGAACTTAACCTTAATTGCAATGGAATTTCGTTCCATGCCTTTGCACCTGTATAGAAAAAACTTGTTTTAGAGAATTCAAGATTGAGTCTTAGGATGTCTAAATCTTGCTGATTTCTTGTTTGGTATTTTGAAATCTGGGATCTGGTGATGAGTTTCCCGTTTAAGCTCTCTGGGCACAGACCATTAAGGATTTTGTAGATCATTAATGCCCTATCAAATTTGATTAAATTGGAAACTGAGAGCCAGTTGCAAGCCCACCCATCTTTCAATCTGGAGCTCTCAATTAGCGTCCGTGCTCTGTTTTGAAGACGCTGGAGATGATCAAGTTTTGTATTTGATAGACTGCCCCATAACTCATCACTGTATCGCAAATGACTCTCGAGCAGCGCCCTATACACTTGGTCTAGTTTCGACTGTGGAAGAATGTTTTTTAATTTCTGCAGAGACGAGAGCGCGATTTTCATTTTACCTTTGAGCCTTTTATATTGCTCATTCCACGTAAGGTTTTCGTCTACCATGGTTCCGAGATATTTTACTTTCTGGACCCGTTTGATTGGCTCTTCGTTTATTTTTATCTCAATTGGTTCGGAGATACTGTTGGTTTGTCGTTTATGACCAACTACCATGTACTCTGTTTTGTCAGTATTGAGACTTAACTTATTTTGTCTTAACCACTCTGCTATATTGTCAAGCTCTGTTTTTAAATCGTTGCAGAGCTCAACAAGATCTTCAGCAGAATATTTGATTCATGATTATTAACTTGACATGAATATAGTAAATTAACTATGCAGCCGAATAGGACTGGGGCGAGTGTCACAAATAGCTGGTAGAATACAATCTGTTGATTTAGAAAAACAACAACAAATGATAGTCTTAGTAGCTCCCGGAATTACGTCTACAGATTCACTTCACAAAAATAATCTGGTCAACGAACCGGCTGTTTCAACATTTCTTTCAACAAATGTAGAAATCTGTTTTACTCAGATAATCACGAAAAACCTGCCTTCCTTGTGTTATCAAGCCCTAAGACAGCCTTTAATTGTTCATCATCTCTTTTAGAAAACATGACGAAGTACCAACTGGACGCAGACAGGAAAAACAACAATGATGCAACACGAACATCAAAGAAAACCGGCAAAGCTCGGCTGACATGGATTTCGTACTTGTATAGTATGCGACTGCTTCTTGCTCATCTCGAGAACGCCTTCGAGTCACTCGGAAACTCCATTACGTCACACCCAAAGCGAACGATATTCATAGCTTTATCAGCAGCGCTGTTGAGCGCATTTGGACTTCTGCGCATGCACGTGGAAAAGCGCACAGAGAAGCTGTTTGTGCCTCAAAACTCACTGGCAGAACAAGCTCTAAAAACAGGCAAACCGTACTTCAACAACTTTCTCAATACTCGAGTTGAAGAAATAATTTTCACCAGCAAAGGAAATTTAAACGTTCTGAAAAACGAGAGTTTGGGAGAGATAGCGATGGTTGTAAACAGCATTAAGGACATTCCTGGTTATAAAACACTTTGCAAGCCACTCCCAAGTTTTCTTAAGACTGATGCGATGTTTGATGGGAAACAGACCTGTCAACAGCAAAACATCATGGAAATCTTGAAAGGCCAAAATTTCAGCCAGGAGCATGTGTTCAATAGCTTGTATACAGCCCGGTATAACTCAACGCTACTGATGTCAAACGGACGAGTCATGGCTGCTAATCTACCGGATAGCATTGAGAAGTTTCAGTTGGACGTGGCTAATCGCATTGCTTCTGCCAGGTCCATCAGAATAGCTCTTTTCCTGAAGAGAACCGATGAGAAGAACATGGCAGCTGACATACTGGTGTGGGAAAGTAAATTCGTCAAGCAGCTAGAAGATTTCAATGCTAAATTGAAGCATTTGAAGTTGTACTACTCGGCCGAGCGGAGCATGGAAGACGCAATTAGTGAGAGCTCTACAAGCGACATTGGCTTGGTAAGCATAACTTTCGCTGTCATGAGCACCTTCGCCTGCCTCACCCTATCGAAATTCGTCAATCCCGTGCGTGGGCACAATTGGCTCGCCTTTTCCGGGATCTTCTCAACAGCGCTCGGAATACTATCAGGAATCGGGCTGACCATGCTTTTTGGTCTGCCGTTCATAAGCCTGGTTGGCGTGGTTCCATTTCTGGTAGTCAGTATCGGGATAGACGACATGTTTATCATAGTGGACGAGTTCGACCGGCTGTCTAGCAAGCACGAGCCGAGAAGACGCGTTTCCTACTCCTTGTCGAAAGTTGGTGCGACTATCACAATGACAACCGTTACTGATATCATTGCGTTTCTGGTGAGCGCCACCAGCGAGTTTCCAGCAGTAAGATACTTTTGTATTTATACGGCCATATGCGTGACGCTGGAGTTTGTGCTGCAGATAACTCTGTTCGTAGCGTTTCTAACGTTCGATGCAATACGGATAAAAAACAGCAGAAGAGATCTCATCCCCTGTGTTGTGGCACCAGACAAAAATATTTGCGGCCCACAGAACGAAAACTCTATGGCATCAATGATACTGAACAAATTCGCTAGAGTCTTGCTGAAGCCTCCCGTAAAAGCGATTGTTGTTGTCATATCGCTAGGAATGATTGCATTTGGAGTGTTTGGTTGCCTTAACATAGACACGCAATTCAATAGACAGACTTTGGCGTTGAAGGGCTCTCACTTTGCGCAGTATGTCAACTACTACGAGAAGTCCTATCCCCAGAATGTTCCAGTGAATATTCAGCTCGTCGGAAGCGTCGATTATTCAGACCCCGTCGTGCGCAAGAAAATAAATCAAGCCGTGACCATTGCGTATGACACGGGCTATTACGAATCAAGAAACTTCTCCTGGATTCACAGTTTTGACGATTTCACCTCCAGGCACAACATTAAGGCTGATGGTCCTCATTTCAAACACGCACTCGTACAGTTCCTCAATAGCACTCATTATACTCAACATAACCTGGACGTCATCCTTGACAACAACAACAACATAATAGCTAGCAGGGTCATTGTATTCTATAAAGACAATATCAATTCAGAGTTCCAAAAAGATGCCATGGTAAAATTCAGAAACGAGCTAAGCAAGCAAAGTGACTTAGAATTCACTCTCGCGTCTAACCCGTTCATATTCTTCGAGCAGTTCGCCATTGTGATTAAGGAAGTGGTGATCAATCTTGTGATGGTGTCGTTGATCATAGTTGTCGTGTTGGTTCCCTTCTGCATCCACCCAGTCATCATTCTCTTCATATTGATTGGCTTCGCGGCTCTGGTCGTGGAGCTGTTTGGTCTCATGTATTTATGGGATGTGCAGCTCAACTCGATATCAATGATCAACATGGTGATGTCGATTGGTTTCTCGGTCGATTACAGCACTCACATTGCGCATGCGTTTGTGACTTCTAGTCAAGAGTCCGCTGACCAGAGGATAATTGAAGCACTGACAACCGTCGGTGGAAGTGTTCTGCTTGGCGGTGCAAGTACGTTTCTGGGAATGTCACTCACTGGATTTGCGTCTTCTCCAATTTTCCAGGTAAGAATTTCCATATCTGATTTTGCATATGTTATATGTGTGCCTATCTCCCCTTGCCTTTCCCTCATCTCCACCCAAGGCGCCTGTTATGTATGCCTATCCGAAATAACTGCTGGAGCGTTGCGTTCGGAACTCATCAGGTTCATCCAGTAGTGAGTTATTAATGTTATCGAGTTTCATTGTTTTATTAAATTAAATACTTTCGTTTGGAACTAAATGAATGCGATTTTATCATTCTTACTTAATAACGATTTTCGTTTCCCTGAAGATATTCTTCAAGATGTTTATTGGTATAATTCTTTTCGGCCTCTACAACGGACTCGTTCTTCTTCCCGTCTTGTTATCAATATTTGCAAGAATCGTGAACGTCAGAACGAAATACGTGTTCAAGCCAGAAGACTTTTTTACCTTCCCATTGTCATTGAGGAACTACTCCAGGAAGAAAACCCGAACGAAAGTCTCCCCAGCAAGAAAAGCGGGCGTATCTGTCATGGGTATGTCTACTCGTCTCCCGACGGCAAAGACAACTGATGAGTTCTGGACGTTGCTGAAGGAGGGACGCAACACCATAACTGAATACCCGAATAACAGGTGATTATCGTTTTAGATAAGGAAATGATTGGGTCGTGTGAAGCTCTTGGTGTTATCCAAGGGGGGGGGGGGCAATCAAGACTTTTATATAAGGGGACGTTAGTCCGATATTTTGTGTTATTCATTTTCAATGACGCCGATATTTGTAGGCCCGAAATTTTAGGAGACCTAAAATGATTTTTTTTGCTAGAAAGAATAGAAAAGCATCTGATTAGGGTTGTGCAAAAATGATGCAAAATCTAAGGAATTTTCATATATAGGTGATGGAATAAAAATTCTGATGATATATTTTGGTCTCTGAAGTGTCTCTTGGTATTTTTTAGGACTCTGTAATTTTTTCACTGACGTCCTCCTATATGAAAGTCTTGAGTGCCCCCTCCTCCCCCCCTGGGGCTACAATAGCAAAGGATGTAGAATTAAGCACTCAATCTATTTGAGGAAGCCCTCCTAGGAATACCTTTGATGGTAACATAAAAGAAAGGCTGTCTCGAAATTCAAAGAAATGCAAAAACTGGGACGCAATCTCCATTTCATCGAACTAGACTACCACCAAAACGGCAACAACAGCAATAAAAAAAGGCAATGCTCGATTTATTTGTTCACAAGGCAAAGGTCAATGTTAGAATCACTGAGCTCAGTATGAAGACTGGATTGAGTACCCTGCTGTTTCTAGATTCCGATGATGAAGCCAATCGCTTCGGCTTGCGTATTTTTGCCTCCCAATATTGCTGCCAAAGAAATAATTTTGACTTGATTCTTTGCTAACAATAGTTGCACAATCATTCAGTCTCGTGCTGAGCATTCATAGCATCCCAATTATCGTCAAAGAAAAAACGATCCGTCCTGGAATCTCATTGTATTGAATTGGACCTGCCAATATTGCCGCAAGCGACTTCATTTGAGAACGACAAATGCTAGATCCCGTCTTTTTTTAGATCAGTGGTTAATATCCACACACGAGAGTAACCTTCGGTGGAAAACTTAGACCTAAAAGAGACTTCCCTGTTGTATGGAAACAAACACGCACGTAAGGTGAAACCAGTATTGCAAGAAAGACGAAACAGGAAATATGAATATCTCGAATCCGCATCTGGCTTGCAGTGTTTCATTACGCATGGGGTATGACTGAGATCCGTTGTGGCTGGGGTGATAGGATACTTAGCTTTTTTAATGGGCTAAAATATTTACTCCTGACATATTCATAAGAGAAAGATATTCTAGAAACCAAAACAATAAGCCTTGGTAAATTATTGCGATTTTCAGCACAAAAAGATAAAAAAAGACTCTTCAAAGATTTTAGTTTGCTTTTAGACCTCTCTTTTATGACCATGGTAGTGATTTGTATCTCTGCTATTAATTTACACACTCACTTCAGATAGAAATAGTGGTAATTATTATCATTTTGATTGATAGGTACGCAAGAAAAATGTACTTTGATGATAGGTACCACCCCAGCAAAGCAGTAGCTGGGAAGATATACGTTTCACGAGGCTCGTATTTGGAAGGCATTGACGGCTTCGATTACACCTTCTTTGGCATAACACCCACAGAAGCTAAGATGATGGACCCGCAACAGCGAATGCTTCTGCAAGGTACGTATGAGGCAATGGAAGATGCCGGCATGACGCTAGAGGAGCTGCAGCAGTGTAATACAGGTGTGTACGTTGGTATCATGAACCAGGATTATAACTCAGTCGTAATGGGAAAAGACATCAACCAGTTCACCGGCACTGGAAATGCCTTCTCGATGGCGGCGAATAGGATCTCCTTCTCTTTGAATCTATCAGGGCCTAGTTTGGCCACCGACACCGCTTGTTCTTCGTCACTGACAGCCTTAAGCATCGCGTGTGATCATCTCGAAAAAGGCATCGTTGATATTGCCATCGTCGGAGCTGCGAATCTGATTTTATGTCCAAACACACAGGCCCCGATATGCCATGCAAATATGCTTGCCGTGGATGGCAAATGCAAGGTGTTCGACGAGGCAGCAGATGGTTACGGCCGCGGTGAAGGAGTGATTGTCTTTGTACTGAAGTCGAGCGAGTTCATGCACGTAACTGATCGGCCATACAGTGAGCTCATTGCCTGGGGTATGAATAATGACGGGAAGAGTGCAGCCCCAATCACGGCTCCGAGTGCAGAGTCACAGAAGAAGCTCGTGAACATCTTGTTGCAAGAAGGCAGCATCAATGCCAAAAATATTCAGTACGTGGAGATGCACGGCACCGGGACAATCATCGGTGACAAGGTGGAAGTTACGTCTGTTGGGAAAGTTTACGGAGCGTCAAGGGAAGCCACAGATCCTGTCATTGTGGGTAAGAGCATTTTTGGAGTTAGATTTGTTGGAAGAAAATTAACAACGTGTTCTTTTGATAGCCTTGTTTCTTTAGAAATCATAAAACATTCACTAAGCAGAATGAACCCATTAGAAAACAGACATGTCCTTCTGTTACTCTGAATTTTGTGCATACGCAGTCATCAGACATGTCTGTTTGTCCGTCAGACATATCTAATGGGTTCATTCTGCTTATAATTGCTCTATACACAAGTATATCGAGCACTATAGTCAGGAAAGGCACTCTCCTCTCGAGTAAAATAAAACATTCACCAATGTTTTTCGAGAATTAGCCATTTTAGATTCAAAAGACATTTTTCTAACAAACAACAATTTCATTATAAGCAGAAGCTTCTTTGAAAAGCTTCTGCTTATAACGAAAGTATTGTTCCGAAACGTCTTTCAAATCATTCGCTAATCCTAACAATCGCTGCAAAGAGATCAAATGATATTGACGAAGGGTTGATTGAGTAACATGGCCTTGGTTTGACACTACTTTCTCCCTCTTTATGAGCAGGCTTCAAGTATTCTTGCATATTCTTTCAGGGAGCGTCAAGTCTAATATCAACCACACCGAATCAGTGGCTGGTCTTGCCGGTCTGGCGAAGGTATGTCTGATGATGAAACACAAAGAATTCGTTCCAACAGTGGGCGTTACAACACCGTCCGCCCGACTGGGAATAGAACAGAACCGTCTTCACGTCCAAACTGAGTGCAGCCCGTGGCCTAAAAATGTGGATGGTAAACCGAGACTTGCTGCTGTCAACTCATTCGGCTTTGGAGGTAGCAATGCCCATGTGATCGTGAAGGAGATTTCATCAACCAATCAGGAACAGGAAACTGATCATTCAAGCGAGCCCGGGAATTTGATGTTGGTATTGAGTGCAAGCTCAAGCGAGGCCCTCAGAGCAATGGCAAAGAGAATTGGCATCTGGCTTGAAAGCATCAAAGACACGACGCAAAACCGCATTGATATTTGCTACACGTTTAGCGAACGAAAAACAACTCACAACATGCGATTGGTGGTCGACGCATCTTCGTTGAAAACTGCTTCCAATGCCTTGAAAGAGTTCAATCAAGCACCCGAGGAAAAGCTAGGCAGCTTGTGCTTCGGTAAAGCGTACAAGTTTTCTTCACAGCTCGGTTTTGTTTTTGGTGGCCAGGGTACCCAGTGGTTAGGAATGGCCGGAGATTTGTTGAGGAACCAGGACATCCTTAAAACCATAAACACCGTTGACAAGATGGCGAAGGGAGTCGGTCACGAAGACTCAATACTCGCATACCTCAACCCTGAAGCCAATAAAGGAAACTCTGAACCCTCTCTCGCCACTATACAACTGTCCATATTTGCCCTGCAGTATGCAGTTGCGAAGTTTCTGATAAACAAGGCGGGTATAGTACCACTGTTTGTGTGTGGGCATAGTCTGGGTGACATCACAGCTGCCTGCATAGCCAATGTCATCAGTTTGAAAGATGCTGTGAAAATCGTTCGCACAAGGGCCTACCTGCAAGATGGTTTGCAAGCCAACGGTGCTATGCTTGCCATCGGTAAGTCGAACTTTAATTCTTTCTGTCAACCAGGCCTTATTTGGAGGAGATTATCACTGCACATATCCCTTTTTTAGGGCCCACGTCATGAAGTTTGTAATGAGGTAGGCTGGATGGAAAATATGAAAAATTGTTGGGCATACCCTGGGTATCCCGTATGTATCCCAGATCTGGTCATAGCCTTAAACAGGTGAGGGTGTGGGGGAGCTCCTGAAATTCCACTATCTTAAGGCCTTAAAATGGTTTAGGTTGCTTTAAATTCTCTTCCCACCCGATAATATAGAAACACGAGAGCACATTACGTTTTAAAAACCTGAATACACAAGGCATCAGCAGAACATGAAAGTTAGCAGATCACTCTCACGTGCAAACCATGTAGATATGGGGAAATGATATATTTCTTTTTGATAATGGACACTGGATCCCTCTATCTAGTTTCAAATCTGAACAAAGGTCTAATGAATATTATTTTAAAACAAAATTCAACCACGAAGAGCGACAGTCTAAAACCTGTATGTACTACTAGCTACGATTAAAGTTAAGTTCGACCCAGTAACCTATCCAAAATGCGTGAAATGAGTTGGCTCTTTCTGCACAAAGTCGTTTGCAATATTGACTGGAGATAGATTATACCAGGTCTTTGTATTCAGATAAATTTGATAAATAGCTGAATCTTTTCTGTGACATTGATGATCGCAAAAAGGTTTTAATTCTTCACGCTAACGAGAATACATTTTCTAGCTCTTTTAAGAAATCTTGAGGAAGTTACTAACGATGTTTTCTGTCTATTAGATATATATAGACTAAGGAAACTATCAAAATATCAGTGCCCTCAGAGAATTTTGAGACTGGATGAATTGAATTATAGCTTATCACAGGACTCATCCGTGTGCACCTTGCATTGTTATATCTGCACTCATTCAAAGCCTGAATAACTTCAACGGGGCCTAAATGTTACTTTTTTATTCCAGGATTGGAAAGCATCGCTGTGAAAGAAATTTGCGATAAGCTTGAAGTTAAAAACAACGTAAGCATCGCTGCAGAAAACGATCGCAATAGTGTCACTCTATCAGGAGACGAGGACGCCATTACGAAAATTGAAAATTATTTCAAACAAGAGAAGAGCACGGTATTTTGTCGCAGACTCGACACTCGCAAAGCATTTCACAGTCATCACATGGAACCAATGAGATCGCAGTTCATGAAGAAGATTGGCGATGCTGGCATTTCTACCAAAACTGCAGAAATCAGATTTTTCTCAACAACAGAAGGCAAAGAAATGAATGGGAATGAAGTTGATGACGGTTATTGGTGGAAAAACCTGCGAGAGCAAGTTTCGTTTCGACAGGCCGCTGAGAAAATGATAGAAAATGGTGCCAGGACCTTGATTGAGATAAGCCCGCGACCTGTGGTTTCGCATTACTTGAACGAAATTGCGAAAGAAAAGGACATCAGAGACATAACCGTTTTGCAGGTATAAGTCTGTTTTTATCATATCAAGTTTAAGAGATACAACATCCCCACAAACAGTCTTTAGTCGGTACAGAAGAATGGCGAGAAAAGTGGGAAGCATGATAACTGCTGAAGCTTTTCGTTTAACACTCACCAGAGTAGCACCCAGAAAGAGAGCAGAAATGACAAAAATAAGTAACTCAAAATATCATGAACACTAATGCAAATATGAAACTCTCGGTATTCAAAAGTTTTACGCCTATAGGTTCGTTGTGTTTTGTTTAGGAAATGAGCTTTTCTTAAGCCTATTATAGCAACTCATCGATATAGCTAAATCTATTCCCTTTAAAGCAAATAAGTTTACCTAACTTGACTACTTAGGAGACGCAGGGTCAAAAGCTGGCCTTCACGCAGTCAAGAATTCAATCCACTAAACAATAAACAATGATGCCAGAAATAGTTGTGTGCTGCTTGAAACAATGAGTTTCTTGGCATTTCCTGAGTCTATTCATAACAGCTTACCGCAAACATCATCAAACATGTGTTGGATGTTGTTCAAGAACATCATTATATCATATGCATCATTTGTCATTCATCATGCTGCCTTGGACATCGCTAAAAATGGTTCATCCGACGATGTTTGATGATGTTCAATTCATTTTCCAACCAAATTTGACGAAGTTTTATGTAGTTTGACGTGAAGTTTGATGACGTTGTGTGACCATCATCCAACTAACGTGTGATGATGTTTTGTGGGACATGATATTTCATCGTGTGGACATACTCATGAACTCATGCTCGTTATTTCTATTTTACATTTATATTTGTTGATTTTGATTTCAGGCTTTGCCTAGGAGAAAAGAACCGCAGCGGCTCAGGCACCTCCTCGTTCAATGTATTGGCAAAATGTACACTCTCGGCTATTCGGTTAACTTCACACGGCTTCAAACTGAAACCAATGCCAAGTTTTACAGAGTTCCAACGTACCCATGGCAAGAAACTGCTCTTTGGGCCAACGACGAGTACTACGGGGTGGAAAAAACCTCCCTCCTACTGGGTGCGCCAATTTCAGTCGCAGCAGAACAGATGCACTGGGAAAATGAGTTTAGCCTCCACTTTTTTGAATTTTTCAGAGATCACCAGATCAAAGGCTTAGGTATCATATTTCATTATTAGTTATCTTTATTTCAAAATCATTTTCCCAGATATACGATCCAGTTTATATAATTGTTCTCTAATGTGCGCTGCAACTAAAGATAAATCAAAATGGCCTATTGTCGAAATCAAATGGAGATGTGAAGAATGCTGTGGAAAATGATATAGTATTGGTTGCCGTAGCCATTAACCCTCAAACAATCTCTAAACGCTGAGTACTAAGCAAAGAGGTATTGAGTGCCATTTTCAAAGTATTCGATATCTATGAAAATTAGTGACGTAGACAACTAATCTAATGGTTGTATGCTCGCGTACTACTCGGGTCATATTCGCGTACACTCTTTTTTGATAAGAACCAGTAAATTTGATTGGAAGCTGGCTGTTCTTGAATATTCCTCTATTTTCAGCCTGATATGGTCTTAAAATTGTTGTTACTTTATATTGATTTTGAAGCCTGTTTTCTCCATCAGTTGTGTTACTGGGTTTAGATGGGGACTCTCTTGACCATCTGATATGTCTGTGTGCTGTTAATCTACTTGTTTTGTAATTATTTGTCAGTCTCATGGTTATTTCGTATAATTCTTATACTGACCTTTAACTTGTCAGCTTCGGTTTGTTCTTAGCTTTCTCTTAAGTTTTGATGAAATTTTAGGCTTGTGTTCTCATAAAATTGTTCTTATAAAAAAAGAGTGTAAATCATCCGCATCGATTTTGCGAATCCTGTTTTTTCTAAAAAACATTGTCGTTCTATTATTCAGGTCATGTAGTGCCTGGGGCCTGTTATATTGAGATGGCATTTGAATCCGTTCTGATAGGCACAAAAATCGAACCCCTGGTTATAACAGACATAAGATTTCATACCACATTGCCCTTGAATGAAGAGTCAATCAGAAGAATAAAGTGTGCTAAAGTCAAGCCCGATGAGCTGCGAATAACGCTTTTCGCAGAGCATGGCGAAGTCGTTCTTTCGACTGCAAAATTGGGAGAATACAGAAAAACGCAAAACAGCAATTACTTGACTTTGACCGAAGCGTGTAAGTATTTTCCTATTTTTTGGCGGGTCATTTTCGTGTGGAGGTGCTCATGTCTGCAGAGACATGCCAAGGCATCTACTAGAGATTTTATCTTTGATGATCCAAAATTTGAAATAGAGCTTCATACCCTGTGACCCTAATAATCAGACAGTCTTTACTGCATAGTTTCCCTGTATTTGTATTGTACAGTAATTTTGGGCAAAACCAGTCAGGGGGTAAAATGGGATTTATACAGAACGACCAATTTTACCACCTTACCCGTTTTGCCCCGAATTGCTCTATGTCTCGCGTAGTTTTCTTTCGAGTTTGATTTCTTAGGCCCGAGTTACACGACGTCGGATTGGGTTCACTGCGTATTGCTTTTCACTTCGGATATGGGTTTCAGTTACACGACGCCGAGGTAATCCGATTGACAAACCCAATCCGAAGTGAACCCATTTTAATGTTGTTTGGGCAACTCATATGGTTTTTTGTTCCCTGATGCCCTGGCAACAAATTTATTCAACTTTGTACATGGGGCAAGGGGGAGAGCATTTTTTTCTATTTTCCTAGAAAATGTATTACATATTTAGCCTATTTTTTGACTTGTCTCAGAAGGTTTTGGCGAGGAGTGTAGGAAATGAACGAGGTCTGTTTGATCCCTAAACTTAATCAGCACATGAATTGTCTACAATTTGTACATAAATTGCCTACTATTTCTACATAATATCGTCTACACTTATTGGCTTTTATGCTTGATTTGCTTCTGGAAGAAAGGTATAGCTGTGTTTTCGTTTTGAGACTTGGTAGAAAGTCTCCTGTCCGAAGATAGAGTTTTGAGCAATTTTTACAATTGGCCTAGCTTTAATCTTTTTCATCGTGGCAAATTTTCCATGTCTGCAGAGTAACATGCTTTTCTCGATATTTCTACTGTCAGTCTAAAGGTTTAAAAAGGTCTGCCCAGTTATGTTCGCACTTAATTTATGAAGGTTCTATCCTGAGATGGAATTTGTTTACTTTAACGTTATTGGCTAGATTCAAATAGCAAACTTTCACTTTCGGACTACCTCGTTGCTATTATCGTCGTTTGTGGCTGCATTCTGCAAATATGATTCTTCAATTTCAGAAACATATTCCTAGCACAAAGTTTCAAATATCAAACTCGTGGGAAGTATTTAGTTTTCTTAAAGCAATGATGGGAACAAGGATTCCTTATAAAGGGACTCTTTATTTTGGTAATAAGGGGCCAAATTCCTTCTGGAACTGTGAAAATTTTCTTTATGATCTCTTGACAGGTCATCAGCCGGAAGTTTCTAACACAATGATAGGAGAGACCGCAAACGCCCCCCAGTTGTCAACAGACCTAAACCCAGAAAAAGCCCTCCAGGATGCCAATGACCAGCGCATGCTTCAGACCACTCATCTGAATGCGAATGACAAATTAGAAGATGGAGTTTTTGCAGATTTTATTGCGACCTCGAATTTCATATTTGGTGATAAGTTTTGTTTGATTGACAGCTCATGGGGAAATGAGAAGGAGGCCCTCGCTCGCATCAAACTTCCAGAATGGCTGCGATCTGAGATGCATCATTATGTAATTCATCCCTGCATCATAGATGCCTGTACACAGACTCTTGCAGTAGTCGAAGCAAAGAAAACTGGCTCTTTCAAGCATGTTCTACCCGTAGGTAAATATGAGGCTTGATTTCATACATGATTTTATGAAATGATTACCATACCATAAGATCTACCATAAGAAATGCAATGGCGCAATACTCAGTTTTACGTTGATATTTTACAATTATTGCCACAACATAGACCTATCTATATAAAGGATCTCGTTTAAAGACATTGCATACCTATTCGTATTGGATTTGACAGACAAATGGTACCCATTTCGGAGGTTTCTGGACGAAAAATCCACCAATACACTTCTAATTATCAATTTCATGCTATGTACGCCACCAAGACCAAAGGGCTTTATAGCTGCATTGCTCCTTTTACTATTTTTCTACATTTCAAAGTTTTGAGCTACTATTGTTTTGAATGAGAACATTTGCATCTGTTGTTATTTATCAACAACCATGAATTCATTTCATGGCTGGTATTTTACATGTCCAACCTTGAAATTTTAAACATAGATTTCTGTGATGTCAATGTCTTGATATTTTAATTCTTACCTTGTATTCAAAATCCTATTCAGGTCTGGAGGAAGTGACCCTATACCCCATCGAGCAGCGTTTTCATTCTCTGTACTGTTATGCTGAAAAGGAGGTGGGACCGTCAGAAATATCTCGTCTCAAGCTGATGGACGAAAATGGGAACGTCATTATGCACGTGAATGGATTCGCTGTGAGTTGCACTTCAAGGACTTTTCCCTTTATCTACGCAATGTGGGATCCATTGTTGAATGTGTGCATTTTTGAATTTCTCACCAAGTTGGTCTATTCTTTTCAATTTGTTAATTGCTGTGATAATAATTTTTGTATTATTCATTGTTGTGATATAAGAAAATATCAAACACTAATTTTGATTCCTTAGACGAAAGAGGTCTCTGCATTCGATAGGCAGGCAAGTCTTGAGCAAAGTATATACCAAGTGAACTGGACCAGTCACAACAGTGATAACAGCAACAACAACAACAACACCCAGCCTCAAAGCTTCCAAAACGACTCAATATTCGTTATTCTTGGTGAAAAGAAAAGCCCGTGGATTTCAAATTTGACAAAGGCCTTGTCAGAGTTGAACGTGACCGATGACGATACGTTTGTCATGCAGCTCGATTTTATTGACGACTTCGACAAGTTTATGGCCCGCACATTGGAGCTTATTGTGGACGTAAGCAAGAAGGGCAAACAAATTGTCATCATCAATCTCCTTACTATCATGGCCAGTGACATTCCATTAGCCTCAGCCTTTTCGGAAAAGGCGGAGTGTCTGTGTTTTGAATCTACGTTAACTATACTCAAGCTTCTCAATGAGAGAGACATGAAGGAAAGCGTTGTTGTTGTGCTCACGAATAAAAGCTTTGCAAATGAAGGTTCGGCCGATGACGTAATACATCCTTGGGCAGCGACGAGCTGGGGGATGGCAAAAGTGACGAATCTCGAATGTGCGATTCCGGTGATTTGTGTTGACGTTAATGAAACTTCACTTGACATCTGCAAAAAGGCCATTCTCTCTATCGGAATGGAATCTGTAGACAACGGGATGGTGGTCACGCCGCAACAGACGCTGCAGCCAAGTCTGGAGAGAGTTGATTCAACGGTTAGTTTATTTCGTATTGTTCGTAGGGTATTTCGTTTGTAGTGTCAGGAAAACATTATGGCTGCATAGTCATTGACCTGAGGGATGTTAAGAAGAATCTGCTAAAATTAAATAACGATTTTAATATATGCAAAGTGAATGGTTTGATAGTGCTGTTTTAACGCATTTTAAAGTGGCTAATTCTAGCTGCATTGTAGTCTTTTTTAAGCTTTAAGATTATTTTGTAAAAATGATGCTTCTTCGTCTCTGCATGCTCCACAATTACAAATTAACCTTCCTTGTAAAGAACCTAACCTAAATGAGAAAGAACATTGGTTACTGGAAATTTTATTTTGTCTATTCTGGATGTGTCACAGGGCTCTATGCGATACGCAGAGCAGAGTCATGCATAAAAACATCCGTCATCTCTGATGTGACTCGAATTTCACCGACCTACCGGCTATTCGTGGAATTTAAGATGAATTCTGTCAGCTAAAATACAGTCCCGCTGGTATTAAATCATACCTAATTGTAAGCAGTAATAGATAACTGTACATGATTCTAAATAGACAACATCTTGTTTGCAGATAAAGCCTCAATTTCAAAAAGAAATATGCCTTGAAGACATCGAATTTTACCTTTCTTGGTCAAACCAACTAAAAGCCTTTTTTGCAAAGAAAGAAACAAATTCACAAAGAGAATTATCCGGAAAACATGTCGAGGTAAAAATTTTGCACACGACCTCAATGATAGGCCAATGTAGAAACATATTGGATAACGTGAAGTCCTACGACTCTAAAGCCATGACACAGACCGTTGTTGGAGTTGTGACCAAAGTCAGTGAATGCGAGTCTGACATTCAAGTTGGTGACCATGTGATCGGATTCCTACAAAGCAAATGGATTAAAAGCAATGTGCTGGTTCCTTTGCAGTCCGTATTTAAAAAGCCACCTACATGCCTTTCAGAGAATGCAGCAGTTTTGTCGGGTAATGATCAGTATTTTTCAAGAACTTATATTTTTTTGTAGGAATTTAGGGTTCGAAGTTGTACATAGTTTTATCTTTTTTTCGTTAGGAAAATGAATTTTCGTTTGCACTTCTTCTCATAGTCATAACGAATCTGATTTTCGATTTATGAAGAGATTATCATTGTCTTAAACTTTTTTATCGTTAGCGTATTCGAATTTCTTCGTTTTGGCGTTCACATTACATCCATCTATTTTTGTCATTTTTTTTTCATTGAGCTCCATTTTTATGCTGGATTAATGCCATTTAAAAACGGATTAGTGCGAACGGGACTGCACTCTTCCTTGAATAGCGACTGATTTCACAGGTTTTCTTGATTTCATCATTCAGGTTGTCTGTTATTTTCACATCACATTCTAAAGAAGATATTCACCATCAACCCCCGAGTTAAATCAATGCTCGTGGTCTCGACACCGTCCAGCAGAGGTTTATGCAGGGTGATTGCCGCCATATCTGAGAAGAGGGGAATCAACGTGACCTCCACTGACAACGATCTGCATCCAAATGAATGTGCCGCAACAAGAAGAAAGGTGCCTAGGTTGAGTCCATTCATAGAGCAGCTTGAAAAGGAGAGGGGCCAGCCGCCAGTGTTCGATTGCATCGTCTACTCATCTGATTTGCACCCGACAGACAACACAACTATCAATGATATTCTCATAGAAGGTATTTCGGCTGGCATTTTTTGTGTGTTAAGTGGCCTAGGGGATAATCTGTTTGCTATGTGCAGCTGACGTTGAGCTTGGGTGGGTGGATGGGTGACGTTTCTTGTGATTACTAAAAAATTAACTTTGCCGTCTTTCCGATGGGAGTTGAAACTAGGAGTTCTGTGCCTCTGCTTGTTGTTGTCGTTGTTGTTATTTATTTTAATTCGATATTTACAAAATTACTAACAATATTTTCAATACGTACAAAGTTTACAAATCTAAATCGAATGAAATCAAATATCTGAAATTAACTTGAAGATTAAATTGAAATTAAAAAAATTAAAAAAAAATTATTTTGTTCAGACCTCCAGCAGATTTCAAATGTTTAGGTAAACAATTCCATATTTGAGGTAATAGAAGACTAATGAAGACTGCTGGAAAAAAGGCCTCTGGCCTTCCGTGAGCAAGCACGTTAAACATAAACCTACTTACCTACTTAAATTGCCCTCTTTCTGACTAATAATGAATGTCAGATACGTTTCATTTGATCAATTTTTTGTTGTTCTGATGTTTTGCTTTGTTTCCAATTCTTCTCGCAGTCTTTAAGTTTTCTACCTATCAAAGAAGTTCATTTTCATACATCATTTGTATACTGTAGTGTTGTCAGCTCAAATGGTTAAAAGCTGACAAAGAAAATGACGAGAAAATTGTAATAAATGAATACTAAATACCATATTTGAATAGACCATTTTCCCAATTACTTCATCTCTATAGAAATTCATCTCGAAACAACCTTAGCCTCGACATGATGCGTAACTAATTCCCAAAGCGTGCATTGCTCCTAGCGACAAATGAAATTGCTTTGTGAACTTGAGAGCAATGCATGTTTTGGGATTGTGCTGAGCATCATGTCGAAGCTAAGGTTGTTTCAAGATGAATTTCTATAGAGATGACGTAATTGGAAAAGTGGTCTATTCTGTACTTAATTTTACGAAAGTTAATATTGAAGATTCCACTACATCGACATGGTCTTGAAAGGCTACTCAAGTTTGGTTATAAGTCCTTACAACTCAAACACTGTTTGTAAAGAGTATTCAATTTGATTTTAGAGTAGTCTTTTTCCATCCAAGCATTGTTTTGAAGAACTATAATTCAAACACTGTTTTCAAAGGGTAAAGTAATAAGAGTACTAAAGTTTTCTATAATGATTAATGTATCGAAAAGCTTCTGCTGAATCAACGACTTTGTTTGTCAAGATGTTTTTCTAATCTACTGAAGTTAGATTTCAAGTTTGACTCAAACACCGTTTTCGAAACTAAAATCAATTTGGAAGCTCTTTTGGCACCAAAATAGCTTAAGCTGAATTGTTTTTAAGCTGCACTTTCATCTTCCACTTGAATTTCATTTTAGATGGTGTTTTAGCTGTCATTGACATAGATGGAAATACACGCATCAATGAGTTCAACTCAAAGAAGGCAGTCACAATAATCAATTTTAGGCCGTCTCATGTTTCTTTGGAAATCGCAAATACAGGAACACCAATCGAACAGTACCAAGCAGATCTTTCCTCTCTATGTGAGACGGGTATCCCGAGGATAGATGTCTACGAAGTAACCGATATTTGTGCCTCGGGATTCCAGCCTCGTTCGTCAGATGGGGAGCAATATTTCAGCTGCATAAACATGGATGTGATTGATAAAGAAATGGCTTTTGGATCTGCATCTATTGATTTTCAAGGACTTAAAGAAGATCGATCTTATGTTGTTGTTGGAGGCACTAAAGGTCTGGGATTGAGCACTGTCAAATGGATGGCTTCCAGAGGTATACAATTTTCAGGTTTTTCAATGGAAATACTCATTTTCTTGGGTTGGAATGTTGTGAAGGAGAAAAGCAGATGCGGGATTCATTATCCTTTCGAAAAATTCCAATTTGAAAAGATATTCGAATTTTCAAGTGTCTTTGATAAAATCATCGATTTTGTGTGATCTATTACACTCTGTTACTGATTATTTGATATGCCAAAACTTAATATCCCTGGCAGGGTTAATGAGCATGCGTAATAGATGATTCCATAAAAGATGGCGGATCAGATTTCACGCAATACATGATGGGAAATGCCCCATGGCAACCCATAACTACTACAATCAACCAAAATCTCAACGGCCTAAATCTTTTGCAGCTGTAGTTGTTGGTTTTGGTAGCCATGCGTTGCTAAGGTTCATGTTTTCATATTCCTATAATGCATTGCGTGAATGAAACTCACAAAGGGGCTACCCTGTAGCTATATCATCAAATGTAAGTTAAATGATATTTCCATTTCAGGTGCAGGAGTCCTTATTCCTCTTAGTAGATCTGATGTCCCAAGCGATTCGATGAACACATTCAAGAACCTTGAAATCAAATTTGGTGCCAAAATAGTACCATTGAAATTAGACATTAGCTCATCAGGAGGGATAACGGCTTTGGAGGAAGAGCTGAAAAATCTGCCAAGCATTGCTGGAATTGTAAATAGTGCCGGGGTTCTAGACGACAAAATGTTTGCTGATATTGATCGGAGCAGCTATCAAAAAGTCATGACACCGAAAATCAACGGTAAGTGCCTGGAATGCAAAAAAGTCTACCCTGGATCAGAGTACTTTTAGTGAATTTTTTGAAAAAATAAATTTGAAAAAAATAAAGAAAATAAAGAAAAGAAAAGAGGAGATAGGAAAAATACTCTGGAGACATGCGACGGTAACCTCGTTCTGGTGTTTAGTAAGAAAATGGCCGGAAATTTGAAATTTGATATCAAACTAAACATGCCCACGTGAAATGGCCTAAAAATGGACGATGGAAGAACTATTGTGGTTACACCGGTGGAAGTATTTTTTTACTAAATCAAAATTCGTTAAAATTCCAAATACGAATTTCTTCCCTTTCCATTTCCCTTCTTTTCAAGCTCTTTGGTGATCAAGGGAATGACCTGATAGATCAGCGACTTCCCGGCTCCCGTTAGCAGTATCGAAAAAAAATCCTTTCCCCTAAACAGCCCTTTCCACGTCTCCATTTGCTGCTCCTTGGTATTCTCAATTTCTGGGAAATTTTTGTCAAGAAAATATTCACGCAGCTTTCAAGGTCAATGTCGAATTGGTCGGTCGCCATTTCGGAAACAGTTTGGTTTGTTTGTTTGCCTCGTTCACCTCGTTCACAAGATCACGGCCATTCTCAAGGCCGTTGGCTCTGATTGGTCGAGAAGACACAAAGGAGGTCGCATGTCTCCAGAGTATTTTTCCTTTCTCCTCTTTTCTTTTCCTTTTTTTTATTTTATTTATTTTTTTTCAAAAAAATCACTAAAAATACTCTGATCCAGGGTAAGAAAAGTCAGAGTTTTCTCATAATTCGGCAATTTGCATTACTCGGATATAGAGCTCCCCTGCTAAAAGATTTTTTTAAGATTCTCCCTCTGCTCTTATCAAACTCCTTAGTTATAATATATTTGTGCTTATATAATACTTGGCTCAATATGAAAATTTATTGAAATATTCATATCATTGCAAATTCAAACGATTTGACGATGAATTCAAACGGAATTCGCATGAAGTTATTTCAGGTTATTACGTCATGCATGAGTTGTAATGAGCCAGATATCGTACGAGTTCTCTGTATTTACTCTAAGCATGAGTCGGCTCTAGTGTCCTATATGCTTAATTGCTCTATATATCTCGTTATGTAGCCTGCAGGTTGATGCTACATACTAGCGCGTAAAGGATGTTCTGTCATCTTGCTATAAGCCGGACCGTTATCAACAAAATCAATCAAGAAATTTTCGAGCAAACCCTCAACAAATCGCAAACCATAATTAAGCCCTTCTTTTAAGTATTTTCTCAACCGTAGCCTTATAATGTTGGACTCACTACGTGATTCCTTTTATTCGTCCCACGCCTTTTCTTTGATCTTTATTTTATCACTTCAACGAAGTCAACTCAATTTGTTTGAACCTATCACAAAAATTCAATTAAATGCGGAAAACCGAGATTCGTGTAAAAAGTCAATATGCAATGATCCGGAAATTATGAAAACTGAATTGAATTGAATTATATCAACTCATCAAGCGTAATTTTTATTTCAGGCACCCTTTTGCTTCATGAAATGCTGGAGAGAATAGACGCACAACTAGACTTCTTCGTTCTTTATTCCTCCACGACTTCGGTCTTGGGCAACGAGGGGCAGACCTCCTATTCGGCGGCCAACGCCTTCTTGAACAGTTTCGCCAACTACAGAGTCAAATCAGTGAAAAAGCCGTGTACTGCTGTTTGCTGGGGTGCTATGGGTGGAGCTGGAATGCTATACAGGGACGCAGCTATTGCAGAATTGTTGCAAAAAAGTGGCATTCATCAGGTGGATATCAATACAGGTAGATATCAATACTATTTTATCTACTATTAGCTTTTTAAAGATAACACTGGGTTACAAAAAATATTTTTAATTCTCATATTTATATATTTTATTATTTGGACTAACACCTAGAGCTGGATACCATTTACATATATTGGAAATGAATACAGTTTCATAATGCTATTTCATATACTATTAGCCTTTTAAAGATAGTATATTATCTTATTTGGACTTACACCTAGAGCTTGATATCCATTTACATATATTGGATATGAATACAGTTTTATAATACTATTTCATCCACTACTAGCTTTTTACAGATAGTATATTATATTATTTGGACCAATACCTAGAGCTGGATACCCATTTACTTATATTGGATATGAATACAGCTTCATAATGCTATTTCATCTACTATTAGCTTTTAGAAGATAGTATATTATATTATTTGGACTAACACCTAGAGCTGGATACTCATTTACATATATCGGATATCAATACAGTTTCATAATACTATTTCATCTACTATTAGCTTTTTAAAGATAGTTTATTATATTATTTGGACCAATACCTAGAGCTGGATACCCATTTACATATATTGGATATGAATACAGTTTCATAATGCTATTTCATCTACTATTAGCTTTTAGAAGATAGTATATTATATTATTTGGACTAACACCTAGAGCTGGATACTCATTTACATATATCGGATATCAATACAGTTTCATAATACTATTTCATCTACTATTAGCTTTTTAAAGATTACATATTATCTGATTTGTACTAACACCTAGAGCTGGATACTCATTTACATATATCGGATATCAATACAGTTTCATAATACTATTTCATCTACTATTAGCTTTTTAAAGATAGTATATCATCTTATTTGGACTAACACCTAGAGCTGAATACCATTTACATATATTGGATATGAATAAAGTTTCATAATGCTATTTCATCTACTATTAGATTTTTGAAGATAATATTTCATTTTCATTCTCATTCTAACGTACTTCTTTGAGGAGCCTCAGAAGCAAAGCTTTTACGTTATATTTCTAATTTGTTTGGTTTCATTTTCATTCTCTTTCAGAGGTTCTTCTCTATTGAGTGGCAGACGCAAAGCTTTACTTGTTATCTTGTTTCTCTTTTTTCGTGCAATCCTGTCGTTCTGTGATGATGTATAGAATACTGAAAATAAATTTGAAGAGTATTTTAGATCATAGTATTTTGATGAAGTTTGATTAACGTGCTCCCAAAGTCGACGACCAGCAATGAAAACATTCTATCCACAGTCACTATTCTATCCACAGTCACTATTCTATTCTTATTCAGGCTTAAAATGGATGGAAACTGTGATGACATCTATGCCCGATCAAACCAACTTTTGCATCATCGACGTAGACTGGCCAACTTATTTCAAATCCATGAAGGACAGGGTGGCAAGCAGTGTCTTTTTCCGATCAATGCGCAAAGAACTTCCAACGAACCAAAACGAAGAAGACGAACTGTTGAATGGAATCTCAAAAGCCAAAACGACAGAGAAGAAGCAGGAGATAGTTTTGAACTTCATCGTGCAATGGCTTGCCAAATGGATCGGTGGCAATGCTGAGGAAGTCGACTGCAATGTGCCTTTCTTTACGTATGGCATTGACTCTATCGGAGCTTCTGTTTTCAAGCTTTATATTTTCCAGAATCTGAAGATCGAGTTCGAGGTTAGTGTAACTTGTAAAATAGCGATGTCATAGAGTTGGGTACAAATTTAAATATGGTGGATATCAATTCAGCTTCATAATTGAAAAGAGGACCATTATGGAAATAACACCATCTCGATCTTTCTATTGCTATCCCTTCCGACGTAGGTAGAGATGTTCCTTTTATTTTTCTGTCTCTATTGATATATTTTACACATATATGTTTACTTTTTTAATTCTTAGAGTAAAGAGTGTATGGTATATCTTCTAACATTGTAAATAGTTTTTAAGAAATTTTCATGTAGCAAAATATACATATAGAGCTGGGATACACACGCAGGTAAACCTGAATTAATCTCTTTCGACTTTTCTTGAAAATGAAAATACTAACATATTTTTCAATGCAAATGAATCAAAGTCAGTAACAATTAACAAACTGTCTCTGTTCAATGTAGCACAAGCATTTGTTTTCAGATTTGAACCAACTTTAGTAGCCATAATGCAGTCAATGCTCACTGATGAGCCAGAAATCCCAAAGGTCGGAATAACATTACGTAAGATCATGTTTCGTTATTTACTATGGTTTGCTGTATTTCACAACTTATCGTCTCATTTTTTATTAATTCGAAGGTATTCTATTTCATGCTTCCCGAGACAACAGCAACTTCTTTAAGTTCAGCCTTGGTAGATGCGATAAATCAAAACAGCAAACAGCATGATAATAGCGAAACAAGTACTGAGGAGGCTCAGTTCGGCATCTTGGAAGGTATGTTTTTTATACGTTGGACTAAATAGGATTTTTACCCTTGTGTCACATGACAGTCACGTGCAAAGACTGGCAGGGCCCTAAGGTAATGGCAGATACGGGGGCCTAAGGCCTCGTTCACACTGCTCCGTATTTGATTGTCCCCGTAATTAAAGACAAAAACAGTGCCTGTTCACACTGCTTCATTTTCTAGCAAATACGCTATGAATACGATAAAGTGTTCACTCTTCTCCGGGAAAATACGATGCTCATAATACCGTTTCCAGAGAAATATTTCCATTGAAAGAAAACCGTCGTATTCAATACAAACCTTATTCAAAAGTATGCGTATTGGTTCGCGTATTCGAACAGCTCCGTATTTAGATTGTATCAGTGTGAATGCAAGGCCGAAACGAATAGGTTTTGCTCCGTTTTCATTCAAATACGGAGCAGTGTGAACGGGGCTTAATTTATATTATGAATACATTACTTGGGCTCCGTAAAACCCTGGTCGTTATCTTGTTTGATAAAATAAGTAATTCGACGTACGGCAATAGCTGTATCAACATAACAAATAAGTTTAGACTTTCTATAATCTTTGCTATTTGACTTAATTTGATTGGAATATTGGTTAATTTATCTACCAATTTATCTGCACTTCGATCTTGATAGTCCTATGGATAATGATTTAAACTTGAGGAGAAGCAGGATTTGGAAAATCAATCGAGATAATTTGTGAGAATGAAAATGACCCGAGTAGGACTCGAAGTCTATCGAAGTATTATTATCGAAGTAATCTAGAGGTCGTGGGTTCGAGTCCTACTCGGGTCATTTTCATTCTCGCAAATTATCTCGGACAATGATGTCAATCCCTTGGTTAACTTTTGATCTGACTTTCTTTAGACTCAGTGACAACTGAATTCAGAGGGAGGCAGACAAGTCGAAGAGGACCATTCCACTCATTCAGAGCCGTTGGGCCATCACCGGAGGAAGAAAAACCTCTTGTGCTTCCGAATGATTACTTGTCATGCATATATGACCCCCCAGATGCCAAGGCAAAACTATTCATCGTACACCCGTCTCATCGATATGCTGGAGTCTTCCAAGCAATGGCAGCTGGGATGAAGTTTCAGGTCAGTGTACGATTTAGGCCAGTAAGGAAAACCATTATGCTATTATGCAAATATTTCAGGTTTGCCTGTGAATGGTTTGAACGGTTCCATATGTCTATGTACTAAGGACTGAGTCGAAAGAGTTTTTTAAATCATTAGGTGTTGGTAAAGAGAATGGAGGACGGTAAAACAAATTTCTCTTAAGATGACAAGCTATACAACTTAATCATTGTCTGCAGTACTCTGTGCAATTAGCTCATCATTTGAAATTTTATCACAACTCTTTGAAACTTTTTTTATGAGAAAATTTTCCATGTTTTGAAATTCATTAATCGAGATAGGTGGCATAGATTTTCCGAATTTCGCAAACTCGAATGACAAGCCTTCGAAGAATTATTTATTGTTTTTGAAAAGCAACGAACTGAAATGATCTATGAAATTGAATTCGAATAATAGCTTAACAATTATGTCTACAACTTTTACTGTGTTCAGTATTATAGTCAATGAACAGTCATTGATCGGTACAAAACTTCCATATAGCCAGAAAAATTCGAAAGCATAGGTCTTCGATTTTCATTTCATCTGCCTTCACGTCAAACTCTTTCTGAGTCATGTGTAAACGGCCTGTTGCAATGCGATCAAGAAATTCCCTCACTTGCTCCTATAATCACATTCGATCTAAAGAATAGTTGCTTCGCTATGCTTCCGATTTTTCTGGCTATACATTCTTATGGTGAAATATTGACAATACTTTTTGTATATGATACTTAATCCATTAACGTTTTTCTGTTTGTGTCGTCTTGCACTGTTCCTGCTCGCTACATTTAACTTTCTTCGCCGCAAGCATCGAAAGGGCACAAAGCCAAGTATTGTGGACTTTCTTCATTTAAATTATACATTTTATGACAATAGCTGATATATCTTTATTTAACAGGATCTGTTCTCTGTTTACGTGTTTGGTTCTCCCGACCCGGCCTACATTGGTGAAGACATTGGCTCAGTCACGAGACTCGCAAAAGCATGCACCGAAATGGTGCTGAAGATTCAACCCTATGGTCCGTATTTTCTCGGTGGATATTCTTTTGGTGGTCTAGTTGCCATTGAAATAGCAACCAATCTTCACAAGTTGGGGAAGCAGACTGCACAGCTTATTATGATTGATACTTTACAATGGGTTCCTGAGGCTAAGAGCAATCACGCGTTTCTGATGGAGAGTTTTGGGTCATTCTCAAGAAATGCTGAGTCAATCCTATTAGTAAGTAAAATGTTTTGTCTCTATCCTTTGTGTTTTATCCCAGCCCTATTTTTCCTATTGAATTCAGTAATTCATGATGATTAGCGAAACAGGGGGGTGGGAAGCATTCCAAATTTGGGAGAGGGGTGAAATTTCAGGGGCCTTCATTTCATTAAGCTTTAGCGAGTGTGAGAAAAATCGGAAACATTGCGGAACGTAATACCTACGTAAAACTTTGTCGCTTGACGCTCAACCGAGTAATACGACACAAAGAGAACGAAACAAAAACCTAACAGATTATCATACCCAGAAGTGGATCGGAATCGGCCAATCGAAAAGGAGATTGATTAATCTTATGGTGAGAAACAACCAATCACCACCAGGAGTCCTTTGAGAAGAACAATTTGCAATTACTGAAAGACCACCGGTGAAAAAAAGAACTCTTCTTTGTACATAATATGAGATTTGATGTAGACAGACTCATAAATTCCTAAATGAAATGTCGAAATTGCTCTACCGATAATGCAAAAACAGTTCTCAATGTTGTTTTCAGCATAGTTTAGGTTATTGAGTAAATTTTGACCTATTGCAGATTCATGTTTAATTATTTTCAAGAGGCATGAGATTGTTGCTCTTGTTGTGGAACAGATTTTTGGCGTATGCTTGAGAGGAACATGTTGTTTGATCATATCGCATAACCGCTGAAAAGTGTATCTTACGTACATGGGAAAAACCGGCAAGAGAATTCTTATACCGATTTCACACTGGCTGCTTGATCAGGCTGCTTGACCAGCTTTAATTAAACCAGGTTTTTAAATGGGAGACTCTGATTGGTCAATTCGTTAATACGAATGCTGTTATTGGCTATATAGAAGCCGAAATGAATAAAGCTGGGTTACCCATTTCAGTGTGAATGCGGTTTTAAACTGTGAGACTCGAGCTCTACTAGCACTCACTGAAAGTATGAAGAGCACTTCATTGTCTTTTGTAAAATATCGAGTGGCATTACGTCAAAAACTTCATCTAGTCGATGGAACAAATTTTCTGACATGATAGAGCTAGATGAAAGTGACTACGACGTAAGATGATTAGGAAGGAGTTTCAGCAACTGCTATCCATGTAATTGGTAATGCTAGGATGGCGGGACCACCTCATGATGACCAGTCCTTCAGTAGGTAAAACTAATGATGATGATGGCACGTGCCCCGGTTGCTATGTCCCTACAGCAAAACAATGATGGGTAGCAATTTAAAAGCTTTTGATCATTACCTACTAATCATCATTTGAAGAAAACATGTCTGTAAGAATAAGCAATTTTATAATTTTTTTTATTGCTCAAGCCCTTTGAAACAATATAACAATCTAATTCACGAGTTAACGATGAGTACAATTAAACACAAGAAATCTTTAAGAATTTTTAAAAGTTAGAGCAATTTAAGATATATACATGCTGGGTAAAAACGAACAATAATGAATAGATAAGTAAATAGTTTAGAAATGTCTAAAAAGTCTAAATGTCATGGATCTTGATGGATCTTGATAATACATGTAAGAAATCTAATTTGAATTTTTTTGATATCTAAGGCAGTACACGTGTTGACCACAAATTACAGAATAGGATATCGCATTGAATTGTATTTTGTTCTTGTTGTTGATAGGCACATACGCTTACTATCTTCGCAAGGTATGGGTTTATGTGCTAAGCACAAAGGGCCCATGGAATATGTTAACTAATCGAGCAGTGCAACCCTGATCCTTCCTCTCGATGTGACCACATCTCTTGATTCCTTTTGCCTTTTTTGCCTAGAATTACAGAGAGCTGGCTAATTCTCTCCTCACACTTTGTGACAGGTCTGAAGGTGGTTTCGAACCTGGAACCCTTTGAACAAGGGTCAAGTCATCTAACCACTCGGCAATCCCCGCCACGTTGATGGCTTTTACTTTGTATTAGCCTACTATAAATTTATTTTCATTTTCTTATTATAGGAGCAAGTAAAAGAATTCCTTAATCGCATTGCAACAAGCCGCTTAAGCATGACTCAGAAAGAGTTTGACGTGAAGGCAGATGAAATGAAAATCGAAGACCTGGCTCGATTCTTGAATGAACGTGCGACTCGGTTCGATCCAAATCTACCTGACATGCAGAAAATATTCCAATCCACGTTCGACGATCATGTCATGAGTGCCAAATATCATGCAGAATGGATACCGCCAATGGTGGGTAATACTTACATGCAGTAGAATCACACTGGCATAACTTTTAACTTGCTGTAGTCAATACACTTACAAGCGGGTGGTATAATCTAGCTTCAGGCATATCCGCAGTAGAGGCATCAAAGGGAATTGACAAGGTTAAAATCTGGCTCTCTTTGGTATAAGAAATAGATGTATTGTATTGAACACCTCTAACGCCTGCGGTTTCATTGTTTGGCAAAGAAAGCCATTGGTTTGTTGGTGTTCTAGAGCCTGTGTATCGCTAACTTTCAATATGTCTATTCACAATAATCAGTGTTTCAGATTAAATCCTTCTTCAGAGCTATGCATATAATTGCATTGATTCACAAGGCATGGTCTAAGAACGATGGTGTAGTCTAGTGGTTAAGGTGCTGGATTTATAATCCTTCCAGAGCAACCTTTGTGGGTCGGAATCATGAACTACAAGCAACCAGCCAAGTCGGCTGTCGACTCTTCCCAGGGAGGTAAACGAGTAGCTAGGGTATTCTTTCCAGAATATCAACTCCGAGGGCACAAGATATAGGTCCACACCAGGCTCACTCTTCCATACTCAAAACCGACGTTAACAAATGAATCTGCTTGCTTGCTTAGAATACGAGGAATCATTTAACCAGAAAGATAATGCCTCGCGCATTTGTGTGATTCTGCACATGGTTCTAGAGAAGATTATAATCCAAATCACGAATTTATGCCTGTAGTGTGGATCAGCTTCATACGCATTAAGGCTATTGTGGTATCTTATTGTCCTGATTCAGGACAGCCGCTTGCGCACTTACTTTTGGTTCGTAAGGCCTCGAGTCCGAAACCTGGCAGGGTCAAATTAGAACTTTTGTTTCAGTAAAAGCCCGCATAAAATGACCCCTGTTTTGAGTGTTGAGCCTGGTTCATTGTTCCTATATAATGATTTTTTCTGTAGCCAACTTCAGTAAAATATAATTCACCCTGAGACAACCGCGTTTTGCGCATTGTATTGTGTTATATTATTTCAACAGGATACATACGATGGCCCCGTCCTTTACATTATAGCAGAGTCATGCCTGTGCAAAAAGTCAACTGAGTCCGGGGGTCCTACCCAGTGCTTTTGCAGCTATTCGGTATCCTCAGCCGCGAACAGCTGGTCCTTCGTCTTCAAAAAGAAAGTCGTGGTAGTGAAATGCCCAGGCAACCATTTCTCCATTATGGATCAAGGAAGGGGCCAAAATGTCGGCAAAGTGCTAGCCGTGACTGCAGCCCTAAGATATCGAGAGATCTTCCCGATGATTGGACGTATCGCTTTAAATGCCAATCACACAACTACCGTTGCGATATTCAAGGAACGGGGAATGAGGGTCTACTTTTTTCAAAAATCAGGTAAATCTTCAATATTTGTTACCTTTCTTATGTTTATCGATTAGTACAGATACGCAGGAGCCAAGGGGCCCTTAAGGGGTATGTGCCCCCCTAACATTTTCAGAAAAACAACAAATTACCCTTTCTACTTTCAGAAGTTGCCCTTCTTGCTTGATGAAGTGCTATCGAAGAGTTTTGCCCCCCTGGTTTTAAAATTCTTCCTACATCCTCGAATTAGGGATATTTGAGGTGAAGCCCTAATAGAATGTATCTCACGGGATAGTAAGTATAATAACATAGTAATTAAGAATGGTATTTAGGAATGGTCTCAAACTGACAGTATCGATTTTATTAACTTTTTGTCTTGCCAATCATTCTAATTTTCATCGTCTCCTTTTGCTGGTGAGCATCCGTCCTGTACTTCTAACAAATCTACTGAACGTCTACAGAAAGTTTGATTTTCCATCATTTCATATCATTAGTGTGTACTTTCGTTTTGCATCCCCTATCCTTATCTGGCTCAGCCTAGTAGACTACTGAGCAAGCCCTGCACTGAGCAAGAAAAGTGTCGAGCATGCACATAGGCTATTATTTACATTCGAATTTCTTTTGTGGTTGATATTAACCGCATCGAGCCTTCAAGCAGATAAGCCATTGCTAAAGCTTGAGATGCGGATGCAAGCAAGATTCTACGTGGCTTGTTTTACCAGAAGTGTTGGGTATAAAATCAGAATTCAGTCTATCGAACTTTTAATTTTCCAGTTTTCAAGAATGTTTCTTCTTCTGCTGTCCTGAAGATTAACAAGTCTCAAACCAAGTTAAAGTTTGAAAGGAAATCTTCAAAAAATGGAACCATCAAAATCAGTCTAAACGGTGAGAGCTGTTTTTCATTAAGTCGTAGCCGAAGAATCATAAGAAAGTTAGTTTTAAGTACAGGAGGGGTTGAGTCTAGTTATTTGACGACAAGAATCAGTTTCTGTTTCCATCAAGATTTTAAGGGTGTGAAGGATGAGTCGAATCTGCTACTCTTAGCTGAATCATGTTACGGTAGTGGAAGCTAAAAAGTTATGTGGAGTTCAGAATTTTTCCATATTTCTAAGATGACTGTTAGTTATCATTTCAAATTTAGATCAATTTAGATCAATAATATGTCGTTTATCATCTTATCATTTCTGCTCGAAAGCTAAATTCAGGCTCTAAAATAGTTCCGCGAGTCACCTACAGGTTTCTTCCACCCATGTAGGTATCCAGAACATTCCGTTAATCCCGTTCTTGTTTTCTTGCAGATATTGTGAGCATAAAGATGCAAGAACGAAACGATCTTGACGATGGGGAAGCAGTTCGTAAAGCAGCCAAGCTAGATGTGCATTCGGGATATCGCCTTTTAAAGAAGGATCTTACCGAGTCGATCGTCATGTGTTTTAACAGGCAAGATTTTCAGCGGCTCACCTATCTATTGGAGGCTGCTTACCGATTCAAGCTACCGGTATGATGTACTTGATTTGGTACTTGTAGTACTATTTCTTAGTAGTTCTATTAGCAATTATGATTTGGATTCATTTTATTCAATTGGAATAGTATGGTATTTATGATGTGGATTCGATTGTAATACACCACTTCGGCTAAGCGTGCATTTGAAGGACATAGTCGGGGTGTAGCTTAAAAGTTAGCTTTTGGTATTTTTCAGTCAATATGGACTCTCTTCACGAGCAAAGAAGGCAAAATCAGCATTGATCATGTTTGAGAACATATATTGCAGTGCCTGGTTGAATCACAAACGAATTTAAACTAGCTTTTATCCTTAGAACAAATAAAAACATTAAATAGCTAATAAAAAGTAGCAAATTGCTTTGATTTGCATGAATTTGAGTGGATATATGAAATCAAATAGCTGATTACAAAAAGCCTGCATTAAAAAGTGAAATGGTCCTTCATGCTTATTTGTACACTTCAGAAAAAGAGCTTGTTAGACCCAAGAACTCGAATTCCCCCCAAATGTGCACTTAGTTAAAGTGGTGTATTGGTATTTATTGCAATTATTGCAGCCGGAAGGCTTGATGTATTTCATGTCAATCCCTTTATCAGAGCAGCTCAGTGGTGCAGCTAGGGGGTTGGCAAATGGGGCGATGCCCCACTTTTGAGATCCTCTGCCTTTCTTGTGAAGTTGAGATTCTCTGCCCCACCAATCTTTAAGGGGGGTCTGATTGCCGTCCTAGTATTCTAAAGTTTTTAGTTTTTCAGGCAATATTCAGCCATCGGTAGATATTTATCCTTATTATAGTATTGATAATGTTTAAATCTATAACGGTAGTCAGGGTAAGGGGGTATGAAAAATGAGCAATCTTTTGACACAGGCACTGAAATTATCTTCGATAAGCATATTCATATAGCCAATTTTTGCAACAAATAACAACAACCATTAGCGTAGTGGGTGCAGTAGCCACACTGAGACCCCAAACTACCATATATAGTGGTATAGTGTGTGGTGATTTGTCACTGCAGGAAACATAGCCTTGCCCTAGTCAGGCTAGCCCATTGAACAGAAACCACTCACTCTGGAACCTTGAGATTAAGTATAGGTATGCTTTTTTTAATTTTCACATCCCTACCCAGGATCAAGCAACTTTTCGGGCTACAGGTTTATGCTTGTTTTTATATAAAAGCTAAAAGATTGAAAATGAACTGAAAAACTTAGGCTATTCTCTTCACTGAAAAGATGGCAAATGGATTCAATGCCAGAAAAGGGATGAATAATAAGCCCGCATATTAGCGCAAATTCCTGTTCATGACGACGTTCCAAAATCTGCGCTCAGAGGAGCCAAAATAAGGACAAAATCGAAGGAACTACTAGCTTGTCATTAGATGCTCGAATCGAATTGACCTTCTTGTTTTTTTAGATAGATATAGCCATGCTGGTAATAGTTATACCTTATAATAATTTCGTATATTGATATTCTTATAAACAGTAGTTATATTTAAAAAATTGTATTTCATAATCTTTTATTGCAAAAATGCCAAATTGCCTTTCTTTAGTTGGAGTGTGAATCAGGCCGATGAGGACATAATGGGACTCCTGTAAAATACTTGATGAAATTTTACTCCCGATCCTCTCTCGAAGCTAATATCCACGTTTTGTTGCAATTAAACAAATTCTTTAACTTGACGCGAAAAGGTATGAAGAAATCGCGAATTTTCTGAAAAAAGCGCTGTAGTCTTTTGCTGCTAAATATAATAAGCAAACTGTATTTTCCATCGCAAAATATTTTGTTATGTATTGGGTTGGAGAAAAAAAGAATAAAGAAAGACCTTTAACTTTTTGGGGGTGGAGGAACGGGTTACTATCAAGAATGAATTTAAGAACTTTGGAATTCGTGCATTTGGAATTCGGGGTAAGAACCCCCATTTATTTTATTCTCAGCCTCCTAGTAAGCTTCTAGTTGCTCATTTTATCATCTCGAATAATCTTCTCAAGAATTCATTATCTTGAGAGTTGTGAATGACGTACAAATAGTATTTTCTTCAAAGTGGTTATTGCCATCGTAACACCATAGATTCTGAGGAGTGTGTTCTGAAGGAAGAGTTCTTATTGACGTCATAAGCCTTGCCTTGTTGTTGCTGCTCTTGTTCGGAAAAGGCCGACAAAAACAGGTGAGCACGAAACCCAATCCTTTTTAGTATAAAGGTATTTATTATATCACTGAATCATATTTACTCAGGAAGTTGTGAGTTCGCTCTTGATGCTTAGAATAGCTAAGTCATTCAATCTATATGTTGCTTGGCAATGCGCACGAAGCTTTTGATAAGCTAGAGCTTGAGCTTGAACGTTCGACTAGAGACTGTAACTGGCAATCTGTAAGATATCAACAGGGTAGTACATATGTTAGGGATATGTCGCCAAGCTTGCATTTAGCGATTTTGTGCAGCAAGCAAATGTACTTACCAATTCCTGAAGGAACGACATTTAATCAAAAACTCAAAGCTTCATTTTTCCAGTTGCCCCGGCTAAAGTGCCCTGACTGGGGAAAAATGCCCTAACTGATTAGATTTCTCATGATCTATTGGGATATTGAAGTATTTTGATTTTAGTAATGTTTTGTAAATTATATTTTCCCCAAGTTTCTACCTTTTCCGTATATGAGACCCAAACAAGTAATCCGGAGTTTTAGGAACCCGAAAAATTACTGTAAATTATTGACCCAAAAAAACTTTTGCCTAAATTTTAGACCAAAAAGAGGAAATTTGACACAGGGGAGGAATTCCACATTTTTCAGACTCAAATTCCCGGATGAACTCTAAGTGTTTGCCGTAACATTATACAAGAAATAGCCGACACAAACAACTCCCTACAGAGTGTTGTTCGTCGTTGTTCATCAGGTTAATGTTTCTTATCAAAGCTGCATGAACCTTGCATGAGTAAATTTACTGCATCTGCTGAAATCGCTGTTTAACTACAATAGCTAATGTCACGTCAAAGTTTTCTGAATAAGTCTTGCAATAGAAGATTGCTTTGAAACCCAGTAAGTAAATGAATTATGATCTCAATCATGACTTCTGTGTTTATATCAAGGAGACGTTTTGCGCAACAAGTTCCATATGATAGTTCTATCTAATCTATTTTAGAGCCCATAAAAGTAGCCTATCATTGATCGAATGATATCGTTGCTATGAAAAATATGTCCTACTTAGGCCCTACGCATTTTTATAACAAACTAACAATTTAAGCCAATACTGAAAGTTTCTTAAAACTATTAGATTCTCAGTACTCAGAGTTTATGTATTGTGCCCTCGTGATGATCATTGAATGTAATGTAATGATCATTGTGCCCTCGTGAACATTTTAAACAAAATATTTTAAGCCGTTTCAATGTTAAGACATTATTCAAGTACCTTACCAGCTTAAATTTTTTCCAAAACTCGAGTTTCT
Organism: Pelagia noctiluca; assembly: GCA_963924455.1. Classification (NCBI taxonomy): domain Eukaryota; kingdom Metazoa; phylum Cnidaria; class Scyphozoa; order Semaeostomeae; family Pelagiidae; genus Pelagia; species Pelagia noctiluca. The sequence goes on along the minus strand of OZ004315.1, from coordinate 3,314,527 downwards.
TATGTTTTGGTGATCTTAGAGTTTAATTTCTTGTCGGTTACTCGGTTTCTTATAAAAAGTGCGTGTTAACATTTAAACAACTCCTTCTCTTCCTTGACGTGGGATATAACTTGAGTATTCTACATTACTTGAGTTCATTCATTCTAAACACCGTTTTGTGTTCTTGCTAAAGTGTCATCTTTTCAGACTACTCTGCTCTAGCATGGATTTTACAGCTGCACACTGATAGGTAACATCAGCTATTTCTTTCAGTAATGTCTTCAGATGACCGAAAAAGAAAGAAAAATCTGGGGCAGAGTTCAAAAAGGCGAGAAAGGCTAGGCGACAAGAAGATGAAAACCTGAGCCAGTACTTTATAAAGCATGATAAAGGCAAACGCGAGTTACCGAAAGAAACATTTAACATGACTGAAGAAGAAAATCTTACATCGATAGATGATCAACAGTTGATAGAAGAGCGTCGAAGGAACCTGTGAGTGAAGTTGAAAGCCCAAATGATACTGAGCAGTCAGATGATAGCGAAGAATGTGGAGTTGGCCATTGCAACGATTCCTTAGTGACCGAAAGTTGCAGCAAAGTTCAATCCTCTGACAGTGCAGAAAAAATATGGGAGGCCAGTAACAGTAATTTCTGCCAGTGGAGAAGAGAAAATGGCTCGGCTGACTCTGACTTCGAAGCCGAGACCAGTAAACAATGCGATGCAATGAATCTGCAGGAAGCCAAGGAGAGCAGTGACACAGATGATAGCAGTCAGAATGGAAAGAGGTCATCGGATATGGATAAAACAGAATCGAGAAAATCGAAAGAAGTCGTCGAGATTAAAAGCAATGTCAGCCCTGCTATCAATGCTTTAATAGATAAGGAACAGAGAATGATTGACCCAGCCGTACTCACTGACCTGAAGCTCAACACAGACGACAAGGTAATGCTGCTCAAACTTTCACCATGTCAGCCGAAGCAAAACATACTTAGTTCAAAGAAGAGGCAGTCTGGAAAGAAGCAAAGATCATAAACCCAACAACCTTCATTTCACAACTCAGAAACTCGCCGTCTATGGGTTTCCTATTCTTTAAGCAAAGATGCTCTCTTTTGTCTTCCATGCATGCTGTTTTCTGATGCTACCTTACGTGGAGAAAATCAACGCCAGCTACAAGGCTACAATGCATTCACTGTTACTGGTTTTGTGTAACTGGAAGAAGCAATATGAGTCTATTAGGGAACATGAAAGTTCGGAGATTCATATTAATTCAAAGTGGCAGAAGTATTATTTCTTCAGAAGAAATCCATAAAAAATTGTCTTGAGAAGCAGTTAACTGCTGAGAGTCAGCTAAGGAAGGCAGCTGTTACCGCCAACAGAAACGTTATGAAGCGAGTTTTAGATGCCATCGACAAGGTGGAAAAATTTTCTGGCCAATCAGGGCATTTGTTTACTAATCATTCATCCAATCAAATCGCTGAAAAGGCAATAGATTTTGAGGATTCAGCAGCTCAAGTGTCGAGAAAATGGCGGAGAAAGGCGCAAGCTGTGGCAAAAATAGCGTTCAGCGTTCTGTTTTTCTGCCGTAAACTCCAAAACTATTTGGAACCATTCTTATATTTCTCCAATCTATGATAGTTTATCTAAATTTTTACCGCTTACGAGGTTAATATTCTACGTAATTGCTGTAAAAATCCACTCGAAAACTCGCACAAAAAACAATAGTAGAAACGGGGGTGGCCTCAGAATACAGGTAAATATGCGTATCTTCCTAGCACGATCGATTTTATCTTTATGTAGGTAATTAAAAATCTATTTTCTTTATTAAAAATCTATAGCAAATTTTTATCACAATCCATAATATTTATACAGACTTATGGATTTCATGGATTTTATGCGAATTTAAACGGAATTTACTAGAGATTTATGAAGTTTTTAGCATCTTCATAGTCTGTGGAATGTATGGAATGTTCAGTGCTTTCTCCCTCTTGTTTCTCACTATGCACAGGAAAAATTCCTTTAGGGTTTCCTTTCTTTTCTTCACTTTCCTAATTCTATCCCTCAAAAATCCTTTTATTTTCTTTTAATGATATTTTTTCAAGAAACTTCGGATCACAACTTGAATTATTTTGAAAGTGCATGCCAAGCAACGTAGCCATATTTTTGTGCTCCAATACTCACTTCAATTAAAGATAAAATGCATCAATTTCAATTCAAAATTTCTAATTTCAAAGGGTTTTAGACCCAGTAAGGGACCCATATAGGGCTTTTATAGAAACACACTTGATTTTTTCATTTTCCTTCGAGAAAGCTATTTTTTTTATTTTAGGAAACTTCCCTTTTAGTGAAAGCACTGCTAAGAATCGGGTCCGTTTTCATCATTTTCAGGTAAAATTGGTTTGTGTAAAAATCAAAAATATTTTCAAAACCGCTTATTTGTTGCCAATTTTTACTACAATCCATAGTATTTGTACAGATTTATGGATTTCATGGATTTTATACGAATTTAAATGGAGTTTACTAGAGATTTATGAAGTTTTTAGCATCTTCATAGTCTCTGGAATGTATGGAATGTTCAGTGCTTTCTCCCTCTTGTTTCTTACTATTCACAGGAAAAATTCCCTTAGGCTCTCCTTCATTTTATTCAATTTCCTAATTCTACCCCATAAACATTCTTTTATATTCTTTTCATGATATTTTTTCAAGAAACTCCAGATAACAACTTGAATCACTTTGAAAGTGGATGCCAAGTAACATAACCATATTTTTGTCCTCCAATACTCACTTCAATTAAAGATAAAATGGATCAATTTTAATTCAAAATTTCTAATTTCAAAAGTTGTTAGACCCAGTAAGGGTCCCAAATAGGGCTTTTATAGAAACACACTTGATTTCTTTCATTTTCCTTCGAAAAACCTAGTTTTTGCATATTAGGAAACTTCTCTTTTAGTGGAAGCACTGCTAAGAATCGAGTCCTTTTTCATCATTTTCAGGTAAAATTGGTTCGTGTAAAAATGAAAAATATTTTCTAAACCGCTTATTTGTTGCCACTTTTTACTACAATCCATAGTATTTGTACAGATTTATGGATTTCATGGATTTTATACGAATTTAAATGGAGTTTACTAGAGATTTATGAAGTTTTTAGCATCTTCATAGTCCGTGGAATGTATGGAATGTTCAGTGCTTTCTCCCTCTTGTTTCTTACTATTCACAGGAAAAATTCCCTTAGTCTCTCCTTCATTTTATTCAATTTCCTAATTCTATCCCACAAAGATTCTTTTATATTCTTTTCATGATATTTTTTCAAGAAACTCCAGATAACAACTTGAATTACTTTGACAGTGCATGCCAAATATCATAGCCATATTTTTGTGCTTCAATACTCACTTCAATTAAAAATAAAATTGACCAATTTCAATTCAAAATTCGAGGTTTTAGACCCAGTAAGGGACCCATATAGGGCTTTTATAGAAACACACTTGATTTCTTTCATTTTCCTTCGAAAAACCTAGTTTTTGCATATTAGGAAACTTCTCTTTTAGTGGAAGCACTGCTAAGAATCGAGTCCGTTTTCATCATTTTCAGGTAAAATTGGTTCGTGTAAAAATGAAAAATATTTTCTAAACCGCTTATTTGTTGCCACTTTTTACTACAATCCATAGTATTTGTACAGATTTATGGATTTCATGGATTTTATACGAATTTAAATGGAGTTTACTAGAGATTTATGAAGTTTTTAGCATCTTCATAGTCCGTGGAATGTATGGAATGTTCAGTGCTTTCTCCCTCTTGTTTCTTACTATTCACAGGAAAAATTCCCTTAGTCTCTCCTTCATTTTATTCAATTTCCTAATTCTATCCCACAAAGATTCTTTTATATTCTTTTCATGATATTTTTTCAAGAAACTCCAGATAACAACTTGAATTACTTTGAAAGTGCATGCCAAGTAACGTAGCCATATTTTTGTGCTCCAATACTCACTTCAATTAAAGATAAAATTGACCAATTTCAATTCAAAATTTCTAATTCCAAAGGGTTTTAGACCCAGTAAGGGAGCCAAATAGGGCTGTCATGGAAACATACTTGATTTCTATCATTTTCCTTCGAGAAAGCTAGTTTTTTTATTTTAGGAAACTTCCCTTTTAGTGAAAGCACTGCTAAGAATCGGGTCCGTTTTCATCATTTTCAGGTAAAATTGGTTTGTGTAAAAATCAAAAATATTTTCAAAACCGCTTATTTCTTGAAAATTTTGATCACAAACCATAGTATTTGTACAGATTTATGGATTTCATGGATTTTATGCGAATTTAAACGGAATTTACTAGAGATTTATGAAGTTTTTAGCATCTTCATAGTCTGTGGAATGTATGGAATGTTCAGTGCTTTCTCCCTCTTGTTTCTCACTATGCACAGGAAAAATTCCCTTAGGTTCTCCTTTCTTTTCTTCAATTTCCTAATGATATCCCTCAAACATCCTTTTGTTTTCTTTTCATGATATTTTTTCAAGAAACTCCAGATAACAACTTGAATTACTTTGAAAGTGCATGCCAAGTAACGTAGCCATATTTTTGTGCTCTCATTCATGACTTCTGTGTTTATATCAAGAAGACGTTTTGCGCAACAAGTTCCATATGATAGTTCTATCTAATCTATTTTAGAGCCCATAAAAGTAGCCTATCATTGATCGAATAATATCGTTGCTATGAAAAATATATCCTACTTAGGCCCTACGCATTTTTATAACAAACTAACAATTTAAGCCAATACTGAAAGTTTCTTCAAACTATTAGATTCTCAGTACTCAGAGTTTATGTATTGTGCCCTCGTGATGATCATTGAATGTAATGTAATGATCATTATGCCCTCGTGAACATTTCAAAGAAAATATTTTAAGCCATTATTCAAGTACCTTACCAGCTTTAAATTTTTTCCAAAACTCGAGTTTCTTATGTTTTGGTGATCTTAGAGTTTAATTTCTTGTCGGTTACTCGGTTTCTTATAAAAAGTGCGTGTTAATATTTAAACAACTCCTTCTCTTCCTTGACGTGGGATATAACTTGAGTATTCTACATTACTTGAGTTCATTCATTCTAAACACTGTTTTGTGTTCTTGCTAAAGTGTTATCTTTTCAGACTACTCTGCTCTAGCATGGGTTCTACAGCTGCACACTGATAGGTAACATCAGCTATTTCTTTCAGTAATGTCTTCAGATGACCGTAAAAGAAAGAAAAATCTGGGGCAGAGTTCAAAAAGGAAACTTCCCTTTTAGTGAAAGCACTGCTAAGAATCGGGTCCGTTTTCATCATTTTCAGGTAAAATTGGTTTGTGTAAAAATCAAAAATATTTTCAAAACCGCTTATTTGTTGCCAATTTTTACTACAATCCATAGTATTTGTACAGATTTATGGATTTCATGGATTTTATACGAATTTAAATGGAGTCTACTAGAGATTTATGAAGTTTTTAGCATCTTCATAGTCTCTGGAATGTATGGAATGTTCAGTGCTTTCTCCCTCTTGTTCCTCACTATGCACAGGAAAAATTCCCTTAGGCTCTCCTTTCTTTTCTTCAATTTCCTAATGATATCCCTCAAACATCCTTTTGTTTTCTTTTCATGATATTTTTTCAAGAAACTTCGGATTACAACTTGAATTACTTTGAAAGTGCGTGTCAAGTCATTAAGCCATATTTTTGTGCACCTATACTCAATTGAACCTAAGGATAAAATGGACCGAAAATTGGTAAAAGGCATTATGGTTTTTTATCGGCGGGAAACTGAAACTGAAATTATCAAACAGCAGTAAGGGCTCTGGCAAGGTAAGTGTTAGTTTATTAGAAATATTAGTAATAGTTGATTGGTAAAGAAATTAGTTTATTATGCCATACTCGCGATTCAAAGCTAAGATTATTTTTGTGCGAGTGGTCGAATCGATTTTTACAGCAGAAAAACAGAACCCTGAACGCTATTTTTGCCACAGCTTTCGCGTTTTTCCGCCATTTTCGCGGCACTTGAGCTGTTGAATCTTCAAAATCGATCGTCTTTTCAGCAATCTGATGGGATGAATTCTTAGTCAAAGAATGCCGTGGTTGGTCAAAAACATTTTCCACCTTGCTGATGCCATCATGTTTCTCGGACGTCAAAGCCTTGCCCTAAGAGGACAGCGAGAATCACAGGTCAATGACACAGAATTTGACGAATCATGTAGAAATCATTTGGAGAAGGTCAAAAAGCAACTGCAACGACCGTCGTCTTCCAGACAGACCAGTGAAAGATCGAAAGTTCGAGGGAGAGGATCCAAGCTAACATTACTTAGCAACGACAGCCAGAATAAGGTGATTGACATCATTGGCACAGCTATGAAGAAGAAGATAAACTCGTCAATTGAAGAATGCATAGCATGGGCTTTGATGGTTTAGTCACATTGTCTTCATAACTTCTATACGTCTACTGAACTAACTGATCTGGATTACAATATAATATCTACAGTTTATATACAGGAATAAAAGTAAATCGATACATGAAATGACGCAGCTTGTGGTTAGTAAAGGATTGCTATGAAGGAAAGGGTGTAGAAAAGTAAAGCTGGAAGTATGCAGTAAAGTGCTGAATATGATATTAGAGATTAGGCTAGGTCAGGCGTTAGTTGAAAACAATGGAATGTTACCATAGACATAGATGAATAGATGACGCGTGGTTGACTCTGAGAAAGTTAGAAGATGATATGACAACAACAGAGTGAGTAAGTTAGGCTGTGACGCAGAGAACTTTGAGAAGCAAAAAGTTGAGAAAGAAAGTTCTGATAGCAAATGAATGAGCAAGAAAATGTAGGCCTAAGAACTGATTGTAGAATGTCTAAATCCACTACAATGGCTGATACCACTCCAGATGTGAGTCGGCAAGAGCAACTAAGTATTTGTGTTCGCATTGTGCACAGTGATGGAACTTGCTCAGAACATATTTTGAATTGCATTAAAGCAAGTGGAACCAAAGCCGAAGAACTATATGATGCCATAAAAGTTGCATTTGAGTCCAATGGGATTTCGTTTGAGAAGTTTGTTGCTCAAACGTATGATTGAGCAGCTAACATGAGTGGATGCTACAACGGCCTGCAAGCAATGATAAAGAGAGAAATAAGCGCTAAAGTCGTTTACGTACATTGTTATGCACACAATCTCAACTTGTACTGTCGGATTCTGCAAGCATTGCTTTCGACGCAGCCACTCTGTTGGACCGGCTTGAAGTTTTGTATGCCCTGTTTAGCAAGTCTCAGAAGATCGAAGGTGTGTTTAAAACAGCCCAAGAAGATAGCAACATCAAATATCGACCATTAAAACGCATCAACACTGTTAGATGGAGCTCCAGAGAGATGTCCTAGGCAGTATTTCTTGAAAGATATGATTCCGTTGTGGCTACCTTAGACACTGTTGCTGGAAACAATTCTTCCGAATCTGATCACAGAGCGAAGGCAGCTGGCATACTAGATTTGATTGAAACGAAACAGTTCCTCGCTACTGCCATGCTTGTAAAGGAAATTTTTGCATTCACAGGTCCTCCGAGCCGCTATCTTCAGTCTACTGCCATAGATTTTGGTAAAGCCCTTGCAATGGTTAACAATACCATCGTGCAACTAGAGAGGTTACGCGGGTGCATCCTGGATATGTAATGCAACTGGTAGAGAGAAATTTCAAGGCTGAAGGGGTGCAATGGAAACAAAAGAGAGCGCAGGGTCGTCGAAGAATGGATGGGGAAGAAGCGTAAGGTTGATAAAATACCAATTGGCTAATTGCAACATCTAAAAACCAAGAAGTCTTTGTATATTTAGAAACAATTTATTTTTTTGTAGAGTAGTTAAGTAGAGTAGTTTAACTTTTGGAGTTGTGGATAGAAATAATATGACATTCAAGCAAATCTTAATAGTATATTCCATTCGTCAACAAACATTTTCCCTTCTCTAATGACTCCATAAATTCATCAGGTCTGGTCTAATTAAGGATATTGTTGGATTGTTCTTTCGCTGTTGCAGGAATTGATCGACATCAGAAAAAGGTTTGATGTGAGGGGCGAGGTTCCATATAAAATACGGATTCTTCGACGTAACTGTTTATTGCGTCATCCATTTGCTTGTGATATCTTAAGAAGAGAAGCTTGAATTACAGAGTACCGAAATCCCATAAATAAACCCAAACAAAATTTTTTCGCCGATTCCTGAAAATAAATCCTGCGAATTTCTCGCTAAAGATGATTTGTGAAAAACTCTAAAATTATTACTGCAAAGCTCTTTTTTCATTGTACTGCGAATATTCTCTCATTAAAGTATAATGCTAAATACTCTTTTATTGATATGTCGCAGCTCGCAGCTTTTGGAATGACGTCTTTGTATGTTTTTTTGAATTCGAAATTATTCAGTAAACGAAGTATTCTTATCCGTGAAGGAATGCTGACTTGGAAAGTTAAAGGCAAGTCAGTAGGTAACTTGATTTCAAAGAGCATTTATCTTCTATGCCCCCACGTAGAAATGACTTCGCTGTCTGCCCCTCTGCCCCCTTTGTAGCGTTCTCATCCAACACTTGTAGCATTATTTCCCCCCTCTAGAAAGTTTAGGATCGTTCAAATTTGCTACAAGAATTCTTCACTTTTTGTAGAAACGAAAGCTGTACTTCTGGCAGATAAAATTTTCTTTCTTCGAGAAAAAGACCAACGCTTTAATCTGCTGTCTTTAAACAACAAAGCGCCAGTCATTTACATTCGCAACTTGATGCACAGTAAAGACAAATCTGCCTACTTGATCAAGCTGTCCAACAAGTTGCTTTTTTATGAACAGCTCCCTAATAATTAAGGTCATAAAAAATTAACAAAAACACATGGCAGTATTCAATCAAAAAATCTCAACTAGTATACGATTTAACAGTTATTTTGTATGGAAGACTTCTGAATTAATGGAGACAATGAGTAATAAACGTTTTTGGGTAAAGCAAGTGCTGATTAAATTATTTCAAAACGTGCAATGAACGGTATATGAATTATGTAGTTTCTAAGCTCCTTTTGCATCCTTATTCTGACAACTATTAATTTATTTTCAAAGCTATAACCATAGTTTATTGAGGGAAATGGTTCGGAAACCGATTGTTAAATCTTTTGTGAAAGTTTTTCAAAATTAAAAGTGAACAGAGTATTGCTTTGCCATTGTTTTAAACAACAAGGTCATGTTTGAACCAATAGACCTTACCTCTTCTTTTGGTTCCTTATTCAAGAGTATTCCTATCTATAAACAATTCTACGAAATACACCATCATAACGATGTAGGTAATATGTAGATGTGCAATTTGGACATTCAGGAAAGAAGATATGGTATTTGCAGTGCATTTTCGAGTTCTGCTCGAAAGGGACCTTAAGTTGCAAGACGGTAACTCCAGGCAGAAGGTCATGTTATATGGAAATACTTAAAATCCCCAAGACGTTACCTATACACTTCATCAAAACAGCCATTAATAATTTTTACTTCAGTGGGAAATATCGATTTTTCCTCCTAATTACAGAAATGGCGATATTTACTTCAGCAGACTCAGATTTAAAGAAAACATGGCAGTAGTGCAACTTTCAGGGTTCTAAATTTTAAAATGACAACTGTAAGGGACGCAAATGTGTATGAAACAAAAGCAACACTGCAGTCCAAGCTGCCTCCCTTGCTGCATAAGGTCAGTTCAGTTCAGTTTTCGTTCAGTTTGATTTCTTAAATTATCTACATACAACTTATTTCAATTAACTATACTACAATACAATATTAAACACACACACACACAATTAATACATAATCTACACTTTAAGTTAATAAGATAAATAAATACGGAACAAAGAATAACATAAATTGTATGGAGGAAATTACTTAAAGGAGGAGCTCTCTGTAGTTAATCAAATCGAGGAGAGGGTGATATTTTATGTCCACGGGAATTTCATTCCAGCATTTAGCTCCGAAGAAGCGCACTGACCAAATGCCATATTGCAGAGCATTTCTCTCGGTCAGGAAAATATCATTTTTGGTGACTTGCCGTGTACCATATCGATGAATAGATTCAATTAAGTCGAAGAAAGAATGAAAACAAGAAGGAGGAATCCTTCCACACAATCATAAACAAAACTGAGCAGTTTCAACAATCTTTAAGTCAGAAAAGATAGGTGAAGAAGTTGAAGTAGAATGTGAAAATGAAATGGCTCTAACAACCCTTTTCTGCAACAAGAAGACTAGATTGATGTAAGACTCATGGGTGAGACCCCAAACCAAGATTCCATACTGCAGGAAAGGCGAAACAAAGACTTATAAAGGCAAATCAAAACATCCATGGATAAAAGTTTCTTACTCTGTAAAGCATACCACAAGTTCTAGCCAGTTAGTTACACAACTCAGATAAGTGATACTTCCATGACAGATTTTCATCTAAAAGAACACCGAGAAATTTAAAATAACAAGTCCGTTTCTCAAGGAGGTTTCCGATTTTGATAGTGGCAGTTTCAGGATAAAGATGCCGAGGAGACTTAAAAATTATGAAATTGGTTTATCAATATACAAAGAAGGTTCAATAAAGACATGCAGCAATAATGGTCCAGACCATCTACTTCTATAAACTATGGATAACGACGGTAGCGTTGTGGTACAAAAAGCACAAGTAAAATATTTCCTTGCTTAACTTAACTTAGCGTAATGTTTTAGCATAACTCGTTATCAAGTCTTGACTGCCTGAAAGCTTGTATGCAAATAGTACATATGGCATATTTGAAATATTTTCTATAAACTATGCCTTAACAGCACCAGCAATAGTAGTACAAGTTTGTATTGTAGGGATGCAACATCAATGTGTTAAAATCGACAGGGTACTTCAATACTACTTGCCCAGGGGGTTACTGAACTTGCCTAGATGTGAATCTGGAATTCCTCAAAAAATTCACGTGAAAAAAATTCCAAAATATGTTTACCCTTTTGGGTAGGAATATCAGGAATTTCTGAACAAAAGTTCATTATTTTTGGTTGATTTTGATAGCCATATACTTTTTTCAGGCAAGGTTGAAAAAGTTGACCCTGCTACTAGAAAAAAGGTAAACATCATTATATAATGTAGAGAATTTCAACCGTAAAAACCCATCCACACAAGTTGCATGTCCAGTATTGCAGTCCCCTGGTCCACAGGTGTAAATCTATTTCTCTAAATAGATTTCAATCTGCACAACGTTTTATTTTCATTCCAGATTTACTGTTCTTCAAAGCAAAAGCATATTTCAGCTTCAATTTTAGCAAATTTTTACTTTTCTTTCAAGAATTCGCTTCATGGTTGCACTGTTTACTTTATCATTCCGGATTCATTTTAATTCCCACATCTCTAAAAATCCAAAAGCTCTGTACAAATAAAAGATTTTACATGTCTGATATCATATTAGATAAAATTCTAGAGCAGCAGCTGCAGTTTTTTTTAAATCTGATAGTATGTGCCAATGTGAAATAAAGTTGATGTGAATCACAAATTTGTATTGTATCTATTCCATATTTTCAGGTATTAGCTGCCCATCAATTAGCAAAGAATGAATAATTCCCTCTCTCCTTTTCCCCGAACTAACTGCCTTGATGTAGCAAGCATGTCCTCTGATGCTGAAGTGGGTTTCTGTACCTTCATCCCCAAACTCGCCCTGTAAGAGAAACGGAACAAACATTACTAAGGAGTGATGAATGAAGTACACTAACCTCTAGGCGTTCTACTTTAACTACATTTTTCTCTCACCAGCCATTTTCTCCTACACCCTCACTCAATTCTCAAAGAATGCAGCTCCTCTATCTCCTCCTTCTGCACATGCTCAGCAGCAGTATTTCTCCACTGGATCCCAGTCTCCTCAACACTATCAACAAGGAGCCTGTACGCAACAACAGAGCTAGCCCTCCTTAGCAACCTGGATTTCTTCTATAGTTTACATGGAGAATTTCTAGCCCTCAAGGGTCTAGTCAGGGCATGTACACATAAACGTTTTCTAGCTCGAGAAAATGAAATTTGTTGAATTGATTTGTGAGAATTAAACATTTCCAGAGCAGGATTTTAACCGATGACCAGTGGCACATCAGTGCTCTACCAACTAAGCTATCGGGAGCAAACCAACCAGAGTCACATTAATCTCGCATATTAAACCAACACTTTAGAGATGGAGAGAGAGATGGAGTATCGGCCACACTTAAGAAGCTACCTATTGAATCTAGGGTGATCTTTAAAATTCTACTCCTGGTCTTCAAATGCATAAATAGAATCTGCTCAGACAATTTAGTATCTAAGTTGAAACTCAAAAAGTATAATTGTCGTTCAGAGTATTATCAACAACTAGAGACAAGAAAAGCATCAACTAAACATGGACGTAGGACTTTTGAATATGCTGGACCACGACTTTGGAACACTCTTCCATTGAACATTATATCAGAAAAGGAAGCTGAAAGTTTTAAAAGACAAGTGAAATCTTTGCTTTTTACAGACACAGAAGGATTTAAAAGAAAAGCGTTCCAGTATGAATCACTAAATCTAAAGAAAGCGCTTCTGTACAGAGGTGTCTTAGGACATCGAGTAGTTGCGCTATATAAAAGACATTATTATCATTATTATTTATTATACACTTATCAAATGTAGATATGTACCTTTCCAGGGATGCAACTAACATGCTCTTCCTGGTGTTTGATAGTCATTACACAATGACAGGTCCTGTGTAGTTGTCACAGAGCTCTGATAGGTTTGTCTCAACATTCGGTCAGTGGTAGTGCAATTTGTGAGATTGTGTGACTGGGATTGGTTGATGAAAAGTCAAATATCTCAGTTTGTAAAGTACTGATGTACTCTCTGGTCTCTAATAGACGGGGGGATTGGAATAGTAGGGGGGGTTGGAAAAAATCGAAAAAATTAATAGCCGGGGGGGTTGGAATAATAGGGGGGGTTGGAAAATACTTCAAAAATCAATAGCCGTGGGGGTTGGAAAAAATTAATTTTCGAAACTTTCGTTTTGGCAATGGAAGCTTTAACAATAACATAACATAACAACGATAGCACAAGAACTTTTCTTCTCAAGTTTAGCTTCTACATGTAAAAAATATAGGAATATCAAAAATGTTACGTTCATCTTCATTAACAACGTCAAGTTTATGCACATGATAGATCTTTGTATTCGTACACGTGATTGTTAACAACCTTGGACACTCCATACTATTGTGCACATTGGAAATTCTATTTTATGTATTGAAAAGTTTTGGGCTTACAGAATTTTGTTGTGTTGCTTTTGTCTTGTTTGGAACTCGTGGCCAGAATTAATTAGCGGGGGGGGGCTGGAATAAGAATGTCCTGGGTGGAAAATTTTCTAAAAATTAATAAGCGGGGGGGGGGGGACGTCTATTATTAGAGACCAGAGAGTACCTAATTATTGGTTGTGCTCCCTGATCCTGCTGGGGTCATTTTTCATTAACATAAATCAAGCTGATTGATTTTCCAAATATTAGTTCTTCTAAAAAAAATTTGGTTAAACTTGCTGAATCATCTAACCTTTACGTGTAGAATAGTAAAAGGAAATTTAGAGCCATGGAAATAAATTGATTGGGTATTTTATAAGAGAAGAGACAGCAGGTAAACCTTCCAAGGCTTTGATTGGCAAAGGGTCAGAAAATCGTAAAACCTGAAACCTTTTGGTTCCAAAGATGAATTTCAACATTGACGCAATGCAGGAATACTACCATGGCTGCAGCCAAGAATGGAGAAACAATTGCCCAGCCAGCATTTTTGGAGGCAGAGGTCTATTGCCAAAAGAGCACAAGCAAGCAGCATTTAGTAGTACAGAAGAGAGCATTAATGAAACTCAAATATTGTTAAACTTTGAGGTGGATCAAAATTAGCCAACTAGAGAGGAAGAGAATGATGGATGGATATGATGAGAAAGGACCAATCATCAAGGGGAGTCCTCGCCAAATTTTTTTGCCACACTCAAGCTTTGTACTTAAAAAATCTTTTCATTGCTGTCATTATTGCCTGTATCAGATGTGGGGAAGACTCTTGTATTTGTAGTTTTCATTATTTCTTTCCTTTTGTTTAATGTAGAATTTTGTATTGTAAGTACCTTTAATGGTGATGAGCCTCCGATGACCTGGTGTCTATTCCCGCCATGATTGGTATAGAAGTTGTATTTTTGTTATCTTTCTTTTAATCAATTATAAAAAAAGGTTTGTACTGATCCAAGACTTTCAGGGACGCTGGAGCCATTCAAAGACCAGGGGGCAACTTTTTTAGTAAGGACAACATTGTCGCAAAATTTAAGGGTACAGGATTCTTACCTCGGAAAATCTTTTGCGGACATGCCCTCTAATGTTGCTTAAAATAGCACTTTTCTACACATGAACACAATTTGCACACATCAAAGGGCACCTTTACCCTCCCTGGCTTTCCCTTCTATCCTACCTCTCTAGTGTCTCTTAAAACTGTTCTAAATAGCCAGAAATACTGGAAATAAAGCGAGAAAAACACATAGATTACTTAAGCTTTTTGTCTGACAATCAACAGAGTTCTAATTGTAGGCTATTGCACATTAATGTAAGCATTAGTATAACACATTAATGTGCTAATGCCTACAGTGAAAACTCTATTGAGTGTCAGACGAAAAGCTTAAGTAATCTATGAGTTTGTCTCGCTATGTTTCCCGTATTTCTGTTCTCCGGTAAAACTATTCTATCAAACTTTGTGATGTGAAATAGAATTTGACTCACAGCTGTTTCCAAAACCTCTCCGTTGACCCAAACGTCCATTAGGTCTTTCTCTGAAAGAAAATATCACACAATAAGCATGCAGGTGAGGATTAGGAGTTTTAATTAAACTCCTTTCAAATGCAAATCGAAGTACCTACATGTGAGAGTAATTGTACATTTCATGTTTGCATTTCATTCAATTGCTATTGGAAAGCTTTGTTATTTTCACGGGGTGCTTAAGCAAAGATACCTGTTTCGGTGTTGGCTAATTATCAAGTTTTAGAGAAAGAAACTTTTCACAAGAAGAAAGTCTTTCCCAAAAGTTATTTTCAAGGTATAACCTGAGAGAAATTGTATTTTTTGCAAGCAGGATAGAAAAAATCTCAATTCAAGATAAATCTAGCAACAGAGCTCTCTTTCTTATCAACACCCATCTTGCTGAGTTGATAAAATTTGCATAGGAATAAGCGAATGAGTTTTGGGAGAGTTTTGAGGGTTCTATTATCCCAAAACCCATACAAAATTGAAGGAGAACCCCAAAATCTGCAAAATATTCACCAACCAATTTTCTATTGTCTAAACAGCATGAAATGCATGACCTCAGAACCCCCCCCCCCCCCACCTTCTAACAGCAATACCAGCCAACCAAGACATGAGACTTGCATCTAGGCGATGCATTTACGTTGGCAAACTGGACTACACCAAATTGTTGTGGAGATTATGCTTTCTGTTATTGTTAAGTATTCTAGATTTGGGATGAGTGGCACAGTGGCTTTAAGTAATTTTTTTGTCCAGCAGCAGTAAAGCTTGGTTGTTGAGGTCAGCATTTGGATGGGTCACCTTCTATAGGTAGACTAAAAACTCATTCCACCCTTCTTTGGGAGGAACGTCAAACTTAGAGTTCCGTGCCCCTTCTGAAAATTAAACCTCTGGTCTTTGGTAGACTAACATGTTTACGATATACTTAGATGATATGAGGTTTTCAAAATTTATTGCAGGGGGCTCTGTAGTATAAACAGAACCCTAGTTAAATTTTGGCTGTAATGATACAGACCTAAGCTTGCATATTTTTTGTATCATAATAACTTGTTAAAGAAATTTGGTGCAAATTTTTCTGAGTTTCTCATTTAAAACATATGGTAATTAATAATTGATAGACAAATAACATTGCCAAACTTTGTAAGGTATTAGTTTGCACGCAAAGAGCCCACTGGATAGATCAAGTAATCGAGCAGTGCCACTCGGGTCCTTCCTCTCAATTTAACCACACTCTGACTCCTTTTACCTGATGTTACAGAAAGGTGAGAAATTTTCTCCTCACACTTAAGTGCAAGTCTAAAGGTGGTTTGGAAGGATAACCCTTTGATCAAGGATAGAGTGATATAAATTGAGTCATTCCTGAACATGTAGTTGGTCTAATTAGAAAAAAGCCGTATTTCATTTTACCCAGCACGACTCTTGTTTCTACTCCATCTAAAACCAGAGTCCAAACTTTAGCAGATTTCTTCCTATCCTCTGAGAACTTCTTCAGCGGCTTGCCATCCAAATAAAGCGTGTACTCGTATGCGAAACCGCTCACAGCTTCGATCGAAATGTGGGCACTGGTTTTACCAATCTTAAAACATTCTTTGCCAACCAATTTGAACATCCAGTTGTGCCTGACAATCTCTCTACTATCGACGTAAATCACTCGCTTTCCAGTAGTTGTTCCATGTTCAAACTTGACCGTGTGAATTCCATCAGACAGCGATACTTCCCACACACCTACAACGTCCGACATCTTCTGGATGGCCTAAACTCGAAAACTGTATCCACTATAATGGCCGAAGGAAGTTTTTCTTGACACCGATTGCATAAAATGGCAGGAAACGATTTAAAAGATGTTGTACGTGCATCAGCTTCCAGAAGAGTTTGATTGACTAAATTTCAATTGATATCAGCTGCAGAACATATGCGTAGGCAAACATCGTTATCGGCCTCAAGCGCTTTTTGACAGCGTCGAAACCGTTTAAAACAATTACGTATGTACAGTAGGCAAGAAATCCCACCCGTTTGAAGTAGATCTGCTGTTCCGGTTTTTATTAGGTTCTTATGAGTCAGGAGGATCATCTGTTACTTTACTTTTAGAAAATTTCTGTAAGGCTTCATTAGATAAAAGAACTTCCAGAGCCTTTTTTAAGAAATTGTTAGTGGGGGGCAAATTATAAAAAGGGATAAGGGAGCTGTCATAAAGTATGGAACAGAGGGGGGCGTATGAGGTGCCGTTTACGTCAAAAATACTTGTTGAAAAATACTTAGTACTTCCTGTTAAATAGTATGTACTTCTTACAAATTACTTAGTACTTCTAGTAAAATAGTATGTACTTGTTATAGAATAGTATGAACTTTCTCTAAAGTACCGTGTACTTCTTTTCTTCTTAACAACTTCTTTATTAAAGAAAATACTTGGCACTTTGAGGAAAAAACTTCGTACTTTGGGGGAAAAAATTCTTAGTATACTCGTAGAAAAATACATTGGGCTTCTTCTAGAAAAAGTTAAAATAATTTCTTAGGGAGAGCTGGTGGTATAATGCAAGTCAAGTACCAAGTTTTTTTTAAGAAGTACCAAGCATTTTTTTAGAAGTACCTAGTATTTTCAAATTTCTAACCTGTCAATCAAATAGTCACTGTGGAATCCCCCTACAAACCCAATATGAGGCCGTGGAGCCAAAGACAAAGCAGCAAAACAGGAAACATGGCGACCATCAACAGCTTCCTTATATTTATGCTAATTGTTAGTGCGCAATGCTTCGATGTAGACCAGATATCTGAGTTTATCGAAGCTTTTGAGCTTGCTATGCTAGTAACATCGATACAAGATGCAGCCCGAAGTGAAGAAGCTGAACGGGATGAACTCCTACTGGATAGGTCATTCGGATGTCTAAATGTGATACAGTCAGTGATCATGTCATCAAGTCAGTTGGAAGGTTTAATTTCCTTGGGATTCACATACCGTCGTATGGCTGAAATTATGGGCATAAGTGAAGCTACTCTGTTAAGAAGGCGTAGAGAACTAGGTCTTACTGATTCGAATAGAGGGTTTGCAACAATTTCTAACGCAGAATTGGATACAATGGTACAGACTGTAATCTCTGCACATTCAAATTCAGGAGAAAGAATGATAATTAGCTCGTTGCGTTGCGAGCAACAAGATTACGGATACAGCGCTGGCGAGTTCGTGATGACTTGATGAAATGGCCAGTGTTGGCCTTCCCCTTTGGATATCTGGGGGGGCCTCGTCATTTCTCGTGCAAAAGTCATGAATAATATGGTACAACTCCTGCAGGGTATTAGATATCTCAACCTCAATATCGGATCTTATTGCGTTGTTGACCAATATAACCTGTATCACATTTAGACATTCGAATGACCTATCCAGTAGGAGTTCATCCCGTTCAGCTTCTTCACTTCGGGCTGCATTTTGTGTCGATGTTACTAGCATAGCAAGCTCAAAAGCTTTGATAAACTCAGATATCTGGTCTACATCGAAGCATTGCGCACTAACAATTAGCATAAATATAAGGAAGCTGTTGATGGTCGCCATGTTTCCTGTTTTGCTGCTTTGTCTTTGGCTCCACGGCCTCATATTGGGTTTGTAGGGGGATTCCACAGTGACTATTTGATTGACAGGTTAGAAATTTGAAAATACTAGGTACTTCTAAAAAAATACTTGGTACTTCTTAAAAAAAACTTGGTACTTGACTTGCATTATACCACCAGCTCTCCCTTAGAAATTATTTAAACTTTTTCTAGAAGAAGCCCAATGTATTTTTCTATGAATACTAAGAATTTTTTCCCCCAAAGAACGAAGTTTTTTCCTCAAAGTGCCAAGTATTTTCTTTAATAAAGAAGTTGTTAAGAAGAAAAGAAGTACACGGTATTTAAGAGAAAGTTCATACTATTTTATAACAAGTACATAGTACTGTATTTTACTAGAAGTACTAAGTAATTTGTAAGAAGTACATACTATTTCACAGGAAGTACAAAGTATTTTTCAACAAGTACATACTATTTTACTAGAAGTACTAAGTAATTTGTAAGAAGTACATACTATTTCACAGGAAGTACTAAGTATTTTTCAACAAGTACATACTATTTCACAGGAAGTACTAAGTATTTTTCAACAATTATTTTTGACGTAAACGGCACCTCATAGGGGCGGAAGGGATTTAAAAACTTTTTCTAAAATTTTGTAGCCCAATACAAGAGTTTAGAAAGCATTTCATGACCCCATTTCAGTTTCTGGTAAAATATGATAGCCCCTGTTAAATATATGAGTAAGAATTCCCAAACGCAGTAGAATCTGAGCAGAGCAGCGGCGACAGCAGTGATAGTGAAGTTAAATTGACATGATAAGCGACTAAAATGATAAGACATTAATTCATTCTTTTTTTGATAGTTTTAGTAATTTTCGTGACCCATGTTTGTTCATCAAAAAAGTTTGTTAGCCCAACATTTTGCATCCAAAAACTTAGTTGACCCTGTTGAATCCCTTCCGCCCCGGTCTGTTCTCTACTTTATGACAGCTCCCTAATGGGGGGAGATCGGTCTCGCCATGGTGGGCCAAAGGTACGTAAGTAATGGTCAATGGCGATTGCCTAAACAGCTGGGGTTTCTGTAAGCCCCCCAAGCAGGTCCAGGGCAGGGCTCTAGTAGGTGTCCAATTTCGTCATTTCTGAGGTCTCAAAATGGCTTAAGATCCTCTAGTTTCTCTTCCTGCATATGTCAATAGTCCGTAGAAACGCCACTGTATAAGTAGTGGGTATAAGCGGCTGATGAACAACACCTATTGACCACACCTTTATGGCAAAGAAATAAGGTCAAAATAGATTTTTTTCAAACTAAGCGGTACGGAAAGGGATAATATTATATGGTCAAAAACTTCATGACTGGAGGGGCAAAATTGAAGAATGGGGGAATTTGCTCCCCCTCCTGTATTAGTGTTAAAAAGGCGCTGAAAACTTCCAACATTAATCAATAAACTGAAGAATCCTTGGTATTATATGTGAATCTAACTAATTTCTTCTTTCTCAAATCTTATAAAAATTGTTCATCGGCTGTGAATTCGGATCTGCGCGGTCGATTTAGTTAAAATCCATGAAAAAATATCGTGATAAATCAATTCTAAAAATAGCCAAAATATGACGTCATTGGATGGATGACGTCATAGAAATTGCTAAGATTTTGCCAGAATCCAACAAATGATATATCAATCGAAAGATCTGATCAAGTGCTGTCTAACTAAACTACTTTCGAAAACGTCAGACATGAAGAGTTAGAGCGATATCAGTTCTGAAAATGACAGTTATTGACGTCATCAAAAATGGCACTTCCAGTCAAAATCCAAAATGTTTAAAAGTCTTGTTCGAATCTCCATGGTCGATTTAGAAGAGATCAAGTATAAAAGCAAAGGTTAGGTAGGTGCTTAGATAGTTGAAGGGAATTCCCTGTCTATTAATGACGGAAAGGGTTGTGTCATTATCTCTTAACTCTACAATATCTGCTATTTGCATAAATTTTGACAATAACTTTTTTCTCGCATTTTTCGCATTTCGTATATATTCTGTATATATTCAAATGGTGTTGTTGTTTTGAAATAAATTAAAGCCATTGTAAGTATCCGGTTAGGGGCCATCCCGGACAAGAAACTTGTATAATTATAAAAAAAATAATAATGAACATATGGTTATGGTTTGGGTTGAGTTAGGTTTAGGGGTTAGAGTTAGGGTTGAGTATTAGGGACTGGAGACACGGTGAGGGTTTTAAGCAAGGGGTTAGGGTTTGCAGCGTTGGGGTCAGGTTAGTATTTTGAAATTCCTTCGTATCTCAAGAATAAAAACCGGACCGGATAACTTATTTCTCATCAGTGGGATTACGTGCTCACGAGCTTGTACTAGGCGGAAGAATGCGTTGTGTCACATGAATGCGTTGTTTCCATGGCTATAAGTAAAATTCCCTTTTTCTTGGCCAAGCCGTTCCTTTCATTTTCTTAAACCCGTGAAAAGGGATTTCAAAATTTCCTTGTCTCAATATTTGGTGTATTGTATTAAACAATATTTTAAAATCAAGAAGAAATTCTTTCATATGCATTCGTTCAAATGCAGCCCAAGTATTAAATGTTCCGATGCGCATACGTGCCTATCTGCTTAACTATCTGAGGAATATTTCTGAACCCTGTATACACATTTTGGGGCTTTTAATGCAAATCAGGTCTATTTAAGGTCACTATGATAAGAAAGGACCACTTTCACAATGACGTCAATTCTTTAGAATACTGCTAGGAACATCTCTATCCTCGATATCATGTCGATCCTAATCTCAAAGGCGTGCATTGCTCTTAGCAACGCATGAAATTGCTTTGTAGTTGTATATTTTATAGCATAGTGATCAGGGCGAGTTTGGGGATGAAGGTACAGAAACCCACTTCAGCATCAGAGGACATGCTTGCTACATCAAGGCAGTGAGTAAGGGGAACAGGAGAGAGGGAATTATTTATTAGCATAATGATATGATGAAGAATTCTTGCTCGACAGGGAATCACATCTGTTGCCTCACTTTCAAACACATTCTACGTCATTGTGAAAGAGGTCTATTATTTTGAATGAAATGTGCGTACTTGTGAAATTTTTTTTGAGGTTGCAATATATCTTGGTCAAGTAAGGTCTGCCTTGGGAACCAGTGGCTCTCCAGGAAAATCTTGTCTTCTTTGAGAGTCTTGAACCTACAGGAGTATAGGTCAGTACTTTCGAGAAGTTGGCATAGAATTGGTGCCATATGCATTTCTAAGGATTTGGTATAACCTAGGATATCCTCTTCCCCATTTTGCAGTAATTCTGGGATGATATTTAGATATTTTAGCATAATTCCGAACAATGTATCCAAAATGTTGAGAAATCTTAACTGAGCTGATTCCAAATTCTTAGCAATGGATATCAAAAATAAAAACCATATCTTAAAGTCCTGTGGTGTACTTTTCAATCTGAGATGTCATGTTCATAACAAATTATTGCTTTAACGGGTCAGCAATACTTAAGGTCTAACCCCAAATATAACCATAAACCCGACCATTAGTAAAACCCTGATACTAACCCTTACCCCAACTCTAACCATTAGCCTAAACTTTAACCCTAACCTTAACCTCAAGTTCTGTTCCGATCAAAGAAGTACAAAGCAAGTCATTTCGGCATTGGCAGGAAATGTTCATTAAAATATATTCACTTACTAAACCATATTTTCTGCATCTCTGGACATCAATGATTTAACCACGATCCTGCCAAATTTTTGTTCTGTGCAACAGAGCGCTCACTTCACAAATAACTCTTCGTAATCACCTTTCAAGTTATCCCAACTAAAGCGAGATAGCTCCACCTACCAAAAATAAAACATTACATGAACATTCCCGAGAAAGCTCTATCAAAGCCCCTCTCTAATAAGCCTCCCTTTTTCAAGAAGAAATTTGAAATAAGCCCCCCACTCAATAAAGCTTTCCCCTATTTTCATATTTGAAAGACCAAAGACTAAAGTGAGATGATTTATTGATAGCTCATGAAGCATTTCATCCTAATATTTCAAGTTTCTAATTTCATATGCCGGCGGGTCAAAATTTTCTTATCCAATTCTGTATTCAACATCTCTAGCAGCCCTCGAAAATCACTCGTTTTTAGATATAAATAAGTCAATTAACGAAAACAAAAATGACTGTATTAGAGTTGGAAAATATTTCTACCTTCCACTAAACCTGATGTTCAAGTAATCGACTTTCCTTATTTCAAGACAATTATATCACTGCTAAAACCACACTTTGCAAGTTTGCCTTTCTTCCATACTACATTACTGGACAAAAATTAGGAGACATTTGCTGTTTTTATCCTCACTGAGGAATACAGCAGCCCCCCTTCCCCCAATATCAATGTTGATGTGGTTTTTCGAGTTTGCTGACTTGCCCCAACGACTCTCATCACAAAAAACCAACATTGATATTGGGAGGGGGGGGGGGCAGTTGTTTTGGATGCTTTCTTGCGGGCCATCACTTATGAGTAATTTGTCTCCGTGTTAAGCTTCAAATGAGAATTCATGTTGTCAGCAAATTATAGTCTGTTTTTCCTCCTAATGAAGGTCAAAAGGCTTATATTTTTGCATCTCTAAGCAGTGTGCGGTTTTTTAGGCTCTAGGGCGATAAGGAAAAGGTAGACCTCTACCGATTTTTCGAGGGATGAAGATGCATGTATATTACCTTGCAGCATGTATCTACGTATTGGTAAAAGAATGAATTAGATGATGGACGAGGAATACCAATCAAATATTATTGCTAGGTTTGAAACATGCTTTATAGAAAAACAATGGACAGGGATAGAATAACACTGCTTTCAAAGGTTTTGGCATTGCCTCGCCTATGGAAATAGATCCTGAATAACAGCATTTCGCACTAACATGTTCACTAGGCAAGGTTGGATTTCCCTTCATCTTCCAGATAGTGTATTGGACTTGCTAAAGATTTGCATTTAACTTTGCACTGGTTTGGATGAGTTTTTCGATCAGTCAACTTCTATACTTTACTTCGGTCCATTTCTAGAAAATTACCTTGATATCATGATTACGTGGAGTGCTAGGCCACTTGCAAAACTGGCGCAGTTTTTTCAGCAATTGGTTATTCGTATTGTAGAGATATTGTCCTTGAAGAAAAAGAAGCATTTATATCAGGCAGAAATCTGGATTCTGACCAATGGGAGAGTTCCAATTAAGCCTTTTATTCGTTCATTTACCACCATTTACAGATAGCAAACATATAGGTACGAATATTTGGTACTCAAGATTACATAATTATTTGCAAATAAAAAATCAAAATTCTTGTCATTATACCATTCTCTGATTCCCTATTAAAACATCTCAATGATTCAGTTTTTTCCGTTCATTATTTAGTGTATTCTGTGAGAAACTCTGCACGAAGGCATTTATTCCATATCAGTACTTAGAGTCAAGCTGTTTGGTCTGTCAGAGGTTTAGTTATCACAAAGTTTTGTCTCTTGCAACGTGACTGTGCTTGTGGATGCCTTGGCGAGGACATGCTGCTTGGATGGCAGGATGTATCTTTATTACCAAACAACAATCAAAAAGATTAACGATGAAGATGGTTCAGAGATTTCAATCAAAGGACTTGGAGGTTTTTTGTGGAGTGTCGTGCCCCTATCCCTGGCTTAAATTGATGGAGTGATGATTCCTAGTCTCCATATTAGATGCGTATTGATTACCTAGCCTCTGTTTCATTTCTTAGGCGGTGAAGCCTTGTGGCGGGGATTTCACTCCCTTAAATCATATTGCATGAGTACAACTTTTTAGAGCAAACAGAATCGTTTTATTCCATGGGAAATGCGTACTTTATAAGAAATTGAGGTGAACTCTTATTGTGGGACTAAGTTTTCACTAAGTTTCATGGGGAACTATAAGAAACCCTTGGTGTAATAAGTTCTAGGCTGTTCCCATGGACAGAACTGTTGTAATACGTTTGTTTACAACGTTTTAGAGCAAACAGAATGGTTTTATTCCATGGGAAATGCGTACTTTATAAGAAATTGAGGTGAACTCCTATTGCGGGGCTAAGTTTTCACTAAGATTCATGGGGAACTATAAGAAACCCTCGGTGTAATAAGTTCTAGGCTGTTCCCATGGACAGAACTGTTGTAATACGTATGTTTACAACGTTTTAGAGCAAACAGAATCGTTTTATTCCATGGGAAATGCGTACTTCATAGAGTACATTAGACAAAGCCCTGAGATAAGTTACTTACTCGGGAAAATCTCTGGATAAACAAGACGATTTGGGCAGAGAGGATAACATCCACAACAAACAGCTTCAAGCCTACAATTCAAATAAAACATTAATTTTATCAAAATAAAATGGGCTCTTCTCTCGCTTTATCTAGGTCTTTATAGTTATAAGTTGTTTGTTGATTGTATAGTTGTTGTTTCTATATAGTTATTTGTTGGTACACGATGAAAAATTCCACAACAAAGGCTTCAAGCCTAGAATTCAAATCAAACATCAGCTACTTTTATCAACATTAAATGGGATCTTCTGTCACAATATCAAGGTTTTTATAGTTGGGATTAAGTTTTTTGGTACAAGATGAAATATTCCACAACAAGGCTTCAAGCCTACAATTCAAATAAAACATCACTTTAATCAACCTAAAATGCCGCTCGCTTGCAGCAACTAAGATATGGTTCAGTAAAAACGTTTGCATGATTTTTCCGAGAGTAATCCAATGCACGGTTTTCAGGGACTTGTCAATTTCTATGCGATAAAACAATGTCATCCAAAACATCATGAGGTGGGGTGGCTCACTCAGGTGAGATCTGTGAGTTCTGATAAAACACTTGTAAATCTAATTTTGCGTTTACATGAGAGAAGAGCCAGCCCACCTTGGTGAGATCCGTGAGATAGGTAGGTGAGATCCGCGATAGGTGGGATGAAAATTGTCCATGTAAACACAATCTGGCGGGCTGGCTCACTGAGGTGGGCTGGAATCGACAATCTTACCCATGCGCGAAAAATTTTGGTGCCACTTTTTCATACACAAAAATTACAATGGCGGACAAGACATCTTCGAGTTCCATAAAATCTTAATACCTTGCAGTTGAACAAAGAGAGCCAGTATTCCAGGGAGCTTTGCAATCAGCAACGCAAATAATTTGAATTTGTGTGGCGCCATGTTGGACAAGATAAAAAACATTGCTTGTTGCTTGCAAACAATTTTTGCGTAGCGCCAAAACTGAGATGGAAAGATCTCGTTTTGAAAACCAAAAAGAGGCTAGCTCATCTGAGTGGGTCATGTAAACAGTCATCAAAGCCATCCCACCTGAGTGAGCCAGCCCACCACATGTAAACAGGCCCTAAGTGATTCAATTACCTCGATAAAAAGCAATTTTCTATAGAATCAATTCGTCAAAATTGAAATTAATTCTCAAAAATTAAGTCCTTTGATTTTCCAAACCCTGTTTCTTCACTAGAAACCAGTTTTGTTATGAAACAGAATTCCTAACGCTTGTTTTTACAAAACTACCGTTTTGAACAGTTCTCCATAAATATCTTTTGTCTTCCCACTGATATGACTGGTCAAACCTCTTGTAAACCAAAGCTCTGATTGACTAAAAACATTTTTTCCTGCTGTTCTGCTCTGCTTACAATAAAATTACTTTTATAAAACTTGAGTTCATCTCAAATCATTCAAAATAGAAAAGCGTACGAAAACTCACATGGAGACACCAAAAAACTCATGGTTGGCTGTAGACACAGCAACATCCGCCTGCCTTAAAACACGAAGGAAATCATCTTTCGTCTCTTGATATCCCCAGTGCAAAATATGATCTATGAGCTCCAATTTACCTTCTTCAAAGACCTCTGGAAGAAAAGAGAAAACAATTTCAAGTTTCCCAAAAATGTAAATATTACATCAGATTGCACCAACATTCGGTAACAGCAAGGTCATTGACCAGAGGGGAGCTCAGGGGCTGATTAGTTCTAAATGTGCTTGGCAACTAAACAAGGAAACAAGGGGTTCTGTGCCCTGCTGGAATAAAAGCCCCAGGCCTTTTGCAGGCTAGCACTTTAAAAATTAACTTACTTTGTTACTTTCATTATACCTTTAATCATATAAAAAGTAATCTTACCTGGTATATCGGTAAATCCTTGTCCTAATACTGATATTTTGAAATCTAGGCCATCATTTTTCAAACTCCGCAAAGTCTCAAATAGAGCTGTTGGGTTCTTATCATGCTCCCTATAAACAAAATGGTTTTCAAATGATAAAGTATATTTCATGCAACTCCAAACAACTATTGAAAGGGATCTTCAAATTAATTTGGGTTAACAAAAGTATGTGCATATAATATGTGCATATAATATGACACAAATATGCTAATCACATCAAATATTGCAAATTACCATCTATGAGCCCAAACGATATGGAGTGGGCCAGTCTTCTGTTTTTTCTCTTCTCTTTCAAAGCCTTGCAAAACTGGCACAGTAATTGGATAATACAACACTTTGCATTTTGGTTTGATCACATCAGCAATGTTTGATTCAGGTTTGAAATCAGGCATCAGATTCAGAAAAGTCTTTATCGAGGATAGAAATGAGTCTTGGTTGAATTTTGAGTTGAAAACAACAATATCAGCTGCCATGCTACAAATACAGAAAGAACATAAGCTGAATGAAATACAGTATTGATATTCTAAAATATTATGTAAACTATCATATTCCTTTGACGCACTTTCTCAATTAGTTACTTAAAGATTTTAAAGATTCAGCCATACCTGGCCCTATCCATAATCCTTTTCATTTTCATAAGGATTATGAATAGGGCCAGGTATGGCTGAATCTTTAAAATCTTTAAGTAACTAATTGAGAAAGTGCGTCAAAGGAATATAACTGTGTGATCTTTATGATTCCTATTCTTAGCAATGAAGTTAACGAATTCCTTTATGGTCTCGTCCAGAATAATAAGTAATGAAACAAAAAGTAAAATATTTTTGCTTATCTTTGATAAGACAATGAATAGTTTAACAGTATTGTAAAGCTATGTAGATTTTTACCCCAAAAGTAGTGTCAACCCAAATCATTTAGTAAGTTTGAAAAATGTGAAAGAATTTTGAAACAACTATGTACGATGATTTTGCAAGGATTTGAACATTTGTTGGATAATTTGGAACAACTGAAGAACAATTGTAACAATTTTCAAAGATTATGAAACATTTTGTAACAATTTGAAAAGAATCTGTGATGATTTTGAAAGAAAAGCTCTTACAAAGATTTGTATACTTTCATAGGCATTAAGAACGATGAAAGATCAATTGGTTACGATTTTCAATGATTTCCAACTCACCATGACATTATCTGGTTATATCCAAACTGGAAGTCTCTATCCTTCTGTTTCCTAACTGGATATACAAGCTGGTTTTCATGGAAATACAAAATCTTCTTGGCATCTTTCAGGTCGGGTCTTAATCCAAGAAGCTCAGCAAGGTTCAGAACTGCACTGACAAACAGGAACCTGGGTTGAAAAGAAAGGTGCTTTTTCATGAAAAACCAACTCACCAGCCAAATTAGCAAGATTCAGTAAAGATAAAAGGCATGAATTTCTATACAATGACTAGGTTGTGGATTTTTCTGAATTTTTTTGCCTTGAAACTTAACTAGCTAGAAGAACAACTTTGCTACATGATCCGCTATGTTTGCCTCTGGTGATTAAGTATCACTCTTTTCAGAGGAAAGGCCAGAGGTTATCTGTGAAGTGGAGATTACAATACAGTGACAAGAGGGCAAAGACGCTCAATGTAGGGATGTAACGGATAAGGGTTTTTAGAATCCGGCCGGAGCCGGATTTACCGGATTTTTTACGAAATCCGGCTGGAAAATCCGGCCGTAACCAGATTTTTTCCCCAAGTTTTTTCCAGTTCAAAAAGGTAAAAAGTTATTCTGCAGAAAAGTTTTTAATCGAGCTTTTTGCACTAGTAGGCTACTAAAAGTTTCTTTAATGTTTACAAGTTTAAAGTTTCCTAAGATGTTTTACTTTTACATAAAAAGTCAACACAAACACACGACATTATACTACTTTCTTATACCCTTAAATAGCTATCACTGAACTTTCTTTTCTTAATTTTTTATCTGAAACTAGGAGTTTTGCTTCAAGGAACTACCCGTTTTTTATTTCATAACAAACTTGGCTCAAGCCCTAGTACTAAAAGTTTCTTAAACTTCCTATTGTTTTTTGTTAAAGGAAACAAAAGAACAAAATAATATATTGTTATCTACGAAAAATCCTAGTACTAGTTTCTTATAAACAAATTTCTTATAAAAAAAAAACGTGTTTTTCTGTATTTTCCTCAAATGAGGTGCTGAAACCTTTCTATGTGTGGTATGATGATGATTATTTTCGGAAGCCGAAAAATCTTCAAAGAGAAGCTATCAAGGCTTCTTCCGAGGAATGGGGAGAAGTTGCTTTTCTTGCATCATAATCTTGGACTTTTTTAACACTTTGTACATTGTCTTGGTTCTAAAAAAGGTTGTAAAAAATCCGGCAACCAGCCGGATTTTGCGAAAAAAATCCAGGCGGAACCAGATTTTTGAAAAATTGGCGATCCGGCGCCGGATTATCCGCTGTGCCGGAATTCCGGTAAACCCCTAGCTCAATGAAAATCTATAAAGATTCAAGTGGCCGAGCGCATGGCCGAGTGGTTAAGGCATCTTACTCGTAAACCAAAGGTCAGAACGGCCGTAGGTTCGAATCCCGCGCTGGACAGTTTGATCGCTGTCCCTAACGCTAGCCCAGGTCAACCAGTGCCATGTGAGGGAAATCTGGTAGCTGCAGCAGGTAATTACAGCGGACTGATAATAAAACATCCGTGGCCCCTGCTGGAAATAAGTTTCTCAGACTTTCGCAGGCTATCCACGTTAAATATGAATACCTCCCTACCTACCTAAGATTCCCCATTTCTTTGAGGTGGTTTCCCGTCAATTTCAATTCTTTTCTAAAAAGTTTCCTAGGATCTAGGCGGGTAACTGTACAGTAAAGGCTTGAACGGCAACTACTCATGAACATTCCTTCACAAGTAGTTGCCCGTAAAACAAACTTGGAATGATTTTCGATTCAATTATTTTTAAGATCGATACACCATACGCTATTTTGATTTGTTGTTTAAATTTTCAAATTTGTTTTGATTAGCAGCAAACTAGCTGAAAGTCTCTTGTAGTATGTGCAGGAGTGTCTGTGCAGCATTGGGAGTTTTTGAACACTTTTGCAAGTGTAAAATAATTCACTTAAATCTATCTTAGAATCTTCATTTTCATTTCCTGGCAAGACATTTTCATATTCTATCACTTTTGGCTAAAATCTGCATTAGAAGCGTTATCTGTTTTGGTATGACCAAATTTTCATTGAATGCAGAGAAATTATTTGAGACGCCAACAACAAGCACTTATTTTTTGTCAATCATGGATAGACGTTAGTTTAATGTTTATCATTCTAAAAAGGCTTCCTCAGTCACTTGCTGTCTTAAGGAAAAAAATTCATCTTCAATAATTCGCCCCCCTCAAAAATTTGCTTTTAAAATTTATGACCCGGCGGGAATATCGCATCTTACACAAATTAGAGTTGGACTCAGCAAATTAAATTTTCACAAATTCCAGCACGATTTTAGGGACACTTTAAACCCAATGTGTCCTAACAAATGATGGTATTGAGGATGCGGCCCACTTTTTGTTGCTTTGCCCTTCATATGACGCTTTGAGACAGAGTCTCCTTGCTGGAGTTTCGGTCGTATTGAGACCATTTCCTCTTTATCATAGTCTTTCAAATAATGATCTAACGCAACTTCTTTTATATGGTGATAAAAACTTTTCTTATAGCTTTAATAAAAGTATACTTAAACTAACTTTAAGTTTAATTTGCAATACTGGTCAATTTAATTAGTTACTATTTCTATTGCTTCCTTGTACCACAAAGCTTTAAGTTCTTTATTTCTTTATTTATCTATTTCTCTTTTTATTCTTTTTTTTTATTTTTTCTTCTTGTGTCTTTGTTTTTGTCTTTTGTTACTCTATGATTTATATTTGTTGTATTATTATGAATGTATCATTATGTAATGGCTCCAGGGTGGTCATGATATATTGCTCCCTGGGGTATCGTCTTTGTAAAGTAATATGTTAATCTAATTGTAGATTTGTATTGTAAGTTTTTTATATTGAATATGTAAAAAAATATCCTACAATAACAATAGTATTAGGCCCTAGTCTAGCTTAAGGTATACTTAGGCTCAGCAAGCTTAAAAGTTTCCGTGCAGCATTGGCAGTTTTCGTACAATTTTGCATGTGTAAAATAATTCACTCAAATCTATCTTAGAATCTTCATTTTAATTTCCTGGGAAGATATTTAGATATTCGATCATTTTTGGCTAACTTATAAGAGCTGCAAGAAAGGTCTAAGAAAGTCCAAGAAAGGTATTTTAGAGATGGGGAAAGTATTGGAAAACATGAATGTGGAATCATCTTACTTGTAATTGTTCAATTTTGGGACCGAATTAGCGAAATAGAAACTGCTTGTTCTCATTCGCCAGTGCCATTTCTTGTCAGTCATGCAAATCTTTTCACATCTAGGCGCCAACAGACAAAACAAAACATCGAGGAGCTGCTTGTGCGACCCACCATAAAATGGCTCCAATAAAAGAATCGATTTGTCACTTTTTTTCTCTAGCTTAGACTCATCGTAGTCTTCTTTATCCATGTAGAATTATATGAAAATGTTTACTTCCTAGTCCAATATTCCATATCTCAAAGACCGGCAAGAGAAAGTCTTAGGCCATCTGGGCTTAATTCAAGATTTTGCTCCATAAACTGATTGGTCGCCATGCTAAGACAACCAAAAAGTCTAGTAAACTTCTTTTACACTCTTTTTTTTCTATAAGAATAATTTTATAAGAACACGAGCCTCAAATTTGGCCAAAACTTAAGAACAAGCTAAGAACAAATCTAGGCTGACCATTTTTGGCTCAATATGAAAATTTTATGAAATAAATCTTAAGACTGGGAAATAATGTCAAACAAAGCTGATGTACCAGATTGGAAAGTTTGCCATGCGCCGCGCACACGTGAAGAAACGATAGAAAACAATGGGCACGTGACTTTTCTTGCCCGCGCAAAATTGCAACTTTCCAGTCTGGCTGATGTACAGCACACCGATAATGTCAGATGGTCAAGAGAGTCAAACTTTGCAACAATTAACACTACTGATAGCAAAAAAGGCTTCCTAACAGTTGTAAAAATAAGAGAAATTTAAAAACATTTCAGGCTGAAAATTGAGAAATATTTAAGAACAGCCCCAGCTCCAAATCAATTTTACTTGTTCTTATAAAAAAGAGTGTAAATAGGTAACTGGGCTTTGGTCGCAGTCGTCAAAGTTGCAGAAAATACATAATACTAAAATACATAATATCTCTTTAATCTGGAAAATAAAATCTTTTCTTAAATCAAAAACTTTAATCAAATATAATTTTCATTTTATCACAATATTTTACTTAGCATCAGCAGATAACGACCAACTGTACATTTAAGCAGCAACACTTGCAAAGTTTCAGTTCTGGGGATGACGGTAAAATAAAGAACTAATTCCTGTTGAAGGCCTATGTGCTAGGCATCTTATATGTGAACTAACATCGGCTTGAATCTACCCGTTGTGAACGCTCGCTAAACCCTTCACGGCAGATTTCCAGTTTTCAACCTCCCTTCGTGTAGCATTTTAGTATTCAATGTTTTCCTCATTCATGGGTAACTGATTACATATAAGAAAGGTTAAGTTGTAATTTGCATACAGAGACAGAAAACCTATTTTTACCAATAAGTCAGAATAAGCATATAAAGATACAGCTAGAGCCAGAATGGATCACTTTACGATGCTATCCAATCGCACTTTTAATTAGGATGTATTAGAATCCTCTCTTTCAATTTCCCTTGACTTTCCTGTTCCTCCAATCAATCAAGTGGGATTTTGATTCATAATCCTGACTCTGCTTGTGTCCTTTACAGGGGCGGATCCAGACCGACTTACGAGACTTACGGAAGTCGGTCAACTTTTTGAAAACAAAAAAAAATAAAAAAACTTTTATAAAAATTGCAAAAGAAATAAATAAAATATGAAATGAAAAAAACTTTCCCTGATTGTATTCCTTTTGCATAAGAATGAAAAATCAAGTATAAATTGCTCGACGTTTGCTGATATTAATTTGCAAATTGTTTCGTGTAAGCTTCATAGCTTCAAGACTCGATCTCAATCAGTCATGTTAGAATGGCCTCTTTTTGGCATAGGAGTTCTTTAATTCGAGACTGTTCCAAATAAGGAAAGTAGAACAATCGCCACAATTTGTTCCTTTGTTTTGAGTTGAAATCCTCAATTCTTATTGGTAAGTCTGTCCGCGGGGGGCATTTTCGAGACTCTTGCGCAATACGGCAAAATTCCATTGTTTTCTATTGTTTTTTGAACAATAAAATGCTCAAATCTGATTGGTAAGTCGGTCATTATTGCGTTGTAAGTCGGTCAGAAACGATCCGTAAGTCGGTCGCCATCGCAGAGCCATCCAGCTTTACCTCGCAATCTGCTCAGACAACTGTTTTGGCGGGCATTTTCAGAATTTCTTGGTAAAAAAAGAATCTTGTATGAAAGCTCGTGATCAAAATGAAATGAAGTCGAAAAATGGGATTGAAGATGAATCTCAAAAGGCAGACAAATCAAACAATAAAGAATAGCTAGGCCTAATGCAAGTAAGCTTTTTCTCGTTTTTATAATTTGTCTTATTTTAGGCCTAAATCTACCTAAACTTGAAGACTTTGGTGTGAGTGGCCTAAAACAACTTTTACCCTCCTTTCATCTTAGATTAGACCAGCACCAAACCTACCAATACCTTTGTAAACAGTTTTGTTCAATAAATTTTATTTTCCAGTTCTAAAATTGCAACTGAACTGAAGTAGAATAGACTCGCCTTCCTTGCTCACTTTGGAAGGCTTCGAGGAAACGGAGGATTGCCATGCCTTGCCTCATAGGAAACGCTGGTCTAAAATCAGTAAAACTACAGACTCTACAGAAAGGAACCTTACAGATCTTTTCTTGAAATTATTTACCAACTAAGAAACCTTTAATAAAACCTCAACAGCATTTGGGGCTAGTACGTAATTTTGCTCATTTTCGCCTGTCCTGAGTGGAGGTAATGGATCCCAGGGCCCTCACCACCCTGATGATCAATATCAACCATCCCTATCAATAAAGATATAGCAGAGTTGTATTTATTTCAATTAATTTTAGTGTACCATAGGGGTATCCTGGAAATTTTCCAATGTCTGGTTTAACATTCCACCCTTTGATGCCCAGCCAGGAGCTTGAAGTATCCTTAATTAAGTCCCTAAATGATTCCATCCAAAGTTTTCATGATACTTTTTGGGTTTACAGTGTAGAAAATATGCTAGATTCTAAGCCAATTTCATGCCTTAAAAACTGTCAAATGGCAGGAGCTTCTGGGGGCTTCGCCCCCTAGACCCCCACCAGGGTTCCACCCTGGACCCGCTGGGGGGCTTACAGCGCCCCCCAGACCCCCAGCTGGATTTTTGTTTGTAAGTCTGTCAACTTTTAGTCCTGGATCCGCCCCTGCTTTAAACTCTATCTAAAAGGCAGTGTAAACTGGTACCGATGGTAGTGGAAGGTTCATGATCTTTAAGCTGCAGATTACAAAGATCTCTTTCGAACTTTTTGTATCTATGTAGATCCAAATCAACGTAGAAATGTGGCAATGGGTGAAAATGGGGTTGTTGCCACTTATGAAAGAAACCTAAGGATACAAAGAAGGAAAGTTCTATTGATATAGACATACTCGGAAGAGAAGGAAACCTGCCGTTGCAGTCTACCCGAGCGTTGCAGCTGCTTAAACGCCTGTCTGTGGAATGCAGTAGAGGCTAGGGTTCAGTACAATAGAAGGATATTAGGAGTTCTGTGGTGGATCCGATCTAAGGGGGGGGGGGGGGGGGAGGGGGCACTTATGAAAATTTTGATTGGGATGCTCCATTGCTCGTATCATTTTTTGGGTTTAGAATTTATGAGAATGTATTTTTGGGTTCCTCTATTGGCGTTATTCTATTGGGGTTGAAAAATTTCCGTCATTGTCTTGGTTTCATTAAGCATTTGCATCATTTTTTGGTCACCAAACTAAAATGTAGACTAAAATGACATTTTTTAGGGTTTTGAATTTTGGGCCTGTCATTTTTTCTGGGGGGGGGGGCAAAAACCTGTCTAAATTAGCATCCGTGTTTTAAATCTTATACAGTTTCTTCCTTGAGGATGCGTTCAATAGAGTTGAGACAGTGTTGATTATAGTGGGTCTGAGGGAGGCTGTATAGTATAGTGTAGATGTATCATTAATGATGTGGGGATAACTTCAACTACTGTAGAGGCAAAGTGCAATATCTTTTGAAAAGTCCCCCTGGTGTACACTAATTATCCATTGCAACGAGCAGCCCCCATTGTACTCAATGCTATCGCCAAGAGGGCTCGTGTTGTCCTTCCACCGTACTAAGCATCATCCATAGTACTACAAAGATATTACCCTTGGTGATTTCTGAATCAAATATAATCTCGAATTTCAACAATAAAATATATTACTTAAATAATTCATTTAGCCTATTCTTTTAAAATATATAGGTTTTATAAATTGTTTTTATACGATATGATTTATCAAAAAATATTAAAAGAACTAGTAATAAAAACTAAATAACAAAATGATGCAAAAGAAAGTTTACAAAATCGGTATTGAAACCTGAAAACAATATTGGTTTTTCTATAAAACCCCTCGGTAACGTATCAAAGTTAGAGTCCAGTGTGTAGCATCTATTTTCACACCATTCCCAAACAAAAATGAAAGAGACCTGTAGGTAGCTCGCGGCAGTGTTTTCGAACCTGCACTCAGGTGTTAACGATGTCTTTTTCATGTCTTATTCATTTAAATATATTTGAGTTTTGAATGATAAAGAACAGTGAACTTCACAAACTGCTTTGATTTTTGGTCAAATGAAAGAAAAACGCTCAAAATTCAAAATATAAATCCTCCTAAACTATGAAATCTTGAAAAATCAAACCAGCTCTGGAATTTTCAGTTGATTTACTACCAGTATTTGCCTATCAATCATCAATGCACTTCTTCGATCAGTCTACCTATCCAGTGGGCCCTTTGCTTTTTCACACGAACCAATACCTTAAGAAGATATTAAGCGTATTTGCCTATCAATCATCAATGCACTGCTTCGATTAGTCTCCCTATTCAGTGGGCCCTTTGCTTTTTACACACAGACCAATACCTTACAAAGATAGTGAGCGTGTTTGCCTATCAACTATCACCTCGTCCATACCCATTCTGGCTTATTGAAAAGAAATGAATGCGTACTTCGGACCATCAGTGGTTCGACATTACCTTCTTACTACCATGAATACTTCGTATTAGCATTCCCACTGGCGTGAAATTTCGAAGACGGAACCTCAAAAAGACCGGAAACATGTCGTTTGACGAAAGAAGTCTCGCTGGCTTCCCCTTCATCCGTTTCACTACTCCGGACGATTCCACTATCCAAGCTTGGTGACCTGGAAGGCAGGTGGAAGGAGGACCCGTCACTGCCACTGGAGGAACGGGTAGAGGTGCTTTCCAAATCAAACGGGGTGACTTGCGACCTCTTGAACGGTAGCCTTTTCCTACTCCTCCCAAGAGTCTCTATCATCGGGGGCAACTTCGGTCTTTGAAATGGGTCAAATTTAGGATCCTGAGCAGGGGGGAAGTTGCCACACATAAAATTCAACGCTTTCGGCAGCTTTATCCGCGTCTTCCCGACGAATAGATGCGAATCATCGCCATCGTTCTTTTCCGCTTCAAACGCTGCGTTTCTAAACCCGATCACCTCTGTTTTAGAGTCATCTGGATTCTTTGCACATCGCGTCGACGACCAATGCTCCAGTTTCTCAAACGTCTTCTTGCCTTTCAACTCAGGAAGCCGTATAAGAGACGGAGGCTTGCACTCGATCGAGCCTGGTCGTATTTTTGGCACTCGGAACGTGCTCCAGCTTGTCTTCACGAAGTTTCGGCCGCCAAAAATGGGAGACAGCATCTGCGCCGAGTCATTCGTGCCTTTTTGTGGTTCGTCTAGATGATGGATGACTGGGCCCTCGTATTCATCATCAGCCTCGCAAACAGGAAAGAATCTATTATCTCTAATACTGTACTTACGATAGCCGCTGTCGTCAGAACAGATGCTTTCGGATGTGTAGCTGATGTTGTCTTGCGTGCTATAGGAGCTGGGGTAGGCCGCCTCGTCTGAGCTGTCCAGTGTTTCGCTATCGCAGTCTCGGATGCTGTCGGCAGCGTTAGACATGTCTTGCATTTTGAAGAGGTTATTCATCCTGAACACGACTTCCTCCACTTGATACTCGATTTCTTCAAATACACTTTCCTGAAACAACAAAATAAAAAGTCCAAGGAACCCCAGCAGAATGCCAGCATCTAATTAGTGATGGCAGAGGCGTAGTAGCCGGAGAGGCAGAGGGGCAACTTGCCCCAAAACTATCATATTTGAGGGGTGTCAAGTACTTTCTTTACCCAAAAAGGGTATCAAAAAGCGATGAAGCCGCAATGTTTTAAACTGAAACCAAACTTGCATGTTGCTAATCGCGTAAATCGAAAGCTTGACCAGATTTGGCAGCGACCTAATTGACATTGAAATAATGAATGCTTTATTAATCCAATATTGCTTATAAGGCTTGGCATTTGAAAATTCAAAATTCAAAGAGAAAAACTTTCAAAAGCCGGATGACTAACAGAGGCCTCCGATACACAAATCGTAGGGTGCGAACGGGTACTGAACACAGGTTGTATTGGGGTACACTTACCAGAGGTATATCGTGGAACTCGTATTTGGTTTCAGGCCTTTTCCAAAATCTGTTCTTGATGCTCTTCAACAAATTGGTCCAATGTTTCTTTTTGATCAGCTTTCGGAGCCTGGAAATAAAAGACTCTGATGAGTGTCAGCTGATGCGATGCACTAGTAGGGGGAGTAAACATGTTTGTTCAGTGATATCGTTAGAAGCACAACACAACCACAAAATAAGACGTCCTCCTATTTATTTGTTCTGTGTACAGGCTGATGTCTGTCACCTGTGCTTCTTTGGTAAGCACTCAGAAAAAGGAAAAACGCCTACGTGAAATGGATCTGAAAGTTTCCGTAATTGGAAGCTATTACAACAGGCTGTCGTACACTTCATATGCCGCGCGTCGTCTTCTTGCCCGAGGGTTGGAACCCCGGGGATGGTTCTGCTTGGTTTCAGCAAGAGCCTACCCCAGTCTCTGGCAAAATAATCATCATTTCATTAATTTTTTTAAGGGAGGTGCTTTGTAATTAAACATAAATATACATAAGAAGAATAATAATGATAATAACGGACAAGGAAAGGAACACCATTAACCATCTAATGGGTAGAAGATACGGCCTTCACGCAGTGGCGGCGCGTGAGAAATTTTGTAGGTGGGGCACAGCACAGGTAGAAAAAGTGAGGGTCTAATTTTCTTACTTCGAGTTTTCCTTGGGCAGATAATAGATTGAACGGACTAACGGACGTTCTAATAGGCCATCAACGATGTTCATTTAAGATAAACCAATATTTGATGCTAAAAAACATACTACGATCTCTTTCTTAAATTCCTATAATCTTGTTTCTAAAGGTTTTATACTGACTGAGAACTTACAGATTCGCTTCCTACGTGCTTCCCAAAGTTTGTCCACAAAATATTAGAGCCGAATAGATGAACTGCATGGCATTTGTGATGAGAGACATTGTTATTTGTCATCTGAGTTGCATTGTTACGATCCGC
This sequence comes from Pelagia noctiluca, assembly GCA_963924455.1. NCBI lineage: Eukaryota > Metazoa > Cnidaria > Scyphozoa > Semaeostomeae > Pelagiidae > Pelagia > Pelagia noctiluca. The sequence goes on along the minus strand of OZ004315.1, from coordinate 3,276,327 downwards.
GTTATCAGAGCATCGTGTTTTTGAGCTTTTCAGAATTGAATTGAATCTCGGGGCACTTTCAAATGTGCCCCGCTCATCACAGAAAGTCTACTGCTACCGGCTAGTCAGAAGCAACGTGACGAAATCAAATTCTTGAAAGTGATTGGTCAGATATTACGTAGCGCGGGGCCAGCCCCACCATGAGATGAGATTAGAATCTGAGGTTCGTGTTTCCCGAGTCGATCAATGTATCGTGGACAATTGGATCTATTCATGTAATCTAACCTTGTTGACACTTGGTTTATTCAATAGCGATTAGTGGCTGGGCAGCTATTTCCTAGAATTCAGGGCATCAAAGTCGGTATTGGGTTATGAATGGAAAACGTGCATGAAATCTGAAATTGAATATAGGCCAATAATGATAATTCTGTGAAGTTGAAGTTTTCAAACGATAAAATTGCCATGGCTACAAAAAATCATTTTGCGAAAATGCCAGGTGGGGCACTGCCCCACCTGCCCCATTGGACGCGCCGCCACTGCCTTCACGCAAATTAAGCCCTCTGCAAGGGGACAATGGTACCCCTTGTTTTGAATCACCTCATGATATACGGGGAGCCATGCTTCGGGTAAAAAGATCGGCCTTCGGAAACCTGAGCTACGATAGTAATAATACAAACAGCCATTATCCCTTCCCAGCCGTCGCTAATGGAGAAAGTACTTATTTGCGAGTACTCAGGTTAACCAAATAATTATAAAGTTTCAGGAAACTAGCCTGCATCACAGACGGTAAGCACTCAGAGAAAGAAAAACCTTCGCTAATGTTGAAAAGTTCCTACCTGCGTCATAGACACTGACCTTTGGAAAACTATAGTTTCTTTGAAAGTGGTTATTCAGTGCACAGGCTGCAGAAAACTCACTTCTGCTACTAAATGAATCAGGTGGGTCAAACGATGAAAAAACCCGAGGGAGAGAAACTCAAGTGACAGGTGGCAGGAAGGTCTAAGGGTTTTGGAAAAGAGGCCTACCTGGATGCCAAATACCTGGTACGCTTTTTCGTTTATAATCAGTATGTTTTTTGAGGGTTGTTCCTGATATGATCTGATAAATCAGTCCGAAGCTGAGTGTTTCTCTTGCAAAACGTGGTTAGAATATATACCTACATAGCACTCAATAAGTAGCAATAAGTGTATTTTTGTGTAATACCTCTATAAAATATGTAGCAATAAGTATCTTTTTGGGGGAAAAAATCTGTTGAGTCTGGTATATTTTGGGGTTTTTTACCGTCAGGGGATAGCTACTATCGGTACTGTGAAGGGATACCATCAGTACTGTAAGAAGATATCATCAGCACTGTGAGGGGATACCATCAGCGCTGTGAGGGGATACCATCAGCACTGTGAAGGGAAATCAACAGTACTGTGATAGGGATACCATCAGTACTGCCAGGGGATACTATCGGTACTGTGAAGGGATACCATCAGTACTCTGAAGGGATACCATCAGTACTGTGAGAAGATATCATCAGCACTGTGAGGGGATACCATCAGTACTGTGAAGGGATACCATCAGTACTGTGAGAAGATATCATCAGCACTGTGAGGGGATACCATCAGCGCTGTGAGGGGATACCATCAGCACTGTGAAGGGAAATCAACAGTACTGTGATGGGATACCATCAGTACTGTCAGGGGATACTATCGGTACTGTGAAGGGATACCATCAGTACTGTGAAGGGATACCATCGATGCTGGGGGGATATCATCAGTACTGTGAAGGGATACCATCAGTACTGTGAGAAGATATCATCAGCACTGTGAGGGGATACCATCAGTAATGTGAAGGGATACCATCAGCGATGTGAGGGGATACCATCAGCACTGTGAAGGGAAATCAACAGTACTGTGATGGGATACCATCAGTACTGTCAGGGGATACTATCGGTACTGTGAAGGGATACCATCAGTACTCTGAAGGGATACCATCAGTACTGTGAGAAGATATCATCAGCACTGTGAGGGGATATCATCAGTACTGTGAGGGGGATACCATCGATGCTGGGGGGATATCATCAGTACTGTGAAGGGATACTATTAGAGCTGTGGTCGATACTCAGCAATGTACAGGAGAACCATAAGCACTTTGCTTATTAGTTCTACAATGCTTTACAATATAGCACAATGGGCCACTTTCCAAGTCACTCTACCATCTTAGATTAATGCAACTCTGCCCTCAGAGCATTTGTTAGCGCATTGCCTCTTCTTTGAATTTGCAAAGGACCCTGGGGTAATATTTCCCAGATTCCTGTGTGCTCAGGAGCGAATTTGCAGTATTTCGAGATGCTAGAATTAATTGGAAAAAGGTCTAAGGGATCTGCATAACATCCCAAAATGTCTCTTTCTGTCTCCAGTTAGCAAAAAAACAAAAAAATCCTTTTCCAGTCATGTTCTACTGTGCTTTACAGTGGCCCGAAACTGTCACGTCAAATTAAAGCCTGCAGCGAAACAAGCTCACAGCAAATTCAAATTCTCGAAGCAAATTGAAAATTCTTTGATCTAGCTAGTACTTCAGTTCTATTAGAGAAGGAAGAGATAATGGAAGTGAAACTTTTAAGTCATCTGGCCCTATGGCCTAATGGACTGACTTCGAATAAGGGATTTCAGGTGCAAGTCCTGGTAAAATCGTTTTACACGAAAATATACATTTATCGTAGAGAGGAATACTAGAACTGAAACTATGAAGTTATCGTACAGTGAGAATTCCCTATTTGCTGCGAGAATTCCCAATTTGCGGTGAGAATTTGATTTTGCTTTAAGTATTTGAACTTGTTGCGAGCAATATCGACAACAACTATGACAGATTAGGCCCGTTGAAATTATCGCCTTGAAACAAAAAAGGGGCATTATCGATGATTACTAAAAAGGCTCGCAAAAATGATTTGCTGACGCCACTTTTCGTTTATTTCGACCTGATAGTTTTCAAAAGTATTCCGAAGCTTTTGATCAAATATGAATTTGATTGCTTTCCAAATGTATCTATATAGATGGCATTTTGCCTGGACTGGTATCTATATATTTTGTGAATCGAATGATCTAAGAAGAATGTTCACATTGGGGTTGAGGTACACAAGGATTTCTTGGACAGCGATCCTATTGCAAATAAAATGATTTTTTGGGAAGTGGTAGGTGGCTTGTCTGTTTTTTAGCAACAGCGAGGGTCCGGACCCAACGCACAGTAGCTAATCTTATCATTTAAGTAGCTAATCTAAAAAATTTTATTGGTGTATCCCCGGCTAACTAGGACTAATAGGCAACAACACAAAACACCCTCAAACCACAGGGAGGGCCTACCGGGAGAAAAGCCCCCAATTTTTTGCAAAAATACCTTTTTAGAGCGTGTTCCCTTGTAAGCAATTGGTGTTTTAGGTGGGCCCTTCCACTTTTTTGGTCTCGTCCGAAGTTTGAATAATCTGAAGCAAGAATGACGGTTGCACGCTCACCTTTTCGAAGTGGTTTTCATTGGCAAAATCTTCCTTTTCCCCTCCGATTTCGACGAGACGAACGCTCCAATGAAAAGAACGACGGACTAAAGACAAAGGGAAAGTTCATTACGGAGAGGCTGAAAGTAAGTGACCTGAGACAAAAGGTAAACACGCGTCAAAATTTACCTCCGTTTGACCTTTGACACCAAACAGCAGACGTAAACTGCTAAATTTCATAATTTTGTTTGATCGGAAAATGTTTGGAAATTCGCACAGAGCAATTGATTGGATCTTACTAAAATCTATTATTGAATTCATGCGATCACATATGTAACCTCGTGCTACTTTCTTTTAAGACAATGAGTAAGAAAGAGGACTCGGTCGACCAAACAGTTTTTCCTAAACCTGAAGTGCTTTCCTTTCGCAATCAAAGCAATCAATATTTATCCTGATTGTTTCTAAGGTATTGTTCCTAAGGGAGGGAGGTTTAATTTTGATGAATTGCGTTCCTTTCGCTTGATTACAATCTTGATTTCCAACAAAAGCAAACCATCTCTCGATTTTAACATTGCTTGTTTTGAATGTTGGCACAAGAACGAAACCACTTCAAAATGACTGCTCGAAACTCTGAAAACAGAAGCTACAGGTCCGCATAAAGTTCCTCTCGGTTTCTCGTATCGCAAATTTTTGTTTTTTTTGAAGGCAGGAGATTTGCTTCGCAACAGGATGAATTTCCGTCGGAGAGACGAATCGAAACAATCATGATTCCGAATCAAGATATTTTTGAGTGGAAAGGAACACAAGGCTGATTTGTGCTGCAATCAGCTTGACATTGCACGACAGTGTGACAAGATAAGAACAGAAGACATGGTCATCCTCTTTGGTAACGCAATGCATGACAGGGTAATCACTTTTGGCAACACAATGCATGACATGGTCATCCCCTTTGGTAACGCAATGCATGACAGGGTCATCCCCTTTAGCAACGCAATGCATGACATGGTCATCCCCTTTGGCAACACAATGCATGACATGGTCATCCCCTTTGGTAACGCACTGCATGATAGGGTCATCCCCTTTAGCAACACAATGCATGACATGGTCATCCCCTTTGGTAACGCAATGCATGACAGGGTCATCCCCTTTAGCAACGCAGTGCATGACATGGTCATCCCCTTTGGCAACGCAATGCATGACAGGGTTATCACTTTTGGCAACACAATGCATGACATGGTCATCCCCCTTTGACAACGCAATGCATGACAGGGTTATCACTTTTGGCAACACAATGCATGACAGGGTCATCCCCCTTTGACAACGCAAAGCACGACATGGTCATCCCCTTCAGCAATGCAATGCATGACAGGATCATCACCTTTGGCAACGCAATGCATGACAGGGTTATCACTTTTGGCAACACAATGTATGACAGGGTTATCACTTTTGGCAACACAATGTATGACAGGGTCATTCCCTTTAGCAACGCAATGCATGACAGGATCATCACTTTTGGCAACGAAATTCATGACAGGGTTATCACTTTTGGCAACACAATGCATGACAGGGTCATCACATTTGGCAACGCAATGCATGACAGGGTCATCACCTTTGGCAACGCAATTCATGACAGGGTTATCACATTTGGCAACGCAATGCATGACAGGGTCATCACCTTTGGCAACGCAATGCATGACAGGGTTATCACTTTTGGCAACACAATGCATGACAGGGTCATCCCCTTTAGCAACGCAATACATGACAGGGTCATCACCTTTGGCAACGCAATTCATGACAGGGTTATCACCTTTGGCAACACAATACATGACAGGGTCATTCCCTTTGGCAACGCAATGCATGACAGGGTCATCACCTTTGGGAAGACAATGCAAGACAGGGTCATCCCTTTTAGCGATGCAATTCATGACAGGGTTATCACTTTTGGCATCACAATGCATGACAGGGTCATCACCTTTGGGAAGACAATGCGTGACAGGGTCATCCCCTTTAGCAACGCAATTCATGACAGGGTTATCACTTTTGGCATCACAATGCATGACAGGGTTATCACTTTTGGCAACACAATGCATGACAGGGTCATCACCTTTGGCAACACAATGCATGGCAGGGTCATTCCCTTTGGCTAGGCATAGCTTCTAAGGCAACGACAGCAGCCTGTGATATATCTATGATGCTGCAATTTTGCTAGCTATGCGTTGCTAAGACGCAAATTCCCATGATGCATTGCGTGAACGAGAGCTTCTGTTTTTTCGCATTGTCCATAAAACCAACTGAAAACAAATGAAACAAATGTGCCTAGGTTTTAGAATGTGACTTCTGTATTGATCAATGAGTATGAACACAAGAGAGAGTGATAGGGAAGGAACAAAACAGTACTTACTATACGCCAAAGAATAAACACAGACATGAGAGCAGTAACTGTATATAGTCGGTAGATGCACGAGTTGTCCGCATTCGAATCGTCAGTGATGAACGAAGATGATCGGTCTATCATGGACCAAAACGTAATCATGGCTGTTCGAGTTTCACTGAAATACCAGGTCGTGCTTGCCAGCAAAATCTTCCCACTGTGGCTAAGGGCAGCCATGATAATTGCCATTACAACCTGCAAATAGTAACAAATATCATACATCTGTATATATATATAAATAACCAAGGAGCCTCAAAATCTAAGTTACTCTGACAACTTGATAAGGTACTTTCCAATCAATGTACAGGCCTCTTTCACGCAGCGTCCTTTACAGCATGATACAAAAGCTTGCAGCATTAGCCTCGCTGGGATTGAAAGATACGAAAACGAATCTGTAAATCTTTTTTTGATTCTATAATGGCCGCTGCGCGAGAGTGGCCTATTGCTTTTCAGTGAAAAGAGATCAAATATGATATTATCGGCTTACAATACCAAGAAAGTGACGTCTGAGAGTCATGTCCAGTATTTCATTGTCATTTAGGATCTCCGAAATAAAGGAATAGTCATCAATTGATGATTCTTCAGGAGAAAAGTTTGGCATCATGCCCAACAGGCAACACTACAATAGGCAATCGTAGCAACAGGGATGGCAATACGAGCAAGAACTTGGTTTATTATCATTATACCCAGAATTATCCCATTCACGTTTTCTCTACATGTTTTTCAAAACTGCTACACAAATTTTCTTCTCTAGTTAGAAAATGCAAGAAAACTTAAGATTTTCACAAAATTTACCAACAAATGATATATTTTACTTCCACCAGCTTGGTTTGAAGAGTAGCACATCAAAAATCAGATTTCGAATTCTTCATCTAAAGAGAAGTGCGCCAATTTTTCTCATTGGAGCAAAATAGTCACGAGAAGCAAGCATTCTGTTGATGCAAGAACTCGGAAACAAAGAAAACTGGACGTTTTATCTGCTAAAAGTCTCTACTTGTCCCTAATATTGAGTGCATTTTCGTTTTTACTGGTGTTGTTACTGTGCTATTCTTTTACTAATATTTTACTCTTTCTTGTTAGTTTAAAGAAACATAAATATAATTTCAACCTCTTTTTCCGTTCTTCTGCGAAATAAGGAATAGATCGTTCAAGTAAGCGTAGAAGTACTTCCATGAAGCTGACTTGAATATCTAGCTACGTGTTTCCTTATGTGCCTGGTCTTCTTCCAACGAGACGATTTGAAACGTTTTTCTACTGCTTTCTTTAGCTTTTGTGACTTTTTAGAAATTACGAAATAGCTATGTCTTAAAGAGATTTTGTTAGCTCTACAGTACTAACTTACCACTATAAAACCAAATGTTGCAAAACCAGGCTGCCTAGTCTTAAAGGTCGACAAAAAATAGGTAAAGAATTCAAAATATATTCAGCAGGGTAGGCACTGAATATGCATGAAATGCCAAATCTTTTCAATAAGAATTATTCTCTGAAGCAATATGAATTTTCAAGCAGAAAAATCTCGTCTTTATTTAAAGATAATCTATTATCTGGCAGGTTGGAGTTTCATACAATTCAGTTTCCAAGTGCTGTATAACTTTCGTCGTAGATATTTTCAAAAACTATCCATATCTAAGTTGGTATATTTGCAATCGATATAAACCATTTTCGGTGTATTCAACGCAATATTCTATTCAACGAGTCAACCTATTTCTGGTGCATATACGGTATTCTAGCATTGATTGTTAAGAATTAGCATTGATTGTACACTTACAAGGTATGAACGCAGCTTGTAGGCTGCCAGCCGAAGTAGTTCACAAAGATCAGCAAATCTATTCCAGATGCAAAGGGTCCTCAACGTCTTTATGATGACGCAGAACAATAACAATGAGTAGACGAAAATCGAAAGCTGAAAACAAATATTTGAATCAGAAAGCAAGTCACACAAAATATTTTAGGGAAAAGTCTGAGTAAAAGAGATCTGCATTCAGAATTAACATTAAAGTCTCAATGCTGCACCAAAAAGATGAATTGAATTCCAGGAAGGAGACTGGCTCTCTGTGAGGGAGAAGAGAGAAAAAAGAGAGCCTGTTTAGAGAACAGAGAGCCAGTCCCATTTCTTGCTTCTCATACATATCGCCGTGTACCTTAGTATATCGAGCAACATGATGCATGATAGGCAATAGGAATTTCATGTTCATCCTCGTGGAGATAAATGGGGATGAAAATGGAATTCAATTTGATTAAAAATCAACGATTTAAGCCTTCCAAACTTAGTCAAGACAGCATCATTCCAGTTTCCAATGGAGGAGTAGCTTAACTAGGAGGGAATCCGATTGGTTCTTCCGTTCTAAACAATGAATATTCACAAACACAGCGAACACTAAAACAATACATTAGCTCAAATGAATTTATATAATTATTCTTTTCACTTATTTAGTTGGCACAGTAGCCCCATCAAGCTAAGAGAATTGCTTTTCCGGAGGCCGTGGCAATGACGTGTTTATACAGGTTCATTATAAAATGTTTTAAATTTTTGCTTTCAAAACATGTTTTTCATTCTTCTCATAAATGGGAGGGAGCCAGTTTAAATCGGCTCCAAGTTCATTCCAAAGATCAAGTTCACGAAACAAGTTTGCCTTTCCCCGATTGTTAGTTTCCAATTTTTTTTGCCCATTGTTATGATCTTTTGGAATAGGATAGGTTGCTACATTACCGAATCTTTAAGATGCTTGCCAGTTTTAAGACTTAAAAATAGAACTTCCGTCTTGATGTTTGCCAGATTTGTTTAAAACATTTCATTGGAAAAGAGACATTTATACAAACTCGTTGTTTACAAATGGTATCAAACCCAAGGGAATCAATTATCATTTTCTTTACTGATTTTAACCATCCTTATAATGAAGATACATGGCCTATAGACTAAGGATATGAATACTAGTGTTTAAAAGGTCGTTTTAAGCTTTTGCTTAACCCTGAAACTGCGTGGAATACCAACAAGGGTTTAGAGCAATGAGCTTTGCAGCTTTAGAGTTAGTTTTATGATTGGATTTAGGTGTTCTGAGATTCCAGGTGAAAGTCTGCTCAAAGAAATGATCATTGTAAGGATGCAGTTCTTAGCCTACGTACATACTTTATGTGAGGAGAGAAAGCGAGAATGATAAATTTATCGTTGTCGTTCATTGTGCATGTCGCTTTCTCTCCTCCCCAGTTTCCATAAAGTCTGTGCGTAGCCTAGTAATTCTTCGCTCATTCTGGTTATCTCACCCATTAAAAGCATATCTACCGCATGTAAGTATGATACGAGGCCCACTTAAAAGCGCATCCACCACCAGAAAATAAAATACGCCATCCATTGTGAGCGTGTCCCCACTTGTTAAATCTACCAGCCCTTGTAAGCGTGCTCATCACTTAAATGCGAAACATATCATCCCTTGTACGCATGCCCACTGCATATGTGCTTGCCTATATCAACAATAAAATATTATTCTTTTTGACGTTATTGCTATAACGGCTTAAGTTAAGCTTTGTTTTTAATGGGTTAGGTAGCAGAGTCGTACTTGTAACTGTTTAATTCCTAAACATAAAGCTTTAATTGAATTTGAATGGAATATAGTCATATAGGTGCTATCGTACTGACAAACCGTATTTAGGATGCTAGAGAGATTATGGCATTTTAGGGTCCAGAAATAGTTTTGAATACCTGTTGATAAAAAACCAATGAGCTGAGATCAAGAAACAATTCGGCGTCGTTCAAGTACATGCTATGTGCCTGAAACAACGTCCTTTGAAGAGCTACCCAGTCCAAGAGTTGAACCGCTACTCCCACTATGGTCGTGCAGATGAAAATTGCCTGAAAATAAATAAACAGTTAGACAGTAAGCCATTTCATCACAAATTATTTGCATCAGTTTGTGGTGTGAGTGGCAAACGCTTGATTAGGGGTCAAGAAGGGTTATGCCATACTTGAGAGCTGAAACTTGTGCTTTTATTAACTAGAGAAATGGGGTTGGACTTCTTGGGACTTGTATTTGGGAATGAAAGGTAATTTTTGATTGGAGTTGTCAAACTTTTCAATATTTAACATCTCTCTAGTTTCCTCATTGGAATTTGGATGTTTGATCATTTCAATGCTGGGAGTCGAGATAAGTACCCGCTTCAGAACCTTCCTTGAGTAGTTTGTTATTTGTAACTCAACTCAAGCTTGGTCGTGTTTTGCCTATATCTAAATGGAGGACAGTCGAGATGTTGATTAATGACTAAAAGACTCACTCCACCGTCCTTCAGAATGAATTGTAAAATAGGGCTTCTCGGCCCGTACTTGAAACAAGGCCTCTTGCCTTTCGTAGGCTAACGTAAAACGTACAAACTTACTAACATCTTTTTGATTTCGACCTAGTAAAAGCCATGGCTAAGAGAAATATTTCAAAAGTAAGTATGCAGACGTCGGCTTTTCCAGGAAATAATGGAAATCTCGCAAAGCCAAGCTTTGAGGGGATACTCGGATTCATTTGATAAGGGGGTCTGTCATAATCATGAAAATTGACTTACCCTAACCTAATGGGGCTTTTAAAACAGATTCAAAAGAGCGAAAATTACAATATCATTATATCATAATAATGATACGAGAGCCAAAATTCTCAAGTTTGTGAATATTCATAAAGAGATTTCAATGAATAAACAACAGCTTTAAACGAGTTGATGATAACAACTTGAAGTCCTAATTACTGTTCATGGGATTATGCCTAACATATTGTTATCTGAATTAACCTCAGCTGGATTGAACCCTGATACAGAAGGTTTTCATCATAACAGTAAACGATGCAATAAGATGCAAACACAATAGCAAAATGATACTGACCTCCACAAGAGACCAGAACTCGAAAAGATAACCAAGTCCCCGATCCATCAAGGAACAATATTCTCTTCGAAGCGAAATGAGAACACAAAGTAAGAAAAATACCTGTCAATAAAAATATATCTCCTTTACTCGGCTTTGAAATATAGACTTTCTGAAGATCCTATGACGTTATCACATTATTTGACATAATTAACGCAAGTTAACATAGTTAATATAATTAACCTGATTATAACCACGCTGTCAGTAATTCAATATAAAATCACTTGCATAGACACATGATCGGGAACATGTAATGAAATATTTACTTGTACTTAATGTTTGGTACAAATGATTCTATGAGTCATTTCTAAGATAGTTTACTGATGAAGATTTGATCGAAACGTTTACAAGCATGGTTTATTTTTGAATTAATCATTTCTATGATCGATATATAAAACACGATTATGGTGAGAATCTCAAACTTTTACGCTCGATCTGCTCGCTACATTACTCACTTAGAAACTCCTTGTAAAGGGAAAGAAACAACTCTTATCCCCGAGTTCGAAAAGCAATTCCAAAATGGTGGCTTGGCTAAGCTTCCAGTGTCCTTGAGCATACATAGATAGAAAATATTTGTACAGAATGCGAAATTATTATACAGATACAAGTCCAATATTTGAAGTGTGTTAGACTTGAAATGGATTTGTGCATTATAGCATCTACATCTTACCATCCTCAATAACTACATCTATATTTTTCCACGGCTAGGGCCTTGTATACCACTAGATGAAGTGACGAAATGCGGGCTACCCTGTCCCATTACGAGGAATAAGGCCTCGGGCAGCCTTCCGTAGGCCCTCGCGTAAAGCCTTTAACTCACTCAGCCCGCATAAGTGCATAGAAAACATTTGTATCGGATGGGAAATTACCTGACAGATACAAGTCCAAATTTGTAGTGTATCAAACTTGAAATGGAGTTGTGCATTATTTATCTTCATACTAGAATGAAATACTCCATACTCTGGAACATCTACTTGAAGCTGAACAAAACTAAAAACAATAAAGAAACAGTCGAAATACTAATTTCAAAAAGTAAACTATAAATAACCCATTAAACAAAGATGAAGATCATAACGATATCATCTTACCTACGGTTATTCCAATTCAGGCCCATATCATTTAATTTTCATAGTATTTCATGTTGGATATTATGACAACATTTTCGACTAGTACAAGCTACAAATAAAATTGCCAATGTCGATCTTCCTTTGGATGTAACTATTCGTTAGGTTTCGTTTTCTTTCTCTTACTGACGTGCTACTATGTGGATTCTCATGCCCAAAGCTTCAGTAGTCACCATGTTTCACCATGTTTCACTATGTTTCACTATGTTTCACTATGTGTCACTATGTTTCTGATTTTTTCTCACCATCCTCAAGTTCTGCATCGACCGAAGGCTGTTCTGACGTACTAATCTGATGAGAGTCAGACGCAAAGCTTCAGTCGTTATTTTGTTTCGCTATTTTTCCGATTTTCCTCGCAATCATCTACCAATTAAATCCAACTTACAAAGGAAACTTACTTTTAATAACAAAAACTAGTATACTATCATCTGAAAAACTTCTGATATGGGCGTGGAAAATGAATACAACAAAAATGAATAGTAAAATAAATACAACAAAACCAACCTGTATGAATCAGTTTCTGGGTGATAGTATGAGAAATCTATGTGTACGTGTTTGGTCGTACGATTAATCCAATTACTCATGCGAAGCTTTCGTAAGGTTGACAGCATAGTTTCCCTGCAATTTTTAGATCTATTGTATAACATCGTGAAATCATATTTTGCCAGTAAAAATACACTGGGAACGTCATCTGGGGGATACCATCGTCCATCAGTACTGTGAGATATCAACAGTATAGTGGATGGTGTTCAGTACCGTGAGCAGATACCATCAGTATTGCGAGGGAGCATCATCAGTGTATTGGAGGGTGTTTATGGGGGATAACATCAGTACTGTGAAGATATCATCAGTTAATGGGAGGGTGTTACGTACTGTGAGGAGATACCATCAGTACCGCGAGGGAGCATCATCAGTGTATTGGAGGGTGTTTGTGGGGGATACCATCAGTACTGTGGGGATATATTAACAATATATTTGAGGTTGTTCAGTACTGTCGGGAGGTTCCATCAGTACTGTCGGGGGTATCATCATTGTATTGGAGGGTGTTCGATACTGTGGGGGATACCATCAGTACTCTTGAGAGATAATTTCCGTACTGTTGAGCATTTTCAAACATCACTCTAAGATTTACCTTTTTCCAACAAGCAGTATACTTGATTCAACCAGAAGACTACTCGAATAGTTGCTGCAACAACAAAAGTCAAAATAAAAAAATTCTACATAATAAAAAGGGATAAAGATATCAAGCTACTGGCAATTTTTCATTTAAATGTTAGGTGTTCTTATAAATGGAAGAAAACAACTCTATTATAGCATTTTATCTCCAATATAACGAGGTTTTCAGAACACATTAAAATAAATGTATCAAAATCTGCAATAACAATTTGAAAACATACATACAACATGATCAAAAATTCGCAAAAGTTTTTTGGTTAAAAAGCCATCCTCAATGCTAGATGATGTTGTTGGTTGTCGTATACTTGATTAAAGAATAACAAGGGTGCAGAGAAACTAGGACCACAAAGTAAAAAAGTGAGTTATAACCTTGCTGAAGCTTTCGGAGAGGTGATTTGAGAATCTTCTTCTTTCCAAAGACGGGCAGGTCCAAATGTGTAAACATTTCGCCGCTTCACCTTCAAATATGAAAATTTTGAAATATAGGCCAACTGGACAATTAACAAACGTTTTGTCAACATACTCACTTATTTGTTAGCTTCACATTTCATGATTTTCATGTGCAAGCAATTTTTTTTATATTTTCTTGATTTGGTCACGTCAGCTTTTGATTTTTCGCGCGAAAATGCTCTTAAAAAATTGCACAGCCTCGTTTTGCGTTATTTTTGTCGTAAATTTAGGCCAGTATCCAACGAAATTCTTTTCAGCGCTTTCCCTGTACAAAGACTGCTGGCAATTCCAAGTATTTCCAAATCAATGGAGAGGGCAGATAGAGTTGTCGAACAAAAGCTATGGTAATTTCAGCCCAGGTCTAGCCCTTATAGCTTATAATTTTGCTGCCATTTCAAAGTCACCAATGTGAATAATTTGGATAGGCTAGTGTATCAGGGTCGTTTTACACCCTTTCATTTCCCAGATGAAGCAAATAGTTTAATCTTCTGTTAGCTCTTAACACTTCTCCACCCTTATGTGTAATGGTTATTTCTTAATGTCGTAATTTGCAATACTTTACCTTGAAGGAAGTTAAAACAATATCCATGGTTAGTTCTCAGACTATCCTTTTCCTATCGCTATGCGTATTCATGTTTCTTACCTTTATTGGATTTCGAGCACCATAAATAGTTTGCAAGTGATTCCAGCTGTCCCAAAGAAGAATATCTGGCAATTTGGAATCACTCCAATCCCAGAATTCATCAGATGAAGATATCTCCTCAAAAGAACTTCCATTCATCGACGGGCTGATTGAAAAAATATGAAATTTGCGACATTTTCAAATTATTACCAACACAAAACAATAGGCTAAGGTTAGAATAAATGGTTAACTGCTTAAGCTGTTGTAAGCTGCGCAAATCAGCTTGATCTCCTGGGGGCTTAAAAGCAAAATATTGCATAAAAGTTGATAAAACTCATATTTACGGTAACTACCTTGTAATTGTACTTCTGACGGCATTTTGTTGAAGATAGCTTTCGTTCACCTTCACTTTGGATAGCACCATGAACAACGTAAGGTAATAGATGAGCAGCATTACAAATTCCCTGTGTGAAAAGCACATACAAACTATAATCAAGAGATTGGAAGCAAAACCAAACTACTATTAAGTATGGAGGTCACTCTGCAAAAATCGTGACGACCAACATATCAATCACACAAACTGCATTACCTTTTACCAAATACAGAACTAGCCCGCCAATTAGAAATGATTTATGAGAAACTTAAGCCTGCCAGATAGCAACACATCTATAATTCAGTTCTTGGATGGTACAGAACTTCAGTATAGCCAGAAATATCGGAAACATAATGAAACGAACACATAGATCAATTAAGCTTTTCGTCTGACACTCAACAGAGTAATACGTCAGAAAGAGAACGAAACAGAAACCTAACTGATTTATATACCCAGAGGTTTAGGTTCCTGTTTCGTTTTCTTTCTGACGTATTACTCTGTTGAGTGTCAGACGAAAAGCTTAAGTAATCCATGTGTTCGTTTCATTATGTTTCCGATTTTTTTGGCTATACATCTATATTTATAGATTAGAATTTTCAGCTTTTCATTCATATCGTTCCAGAAACCGATCTTCAATGAAAAGATTCGGCATTTCATGCGAATTCAGTGGCTGTCCTGTTGAATATATTTCAAATTCTTCACCTATTTCTTGTCAGCCTACAACAAACTTGGCAGCTTGGTTTCACAACGGACAGTTTCTTAGTGGCGGGTTGGTTCTGTATTTAGACAGCAATGGAGTTTTCCCCCATCTACAACAGACAAGCCGATGAAACAAACTTCAATCCAAGAGGTAGGTGAAACTGCTGCCACATCATAGGGTGCAGAAGAAACTTGTTGGCCTTCCTGTTATTTCACACAAGTTATTTCAATAGACTAGCCAACTTCTTCAACTTTAAAATACCAAGTTCTGTTGCAAACATTGGAGCATTAAACATGCTAGGTCCTCATTAACTACTATATGTTGTGATGCAGTCCATGCTGCCGTGCCCTACATGGATATATGACTGTTTTGGTCTTTCGTAGGCTAGCAAGTTTCACCTTAACTTTATCAATTCACTAGGAACTCATTTACTAAAATATGTATTGATGAAATACATGTTCTCTTAAGTTTTTTTGGATATTAAACCTCTTATGGCGCTTCGTAGGCTAGCACGTTGAACTTACTAAATCATTTACTACTATATGTAGTATTGTAGTCCATGCTACCGTGCCTCACAATAAGACTCTTTTGGTATTTCATACACTATCACGTTAAATATAAACTCACTCTCTCACTTAGTGGTTGTTTTGTCCTTTTAAAAACTATGAAAGTAAAGCTATCCTTACATAAAAAACATCAATACAAGAAGATAAATTCATATAAGGATACAAGGATCGATAGATTTCTTTACCTGATAAAGGAGATGAGATCTTCGCGGAAAATAGCCCCTCTGCGAGCTTTTCTATGCACGCCCCCAGTGAGTGGTTTACTGAATCGAATAAATCTTGCTCTGTCTCTTGCTGCCATGATCTAGAGTGAAAATTAACTTTGATATGTATTTTTTCATTTGATATGTATTTTTTTGATGCCAGGTACGTAGGTCGCACATCTCAGCGGTTATGTGATAGGGTTAAACAACACGTGCCGTCTAGCATACGCAACAAAACTGTTCCTCAACGAGAACAACCATCTCGCACCTCAAAACCAAAAAGTTCACTAAAACACGACTCTGCTATAGGTCTGTTTCGTTCTCTTTCTGACGTATTACTCTGTTGAGTGTCAGACGAAAAGCTTAAGTAGTATCTATGTGTTCGTTTCATTATGGTTCCGATTTTTCTGGCTATATTTTTCATTTATTTATTCATTTAATTTCCGAAAGTAAGTAATTAAGTAAGTAAGTAAGTAAGTAAAGTAAGTAAGTAAGTAAGTAAATAAATAAAAAAGGAAGTAAGTAAGTTAGTTAGTAAGTAAGTAAGTAAGTAAGTAAGTAAGTAAGTAAGTAAGTAAGTAAGTAAGTAAGTAAGTAAATAAGTAAGCAAGTTCGTAAGTAAGTAAGTAAGTAAATAAGTAAGCAAGTAAGTAAGTAAGTAAGTAAGTAAGTAAGTAAGTAAGTAAGTAAGTAAGTGAATAAGTAAATAAGTAAGTAAGTAAGTAAGTAAGTAAGTAAATAAGTAAGCAATTAATAAGTAAGTAAGTAAGTAAGTAAGTGAATAAGTAATTAAGTAAGTAAGTAAGTAAGTAAGTAAGTAAGTAAGTAAGTAAGTTACTAAGTAAGTAGGTAAGTAAGTAAGTAAATAAGTGAGTAAGTAAGTAAGTAAGTAAGTAAGTAAGTAAGTAAGTAAGTAAGTAAATAAGTAAGTAAGTAAGTAAGTAAGTAAGTGAATAAGTAATTAAGTAAGTAAGTAAGTAAGTAAGTAAGTAAGTAAGTAAGTAAGTAAGTAAGTAGGTAAGTAAGTAAGTAAATAAGTGAGTAAGTAAGTAAGTAAGTAAGTAAGTAAGTAAGTAAGTAAGTAAGTAAGTAAGTAAGTAAGTAAGTAAGTAAGTAAGTAAGTAAGTGAATAAGTAAAAAAGGAAGTAGGTAAGTTAGTAAGTAAGTAAGTAAGAAAGTAAGTAAGTAAGTAAATAAGAAAGTAAGTAAGTAAGTAAGTAAGTAAGTAAGTAAGTAAGTAAGTAAGTAAGTAGGTAAGTAAGTAAGTAAATAAGCGAGTAAGTAAGTAAATAAGTAAGTAAGTAAGTAAGTAAGTAAGTAAGTAAGTAAGTAAGTGAATAAGTAAATAAGTAAGTAGGTAAGTTAGTAAGTTATTAAGTAAGAAAGTAAGTAAGTAAGTAAATAAGTAAGCAAGTTCGTAAGTAAGTAAGTAAGTAAATAAGTAAGCAAGTAAGTAAGTAAGTAAGTAAGTAAGTAAGTAAGTAAGTAAGTAAGTGAATAAGTAAATAAGTAAGTAAGTAAGTAAGTAAGTAAATAAGTAAGCAATTAATAAGTAAGTAAGTAAGTAAGTAAGTAAGTAAGTAAGTGAATAAGTAATTAAGTAAGTAAGTACGTAAGTAAGTAAGTAAGTAAGTAAGTAAGTAAGTAAGTAAGTAGGTAAGTAAGTAAGTAAATAAGTGAGTAAGTAAGTAAGTAAGTAAGTAAGTAAGTAAGTAAGTAAGTAAGTAAGTAAGTAAGTAAATAAGTAAGTAAGTAAGTAAGTAAGTAAGTGAATAAGTAATTAAGTAAGTAAGTAAGTAAGTAAGTAAGTAAGTAAGTAAGTAAGTAAGTAAGTAAGTAGGTAAGTAAGTAAGTAAATAAGTGAGTAAGTAAGTAAGTAAGTAAGTAAGTAAGTAAGTAAGTAAGTAAGTGAATAAGTAAATAAGTAAGTAAGTAAGTAAGCAAGTAAATAAGTAAGCAATTAATAAGTAAGTAAGTAAGTAAGTAAGCAAATAAGTAAGTAAGTAAATAAGTAAGTAAGTAAGAAAGTAAGTAAGGAAGTAAATTGAGTAAGTAAATAAGCAATCAAGCAAATAAGATGTTTTGACTATTCAGCAGGTAGAATATTTGATAACTTAATGGTTTATTTACCTTTTCTTCGCTTATTTCTAGGTGAGAAGATAGATGGCTTTTTCCAGTCGATTTTTCTAAACGTCCAAACATTTTCAAATACTTCTTCATGTCGTATTCTTTATAGAGCACATAAAGACGACGAAATCCAGCAAGGAGAGCCTAGGAAGAAAAGACACTTGAAATTCATATGAGATTCCTTCATCTATACATGGCACCAGTGTCCATAATAGAATAAAGATTTAAGACTTCTTTATTCTATGGACTCTGATGGCACATCAGAAAAATATTCAAATTAATGGTTGAGTTACAGAATTGAGAAATGCAATATTATCATAACGGGTACACAAGAAAGTTGTACCGCCGTTTACAGGAGAATATTTCAAATCATATGCATTTATGATGAAAGTTACTTATATTATCGGAAATTCCCAAGGCTAGCTTGGATTTTGAAACACCATACGTTCCTTTATTAAAACTCTCAGAATTCTAAATGTGGAAACAGAAAATATAACGTTTTCACAAACTCAATTTCAACGCATGTAAATGGTTGTTGATGGCAAATACACTTACCATATTCTTAAGGTATTGGGCTATGCGCAGAGCTCAAAGAGCCAACTGAATAGGTAATGACTAAATAGATAGGTAGCACCTAATCGAGCGACCCTGGTCCTTCCTCTCGACGTGACCACACCTCATGATTCCTTTTGCCTTTTGCCTGGAATTACTTAGAGCAGGCAAATTCTTTCCACACACTTCGTGACAGATCTGTTGTGGTTTCCAACCCGGGACCCTTTTGAAAAGGGCTAGAACAAGGGTCGAGTGATCCAACCAATCGGCTATCCTTGCCATTAGTATCACCATCATTCCAGTCTATGATAGTCATATATCTGCACATTTAACCGATAATGAAGAACCTATAAAGAAGCTGCTTTGAATTTCTTGTTCAGATAATTTGAAACACATGAAAATGATACGTGAGCTCAACGTGATAACTTCCATAGGGGCCTAAATTTCACTTTTTCAATTATGTCTATTCTCTAACACATTGTCTCGATTATTGTATGTAGAAACAGGAGCTTGAATTGCTGTGAATACAACAATAGATCGGAATAAGGCGGGTTATTATGCATCGAGGCTGATGTTGATAAAATGAGTTGTTTTTCTGTTATAGATTTGAGAAATATAAGAATGGTACCAAATAGTTTACGTGTTAACGGCAGAAAATAGAACCCTGAACGCAGCTTTCGCTGTGTTCCGCCATTTTCACGGCACTTGAGCAGTCGAATCTTCGAAATCTATAGTCTTTTCAGCAATCTGATTGGATGAATCCTTAGTCAAAAAATGCCCTGGTTTGTCAAAAACATTTTCCACCTTGCTAGGTTAAGCTGGTTAGTGTGAATGCGGTATTAGACTAAGCTTCTATCGAGACTAGAGGGAACACGTTCTTGAATCAGGCTGTTTAAACCAATGGTGATTTTTTTGAATACCTTAAAAAAATATCAAGTAACAAAATCCTGAGAATGAATCTATAACCTACCAATATTGGGCTTACTCCAAAAATGTTCATACACAAGGACAGCAGCAGTGCTTGAGAGAATTGGAACATCTTTCCCTGGTCGAAGCTAAATAAAGAAAGGTCATAATTTGCTACTTGTATTCCTTAATAAGAATCAAATCTTTCAGGCTTGATAATTTGATTTGCAAAAAGAGAACAACTCAACTTTTGGGGTTAAAGTTTGATTTTCAAATTGTATCACGAGAGTTCGTAGAATTCAAAGATATTAAAAAGCAGAATGGAAACTATCTGCGACAACAGCGAAACATAGCACTGTTTGCTGCGACATAGCTATATTCTGTGATAACATGATAACCAATAAGATAGCATAAAACCATAAGAGTCCAAGTTCCTTTCTCTCCTTCCCACAAGACCAAGATGGCTGCGAACAATACAGCCTCAGCTCTATGACTGGTCTCGATTTAGTGCTATGCAGACATAGCGGAAACAAGTGAAACACGATTAGAAACGACGAGGAAACGAGAAGATTGAAATTAGGTATACTGATTATTACGGAGGGAACAGGTCGAGTCCTTCGAGCAATCACTGCGTGTTTCCTACTCGCTTCTGCCCGCTTACTACTCGTTTCAGCCTGTTTTCTTCTCGTTTCAGCTCGTTTCCACCTGTTTCCATTAATATTAAGAA
Organism: Pelagia noctiluca; assembly: GCA_963924455.1. NCBI lineage: Eukaryota > Metazoa > Cnidaria > Scyphozoa > Semaeostomeae > Pelagiidae > Pelagia > Pelagia noctiluca. The sequence continues at coordinate 3,256,022 of OZ004315.1, read as the reverse complement.
ATTACTGCTTTGAATTTGAAATGAGAAACGGCTGTAAAGCTTACCCCATGCTTAACAAGAGTGTGAACGAGGCAGAAGCAACTGCTACCATGAAGCAAATCACCAAACAGAGGTTATTGCACCAATTTGGTAACAGGAATTCTGATGCTTCGAAATAAACAATACTTCATCAATTTTTTTAAAATTTGCCCCTATAATATAATCTTTAAAACATATATACAACAGTTAAAACATTATCAAAAGCTTTAAGGTAAAAAATAATCCTCAGTGCTAGATGTTTTGATGATCTGTAGTCAGAAGTAGAAAATAATCAGAAGTAGTAAACAATCATAAGTTCTTTGATAATATGCAATATGGAGACACAGCCTTCTCAGTCTGTTGGAACATGCTGCCTAACCACGTCAAAATATCTCCTACTTTGGATATTTTTAAGAAACATCTTTAAAACCCATTTTTTTTAAAGTGCTAATAGTTATAGACTCCTTCCTTGAGATACTTTTTAATACTTTAGATGAGATTTAAAAAGAACAAGGTGCTTTAAATCATGTCATTTGTCTCAAGAACCCTTATCCCCTAGAGTCAATTTACAAGTTCATGTCCGGGTTGGTGCCAAACAATAAAATTGTTTGTCATTGTCAGACAACATCTACTCGTGCTAATCCATCCAGGCGCAACGGTATTTCTCTTTGGTTGACTATATCTGTTTCCTAAGTTGCTCGGGATTAGCCTCATTAAACAAAATCTCTCGATCAGGAAGGTCACGACTTCTCCCACCCACCCTGTCCCTCTTTCTTTTGGTTTTTCAGTATTTTAGTTGTTGTTTATTTTAGTTGGACGTTGACCATTCGGTCCTCGACGCAGATGAACCAGCCGGAATTTACGGTGTAATTCGGTATCACCGATGATAAAATTATCCTTTGCTCAAGCAACATGGGTTGACCGGTTTGCCAAATAGCCCAGTTTCTTGAGAAACAAATAACCATTATTTAGGATTTTAACCAAGAGAGGACAAATCTAGGTTTTGAACTAGTAATGACCTTCAACTTATGTGGTTGTGAAAAGCAGTAAGATAATTTCTATTTGTTTGTATGTGCGCTCTAAACATTTAAATGTTATCATCATTATTATAATCTTTACTTATCTATATACATTTAACACCTAGCTCTAGCTCTAAGGATTGTTTTTTAAATAAAAAAACTTTTGCTAATTTTCCAACTGTTTAAATTTTCTAGGGTCATTTCGTCATTTGTTTCACAAGTAGTCTTAAGCGAGGCTTTTCGAATCATGCCCACTGCATTTGCATGGAGCTGCGTAGAAGTGGAAAAAGATTGTGGGATAGCGCTGTTGAGGACATCAATTAAGTACTTCATATTACATATTACATATTTCACAAGAAGTTTAACAAGAGACCGCGAAAAATGACGGTTGCACAGAGACCCCAAAAAATGAAGATTGACGAAAAATCACGAAAAATTATTTTACGTGATTTTTGATTGACGATTGGCGAAAATGTGCCTTTTACATTCCCCTTGTTTATTTTGTCAGATATCAGCACTGTCTTTTAATACGTATAGTGAAGTAAGGGCAAAATAGTAAGTAGCTTACCATCTTCTTTCAAGTTTACCCTCCTAGAAACGCTTTCATTTCCATTTGCCTGCAGTGAAAGATGAAATCGTTGAAAATAGATAATTCATGATTTCTTTAGCCCCAAAGATGGTCTTACCGCTTTTGCGAATTTCATATTGCTGTTTGTAATCTTTTAATTATTGACATGCATTACAAACTAATTGGCCTAAAAACGTTTTAGTCACGGCCCTCTGAAAAGCAGTTCTTTGTTGATTGAGGCCGAATAAAAACCAGTTTTAACCGTAATTTAGCTTACCTTGACTGAGTTTTCAGCAGAACTTTGTTGGGAAAGCATGTTTATATAATACAATGCACCAGAGCCTCTAGAATGCGGTTCGGCTAAAAGAAATCAGTAGAAATTATCTGAATTTCTTACGGAAGGCATGGAGCCTACCTCTTTAATCCTTTATTCCTTCTCTCCTCTTTATTTTGTTGGTGATAACCTTTATTTGGTTTTAGATTACTATGGAAGTACACCATAATGAAATACAACTTTTCATCCTTCTACGATCATTTTATGAACTGCAGATAAACAAGTTGGTCTTAAACTTGAGGAGTTGGTCTTAACAAGTAGGTCTTAATAAGTTGGCCTTAGCAAGTTTCTCTAAAACTTAAGGAGCTGGTCATAATAAAATGGTTTTAACAAGTTGGTCTTGAACTCGAGGAGTTGGTCTTAGCAAGTTGGTCTTAACAAGTTGGTCTTAAACCTTAGGAGTGGGTCTTAGCAAGTGGGTCTTTACAAGTTGGTCTTCAACTTTTTTCAATATTAAAAACAAATTTAATGACTCGGATGCAAAACTTACCTTCGTCGTTCTCAACATCATTTTCATGACTTGCTTTACAGCACACTCTCTAAATTAGAAAATAAAATTTACTTGATTACTAAGTATCTAATACCAAAACAGAGCGTGAAACATTTTCATAGGATGAAAGAAAAGAAGCAACTAATCGAATGATAATACTATTAAAACTCAAACCATCATCCAAATCTTGCAGAAAATAGCGATGTAAAAAAAACAACAGCTAAATTCCAAAAAAACGTTTCGAAATTTCTTCTTCAGTTTGATTATCCTAAATTTGGAAAAAGATCTTCTAATAATAATACTAACTATTTATTAAAATATATTCCACAGCACAACTAAACAGATTTTTTCAAAGTCAATCTGAAAATCATTTATTTATTGAAATAAGTCAAGGAAGTGTTTTTCTAATCTTCATGTGAACGTTTCTACTCCATGGACGAACGTAGGAAGCATCTCATAGGGGGGGGAGGTGTGATCACGACGCTTCAACGAAACTTTATTCGTTGAGAGATAATTTCTGAAAGCAAAAAGGTGCCTCTGGTGCCCCCAGTTTCCACGTCCCTGGCGTTCTCCCTCATCAGTCTATGAACTAATGAAATATTATAAGTGTGAAGTATCCTCAAGAATGATATCAGGAATATATCCTATGCGTCAATCGAAGAAACCCTAATGAAACCTCCATTATTCAGAATTCAACAAGTGTAAGAACCCTTCAATACTTAGTTGGAGTTTCTTATGAGAAAAAAGCGAGTCACAAATCTTAATGTACAACAAACGTGAATGATTTCCATTGAGAAGCCTTATAAGTGTATAGGTATAGTCAGAAGGATTTCAAGGAGTAGATCATATTTCAGCAAACTTCTTACCCCACTATTGCGCAGAATGAACTCAAACATCATTTGTAAGGGAAGGATGGTAAAATTTGCAAAAAGACTGATGGTTATTGCCAACCAACTCAAGTCCCAGATTCCGCGATTGTCTTCATTCTAAAATCAAGTGATGTGCTATCAGTAGTAGTATGATATAATCAGGTAAAAATACTAGAGTGTGAAAAGCAGATCCCTTCGAGAAAGGGGTACACGATTTTTTCAAGACTTTAGAGATTTCTATTGATTTCTGAAATTTTCAGAGATTTTTAATTATTTCAAGAAACTCATCAGATGAGCTATGAATTGATAATTTTGATTAAATTAAACATCGCGGAAAAGAGTTTTGTCTGGCAGTGTTTTTGGAATACAAAATATCGGTTTCACTTCTTCCTAGAAGAACACTCTTTAGTGTTTTACACCTCATTGGTTATGGAATACATCATTACAGAAGAATTTATGGTACTTGAACAAACACTCTTTTTTATAAGAGCCAGTACATTCTGGCCGAGGCTCAAGATGTTCTCATTTTGTTATGGTTCTAAAGAAAATGTACAAGCAATTGTTTCTGTTCTTTTCTCAATTGTTCACCATTAAGTTTATGCTTAATGTGCTAGCCTGCCAAAGGTCAGAAGCCTTATTTCTAGAACGTACTAGGGTACGCATGTACGGAGCTTCTAATTGGACATCCCTTCGGATGGAGGACGGAGCTGTGTTTTGTTTCATCAACACCTTAGAGGCCACCGCCAGATGTTGACAACACGAACGTGATTAACTTCAGCTGCACATAGCAGACTGCTAAAGCCATTGGGCCACTCACTCCACAATCGCTCTTCGGTGCTTTTGTACAATGTGTCCTTATAAACAAGCAAATGGAGTTATGGTTATACCTTGAGTGCTGGCATCTGCAAGTATGAAGAAATAACACACATGTACCCAAGCAAGCTTACAAAACAGCAGGTCAGTCGCTGAAAGAGAATTTCATGTAAGTATTAAGTAATAATAAGATAATAAAATAATAAGTAAGTATTAATATGCCATTTCGAATCAAATTACAAGAATAAGCAAATAAGATAAGATTGAAGATGAAATTGGACATGTTACAGAAATACAAATAATATATTGATAAAAACACCATAAGATCAAATTGACTTGAGTATCAAAAACCCCTCTAGCTACGGTGGCAGGGAGGATTAATGGTCTGGAAAATGGTTTTCTTACTTAATGAAAATGGTTTTCGTAGTTTTCTTACTTAATAAAGCTGGTTTTCTTACTTAATGAAAATGGTTTTCTTACTTAATTGAAAATGTTTTTCCTACTTAATGAAAATGGTTTTCTTTCTTAATGAAAATGGTTTTCTCACGTAATGAAAATGGTTTTCTTACTTAATGAAAATAGTGCTCTTGATGCTTCGTGTTCATTCATTTTGAGATGCTTCCTACCTTTCAGGTAACAGCCAACAGAATAGGAACAAATATAACTGGTTGAGAATGTATTTACTCGAATGGTATCAATATCAAACTATATGAAGACACGAAGTTAAAATCCTATTTCATGACTTGAAAAGTCTTGGTTCACCTGAATGCTTGATAAACAACTTCGACCAGGTTTGGCGAAAATAGAAATCCACAGATGATAGTCAAGAAATCCTTCGAACAGAGTCTAAAATTTGAAAGAAAAAAATTGATATTCAATTTAATTGGCTTATAATACAAAGCTAGGGACCTCTGTGCAGTACAGTGGATGATGTTCCGTATAGCGGGAGGATATCATCAGTGCTGTGGAGGAAATACAGTACTCCGAGGGGTTTTCATTCAGTACTGTTGGGGATACCATGAGTACATTGAAGGATGTTCATTACTGTTGGGGATGTTCCCTACTGTGGGTGAAGACAATCAGTACTGTTGAGGGATAACATTGGAACTATGTATATTATCCCCACAGTACTGATGATACCCCAACCACAGTGCAGAACAACAAAGGGTTTATTATACGGAGAAAAAAATATTCCAATGACTAACTCCTATATCTGAACAAGTCTGTTTCCTGGCTTCCAACTCATTAAGGGAAGTACAAATGAAAGCTAACTGTGATCATAATTCAATTCAATAATACTCAGGACGTCAATGAGAAATTAAAGCACAGCTGTTTAATAATGGAGAGAAATAATGATCAAATGTTTAAAATAAGGTAAAAATTACGTCCAGGCAATCCTGAAAAGAAATTATGCAAAAATATCTATAAACCTGTAAGATTGATATTCTTGGGGTTTTCGTAGCTGGCAACTCACAATCAACCTGTTGAAGAACGATTTTTTCCTTCAAAATTTGGAAGAAAAAGTTTTACCTTTTGTCAGATATTTTCCGTTCTAACATTTCAAATTACAAATATTTAAAGTGGAAAAAACCAATAAAAAACGTGTTCCATATAAGAGATGGATTAGAATAGAACTACTCCAAACTAACTACACAATCAAACAGTTATCGAAGCCTGAACTTTCATCAAATAATATAAGAAGCGTGTTAGTAAAACTATGAAAGTAAAGAGTAGTTGCATGTACCCTAGTCTGTATAGAATTGAAGTTGCTTGATTTTGATAGGTTATTACTTAACTTTCTTCGTAATGTTTTGAATTATGCACAAAGGACCCGTTGAAAAGCCAGATTGATCGATTGAGGCAACTACGCCTACTATCTTAGGCGACCGTCCACTGAATAGGTAGACCGATGGAGCAGTGGAAACAGGGTCCTTCCCATCAATATGCACACATCTTGACTGCTTTGACCTTTTTGCCGGGAGTTACAGAGAATTAGCAATCTTCGCTCTATAAATGACAGGTTTGAAGGTAGGCTCAACCCCAAGACCCTTTGAGCAAGGGTTTAGTGATCTAACCCTTCGACCATCCTCACCATAATCATTTTTGACTCGAGTACTGGTACTGATGAACGAGCTGCTTAAAGATACAATGTTTGTTGGTAAAAACATTAAGCGAAAGGAACACAAAGACAATACCCACCCTCGTGTGCTCTCCGACTGCAAGCCAATCGTTCAAGCTGAAATACCTTTATGGAGATACGAGAATAAAAACATTGAGAAAACGCCACAGAAGTTAACACAGTACAATAAATATCTAACACGGAAAATAACGCTAGCAACACCCAAGGAAACGTCTGTACAGTACTGTGGAGGGTATCTGGAGGATGTTCTGTACTGTGAAGGATACCATCAGGGCTGTGAAGGATACCATCAGTGCTGTGGAAGGATACCATCAGTGCTGTGTGAGGATACCATCAGTGTTGTGGGGGTGATGTTTAGTACTATGGAGGTAATACCCTCAGTGCTATTGACATTCATCCACAGTAGTGAATATCCGCAATGATACTGATGGTATCCTCCCACAGTACTGATGGTTTCCCTCCACAGTACTGCACAACCGTCCCTAAGGTTGACCAAACCAACACCACAATATTTTTCTGCGAATATTGGGTTCAGTTTGAGCAAATATGGTATTTTCATTAGTAAGGCTCACCAGGAATCTTCCGTTTGACAATCGACAATTGTAATCTGCTTCAGGAACCACTCTGGCGATGAACCACTACCATCATGCCAAAGTTCGATTTTCCTTATCTCTCCTAGACTGTCTGGAAAGCTGAAACATTCAAGCATTAGTTAATTCTGCTTTGTATGTAAACAGTATGTCATTCGCGAAAGGCGAACAAAGGTGGTAAAGTATCTTTTCTCCCATTCCTATTCTAATTTCGTAACATTAAGAATATCTCGTAACTACAAAACTTGAAGGCTAATTTCCGTGAAATAGAATTTTAAAAATATTCAACCAGTCCTTTCTTTACAAAATTTTGTTTTATGTGGTAAATTTTCAAAAAATTGTCATTCTAAAAATACCAGCTAACGTTCAAGCATTTTTTCTGAGTCACCCTTGTGATGATATGTATTACATGAAGTACTAAGCAGTGTACTTTGGACTTTGTAGAAGGAGATGGAAGACGTTTTGCGTGTAGCTGATTGACAATGGCCTTCTCTTTCTATCATTCATGTCTAACACCGCCAGTAGATGGTATTATAACCCAGCATATAACCAACGACTTTTAAGCAAAGCTACATTCATAAGCAAACCTTAAGATAAGACAACAATTTGAGAACAAAAACTTGTTTATAAGCAACGCCTTACCTTACAATAACACAGTCTGTTGCTCCCCTTTGGAAGAGGCTGACGTCGTGACACGTCAACTCCCTTATTTGTGAATATCCTTCTTCGCCATGAAACACCACAGACACCTATAGAACAATTACACCACTTAGGCCTTAAGACTTGAGAAGAAGTAGAACTGGCATTATCTCCATTCATTTTCCAATCCTGCTTCTTCTCGAGTTTAGTTCTCAACCTTGTCCAGTCACTATTCCCGCATTTTTACTAGTAATATGCTTCTCTTCTTAAATTTAGAAATATGCTTCTTTCAGTGCCAGTTGGTAGAATATATCATCTATTGAATTAGAATATTGACAGTAAGCAATAATCTAAGTAACTGCAAGAGGTACGTCTACAGATCCACTCGTTAGGGAGAGGATAGATAAGGCTATGAAGCACAGCTCCACTCGTAAGTGATTAGGGAGGGAATAAGGTAGACTCTCTGGAATAAAAAATTCTGTCTATAAACTATGGATACACTACAAACTCGACAAAAAAGGAATTATTTAGCCATTATTATTTCTTTTCAATATTCTGAATCAACAGATGGTATATTCTACCAAATGACAATGACTCAAACATCATTCTAAATTTTAGTAGAGTAGTTAGAATGTCTACAGTACGAATATACACTAGTTAGAACGAGGACCCACTGATCCAGTGGTGGAACTGCCATGGTCTTTCAGGTGCTGAATCAATGTATAAACAAGCTGGATTGATTGTCTTTAATCCTGTTTCAACTGAAAATACCAGTGTAATGTAGACAAAAACAAAAAGGCCTAGTCTCCATAGTTTATTCACTGACATTGTGCCAGCAGTCTATGATATTCTTTTCTAACAAGTGTATTTCATACGATGTAGAAATATATCTTAAGTTGATGACAAATATAAGTATCATGGGTATCACAGCCTACAAAGGGGTAGACTTGAAAGAGTTGACTTACTCGAGCCGATGTTCCAGCACCAACAGAGCAGCCAGTCTCACAAATTACGAGGTATCTATGAAATTCAAGAAACAGTTTAGGTATACATATTAGATGTACAACAAGTAGATACATATTAAGTGTACAACAATCAAGTCAACCCGTATATCACTCTATCCAGGACAATAACGTAAGCCATTATTAAAGCTAGATTCGGCTAGGTGATTTCCAGAGGGATGTGGAACAAATGGTAGCGTTTGAAATAGAAGGCCCCATCTACTAGATAATGTAGTGATGTAGTGCATGCCATCGTACTCGCTCTGGAAATAAGGCCTCTTGTGGCCTTTTGTGTAGCACGTTAAAAAAACTCGCTCACTCAAAAACAGGGAGCATTTAACATACTAGGGCCTCATTTGTAATTATCAACAGTAATGAAATGCATATTACAGTACTCCTGCTGGAAATAAGAACTACTGTGGCCTTTCCTAGTCTAGCAGGTTCAATATAAACTCAAAACCCACTTGTAGATCGAAATAGTCAGTTTGTCGGGAAATTTTCTTATATTATCAGGAAATATATTAATCATTAAAAGCAATAAATATATTTTTATTATAAAAGCTAAATCTATACTTGTAGTATAGGTGTAATGATAATGATATTTCAGATTTTCCTTTCAAACGGACATACAGCTCACATCACACACAAATTGTAAGTGTTCCTCGCATCGGTTTGAAATTGGCAGACTTAAAATGCCTTAAAATCATCAGCATTTTTCGAATGTGCATTCCTGTGTCAGAGGTCGGTTTATTAGATGTCTAAGAAAAACGTTTGTCGGAAAGTTTCATCCTTGCTCTGCCTCACAAATTCTCTACCTACACCACTACCCACCCAAATATCGAGTAACATTTGAAGATAAAATAATTCCTCACTTGAATAAATCAGCAGGGTGGTTATCAGGAAGATTTGTAATCGCCGTCCTGGGTTTCGTCCTTCTTTCGATGTTGAGAAAGTAGAGAAGCAGCAGGCAATAAATCGCAGTTATCACCAGGATCGATATGAGAACAATCGAAGCATCGTTGAATCTGCAATAGATGATTGCTGACAAGTAATTGGAAGGGATAATAGGGCACTGCTAGAATGCGATAAAGCCTGCGATAGAGCCTTTGTTAAGGGTAAATAACTATGAGGGGTGAGGCTTCATAGCCCACTTTCTAGTTGATTCTATCAAATTGGATTGATATAATGCATCACTTTAAGCATCGATTGGTTCGTTGCTTGCCATAGAATCCTTAGACGGCATTTCAAATAATTCAATGTACTCGGGGGCACATTTGCGTTGGCCTAATACGGAAGATTTGATTAGAAAGTGGTCCATTACACTTGGCATTTTAACTTGCTATCATAAGAACACTTGTCTTTGATTTCATCTGTTTCTTACTTTTGAAGTGATTATTCACTGACCTACCGCTCCCTATCCTTCTTAATGATACTTCTCAAATGCCTTTAAGGGGAAGTGCTTTACGTTATTGAGCTCGTCTTTTGTTTATATCAAATATGTTTGAAAAATATTTCTGCCTGGTGTTTCATATTAGAATTGTTATTCTTAGAGAAAAAGCCTTAATATGATATAAATAAACCAGTTTACTTAAAACCTACTACCATAACACCAAACATTTAAGAAGCTTTCAGAACTGAACCAATACTCAATGAAATATTTGAAATTGAAAAGTATTACTAAGCTAGAAAATAGTAAATTTCAGAACTGAACCAATACTCAATGAAACATTTGAAATTGAAAAGTATTACTAAGCTAGAAAATAGTAAATTTCAGAACTGAACCAATACTCAATGAAATATTTGAAATTGAAAAGTATTACTAAGCTAGAAAATAGTAAATTTCAGAACTGAACCAATACTCAATGAAATATTTGAAATTGAAAAGTATTACTAAGCTAGAAAATAGTAAATTTCAGAACTGAACCCATAATGTCATGAAATATTTGAAATTGAGAAGTATTACAAAGCTTGTAAGTAGTAAAATTGAGAAACCCACTTTTACATGATTTAAATTTTGGAATACATTCCTAGCATCAATCAACAATTAGACATACGCAAGGTTAGGATCATGAGACGATATTGCACATTGTCTGTATCTACAGGCTATGACCTAACAACGGCCTTCTTACTTTCCATTGTACATTTTCATGACGAATACGTCAACTAGACTTAATATATCATCCGAAGTTTATCGATGAATTAGCTAGATAGCTTAAACTCAAAACCAGTTTGAGCAACCTCTTAGTGGTGATAGTCTCGTTTACATATGAATTCGGGAGAATGAATCTGTTGAAATGAATTACTTAATTTTGGCTATATTTGTCGTACCACTATGTATAATATGTCATTTGAATGCTCTTTTAACACTGATTCTAAATCTCTTATTGAAATAATCATATCCAGCTTGCTTAAAAGTAAAAGAAAAGCATTTCAATTATTTGATGCTTGTTCACGCCCAATTGTCAAATCAAAAATCCAAATTGCTTTGACCAAAATATAAATTAGCTATTCATGTATCATTGGCGGAGTTTTCAACTTGGGACACCCATGAGATCATGTAGAAAAAACCGTTTAAATCATGGAAGTCATTAGTAAAAAGACATCCAAGACTATGAGGTTTAAAGCTTGGTCCCACTTGACATGGAATGACTCTTAACCTCCCAATATGGCCACCAACGACTTCATTTCCGAACGACAGATGCTCGGCCCAGTCTTCATTTCGAGATCAAAGCTAGTAATACTAATAAGACTATACAGCCTGTCACAAAAGCAAATCCACAAGGAAACTTACTCGTTGAATATCAGATGGCTTTGCACATTGAGTGTGCTTGTCAGATATTCAATATGGCCACCAAAAGACGTCATATGGTTGCATCTAGAAAATCGAAACCGAGTTATGAAACATTTTCCTACACATCCCGAGAGGATCAGTAGATCTAAATTTAATATTCTAAAAGGGGCTAGAAAGGGGTAAATTTGAAACTTGAATTTGCTTTTTTATCGACTGGGAAAGCGGGGTAGGATATCTCGGGACTTGGCTTTGGGAATGAAACAGTAAATTGACATTGGGATTGTTAAACACGTCAATATTGGGAATTTCTCTATTTTCCCCATTGAGACAGGGATTTTTTATCATTTCAGTGTTGGGAATCAGAGATAATACCTCCTTCAAGACCCTCCTAAAAGTGAAAATAAAATGAGCTCTGCACCCAGAAAAACATTTTGGCCAGAGCTGCACAAAAATTTCTCTCTCTTGGAACCTGCGACAGCAAACACAAAAGTATACCCCAATGAAGATCTAGAAGTGGTCTAGTTGAATTTCATAAGTAATAAAACGGTTATTTCAGATAAGATCTTATTTCCTCAATTTTAGATTCATAAGAAACCAACTTACCTACAAATTAAGTTGCTGGTACTAGATGTTTTGGAGGCATGGCACCCATCACTACTCCATAATTCTTTGTGAGAATCCCAGAACAGACAGCGGGCAGAGTGGAGTGAGATATTATACTTAAACCAAGGCAAATTTCGTTTCTGCAAAAAAATTGTAAATGATTTATATGTTTAATTTATGTGTGTGTTGTTTATGTATTAGTATATCTAATTTGAGTGAAGCAACATGGCTGTTCGATAATCCTATCAAAGTTTATAGAAGAAGATGTTCAGGAAATCTATTGTTTTTTCACATTTGGTGTTGAACATCACCTAAAAGAACGTATGCCTTATCCTCTCCTTTGATTGTTAAATGTACATCTACATATTGCCTAAAATATGATGGTAAATAAAAGATTTACAAAAGTAACAAAACGATTTGGATAGGGAACAAAAGGAATGTTTTGATCTATTTCCTCAATCGTGATCTTGTTGGCTAAAACAACAATAGCAAAACAGTACACTGTGCACTCTTCAAAAACTCCTCAGAAAAAAACCTTTAAAATTTGGTAAAATAGTATTTGGTATATTCTGTCTGATGAGTGTGCAAGCACGAGACTAAGAGTCCTTATTGAGTGTAGATTCTATTTTACTATAGAATTATATTCTATAGAATTAAATATTTTGGGTCTAAAAAGCAGAAAAAGAAAAATCACAGATTTAGGTTGATATATTAGTCACCGGTGCAATAACCAAGTGGTGTTTTTTAAATAAATAGTTTTGTAAATAAATGGTAAAAGGACTTTTTGGCTCAGGGTCAATATTCAGGGTCTCAAAAGCATACAGGACAGCGTGACATGGACCATCCAACACGCATGATGAGAGGAGCCCCTTAGCAAATAGGTTTAAGAGGCTTAGGGCCTGTTTACTTCAAATGCCGGACCCGAGGCTAGCAAGTGATATTTCACCCTCCTATAAAATACCATTGAAATCTCAGTTTGCGTGTATATGGAAAAAACACTTCACTACACACTAACGTTATGGTGTAACTTTACTTCTCAGGAGGTGAAGTTTCACTCAGGTGAAGTGAAGTTTTTCCATATAAACGCAAAACTACTGGTGACTTTCAGACTTTTAAACCCGGCATGAAAATCCCATATAAACAGAGTTTGAAATGCACTTCGCTTGTCAGCCCAGGGTCTGGTGGTTGAGGTGTTTTGCTCATACAAACAGGCCCTTGGAAAACGAAATTGAGACGTCAAAGAAATACTGACCTTTTTCACTTTTCTTCCTAAGGGCTGCATGAAAACTCCAATAAAAATTTCAGAGACATCTGAAAAAAAACTCACAAAATTCACTATGAAATTAGTGAAAAGAAATCAATCTCAGTCGAGCTTTCTCCCTGATTAAATTACTTGAAATAGTAATGCATATGAGGTATTTAACACAAACCAGTGCTGAAGAATCAGGCAAAAATATGTAGAGTTAAAAATCGCCCTGAGGACAGTTCTGAGGAGGAATTACAGCACTGCAAATGGGGGCTGTTCAGTACTGTGGAGGGTGCTCAGTACTGTGGAGGGTGTTCAGTACTGTGGGGGATAACTTCAGTACTGTGGAGGTAATACCCACAGTGCTAATGATATCCTAAACAGTAAAGGTTTATCCTTCACAAAACTGATAGTATTCCTCCATAGTATTGAACATCTTCCACAGTATTAATGGTATCCCTTCACATGACGGATAGTATCCCCCACTGTGAGCAATCTCCAATGTACTTATCCTCCACAGTACTGATGATCATCCACAGTACTGAACACCCTCTACAGTACTGAATAGACTTTCTGCAGAGTGGTTATTCAACGTCCCTGCACTTCATCCATTATCTTCCCACGATATTCTGAAGAAACAAAAACAACGCACGTGAACAAACCGAGGAGAACAATTCGGCACCAAGTCTTACCTGGCATAGGCGAGTAAGTGATCGACGCTGTCTTCTCCTCAAACGTGAGTGAGTCGTTAAACAGAATCTTGGTCGGGGCTTTATCAAATCTAAAATGATAAATATGTGAGTAAAGGGTTGCCCAAAAAGTAGCCTGAAATTGAATAATTGATTGAAAATATTTCTTATAACCAAGTTTTTCAAGATCTCCCCAGATGGGGTTGAAGATCTTGTGTAAATCCGTATTTGGCCTACGAGGCTTCCTGTATCAAGGAACATGAGGACCTAACGCAGATTGAACAGAAAATGGCGTCCCTAGGCATTTCTTCTTCAACTTTGAACGCTCAGTTCAAATTAGGAAAATCATTTTCTCTCTAGTTGTTTTTGTTATAACACCAGTTACTTGCTTAAATGGTATAATATCAAGAATAAGAATATTAAGAAGCTTTTTAAACCTGGCTGATTATGAGTTAGTAATTGATCATAGGCAAATCCTTACTGCATCGGCAAGTACTGTTAGAATTGCGTTTGCCATTATATGTCGTATTTTTGTGGAATTTCTTCAATATGCACGTAGAAATATAAAAAAATTATTCATGACCCCGGAAAGCAACATATTTTTCCCACACATGGCTCGACATGTTCGATAAAACGTATGAAGACGTAGATAGTAGAATACTGATACCTTAACAATGCTTTGAGCTGGTAGTTCTCGTTGCCCTCAGCGGCATCGATTTCTTGAATACGAACGAAAAGGGTAGTTGACTTGTTATGGCAGGAGACGTTGAACTTGTGAATGTTCATCTGTGATACTTGAAGCAGGTGGCTTGTTTCGGTAGTCTAAACGAAATAATGAAAACTCATCAGAAGGGATAAAATTCTAACAGATGTTTCACATATCTAGATTTGTCACTTTTGAGCGTATCTTTCCGTCTTTTGTTCCAAAGTCTTAAGTAAGGGATGGTCTAGAAACTGGAACAACAGCAATTTAATCCTTAATTGCTTCTAAAGTAGGAAACTGGAAAAGCAGAATGAAAGTGCACACTAACAAAAGAAAATGAAGAATCACATTAAGACACGTGACTGATTGGCTAATTGAGCAGAATAAGCAAATTGAACAATATTCTGGTAATCTTCTAACAAAACAACAGACTCGAAAGCCTTCCAAAATTTCTGCTTTCTGGGCTTGCAGACTAAACAGAAATTCTTACTTTCACGCATTTGGAAAGTCTGCCGTTTTCAAAATTATCATTCGTTTGGCTTTTAGTTTTTACGCATCTCTGTTAAACAAATTTTTGACTGGTAAACGTAAAATATTGCAAATAAAGAGATTTTTCTCAAGACCGTGTAGCGTCGATTGTAGACAGTCGAAGAAGCCAGCATTTTTGCAAGCCAGCTTTTAAAGAAAAGTAATTCTATAAGGATATTTTCAAATGGCGAGCACAACGACAAACAACAAAAGATAAAAAAAAATGAATGCAAACCTGGGATTTATTAATTGGAAGGTTAATCGTAACAGGGTTGATCAGATTCGACACTTTTATTTCCTTTCCAGCCGAGGTTTCTAAGACAACATTTACAACTTTGCTGTCAATCTGCAAAGAAATAAGGAGTGTAAATAATCACATATAGGAGAAATTACTTCACAATGCATTTCATTCACCTATCATATGCCTAAGATGATTATTGATAAATCGAAATATGTACTTGCAGAAATTGCTATTTTTCTGAAAAATCTCTCAAGTGTTCTGCCGATAAGATAATATGTGAATTAATTGGCAAATGAAACAACAACAAAATTTAACCATGTAGAAATCAACCTACCGCTCAATCGACAGTTTTTGAGTAATACATTTTCCATACATAGTCCACCTATACCGTATCAAAATAAATAAAATGGACCACTCGAGCTCAAGTCAACCACATCTTTTACAATGGTTAAATTACTACACATGTCTTTTTTTAAAGTAAATAATTCATAAGCAAGTCAGTACTTGGCAAGGGAAAAGGTGAAGCTAATTCGGTAAAGGGTCGTCCTTTTTCTACTTTATATACTAGCTTATTTTAAGTTCGTAATAATTGAGTTGATAAAAGGACTCTTAAAATACTAGTTGCTTTTCATACTTAAAATGCTAGTGAGCCTGACATTAGTAAACTTTATTCACCTTTCCTAGTCTATTTCCAAAAAAACTAGCAAAACGCTCAGCGATTGCCGTACATCACTATCTTATTTACTTAATTAATATTGAGCTTGATACATTAATCAGCTGCAGTATATTCACCTTTTCTAGCCTACTTAAAAAATACCCATGAATAAATAGTTAAGCAATTGTTAGGCAACTTGGAAACTAGAATTTAGCATCTAGCTAGGCAACTTCAGTATTTAACCCGAGCTGAACTTGCTTATAAAGAAATGCACGTAATTTCCTTTGAAAAGTCAACACAATTGGACCCCAGGGTTATATAGCATAAAATTGTTGTATGTATATTGTAAAGACCGCACCACCTGTATGAGGCTGAGTAGAACACGGACGAGAAGGAGACCGAAGATGGCGGCCATTAAAAAGGGGGGAAAGCGAACATTATTTGGACTGAGGACATTTTACAAGTGCCCTGTAACGATTAGACTAGTTTGTGATTGAAAACATGCTGTGTTACGTTTCAAGCTTGGTTCTTTCTGTTAACGTACTACAGACATGTGGGGTTTTTATCGAGAAACAATTGTACGAGTTTTTCGTCAAATCCCATATAAGTGGGTATCAAATCTGAAAAACAGCTTTGAAAGAAGTGTTATCATTATAACGGGCCTCAGATGAGTTCTTCATGATTTTGAAAAATATCTACGTGTATATAGGCCTCTTTGCACTGTTTCATTTATATCATAAGACACCATTTTAGAGAAATCAGTAAGTAGATCATGTACCTCAGCTGCCTCTACCACAGAATCTCAAGAAAAAATACTTTGCTCACCCTGACAGTATTTCTCTTCCATGTAAAAGGACTCTTCGCATAGACAGTCATGCGGGAAGTTGTGAATTTCGTAGAGAGATCTTCAAACGAGTTTCGCAAGGTAGTTGGCATGATGAAAGAACACCCAGCAATACTCAATATGGAAGAATTCATTTTCTTATGGTATGACGTCAGCGTTGATGAAAAGCTGGTCTCCAGTTTCAAAGGTGATCCAGAGCCATCATGGAGTTTTTTCGACTAAAGAGAAATATCGTCAAGTTAACAACGATTCAATACGGTGAAGGAAAAGAAAATGTGCACATATTCAAATATCTTCGGAGAATTACGGCTTTTCTCCCGGGGTTTTGCTATGATACGAGCAAACGCAAAACATTGATTGGTTGTAAAAAATCTTGAGTTAATCTTTTTTTAGGTTTATTATGCTAGTGTGAGTGCAAGTATATTCTAACCCAGGTTCGCAAGCTCCAAATCAAACCTAATCCTTAGATTTTTGAAGAGTAAGTACAACTAATACCATCTCCCCACTGACATGGTTAACCCAGCTCTTTGTTTATTCTACTTTCTTTTACGGCCAATCAAGAGCATTCAAAATATCGAATCAACCAATGAATCTGTGTCTTAAAAACCTGGCTTAGTTTAAGTTGGTTTAACAGCCAGGGTGAAAGTTGTATAAAAAAGATCAGGCCTTCGGAAGTCTAACCAAACAGGAGTTTAATCATGTGATCTAGCCTTAGTGAGCCTTCAATCCTCTACAATCCTCTACAATCATTAATTCTCAGACTATATCTACAGATCGTCAATAAACCGTCTCCCCTCTCCCCCAAATCAATATTATTCATCAATTTACAAAGTGTCTTGCAACGTTTTCAATGGTCTCACAAACCTACAATCAACATTGGTTTGGGGGCAGAAGGAGCTGGATTGTTTATTAAAAAACTAAAGTAAAATACAACTGTTGAAAACTTCTAAATCTCCGATATCAAAATCCTTGTCAGATCTAAATCTTAATAAATCATGTTTGAAATATTGTCAAAGTTTCATCAGTGTCTCAAGCCCTATTGTCAAGGATTATAGTTCCTTTCAGACTGGTTCATATACAGGCTGCTTCAGGCATAGTAAAAAGGGCCATAAGTGGCACATGAAAGTATAAGAAATATTTTAAAGAAGGCAACTCACTTTCACAAAAGTTTCTTGAATGAATAGGATATCAAGCACTGAACTTCGTAAGCTCTTTGTGTTTGGGTTCACGTTACTTACAAGTCTAAAATAAAAACAAGCAACTTCAAATTTATCAACATTATATTTGACAATGAACTAGGTAATTTTTTGAACGTAGAGTATAATATGCAATGGCTATCTGGTTTCGGTATGCTCAACTCGAATAAGCATCCCACTGAAAAGGTGCCTACCTCCATTACCTTATTCAAGGTTTTAAGGAATTTTCTTTTTAAAGGGGGTTATTAGAAAAATATTTTTAACTAAGAAAGGGGGCTTAAAAGACAAATTACGGAACAAGATAATTTATGCCATTTTAAGCCAATAAAATTCCATAATTTCAAAATTGGTAAAAATTCATTTCCTTACATTGTTGATTCCAACAAAGTCGAAGTTACTTGGAAAATTTCTTTCAGTAATTGAGTCGACAGAGCAGCCTCGAGATCGATCCAGCGCCTCAGTAAAACAGCTGAAAGTTGCACGGATTTAAGTGAAACCTGTAGAAGGTAAATTTGAAATGTATTTAAGTAGTGGCAATACAAAATAAGGGCCTTTAATGATTAGGAAAGGCCTAGCATCTACATCTACATTTATGAACATAATTAGTAAAGCCCAAATGGGCATCACAATGATGAGGCAGTTCCATCGTACGCAAGAGTCAGCACGAATGTGTCATGGCCATTGGAAGGACATGGGTCCGAGGGGAAGGTTGGGCTTGAAAGGGGACGGTTGTCACGATATAAGGGCAACTCTTGCAGACAATGGAAAGGTCCTAAGTAAATTTAAAAGAGCAAGGAACCAATGCGTTAGGCTAGAGCGCTAACCTATGGAGGAGAAGCATATCCAAATTGCAGTAGCCCATTTATGAAAATATACTTTTAACTTGAAGATGTCCATGATCGATGCACGGATAACTTAAGCGCTTTCTGCCATTTCTAAATCTACGTTCAACATATTTTAATTGTATATAGTTACATTACCACATCTCTTATGTCCCCCGCTATACGGAACTTCAGACCAGAGGGCCAACCTTGAAAAAAAAGCGCCAGTCCGCTCTTTCTAGTGAGGAAAGCATTTGCTGACTGGCTCATGGTGAGCAATAAGATCCCAGACTAAAGGCCTGGTGGAAGCATATTAAGACTGTGGTGACCACCTAATGATAAAACATCCCAACCTGCTTAACGATGTCTTGAGAATTCATGTAATAATACATGGCTCAGAAGAAGGACCTAATCCTAAGCAAGAATAAATGCCTCAACTGTCAAACTAATAGAGAGATTCCTAACCTCTTCAAACACTTTTGTAGCATCTCTGATAAGTGTGATGTGCTGGTAGGCCAATTCCTAAAGAGCAAAAGAATGGTATTAGCTATCTCAAAAACTGCAGCAATCATACAAAGTAAGGAGAAAGAAGCTTCGGAAGAAGCAAGATTTGGAAAATCCATCGAGATAACTATTATGAATGAAAATTGCCTGGGCAGGACTCAATTGAAAGTGGAGTGCCCTCATTGCACAGAGGTAGATCTGATGGGTGTCAGACGCAAAGCTTAAGTTATAATGTTTCGCTCTGTTTCAGATTTTCCAACCGTTCTTCAATTCTGTATTGATCAATCATGTTGCCAGTTTTCCTCGCCATCCTCAAGAATGCGTGCAGAAATATGCGCAGCAGTAAATTAACTCGTTGCGGAGGCTATGGCCTCAATCTGATGCTCTCCAAAAGGACTAATGGCATCACAAATAAAAACACTCACCTCATCTACCAGTTTGTAGGCTTCAAGGTTTGCCAAAAGACTTGCTCGAATTCGCTGACGGAGTTGAAACTTTGAGCTCATTTTAGTGACACGGGAAAGTCTGTAAAATCAATCAGCCTTTTCGTTAAGTAACTTTTAGCATGTGGTTGGGGGTACCCCTGTCATTGGGGGCTAGAATTTTTCCACCGTATCCCTATGTGACGTAAGAGTCGACTAAAAGGGTTGGCGTCGGGAAGGACATCCGATCATAAAGCTTTGCTCCACAACAAAAATCATGGAAACGTTTTAAGGGAAATCCATGGAATGTTCAACCCCTGCTAGCAGGGAAAACGGCTGGAATATAAATTCTGTTCGTGGGTGTTTGTGAAAAGTAAATTTGATAGATATTGGGTCACAGCCTTCAAAATACACGAATTGCACAAGATTGCTTTTCTGGCTCTACAAATAGCCAGCCTTGGCTTTTCTTAGGGTGTTCTTGGCTTTTTGCAAAATTTGAGGCTCGTGTTCTTATAGAATTGTGTATATAAAAGAAAAAGATTGTAAATGTAATGGAATGAATGAAATATACCTGTTGAGGGAGTTGGCGTACGTTGAAGCCAAAATGATAGCAGAATTAATATCTGAAATCGCTCCGTACAGCTTGAGAGACGAATGACGACCAAATGTCCAGTTATACCTTCAAAATGAATAGAAATCTATTAAGGGTGAGGCTACATACCAAATACAGTAAATTCTATATTCACCCCCTAAGGGGCTTATTATAAGGAGATCTCACAAGAGAGGGGCTTAGTTGAGAGGGGTGCTAAACCTAATCAAATTGAACAACATGTAACACAAAATGCTGCGCGTCATTAATTATTGAAATTTCGCAATATGATAAAACTTCAATACATCGACTAAGCAACGGAAAAGAAACATTTTGAGTATAGTTGCTCCAACATGCCAACGAAGTCGAAACAAGATAGGACAAAAGAATTGACCAGAGTGATGGTTGAAGAAAGGAAACAAAAACGCGTCTTACCATTTTCCTCAGTCAACTATTGTCTCACTCTAATGACATTAAGCACTTTGCCACCAATAATTGCCGATACTAGGGACGTAGAAACCCCACGTACCCCAAATGACGTAGGGTTATTAGGAGCACATCCCCCCTAAGATTTTGCAAAAGACAACAAAGAACCCTTTTTAGTCTCAGAAATTGTCCCTCTTGCTTTATGAAAAAGTGAAACATTGTACCCCAGCCCTGTTCGACATGCTTCCTGCGTTACTGGAAAATACCTTATATGAATTAAAACTTACATTTTCTCCTCAATTGGGGCGCGCTGATCTTTTAATGGCAAGACTTGCAGGTCAATAGGACAAAGGTTAGTCTTGACACCCTCGCTATCCTCTATGTCCAATTCCAACCCAACTGAAAAAACAAATGTTATTCTACTGCCTTTGCATATCCAGACGGTAATTTGTTGATGACAACAAAATAGGATTTCTTTGAATAATAGTAAAACTGCGTAGTTTTACTTTATTTTGGGATATAATAAAACTTTCTAATGGGGATTTGAGAATGTGCAATAGTGAGTTTGATGAATAGGTAACATAGAATTAGGAAGGCTTTCAAAAATGAGATTTCTTTTCAAACTGCATTGGTTGCCTTTATCTTTTTACCATGGGGAACGTTTGTGCAGAAATGTAGAGAGGATATTTCATCAGTTAATTGGATGATGTTTGGTAGCTATTGTGGGGGGATACCATCAGAATTGTGAAAAGTGTTAAGTTATGTGGGGAGATACCATCAGTTTGTATGTAGGTAATATCCGTAGTGCTAATGGTATTCCTCCTCAAGACTGAATATCCTCTACATTCCTGATGATATCCCCCACGGTACTGAACATCCTCCACAGTACTGATAGCATTCTTCCGCAGTAATGGACATCCTCCACAGTTCTGCTAAGACATTCCCCGTGGTGGCTATTCCAGTAAAAATTTGAAGAAACCTCTTTGAGCTACCTGTGTAATTAGTTGCAGCGTCTCCAGCAGGAAGCGTGAAATTCAGTTTTGACTTGAAGCCTCGGTAAATGTAGGAATAGCTTTCCACGGCTTTAGCTTTGTATCGAACTGTATACTTCAGTGGGAAGTGCTGTAAAATATTCACAATTTTATTAAACAACCATTACACATTTTTTCAGAGGGATCCCCTAATTGTGTAGACAGAAGGAGTTCGTTTTCGCCTTAGGACTCTTGAAGTAATCTAATTGGTTAGCTCACTATATCTTGGGTGTTGATTGGTTTTCCTACACTATACCAATCATTCACCTCTTTTCTGATTGGCCTATTTCGATCCACATCTGGGTATATAAATCAGTTAGATTTCTGTTTCGTTCTCTTTCTAACTTATTACTCTGTTGAGTGTCAGACGAAAAGCTTAAGTAATCTATGTGTTCGTTTCATTATGTTTCCGATATTTCTGGCTTTACACATTTTTACAAGTAAGTGATTTTAGAGCCAGTACTCGACAAGAGAAAAAATTCAGCGATTTTAGTACTAAATACTAGACCCCTCCACAGTACTGACGATATCTTCCCATAGTACAGTACTGATGATATTCCCACGGTACTGAACATCCTCGGAAGTACTGCACCGACGTTCCCTAAGGTGGTTCTAATAGCAGTATGAATAATTCTAATACCTCATATCAATCAATAATAAAGCTTTTTACTTACTTGATCCTTCCAGTGATCACACTTCAGGCTGAAAACAGTGGTGATCTCATATCCAGAGTGAGGCAGCACTTGACAGGAGCCCAGAAACGGTCCTGTATTCGTATTGAAATACGTCTTGGCCTGTCCTGCGAGTCGCTTCCCTGAACCTGTCTGCCAATAAGCCATGAGTTGAACCATATAATATTGTCCAGGAACAATAGCATCTGGCTTCATAGTGAAGTCTTTGGTGGTGAAACCAATCGCCTTGTCTTTTGCGATGCTAGCAGGATGCATGATCTGACGGATATTTCCAAGCTTCTCCCTCAAATAGTTGTCTCTCTGGTTTATCTTCCAGTTCTGGCTACTTGAGCCGCTACCTTCACCACCGCCACCGCCATTACTACCACCACTGCCATTGCCAGACTCGCCAGTTTTGTTTTTCTGATTCTTCGCACCTTCACCAAATTTGTCCTTGTTTCCGTTACAACCAGCGGAGCTGCCTCCAGTGCCTGATCCGGATGCCCTCGTTCCTTTAAATCCAGACCCGTAGTCACATCCTCCCCCTGATCCTCCTGTGCCTGGGACCCTTCCACCACCTGTCCCCACTCTTTTAGCAACATTACCTCCAATTACCATTCGTCCTAGCAAATTTTTTTGAGGAGCATACCCACTCCTTCCAGTAGAGGATGAATATCCAGCACCATTTGATGAGGATCTACCCCCAGTGCTCAATCCAGATAAGGAGCCTCTAATCACAGGCGCATTGGTCTTCACTAACTGTCTCGTATTAGGAACGACGCCCTGGGATTGTTTCGAAGAGTTATTACCAGACGCCACAGCACGTCTTGATCTGATTGACGCTTCCAAATCCTCAAATTCTGGAGAGATTTCAAATTCATCCACCTTACCCATATCACCGTCAAAAATACCGTCTTCGTCTCTGAAAGAGTTAGCATTTATAACTGAATCATGTTCCCCCAAATCCGGTAAAACTTGTTGGATATCACGCCGCCTCCGAGCAGGTCTGTGTGAATTGATTCTTGACAGGTTAACGTACCGTAAACCAGTATAGTTCTTAATCAGAACTTTTAGGTCTTTCAAACAGATAACTTCTTCTGTTTTATCAGCCTTGCCGCTGTCCGTCGAAGAATTTCTTGTCATTGTAACGGGTGTCAGGGTTGTGAGTTTGGCAGTTGATGGCGACTTGGTCATAGTCGTTTTTTTAGTAGTGGTTGCGTTCGTGTGGTTGACGTTCTCCGCTTCTTTCCATGTTGAGCCGTCAGGCTTGATGCATTTGCCGAAGTAGTTCAGAAACACTTTTTGGACGGGGACTAAGAATATCTTCCACGCGTAGCTTACGTTGCTCCCACAGCGCTTGCATCTACTCGTGAATTTCATCTCTTTGTGAGAGTTGACGTCAATTTTGTTGCATTCAGCACACTGCACGTCCAAGCTAAAAATCAAGGCAATAATAATACATTCAATAATAATACGTTTATAAAGCGCCAAAATCTATTTACCAATTTCCCAACGAATTCAAGCAACATTTTTGAACCATTGAGACCATTTCAAATAATGATAATAATAATGATAATAACAATAATAATGATAGTAATAATACACTTATAAAACACAAAAATCTATGGATACATATTCTGATGGGGCGCTGCGCAACTTTCTTCAAAAGTAAGACGTAAGATCATTGTTTCGTTTAATAACACAATAAACATGTCTAATACAAGAAGGAAATTTGAAAGAATAAAAAAGATAATAAAAATGTCATTTATTGGTTAAAAGCAGCAGTAGATAAATGTATTTTTAATCATGATTTGAAAGTTCCAATGTCTTGAGATCTTCTTACTTGAACTGGCAATTTATTCCACAGTTTTGAAGGTGCAGCATCGAAAGATCTCCACGTGTTTTGAATTTTGTTCTTGAAATCATCAATGTGATAGACTCTGTTGACCTCAAAGAATATCTTTCTCTTTTAATATTTAGCATGTCTTTTAAGTATTCAGTAAAACACAGAAGAAAAGTGTAAAAAATAGAAGCTTTTAACTTACTGGTAAAGAGGGTCATTTTGCAGCTCTAAGAATTGGGTAGCAGTAGCCTCACTTAATCCAGGTTTCGTAATCGTGACAGTGAAGGCAAAGGTATTGGCTGTGTTGACGAGGATCCTCGGAAGGAACTTGATGACTGGTTGGGACAGGTTCAGTCCCAATGCGGTGTCCGTTTTGAAACAGGGCATGTGATGTGTGCCATTGATGCTGCGGCAGTCCCATGAAAACCTTTGAAAGAACCAGTTAAAAATTTGCTGTTTACTTGTTTAAAGCAATACTTGATAACATGTGCATGAGGTCAAAAAACCAGGGCATTATTCAAGGAATTTCAACTTGTGGACATTAGAAGAGGGGTCCAATAGTATTCAACAACCAGGTACTAGAGTCACATTGGAAAAATATCTAGCAAGAGTAAGAGTTGTTTTTAACTCCCAAGTATAAGCTGTCACATAAATGATAACTGTCTGCAATGTAAGATGCTAATGTTCTTCAGCAAAATCGTGCAATCACACAACGTTGACATGTATACCATATATAACAATTCACAATAGCACCATTGCACAAATGACATCATGTGGTATGTTTGTCCGGGATTTGATCCCATCATGCTTTGTGCCATTGTATTGAAATTACTTTTTATTATCGTTCTTGTGTGATATCATGCAAACTATTTGTCCGGATCTCGATCCCATCATCATTTACATGAATACATCATAAACTATATTTAGTAATTGGGAAGAGTGCTATTGCTTTGCATACTCATTAGATTTTTCCTGTTGTAAAATGTGGTATATCCATACTCATTGTGGTATATGCATGTGGTAATACTCATGGGTTTGTTCTGTTGTAACATAATGGTTAAGAGGAAATGATATGAACAGGGTACACTTGGAATATATTTCTTTTTCCTTTTCACCACTGGAGAAAGCATTGGGCCTACTTAACGTAACATTCATTCACCACATATCGAGCTTGTTAGCTCCTCGCAGCATACGGTTGCAGAACAACGCGAAGACAGGTCGAAAATCAAAGATAAGAATTCCTAAGTCAAGACAGTTTTTTGGACATCTACAGAAACTGTGATAGTTTTAGTTTCCCTTTAAAAAGCAAGATGGAAGTTTCGTCACGGGTTGTTTTTCTAAGTCGGTTGAAAGTGTGGGCTCCCTGGTACTTAAACGACTTTTTCCAAGTTTCAGTGCACATTCTCAGTAAAATCAGCCTTATACACGCCGGATCGGTTTCAGCTATGTGTTAGCCCTGGCTTCTTCGACTCTGTTTAAGCAAACCGGTTTAGACCGGTTATAACCGTATTTTAGCCAGGGGGTCTAACCAGAAGGCTTAAATCTGTCCACACTGTTTACAATCCTACCAACCTTAGATTGCTCTGATGCCTGAAGTCAGGGTCGTAAGAACCCGAAGCATCCAATGTAATGTTTTCGTGATTCCTTCTTCCAACTGATTTTACGGTTCCGCCTTTTATGACAGCATTGAGTCCAGTAGGGACAATGTTTATTAGCTTGTCCATGGATGCATATATGATTGTGTCTTTGATCTGCACCTGAAAGAGGATGAGATAGAGAAAATTGTTACTTTGATAATCCGGGGAATTAAACTCAAGGTGAATGCAAGAGAACAGACATCTTTTAAAATATTAACACAACCACAATATTACATAATTATTTAGACAAGAACTAAACAATACGTCCAGTTCTGTTGCTGCCAGTTCTTCCTTTTGACTGCCGACTTTCACACCTCAAAACAAACTTATTTTTCCCATGATCCCTCTCGTTTGTATTCGTGCATTTAACATAAATCCCATTTGCATAATGGCTGCTCGTTGTGATTGCCACCCGGGGGGTTCTTGACAGGGTTCAGACTTCATAACAGGGGGTTCTTGTGTAAATTTTAGGTAGCTTTCTGCTGCTGGCACTTTCAATATAGTACCGTTAACTATACCGACTTTTAAGCGAAATCGAGTTAGACCCATGAAAAACAGAGACCCTTGGTTAGTTGAAAACACTTAGAATGGCTAGGTTTAAGTCTGAGGATTCGAAGGTTTGGTATTCTTTATAGTTAGCAGCTTCCTTTAGAAAGGTTTACAACGAAATGTCTTCTCCCTAAGCAGCTCATTACATGGAGCGGGCTGGCCCATTTGGGTAAGAATCTTTGGCTATCTTCGAAATTATTGGAGATAAACATGAAACACATTTTTGAGAATAACAGAGGATGATAATTTGGTAAAGAAATCACTCAAAAAATAAGAAGCAGGTATACTACAATCAGAGCCAAGTACGAAAAAAGTGCAGAGAAAGAGGAAATCCGCAATAAATACCTTCAGTTCAAACACGTATCTTCCGTAATGCAAAGCAAAGGGTGGGATAATCAACGTCCTCTGCTTCCATACTGTCGAGTTTACGCCGATACCAGAGGGATATTTTTTCACTTTTCTTCCATTGACAAATGCAAATATCTAAAATTCATGAAAATTCCATTACAACTCATACACCCATGAACTAAGCAACTCATAAACATTCTATTCCTCTAAAAACTAGTAGAATTGTTTTGAGGCTGGCTGTTCTTAAATATCACTCTATTTTCAGGCTGAATTGTTGCTAGATTGTTCTTACTTTTACATAATGCTTTGGAAACCTGTTATTGCAACAGTTTTGCTAATTATTGCAAATTTTGATTCCCTGTCCCGTCTGAAATTTCAGAGCTCGATCAATCTTATAGCTTTTTAATCATTCCAAGTCATTCCTTACAATTCCCACACTGAGCTAGAAATGTTCGGCCTTGACTTGTTCTTTAAGAAGTGACAACATTTGAGGCTTGTATTCTTATAATATTGATCATATACAAATACTTAAATACTCATACTTATGTATGTACTCATACTGTAGCGGCTACTGTAGCGCGCACCTTTAGACTAGCTGTTTCTGCTTATTGCTAGGTATTTCATAATCATAATCATAATCATATTCACAAGCTAAGTGCTAGATATTTCATAATCATAATCATAATCATAATAATAATAATAATCACACACTTAGTGCTAGATATATCATAATCATAATAATAATCACACACTTAGTGCTAGATATTACAAATCAAAACAACTGAAATACAAAAACAGAACTTGAGGAAGGCAAGGAAAATCAGAAAAATAGTGAAACTAATAATTACCGAAGTCTTACGTCTTACACTCATCAGAGTAGTACGTCAGGAAGAGAAAGACAATAAAAATAACGAAAGTGATATACTCTGGTTACTAGAGAGGTTATGATAAAGAAACGAATTATTAATACACAGGGAGATTGAAATTAGCCACCAAGAATGATTGATATAGAGCGAAACAACCAATCAAAAAGCTTTCGCGTCTATTAGGTGTCGCTATGTTTCCGAATTTTCTCGCCAACCTCAGTTTAAACATTGAACGGTGATTCAAACATAGAACGAAATTAACTTTGAAAACTGAACTAAATAGCCTTACCTTCCATTGGTACTGTACTTTTCTGGAAATTGAGCAATTCAATGAGACTTCGACTTCCACACGGATTTTCGAAGAAAACACGATATTCTAGGAAAAAACGATGATATTATTCAGAAATTATTGACATGATTTATCATGGTATATTGATCCCAGGGTATCCCTGTCAGCTATAAAAATTTCTTTTTGAATGAAATCAGGCATAAATAGACCCAATTCACAATGATGCAGAATGTGCTTGAAAGCAATGCAAGAGATATGATTCCCTGCTGAGCAAGAATTCTTCATCATTATGTTAAAAGTACAACTACAAAACAACTACTCTATGCGTTGCTAAGAGCAATGCACGCCTGTAGGGTGTGGACCTAAATGATATCGAGGATAGTGATGTTCCCAGTAGTACTTTAAAAGAATTGACGTCATTGTGAAAATGGGTCTATTGACCAGACATACCTCTTGATAATGTCCTAAGGCGAATGCGACAACAGGCTTTTGGCACTCGAAGTCAGTCACAAAAACTGTTGATGAAATTGCCTTCTGGCTCACCAAGTTTCTGGCTAGTACTGTAAATGTGTAGTTGCCTGGCCTAAAAGGAAATTTCATGAAAACCATCGTAGATAATCAATCAAAGAGTTGGAAATTACTCATAACTATTTTCTCAGAGACTGTGTTAACTACGAACTTTGAAATTTCCCAGGCATTTACTTGATAGCAAGACTGCAGCGTATGGTGAATTTCAACAAATTACCTGTTAAGGTGGTGATTAAGTTACTTCATGAAAGATTCTAGTTGTTTGCAAAAATTTGTCAAAAGTGTTTCTAGTTTTTAAGCCATTGCAAAATTCATGCCTTTAATCTTTTTCGAGTTTCGTTTTGGCTAATTCATATAAAGAATCATGCATCTTTCTGATAAACAAGGACTTGCTTCATTTTTAAAAAGAACTCGAAAATTCATGGTTTTAATATTGAAAGCATAAATTGGAAAAATTGGAAGCATGGTGAAGTGAAAACATGGACAACTTCTCTTTCTGACTTATTACTCTGTTGAGTTTAAGACGAAAAGCTTAAGTTATAGAACAGTCTTTGGATGGTACAAAACTTTAATATAGCCAGAAATATCGGAAACATAGCGAAACGAACCCATAGATACTTAACCTTTCCGTTTGACACTCAACAGAGTAATACGTCAGAAAGGGAACAAAACAGAAACCTAACTGATTTATGATGTGGATCGAAATAGGCCAGTCAGAAAAGAGGTGAATGATTGGTATGGTGTAGGAAGACCAATCAACACCCACGATACAGTGAGCTGACCAATAAGATTACTTTAAGAGTCTTAGGCGAAAACGAACTCTTCTGTCTACACAATAGGGGATCCCTGGTTTTTATATAGACAGATTCCGAAATACCTAAAAAAATGTAGCTCTTGCTCTACCAATTACTCGAAAACAAGTCTTATATAGGCTTTAGCACATTCTGGGTGGTCGAGCAAATGTTACCTATAGCCGAGTCATGTTGGAGAGATCTTTTGGTTTTTGAGGCGCGAGATGGTTGTTCTTGTTGCAGCACAGTTTTTTGCGTATGCTAGACGGCACGTGTTGTTTTATCCTATCACATAACCGCTGAGATGCCGGTGTGATGCCAGGTACATAGGTCGCACATTTCTGGCTAGCTTAAGTAATCCATGCTTTATCTTCTCTATGCTTTTGATTCTTCGGGCAATATTGAAGTCTTGTACCGATCAAAGACTGTTCTATTATTCATGGTTTTCTCGAAAATTCTTCAATTTCGGCTGGGTTAAGCCACCTTGAGAAACCTGCTAAATCTCCTAAGGTGCGAATATCTAACTTCTTATCCTTCCAAACGACGAACTATGACCTATATCAGGAATTCATTAAAAGTATCACTATATCTCTTTTCTCGAAGATTCTATAGGCAAAGATAAGTAATCCCCCCAGCATAAGTATGGTTTAATTAGGTCCCCCGTAGCTTCATCAGATTATCATAGCAAACGTAACTTACTTTTTGTATGTATGGTGAATACTGCTATCAGTTGTGTTGGCTTTAGTAGAATCCCCGAAGTCCCAAAAGTACGTTACATGGCTGCCACTGACGCTTGCCTGGAATATTGTACTTTGTCCAAACCGAAATGGCTTGTAATATACATCAAGCTACAAGAGAAAGGCAAGGTGTCTAAATAACAGAAGTAAGTAAGAAAGTAAGTTTATATTCAACGCTTTAAAATCATAAAAATCCACGGACCGATCAACCCTGAATACAAATTCTGTGTGTGTGATTAAATAACTTATCAATAATGAGCAGTGAAAAGCAAAAACACACAAAGTGGTTTAATACCTTTTCAATAATGAGCAGTAGAAAGCAAAAAGACACAAAGTGATTTAATACCTTTTCAATCATTTCATAAATTGTAACATGGACGTTATTGGAGGATGCAGAGTTGGCTAGATTTTTCACCTTCACCCAGGCTCGGAAACTATTAAAAGAGCAGACAATTATAGACTGATTAATATGAATATGCATACAGGCTAGAGATGGGCTGCAAACTAACCATTCCCTGCTTTTATGAAAAAAATAAGTACAGTATTTAGTATAGTGATTATAAAAATAAGTACAGTATATGTACAGTGATTATTTCTGTACAACAGTAAAAACCTGCAACTAAGAAACTTTATTTTTAGGAGTTAGCCTAAACAAGTTTTTAAATAAATTGTAGTTAACAGCAGTAATAATGATGGTTAATGGTTGTCTGTAGGTCTTTGCATAATCCTTGAATAACATTATTATTGTCGGTAAAAATTAACAAACTTGAAACGTAAATTTTGTAATTTTTGACTTTAAAATATACTCAGAATTCTAAAATCTTAGGCTAAGAGGTTCTTAATTGTAAGGTTCTTAGTTGCGGGTTTTACTATATTATTAATATCATAGGGACTTTCAAAGAGTCGCAAACATAATTTTGACTAATTTGGCTGTTCTCTTAGGTTCTAATACACATTTATCACAAAACAAGTCCTTTTCTTTAAGAAACAACCTGACTTGATAATTTTGGTTTTCCAATATGCGGGGACGTGCTGTATGCTTCTTGAACCTATTTCACTATTTTCGACATATTTGAAAAACGAATTATTTCCTGTTAAAGTGTCCCTTAATAGATATTCAAAAATAAAGAGGATTTGGTAAATCATTCTTTGGGTGCACTTAACACGATTCATGGGTAAGGACGAATGACAGAAAATCGAATAAAAGACCCAATTTTATTCCAAATTTTCATACTTTTATTTACCTATTTCTATACTTGAAAACAAGCAAGACAATCAAATCAAAAATGAACTGCTTTGATAGGGCAGTGAGCAACTCGTGCACCAAATCAGCGGATGAGGGTTCGAGTCCTACTCGGTTGATTTTTCGTTCTCACAAATCAATTCAATCGATTTTCCAAGTCCTGCTCCTTCTCAGAAATCTAAACCCAAAAACAGACATAGAACTTTAATACCTTCCATGTTTTGTATATCGATATGTGATTTCAGGAACGGTCCCATATAAAGTTGATCCATCTCCGAGATACCAAATATAATTGAAGCGTGCAGTCCATGCCACATTAGCTCTGGGCTTTAAAGTTGTTTCAAATCTAACTACTTGGCCAACTGTTGTTAGCGAAGGCTTTGCTGTGAGAAAGACACCTGCAAAGAGACACCAAGTTGATATTGTTTCTTATTCAGAGTTAATGACCATGGGGAAAATCTGTGCAGTATTGTTGAGGGTATAAAGGACTGTTGAGCGATACTATCAGTAAAATGGGGGGGGATACCAGCAGTTTGGTGGAGGATATTCAATATTGCAGAAAGATTACCATAAGCACTTTGGAAGTAATACCCAAAGTTCTTGTGGTTTAACTCCACAGTACTGGATATCCTCCAACATAGTAATGATATACCCATGTAGTACTGATGGTATCTCTCGACAGTACTGAACATCTTCCACAGCACTCTCTGACGTTCCCTAGGGGGTGAATTGCAACACAAAAAAATTCAGACTGTGGTGTTAAGGTTATGGACAACATTTGGGGTGTTAAATTTAGTTTCTTGCTCCTAATGTTGTATTCTTGTTGCAATATACAAATTGAACACCATTAGAATCAGAAGACAATAAGCAATCCAATAATATCGAGTTTACTGGTGAATTCGAAAAATAAACTTTCTTGGCAGATTTAAACATGAAATAGCCCTCAAATTGGATTAGCTATGGATTAAAAAACAAGAGAAATAACTCACTCGTAATCTTGGGCTCCACATAGATGGTTTTTTCAACAACAACCCTGCTAACATTGTTGAAAATCACTACTTTGACATGGACATGAGCGGCATTGGTGAGAAATAGGTGACGGACGTAAGGCTCAGCTAAAAATAAACAGTATTTTGCTGAGATTTAACAGAATTTTCCAGACAATATGTAACTTCAAAACAATGAAAAATAATTAACAAAAGTGGATCAACGTCTCTAGTATCCTATGCACTTATTTGCTAGAAGCACACAAGCCCAAATGTTTGTCAAAATTAAAAATCTGGCATGATAAGTGCTATGATAGGCACGACTTCCACAGCAAAGCGATTTTACTCTGCAAAAATGATAGAGAGGATTTGGATTGGACCACTGTCGTGTAAACACTATCTTTTCTGGGTAAAGTTGAGTGTAAGATAGTACTCCGATACAACGAGGATCTAGTATAGTGTTAATGGGGACATAAGAAAAATAAAAAACCAAAAAAAAGGATGCATTACTTGTTATGACAACTTTGCCTCTTTGAAATTCCCATTGATATGCAGCGTACTGGAAGCTCCCGTAAGGCACCACAAGAATCTTTGAAGTAGAGCCTGCAACAGCCACATTTGTTGTTATCAAGCCTCCAGTGATTACTCCATCAACTCTAAACACATCTGTAAAAACCAGCTCCTTTTTCCCCAGCCTATTATAAGCTGTGATGTTTAGAGAAAATAATCCTTTCTTTGCATACGTATGTTTCTTCTTTACAACCACTAACCAAGAACAGTTTGTCATCATTTTCTGATAGGTTGGTTCAGTAATTATTGGTGCAGACCTATCTCCGAAATCGAAGTTAAGTCTTGCAAAGCTTCCTGCATTGACTATAACATCAAGAAGAACACTGTTGGACTCAATAATGGCATATCTTCCTTTATTCACATGCACGCCCCCACCAACACGAATGACTTCTAGCGTATGTACGTATTCCAACACCCACACTGATGCACATCTTGACATCCAAGACCAGTGATTCGATGCATTGAAGCATAATATATGAAGACCAGGACGGCTGAATCTATGGATAAAATTGTCAGTCCGTGCACTCCTGTATATTGTTTTATTCACTTGCTTATAAATCACATTGTTCACCTTCCATACTATGAAGACAAAGTCTCCTTTACTATCATCAACAGTATCTATTGCTGTATTGTTTTGAACTTGTGATTTGTGTTGCTCTGACGTTGTGAGCATGTAAGAGGCATTGAAAGACGATGGTTCTTCAATAGGCACATACTGTCTAGTAGATAAGGAGGTATTAAATATGATTGGGACTAATGTCCCATATAAACTGACTGCTCCTGGGCCACCGCACGGCAAATGGGAACGATTCTTGCAGCTAAAAGAAAAATCACTAGTTAATGATAGTGGAAAACAACAATAACAATTCTACATCTATCTCAAATGCTTTCAAAATCTCAGCAGCAAACTCCAATCTCAGTACCACACTACCCCCAGAACTTCGTAAAATTGAGAACTGTAAGGAACTCGGGGAAGAACTTTAAATTTTAAATAACAGCTATCTTAGCGTTTTATCAGAAACTTTGAATGTAAGCAATTATTTTTTTCCTCTTTTATAAATCTGTATTCTTACTTTATGGGATTCATTTTTAACTGTAAATATTTAGGGTAATGACATTAAGGCATAGGGCACAGGACACACATTGTTAACAGCAGTTCTTACTAGTTGAAGTGTATATCCTGTTTTAAATATTCGTTTTATTATTATCTTTATTATTATAGGTCATGTACCCAATAGAGACTGCACCAGAGTGGCTGCTTGCTCTAGTCATTTGGTTTACAAGGCCCTACTGGTTACTTCACCAGTGTGCTGACGAGAGCTGAGCGTGATCACTCTGGTCAGAAGAAAAGGCCTAGTAGGGCTGTTTGTAGGGCAATGCAGCCCGAAGTCCAATGGAATACATAATTCAAAGCTCTAACCTTTTGTTGCAGCGTGAATCGTCTAGCTTTTGAAGTGCCAGTAGATCTTTCAGGCAGATACATTCATTTTGGTTTGGAATAGCACTGTAGCTGAAGCTGAAAAATATGATATTATTCACATTAGTGATCTTGAAATTTTAGTCAGGGTCGGTGGCGTAACAGGGGCAGTCGAGACCCTTTTGACATCGAGTCAAAAAGACGACGACTCTACATAATGCGTGATCGAAAAGAAGGGAAATCATTGAGTCGAATTAGTGCTGAACGCAGTGCCGATGCGAGAAAGGAAAGCTTTGAAGAATGGTTAACGGTATTCGGCGAAAAAACGAAATAGCGAAATAACGAAATAGCGAAATAACGGAATAGCGAAATAGTGAAATATTAAGAAACTCCAGTACTTCGAAAATACAACTTAAGAAACTATTTTTTCCTGTATCATATTACTTGGAAGTAATGTTCAAAACCTTTGTTTTGAAATATCCATGGTAGTAAACATGAAGACTGTTTATGGAACCTTTATTTAAGCAACTCCTAAGAATCTCTCTGAGTACTTAAAATCTGATAGAAGCTTTCAGTTCTGGCTCAAATTCTTAGTTCTTGGTAGAAAAATACGTATAATAGAACTTTTACAGTATGTATGTACTTTGCAGTTGCACTTTGATCCATGATATCTTCTAAAGCCGATAAACTTTTTTTAGCACTCTACTGAAATATTTCGAGCGGTGAAGCTTGGTTCACACAGGAGTAAAAACCCCAGGGGAAGGGACGCTGGTATATCTAGGACGGAGGTGCTCAGGTTCCTCTTTTTGGTCTAAAATTTAGGCAAAAGTTTTTTTGGGTCAATAATTTTAAAAAATTTTTTTGGGTTCCTGAAATTCTGGATTACTTGTTTGGGTCTCAAATACGGAATAGGTAGAAACTTGGGAAAAATAAAATTTACAAGAAATTACTAAAATCAAAATACTTCAATATCCCAATAGATCATGAGAAATCTAATCAGTTAGGGCACTTTTCCTCCTTTTCCACATATTTAAGATCCATATTTAAGATCCCGTATGTTGGGACAGAAAAATTATTTAGAGGAGTTTGGAAATCCCGTTGGCCTGATTCTAACACGCTTTTGAAACTATCAAAGAAATTGTTCTTTTTGGAAATAAAAAAGTTTATGGTTGAAACAAAAACTATGAAACAAAAAGTATGAAATAAAAAAGTCAAAAAAGACGGCCAAATCCACAAAATATCCACAAGACTGTACATCTCTTTTTACCAAATCATTTCATTTTTCGTTATTTCGCTATTTCGTTATTTCGTTATTTCGTTATTTCGCTATTTCGCTATTTCGCTACTTCGCTATTTCGTTTTTTCGCTATTTCGTTATTTCACTATTTTGTTAATTTGCTATTTCACTATTTTGCTATTTTGTTATTTTGCTATTTCACTATTTCGCTATTTCGCTATTTCGTTTTTTCGCTATTTCGTTATTTCGCTATTTTGTTATTTTGCTATTTCACTATTTCGCTATTTCGCTATTTCGTTATTTCGATATTTCGTTATTTCGCTACATCGATCCACATCTGGGAATAACAATTTGTTAGGTCTTTGTTTGTTCTCTTTCTGAGGTACTAATCTGTTGAAACTCAGACGAAAGGCTCAAGTAATCCATGTTTTCGCTTCAATATGCTTAACCAGATCAGGCTAAACTAGAATAAAGCAAGGGTGTGCAGGTTATGTAGATTTCCTGACTGGTGGATGTAGATTTTGGGCGTGGCCTTCCTGATAGGCTTCGCACAATCTCAATAAAAAATCTCTTCCTCTGAATTAGCTGCCTTTATCTCTATATTGTTACAAAAGCTTCCAACATTTGAGATGAGATTTTAAATCCCAAGTTCAGATTCAGCCAGTGGGATACCACACCCCCTTGCGGACATCAATGAAGTATCAAATAGATCACAAATTTATGAATAATCTCACCTTCTCTCTGAGCATAAGTTAGTGCAGTATTCTGGAGCTGACCAGCTTTCAGAAATCTTTATATTCAGTATGTTTCTGGTTGTATTTTCAAAATTTCTTTCGTAGCAACCTTGCTGCCAAGATTCATTGGCATAAACTAAAAAGGAAGAATAATGAAATATGAAACTAAATGTAATAATTCAACCAGAAATAACTTAAGCTGTAATACCAGATAAAAAGGGTACCTAACAATATATTTTTCAAAACCCAAATACGTGCTTTTCAAAACTTTACTGCAACATTGATGTGGTCAAAATATGCAAAATACCGCAGAGACCCCCCTTAACGCACCTGCACTCTAATCTAGACTGCAGCCATGCTGCATTCCATGGTTTTTTCACACTACATACTTCTGCCAATTCTATTGTTCTTTTGACAGTCTATTGTTCTCCTTGGCTGTGTACGCCATATGTGCGACAGGAAGGCCTCAGAATGTACACTAGGACTGCAGAGTGTGACACTTGCACTTAACCAAGTTTAACAAAGAACAATGAATAGAACAATAGAAAACAGCTTTTGCACGGATAAGAACTTATCAAGCCCTGCCACAATCTGCAGACTGGGCTCTCCTTTGATCCATTAAAACAGATTCAAGACTGAAAAAGAGCCAAGACACAACCAAGAGGAGAACGGGAAAACAGCAGCTATTTGTCACCAACAATAAAGAAATCTCTTAGCAAACATTTTTCCAGAGTTACTGGTATTCTTAAATATTTGGGCAATCAATAGTCTGGGTTTCTGCTAACAAATTTCGTATCACAGAAATTATGACCTTACCTAGTAAACATATCAGATTAACACTACATACTATCATCATAGGGGAAGGTTATGCGAGAACCTTTAAAAAGATCTATTATTCTGCCTGACCCTGAACTTTACTTTTTTGGTATCACACATCAGCTAAGTCATTGCACATTACAATGATGATCAGGTATAGTCAAGGTTTCTATCCAACTGTATATAAGATTTCCTTTGTCATAAAGCATATTACAAACTACTAGAATAATTCACTTGGGATTCTCATCTATATTTTATCATTTAATTCATTCCTTACCGGCACATAGATAATAAAATCATAGAAATTTCAATGAGTCCTATCCCTTAAAAAACTTAGCAAACGTCTAAAATAACTAAAATGTTTTTAGTCTGCCCATCATCAAATATGTGAGCTATCTTCCCAGAGTGCTATGTTATATCATCCCTGCATGCGTTTTATTTCCAATGGATCGCAAATAAAATTCTTTTTTATCAAAAATTCCTTTATCTCACCCACCCTCGTAATGAAATTCCTCCAGGCTTCTTGCCCAAACTGCATTCCTTATGAACCCATTCCTTATAAAAAATAGTGTATGGAAGAAAGGTAACTAAACTCAGGGGCAGATCTAGAATGTAGCTATTGTCGCTACAGTCAGATTTTCATTGTTATAAAAAAAAGTATCTTCTTGAAGCCTGAAATAAAGTATTTTACTGTTTATTGTGATTTCTGCTAATCTTGATGTATCAAACTTTACATTTCAGTTTATACGATATATCAAAACTTCTTAGACACCTTTTCATTTTATTTGTTCTAATTCATGGTTCCCCAGTGTCCCCTAATTCCTGGACACTGTTCCATTGTGCCACCGCTGAGATTTGTAGAATGGTATCTGATAATTTGCGGAACAGAAATTATTTCATCAATGCAACTTGGGAATCATATCATCAGAACTTCCCTGTTTATTGTTTTTCTTGACTAATTAAGTCCCAGCTACAGCGAAAATGCCGAGCTACAGTGAGCATGGTCTTTACCACTATCACCGTAGTTGATCAGCCAATGTATTGAGAAGGAAAAGTAAAAGTGGCGGGAGCTACAGTGGAGCTACAGTTGATTCAAATATTGCTTCAATCGGTGTTTGATTTCTTTGGGCCATTGCGTGACATCAGTCAGTGTATGCAGAACGCTGCCACGGTTTCTTCCTGTGTGCCATTCTGAATTTCAAATCACAGCAATCACAGCCTTGCCAAAAACTTTAAATTCGTTATTCCATTATCATCATTTAGGACCATATATGATTTTTTTCAATCAATCAACATTTTGAATTCAGATCCATGAGACCTACAGCATAACTGCTTATCATTATAGAACTTCCAGAACAGGTACACACATTTTTTATAATCAACTACTTCATATGCAAGGCAGTACTCGACAATACAAAAAAATTAAGCAATTCTAGTACTGGATGGAGGGATACTAGGCAATTTCAACATTTTAGTTCTGATCCAATTGGCAAAGAAAACCGTGCAGTAGCTATAGAGAAGTAGGTTCAGTGGATATTAATACCCTGGCACACTTTTGTATGCAAGATACCACCGATATTTATTGTACAACAATTGGATACTATTCTAAGAAAAAATTTTTGAAGTAAAAAAGCTCAGCAATTGCTAAGCAATTTTGAGTACTCAAATTTGCCCTCCAGCAAAACAATTTTAGTACTGAGCTGAAGCTGAAATTACTTATAAAAAAATGTGTGCATTTATAATTATATTATACACACTGAAAGTGGGAGAGAAACTTTTTTATACACCTTCCTAAGGCTGAATGTTTTGATAAAAGTAGATATTCATTTAGTAGTACTAAGTATTTATCAAATCTAGAAATTAGGGCGTGGCTATCGTTCCTTGAGGTTCTGGAGGGTGTAGTCCCAAACATTTTCCCTGGGTCAAGACCCACAAAAGCTACAGTCAGTATTTTCTCTGCTATCTGCCCCTGAAACTGTAATCATATCAGCGAGATAACAAATTGTTTCCATAATGATCAAATCATTATAATCACATTATTCGATTCGATGAAAAGAACATTGAGAACTCAATTTCATCATAATACGAAATTAATTCAATCATGAATTTACTAATGAATTGAAATCGGAAGATGTTTCGCGGACAGACATTTTGTTATTATCTGATTGTCTGCGTGAACAAAACAATCCTTGTTTCAGACCTCTAAACCCATAAGAAGGTCACCACTACTTTTAATAATATTAAACAACTCAGGAGTCGTGTGGCACCTTGACAGAGGATTTTCAGACGGGTTAGTTTCCTATTCAAGAAAACGATTCTCAGCCCTGTTCGTCTGACTAAAATTTCATTAGAATTCCACCATCTTTGATAGTGGATATCTTTTCATTTCGCACTGGGTTTCCGAGTCTAAAATGTAAGTAAACTTACCGGTAACTAGACAAAAGCATGATAAAACTTGGATGATATGATACATCACTTGTTCATGTGTTTTGTAATATTTTCAGAGGACATCATTTTCGCTGATCACGTCCGCAAGAACAGATCGGCGATTCGAAGTTGAGTTGATAAGAATGAAATGTCATGCAGCTTCGACAAACTTCCGGTGTATTAACTTTCATCAAACATTAAATCAAACTTGGAAAAGCGAGTTTCAAATACATTCTTTTTTATAAGAACCAGTAAAATTGGTTTGAAACTGGCTTTTCCTAAATACTTTTCCCAATATTTCAACCTGAAATTTCTTTTACATACATTTATAACAATTTTGACGCCTGTTTTGCTATCAGTTGTTTATGCTATCTTGAGGGAATGTTTGCCTTTGAAAAACAGGACTTGAAACAAATAAGCTAACTTCATTCAGAAAATAAAGCTCTATTTAGTGACTGGACAAAAAAGGCGATATAAAGTTCCCAGTAGTAGTATATTTTTCAAAACTTTCAACTTTTTGACAACAAACTGCCAACTTTTCGTTTTTAAATCATTGACTGCAACTCACTGTGATTTTTTGTGCATACCACATAAATTTGTATAAATTTGTTCATTCAAATTTTTGACAGTTATCTCCGTTTAATGATAAACTTAAAATCTAAGTTCTTTCTACCAGGGGCGTAGCCAGAAGCTCTGAAAGGGGGGGAGCCGTTGAGCACTTTGAGCATTCACTTGTGGATAATAACCCATAAAAATTGATAACAACACACAAGATGTATAGACTTTTCTTCAAAGGGGGGGAGCCGTGGCTCCCCCAGCTCCCCCCTCTGGCTACGTCCCTGCTTTCTACCCTGAGAAAACTTTTCTTCCTGCATTTTTTTCCTTTCTAAGACAAATCCTGCAAAGGCGTGTTAGGCTTCTATTAACAATATATTATGGGTGTGATCAAATAAGATTAAGCACTTCCAGCATAGTTGTTTTAGTGCTTAATTGATTAATTTGTTTAATCGAGCCCTAGAGTTGTTTGTTGCCCTGGTCATTCCAACCCTGGTTGCTTATTGACAGTTGCTTGTTGAAAAAATGTACTGGCCTTAGGGCTTTACGCAGGCCCGGCGGAACCGGTCCGGATGATACGGTGTTGGCCAGACCAACCTTTGGGCCAAAACACTCCTTTTGTCAAAAAAATGATATTGCCTTTTTTAAAACATTAGACTTTTATGGTAACTTTCGGTTCATTTCTATTTAAATTCCTTTCTAAAAATACACCAAATTGCATCTCTGAGAACCTGAATCTCCACATTTTCAGGGGGTATTCCTCTGGGTCCCACAAGTTCATCTTGAACTGGACCAACTATGGACAGCTTCTGCCTGGCCTGCTAAGCCTTGAAAATTGAAATTTCTTTAAATATTCTTTTTGTCTGAAGATATTTTCGACAAATGAGCATCGTGGAACCAAAATGCATGCACAGTAGAACTCCTTTCACCCTTCTACACTTGTTCGCTCAAGTAGAAGAAAGCAAGAAGCTTCAATTATGAGTATTTGATATGAAACGTGAAGTTCGGGGCATCAGGTACGAATAACATGAAGTAGCAGTAATTCAGCAAAAACTTACCTTCCAACAGTAAAATAATCATGACAATTAATGATATCTTCCTAATCTGTCTTCGAAGCTGAACTTTGAGATTCTGTCTCCAAGAGCTCTTCTCAAAAAAACAAAGTGACGATACAGGCCAATCAGAAGGGGAAGACTGTAGCCCCCAATAATTGCAAGAACAATGGTTTTACATAATCATAACATGATGTCATTCACTGATTTATATTGTTCAGCTCAGCCCCCCCCCCTCAATCTGTGACTCCATCCTACGACCCTGCGATATAAAAAAGAAGACGAAGATCCGTATATATGTTTATTAATATGACTCCTGTCTGATACCCAGTGGTGATTGAACATTCAAGGAAGTATGATAGTAATAATAAGAGAAATTGAGAAGTGACACACCAATTATAAATTTCAAAATTATATTCTAAATCCACATCTATCATGAAATTGAAAGTAATTTCAAGCAAAAAATTAAACTACAGTTTGATACGTACGATGAATAAAAAATTACAAAACCAAAAATATGATGTTTGAATATCTTACTCTGTATATTAGAATTTACTGATATAAAATCTGGAAAAGACCCGAAATAAATTGCTACTGAATACAATATGGTAAGGGCGAGGAGACATGTATTGAATATATTGAGACTCTTGAGTTTGATTTTCGATCTTTGAGGGAGATTAGGAAATTCTTATAAATCCAGTAGGAAAAAATCATTTTCCTCTGCGAGAAACCATGTTTTTCTATGATTTTTTTGATAACTTTTTCTAGCTTTGTTTTAGAATAGTTTTAAATCTGTAAAACATCCCTTGCAATTCCTTTCATTTGCAACATACAAACATAAAAAACAGGTAAAACCTGATGTGATAGTTATCAGTGCAGTATAAAAACTAAACTTTGCATTTCTTGTTTCAAATCTTTCCGATTTGTGTAGATTTACGAATAGTTTCAAGTTAGCAAATGATATTGTCTTCGTATGCAAATCAATAGCAATTTGCAAAAACAAACACAAAATACTTTCCATACAAAAATCTTTCCAATTTGTATGCAGATCATTTGTTCTATTTTCGTTTACGAATAGTTTAGAACTTGTATAGAATATTGTCTTCGTATGCTAATCACTAGCAACTTGAAAACATTCAAAATGTGGTAGTTCCGCTTTTGGAACAGGAATCTATCCATTTCGTGTAGAAATCATTCTTTGTAGACTCGTTAACGAATAGTTTCGAATTCACACAGAATATTGTCTATTTAGGCCAATCGTTTGCATATGGCATACACGAAAAACGAAAAAAAAACTCTTAAAACTTATGTAAAAACTTTGGAGATACTATACATAACAAATTATATGACATTCACGTACCACTTTCATCCTCAACTTAAAAAATCAATATGGGTGGAATTTCAAGCAATAAATTAAAATCTAAGTTAAGAATAGAACGTAAGAACACTGGTCTGATTACCCCTGATCAGCAACACAGGGGGCAGATCAGAAGACAAGACCTCTAACCAACTCATGTACATTAAAGACGTCACCACCGCCTTCTTCGGCACAGGCAGGGTAAGAACAACTAGCTTTGCGTCCATGGAATGTTCCCTTACAAGCTCACCCAGTCGGATCTGTCGCAAGGTCTTCTTGTCCAGTGACTTATCTTCAGGCAAATGCTCGCCCCGGAAAAGCTTCTTGAAGGCTTGCACGCTCTCCTCTCTCGGACTTTTGTTGATACCACGGAACTCCACAACACTCGAGAAGTCGATTCGGAATTTCTTCAGAAGGTTCGCCATTCTGATTTGGTTGGCTTTGATCTTCTTGTCGGAAGCGGGGGTGAAGATTCGCAATTTGCAGCCTCGCCAATGAGAGCTTACTGATAGTAAGTGGGGTATTAGGATGGTGAGACCCCCGTCATCGTATAACCACCAGACGTCGATCGTACCCTTTCTTTTCTTGTCGAAAGCAATGACAATTTCAGGGTTGCTGCATTTCGCAATCTGCTCGCTGCCTTCACTGGAAGACGATCTGGTAAGAATAAGGACAATCAAATAATGTAATATTAAACGTTGCCACATGTTGCTGTGGATGGTGGGCTCACTAAGAATTTCGATGCATCTAGTATTGTTCAAGTTAAAGAGATGAATAGACGATATTTTACGGATAAGGAAATTATTTTCTATTATTTTGTTTACCATTTTTCATTTTTGGCAACAACACGTTAAAATTAAAATTCTCTGCTAGTGAAGATATAATGGAACAGTTTGAATTTGTACCAATGTTTTGCAACATCTTGAGCTACTGAATGATTCATCAATGGTTTATGGAGATCGGCTCCTATGTTGTCAAATCAGAGGAATACAAAATTCTCGAAAAAATTGGTTGCAAAATATTAAGGATAGGACAGAATAGAGGAACACCAAAGACAACGAGGTTTGTTGCAGAACTTTAACTCATCTTTATAACATCACCTTACCGGTATCATTATTTCACTTGTGAAATATTATATTTACGGACAAATATAAGGAGATATATATAAAAAGTATGGCTACTTAAATCAACTTCATACACACCTCTCTCCCTTCGGTTCTTTGGGTATTTGTGATTCGTCCCATTCGTCTGGGTCCCAGTCCTGGTCCTGATTCAAAAAGAAGGGCTCATCGTCCTAAAAACAAATGATTAAACAATTCGAATAAAAACAAACTCGAGAAGAAGCAGGATTTTCACAATCAATGGAGGTAACTAAAATTATGAAAAATTCAAATCCCTAGTGAAATTATTCGATCAAATCTAGAGATAGGGGGCTCTCTGTGTCATTA
Source organism: Pelagia noctiluca (assembly GCA_963924455.1). Lineage (NCBI taxonomy): Eukaryota > Metazoa > Cnidaria > Scyphozoa > Semaeostomeae > Pelagiidae > Pelagia > Pelagia noctiluca. The sequence continues at coordinate 3,212,151 of OZ004315.1, read as the reverse complement.
GTTTACCTATTCAGAGAACTTCTCCTTTAAGCAAATTCCTCCATATAATTAATTTAGTTCCCGTGCGTATTTGTATTCGAATATTGTATTAATTTTCTCTAAAATCGCATCTTATCTTTGTAACTGCAGTTTATTGTATTTTTAGGAACTTTAATTGTATTTGCTAGATTACAAAAACCGAAACTGAAATGATGATTGAAAATCAAAAAACCGAAATTGAATCAATCACGAATCCTAATACCTCCTCGTCATCTTCTGTAATGTCGAACCCATCTTGCATGCGTAGAATGGCAATGCCATAATGCAGGTCAAATGCTGTGTGTATGATTCCAACGTAACTGTCGATGCTCTCATTCGAAGAGGTCTGCCATTTTGTCATGTAGCCAAGGAGAAGAGTGTTGGGCCTAAGCTTGCCAAGCCCACTGCATTGCATGAGCGAAGAAACTCCGTCGTATAAAGTCTTGCCTGGAAACATAACATTATAATAATAATAATGATATTTTTATTGTATTCTGCTTGTCTACCTTGGTTACATACAGTGCTCTATTCCTTATAGGCAAAGCCGAATTCACAGAGGTAGACTTTCAGAGAGATTACATATCTTTTGTGTAACTTTAAGTTTCACGCATTCATGCAATCAACTCTTTTTCATTTTCATTTTTCATTTCATTTCATATATATTTAAAGTTGGTAAATACATAGTAATAGTAGTTTCTAGAAATACTGATACTAATTTAAACCAACTGGAAACCTAAAATTTAAAAATCAATTACAAAAAATATAAAGATAATACTGGAGAAATTAAAAAACATCCTCTTGGCCTATGCGCAGATATGGCACGTGCAATTTTTGCCATCCCAGTGGCGTATTTCTTTCTTAAATTTTTGGATTGTATTGACCCCTTTTACATTGTCCCTGAGACTGTTCCATAGCAGACTTCCTTTAAAAGAAAGTGAGCTTGTTCCAAACATTAGAGACTTTGTGGCTGGGAGCTTACACAGATCTTTTTTACGTAAATTGTACGGTACATCCTTTTTTATAAAGAATTCTACCATGTATGCAGGATTTAAATTATTCGATGTTTTGTAAATTTCTGTCATAAGGGCTTGTAAATTCTTTTGGTGTATCGTTTTTGCTCCTCCTTTCTCTAAAAGTTGTTCGAATGTAGATTCATAATCATCGTATAATACTCTCAGGGCCCTTTTGTGTAATTTATTTATCTTATGATTTGCAGCTTTGCTACAAAATAGCCAAATTAGGGGGCAGTGAGTAAAATTCGATATTACAACAGAGTTAAAGAGGACTTGAGATTTTTGTATTCCCAGGTATGGTCTGACTCTCCGAAAAGCACTTACTTTCTGGTTTACCTTAGCACATATTTCTTTGACATGTGTTTCAAATTCAATTTTCTATCAATTTTTACACCCAGGAGTTTTACTTCTTCGTTTTGTGAAATAAATTGTCCGTTGATATTTAGGCATAATTTGTTGGCACGCTTGTCATAATTTGTTGGCACTCTGATGATCGCATGAATGTGATTGTGTGAAACTTGAATTTACAGAAAAGATATGTGTTCTCTCCGAAAGTCCACCTCTGTGTTATGATAATATCAACAATTATTTTCTTTAATTTGTTTAAAGCAGTTTGTCTGTACAGGGCTATCTCACGATGGCCATGCTTTATTTAGTTCCAAAACTTAGGCAACTGATAAGTAGCTTGCAGGGTTGAAAATCTAAATCATTTTAGCAACTCTGAGGGCTGGAACCAAAGTCCAATTACGTTATTGTAAAGATTTGCAATATGAAATGTCTTTATAGTAACATGAAGTCATATCATTAGTAACATGAAGGAATGAGTTCATAAAAACTGGTAAAAACAGGAGTTTTTGGGGATACATTTTCGAGGTCTGGTATACATTTTGCTGTTGCAACTTAGAAAAAAATGATTTTTTGGAAGCATTGCGTTCAGCTTGGTTTGAAAAACTCCTGTTGGGGTTATAAACTCTTTAAGTCTCAACTATACTCAGGACAATATTTTCGAATAAACTGGCTTGCAAAACAAAAACTTACTTTGAACAATTTCATGGAAGGCTTTGATCTTATGCTTTTTCAGCCAATCAACTTCATTCTCGACTGGGGGGTGGATGGTGTCGGTCACAACCACGTCCCCACAAACCATCAGCCCGAAGTGCTTCGTGATATGCGACACGAAATGGACCAGGTTAGGCCGAGAAGATGGCGGTCCAGAAAGAACCAGGGCCTGAACTCGGAAGTTCTTCACGTGCTCCTCGACCTGCTCCAGTCTTCTGGTGAAACGGAGAGCTTTGAGATACGTGTGAGCTTGGCCGGACGATCCCCAGTTTATCTGGAAGGAGAAAGCTAAAGTTGACACAGAGCTATAAGCGTTGCTAATGATATGGCATGCGAAAGGCACCACAATTAGCAAAACCTTGTCTTTGTGAGAAAAACTTGGTTTGTCTGTATCAGATAATACATTTGCATTTCCACTTGAAATGAAATGGGGTGTAAATCCGGCATGTATCCTATTTAAGACTGAATTCAATGACGCCAACGGTGCCTGTACAATATTTTGGAAAATTAGTTAGGCTAGCTTGCCTACCATTGACGCAGAAAAACCAAGTTCGTCTGAGATTTAAGATGACCAGATTTTTCTCAGAGAAACTAGGTTTTCTAATTATGCTGCTTTTCACTTTCCACATAAAGAGTCACCAGATGATCCTGTACATACCAGGCTAATTTTCCCGGATTACGAATGCTAGACACCGACTTCTCAATTGGGTCATCCACTACTCAATGAAGGTTCATCCAAATTGTTCGCCAACTGTTTGTGTTAGTCTGTTTTTATCGCTGAAAATAACAGGATAAGCATTGCTAATGTCCTAATGAAAGTACCCACCTATCTATGATCTAGCAGTGTTCACTTGAATCTGAAAACTTTACAAAGAAACTATACTATAAACTAAGAACAAAAACAACGATTAAAAGATTGAAAAATCACCCTTATAGGCAAACACGACGACAATATAGTATACTGACATATGAATAAAATTATGACATATAAAGTACTGCATATAGAGCAGGATATAAACAAATGACTTACATTAGGTCTTCGAAAATCGACGAATTTATACAAAGCAGCGACAGCGAAGATGGTGATCAACGCTGCCCACCAGTTGATCAAGAACATGATGGCGATACAAATGAGGAATCCGAATAGAGACGCCCATTTGTTATAATACGCAAATGCTGGTCGCCAGCCGGGCGTTTTCGCCAGCGATACACCAAACACCGAGTAATTGATCAATGCGTAGGCCATGAGGAAGAAATTCGAGATGATAGGGGCGATGATATTTAAATCGCCAATGGCGATAAATCCAGCACCAACGAAGAACGCCAACACGTATCCACGGCGAGGCTCGTTCTTGCCGTAGCCTTTGCCAAAGAAAGCAATACCAGGAAAGATGTTGTCTTTGCAGACCGCTTGGAAGACTTTGGGTGCACTTACGAGGCTTGCCAATGCAGAGGAGAGAGTAGCTGCGAATATCCCAGTCGTCACTATTGGCCCCCAGACTGATTGCTTCTCCAAGATCTAAAATAGAGTAGAATCGAATCAGTGAAAGAGGTTGACAAAGTTTGTTTTCTGGCATGTCATACCAAGGGGTAGAGAATTGCTGAAAATTTTACAGAGGGATAGTCAGGAACGGAGGAACCGGGGTCACTGATGGGATGATTGCAATCAGGGGGACTAAAACAAGAATTGATTGACCATCACCATCTATCTCAAATTACCACGTCGTTTACATCTACTTACGTCACTTCTGCATTGTTGAGGGGTAGTACCCTCAGCCCCCCTCCCAGCTCCATAGCTTTCATTCATCATCAGTTGACTTACTTCTTCGTATGAACGCAAACGAGGAAAGCCTCATTTCGCTGACTTATACGAGGGTAATGACGTGTCAGGGGTTTCTTTGTTCCCCTGTTCCCTTTGAAAACCTTTTTCCCTGTCAGGGCAACGTAGATTTACTCTCTGGTGCCTCTCTATATTTAATAGATGTTAAACAATGTCAGATTCAAGGCCCCTAGCAGGCAATCTCATTAGAGCCACAGTTTAGAACTTACTTGAAAGTCATTCATGAGACCAAATTTGCACGCTCCTGGCTCGCACGTGTTATTCATCGGCAAAGAACCATTCACCACTGCAGCAACAACAACACCAGTTGCGTCACGTGCCATCGTAGAGCCAATCATCCAACACATGGCAACATAAGATGCTGACGTCACTACGATTGCAACCAGCGTTCCCTTTGGTACAGCAGTGCATGGATTCTTCAAGTCCCCGGACAAATTCGCCCCGGCCAAAATTCCGGTAGCGGCAGGAAAAAATATAGAAAACATGGAAAAGAAACCGTTGCCTTCTCTGTAATCGGGAAGGAAGTTCTGCTTGAATAACGTAGAATTGTATCCGAATATTCCATATGCCTTTATCTGGGTTCTGTCGGTAAGCGGACTGGGGTATATGGATCCGGCAACAACGCTGATTATAGCAGCAATCAGAATAATCAGCAGGAACACCTGAGTGTACACCACCCACTCGAGACCGATGAGCGTGACGAGGAACAACAGAATCAGCGCCCCTATTCCGATGATGCGTATGTCGTTCTTTGGGTCCACGATGCTTGCTCCGTATCTCAGCATGAGGTCTCGCACGGTTTCTGCGAAGCCAACGATGTACAACGAGACGGCTACTGCGTTTGCTATGGAGAAGATTATCCCGATAGAGCCGCCGAATTCCGGACCAAGACTTCTAGAGATAAGGTAGTATGCCCCACCTATGGAGAGAAAATATAAGCATCAAAATGACGAATAAGATGGCAGAACGTGAAGATAGGACCGTTGAGAGAGGAGGGGAGAGGTAAACATGGTTGTTCAGTGCTAAGTGTTACATCAACAGTACTGTAGTGGGGATATCATCAGTGGAGACAGGAATTTAATGGTTTCATACGCGTTGGATTGCTATCCCAACTGTGTAAACTCAGTATGCCTACCCAATAAATTGTTTAATCACAGGTATCAAAACATTTTTCAACTTCCAGGACCAAAATACCAAAATTTCCGACTTTGCAGACAAATGTCAGACTTATTTTGAATGGGGGGGGGCAATTCCCCCTAGCCCCCCATAATTTCCACCACTGATAGAAAAAGAGGCTCTGATGCACAAGCGTATCAGTTTCATGCATTCACACAAGCACAAAAGCAATCCGATATGGAAAGCGATCCGAAACGTTTCACCTTCAGAGTGGAGTGATTTGACTCCGGAAAAACGATGCTAAACGTTTCGGATTGGGATGGTGTCGTGTTAACAGAAAGGCTATCCGATATGAAAAGCGATCCGAAACCATATGAATCTGGCATCGTGTGAACAAGGCCTATGTGTTTGGTGAATCTTTCCTGTTTGGAATTCCTGGTGAAGGCAAATGAGAATATTGCGTGATATGAAATAATGGGAAAACCGGAACCCGGTGAAACGAGGAAACAGGTGTTTTCATAAGATAATTAGATGAGATCGTCGATGGGCGCTCTAGGTTAATGGATCAAGGAGTTTCAGAGACAACAAGGGCAGGTTTTGTAGGTCAAGCAAACACCAATGTGGGGCTAATGTCGATTCATGAAATACACGCATGTACCATCTGGATGCCGCATTAGTGAAGTTGTTTTTACTATCATAAGACATAGTGATTATTTGTAGAACTGGTATTATTGCTAATTAATTGTGATTTCGCGCCTGAGAAATTCAGTCATCAAATCAACGATTGGTGAACGCATGGTGTTGTGAGAATGTAATTGTAATCGTTATCACAAATGAACATGTGTTTAGGTGGAATTGTTTATTGTACGCATGGGTATGTTGTAGATAAACACCGCTGTAATATGTAGAGAAAGCCGGAATCGTCCTGGGGATATCTTTCTGCGCATACCCAGATGATTCTACCATGGAAGACCTACCGTGCGCACAAGCACCTGAATGGCTAGACACATGACAAGTAGATGTCATTCTTGATTCAAATGTCAGCGAAACCCACAGGTGTGGCTATAGAGCAACGATTCTTAAGAATGAACCAAGTATATTTGACATTGCATTTTACTGGATTTTATATCACTTGTTATTGGCAAAATCTGCATTCTGAAATTATAAAGAGATCTCCGAGACTGACATGAGAAGGGAATTATTTATTCAACAATAGTCTGCTGTAAGTCAACAATAAATCTACTTTGGAAAGGCAGCAAGTATTGATTATGGGGGGTCTGAAGTCATACACGTTTTTAGCTTTACTAGTAACGATTCACGAGTCTAATAATGCTAAGGTTTCGAGGAACAATACAGCAACCATGATATTCGTTGGCGATATATCCTTCGACGGACCAGTTAAATATTTTATTGAACACAAAAAGTCTTGTGATTACAAGTTTCTGTTCGACGAAGTTCGGGGAGTGCTTGCCGATGCCGATCTGAGGGTTGGAAACCTGGAGTCGCCCTTACTGCCAGCGAATGCAAGTTCGTATGTAGCGTTAACCCAAAAGGATCTCCACCACTATGGAAATGTGAAAGCAGTCGAAGGCTTGAAACACGCTGGGTTCGATATCCTACAACTTTCCAACAATCATTTCAGCGATATGGGCTACAAGGGCATCAAGAGCACAATAAACGCACTTGAAGAAGCGAAAATTTCGCACGTTGGGGTAATGCAACGGGGTATAAAGAATAAAAGACAACGGCCGGTGATAAAGACAGTAAACGGTATTAGGATTGGCTTCTTGGCGTATTGTCAGCAGAGAGAGGGCTGTGATAGAATGTTTGTCCATGGCCCGGCTGTCTTCGACAGGGTAATAGCAAAAACAGAGATAATGGAATTAAGGAAGAAGGTGGATATTGTTGTTGTGTTGTTACACTGGAGTACAGAGCTTTTGCCCGTTCCGACAAAGGGGATTAGAGATTTGGCGAGTTCACTGCGACTGCTTGGTGCTAGCATTATAATAGGACAACACCCCCATGTCGTACAGGTGAGATAACGAGCCAGTGCGTTAATCTAAACTTTTCTACTCTACAATTTTTAGCAAATATGAATTTCGCCCGCTGTTTTAGTTTTTTTCATGCTCATGTATTTTCAAGAGAGGAGTTCAAGCAAATGGCATTCTTTCAAATGAATTTAAGGTTTAGAGAGAAACGAAATACACTACTTATTTTACACTGAATGTTGTGTATATAGTTGTATATATATCTGAATGTTCTAGTTCTATATCTGAATGGAAATTTAGGATAACCTATCCATTTTGGTCTTGCGTTTACACTGCCACACTGCTCTCCACTACAAAAGCGGATATTCTCGAATACGTAAACTAACGAGGTTTAGATAAATAGTCTATTTAGCTTTTTTATGGTAAAAGGTAACGATGTTTCGAAAATGCTTGAAACAGTACCCATACAGCTAAAATTCATACATATAGAGTTAAAGATTTGTTGATATTCACAGGAACGGAGTAGGGACTACCGGGTATGGTTGGTAGTATTTGGTAAGATGATTAATTTTGTTATCATTAGATTTCATCAGTTGATTATTAATATTCCATTTGTGGAAATCGGGTGCAGAAATTCGTAGACTGCCAAAAAGCTTAACTGAAAGTTGAAATAGATTACCAAACAATTGTTTTCTACGTGAATTAGAAAACTAACGATCTTATCCCCGCCACCCACATTACCTTTTTAGCTTCTTTTCTCTGCCAATCCGATTCCCTATTTCCTAGGTGTTTGTATTACTCTGAATGATATCTTTGAAACTTGTTTCCTAATCTCCTAAGTGTAGGAAATACCCAACCAGGGCAGCCACTAACTTTGTGATTTGTGGTGTGATGGATATTCAATGGATTATTGCCTGAGCAACCCCTAGGTTCTATTATGGTTAAAATATCAACAATTTCTTTGCAGGGGCACGAGTGCATGAAAGAATCTCTGGTAGTCTACAGTCTTGGGAACTTTCTGTTCGCAAAGTACGGAGCGAAACTGACGGAATTTCTTTATGAAAACATTCCATCTGAGACTGAAGTCAAAAAGTACCTCAAAAGATCCAACGAAATTTTTAACCCAACTCAGCTTGCCTACATAGCAAGAATTACTGTCTCTAGGTAAGACACAGTTAGAAGACTTTGTACAACCATTTTTCTACAAGAAACAATGCTAAATCTTGGTACATACTAGAATTCCTTAGCATTCAACCCAATTATGATACAAAAAGTTTCTTTAGCAAGTTACTCAAATCCAAAATGTATATTTTCTTTAATTTCGTTTCAATACCAGATAAAGAAAACGTGCAAAGTTTCTAAACTGCTGCCACTGCCTCCCCTGATGAACATTTTGTAACAAAAAATACGTGGGTTTATCTGATGGAAGACAAAGAAGTTCGAATATAGCTCTAGCACATCCTTGCATATTAATATATCCCTCTGGCTACAAGTGACCATCTGTGGTCATCACAGCCAGGTATAACACGGAGCGGTAACGGTCGAGAGACGATTTACAGCGACTTCAAAATTATTTGAGACGATTTCCAACGAGTATCAAACGAGTTTCAACGACAATGAAACGAATTCGGACGATTTTTGAAAGGGCCTTACAATGATTTGAGAAATCAGAAAATGATTTTAGAAATGGCAAAACGATTTGCAGCAATTAAGTAACGATTTAATCCAATTGTGTAACGCTTTTAGCTCGTTTATTTCAAACGTAATAGAGACAAATGTGCAGCGATTGTTTGCGACCAACTTCTTACGTTATTTCACTCATTCCGCTTTCTTTGACAGGGAAGGAATCGAAAAGGCAGAGTACATGAATTTGAAAATAGAAGCAGACAAATCAACGCATTGTTTACAACCGAAACCAATATCTGGTCACTGGGAAAGAATGTGCGACCACTTCGATTATTACTGTTACGATTTCAGCACTTTGTTTACCACCACAGCAGAAAACCTGGACGAGGGAGACTACCATGAAGTGAGAAGAAACGACGAATGCATCAGGAGAAAGAATTGAATTGAGCCCCTCCCATTGTGGGGGGCATATGCTTCCTTTATCCATAAATCATAGTTATTCATTAATATTCATTCAAGAATTTTGAAGTCAGTAAAAAATTTTTTATTGGGGAGGGGTAAGGTTAAACATAAAAACAGATATGGACACTATAGTAACGACAATTTTCCGAATTTAGGCCCATTTACATTTAAATCATAAATAAGCTGTTTTCCACACTTAGTCTCGTCAATATTTTCTTCTATTTCAATTATATTCTAATGGTTCAACATGGGCAATTAGAAAGATTAATTGAAAAATTGTTTAAGGGGTGGCAAAAAGCTTACTCAAATCACAGCGGGGCAATTCCAATCCATGCCACCCCATAGCTACGGGCCTACAGCCAGCTTCAAACAAACTTTACTGGTTTTCATAAAAAAGACAGAGACGAAGTATAAAGTAGAAAAATATTAATTATCATACCTCCTTTGACTTCCCCATTGGTGCAGATGGCAGACATGGACAGCGCTGTCACAACCGTCACAACGGTCGACAAACAAACGATGACGGACGACAAGCCAATACCAGCCTGGGCCACGATCCACGAGAGCCGAAGAAACATGATGACCCCCCATATATTGAGTAAGCAGGGGAACAGGACCCCCTTGATCCAACCAATTTTACTCCCTCTTGGGGCAGCGTTGTTGCGCTCTTTGATGCTTATGCTGGTGGAGGTGTCCTCGTTCGGGGCTCTCTTCTGCTTCAACTAAAACGATGAAATTGGTACGGTGAGGGAAAATCAATTACGTTTTTTTCAGTAAACAACCAGAAAACGAGCCACAAGGCCCTGCTGGTGCTGTCCCCTCTATCCCATGTTTGACCCCAACACTTGGTTCACTTTTCAAAATAGAGGCATCTCTTAATAAACTCAGAAGGCTAAAAATACTCCATATTGCTACTCTGACAGAAGGGCCATGCAAACTGAAGAATAAAAAGGCCAAAGAAGGGGGGGGGGGGGTATTGATCCTAGCCTCAGAAACGAGACAATGGAAAATCCTAAGAAGGAAAAACACAGCAATATGAAAGTCTAATCCCAATTAAAATCTTTCTTTTCCCTCCCGAATCCCTGTCCAAGAAGACCAAACAAACTTCCCAGTCAATAACAAGGCAGGTCCCAGTTGCCTGTTGTTGCAATTTCTATGATATCGATATCTTTCAAATTCCGAATACGACCAGACAGTAAGATCAGGGATCAGAGCGGAGAAAATCCTAGCTATCATTCTTTCCGGTTTCCTATTCAAACCCATTGAATTTTTAATTTTGGTTTACCATCAACCTTTGAACCTTGCACAATCATTTTCGGGTCTATCGATGATTTAGCTTTTTCATTATTGGTCTTTACTAAGGAAAAGTGTGTATGCTTGAAAATATGTTTAAGTTTATTCAATATTAACAGATCTGATGTAAAAACTGCCACGCCAAGTCAAATGACTAACGCCTAAATCTCTAATGAGGGAGATAAAGACTCATTCAGAAGATCATAACCCAAACCAATCGCATCATTGCTCTAACTGCTTCTAATTGCTTGGTTAACCGGAGAAATTCCGTTTCACCTTTGTATTTTAGTTATTTTGTTTTTCCTTCAACATTGATTTCAAAATAAACCTCAATTACTTTCTTAATGATAAGAAATATCTGGTACACAAATAAAAACAATATGTTTCTAGGCCAACAACTTAAAACTGCAGCAAGGAAAGATTTAGGCCCGCTCCGTTTTTCCGTTTTTTAATGAACGTCGAGGAAGACACATTCGTTTTGGTCTTGTATTCACACCGTTCTCCTTCAGATATGGAACTGCTCGAGTAAGCAAACAAATAAAAATGCTCTTTTAAAAACGGTGTGCATTGAATACGCTCTGTTTTTAGTGCGGTTTGAACGAGGCCTTAGGCCGTTGCAATTCGGTAGCTATGGGTTGCCAAGGGGCATTTTCCCATGATGCATTATATGAAATGAGATATCATCTTTCGCAGAATCGTACATTGTTCTACGTATTGTTTGGAAACAGTTCGTTTCCCATCAAAACCATCTTTCCGTCCCACGCCCATGTTATGAACACATTACTGGTCTAGTCTTGCAACTTAATCTTAAGGTACACTATATCTTCAATGAGAGCTACCCCGGGTATTATTTTTATAAGTACAAGAAACTCCTTATAACAAAACCAAGATACTCGAAACGCAACAAACTCCATTCCAGTGCTTGAAAATCATTTCCTAAATTGTGTCCTAAATCATTTTCTACATTTTTGGTTAATTATGAGGGCTGCTGTTTTCTAAACTCTTAGTTTCAAAATTTTCTATATGTTCTAATGTTCTAATGACTCTATCATGGTTGTATCTTATTGACGAACAAGAGTGTTTGTGTGGTTTTCCAGAAAAGGCCTTAAAAAATTATCAGCATCATTTAGATTTTCTAAACCTACCTGTAAATCTAAGAAATTCTTAGGAAACTTTAAGTACTAGAAATTCGAGAATTTTAAGAAACTTTCACTCTACTGGGCTCAAACTCTATTTGGGCAGTATCCAAAGTCTTTTTAAGGAGAAACACGTGTGGATACAATTTGGGTTTTCAGCCCATCAACTGAGGGTTTCACCTGCACACTGAGGTTGCACAAATCACTTCCCAAGTCAGCAGAATCAACAAACAGGCCAGACTTTGGATTCTGCTTTCAACGTTTCAACAGGACGATTGAGTGGTTCAAAGTTTGGTTGAACAAGATACGATGTGGTTGAGGGCCTCAATCCACCATATCAGCAACTTATGTTTCGTGGGATTTGGAAATAATGTGAAAATAAAACTGAGCAACTATTGGTAAATATCAATTGCTATTTCTTCCGGGACGGTGGACGCACACAAACTTGGGGGGCTGCATTACGCTTTCAGGGCACGCTTTTCATTAAGCAAGAGGGGCAATATTTAGAAACTTCATTGTTTCCTACAAAAACTTAGTAGGGAAAGTAGGAACGAACCCCCTGTTGTCCCTGGTTTCTACATATTTGTATGTTTTTGAATAAATGGGTCTTTGGGATGGGGGAAGGAATCTAGAATGTTATTCATTAGAGAAATATTAAGCAAAATCGAGCGTCTGGACCTTGAGTCTAGTTGCTTATTGAAAAGATTTTTAGCTGTAATTATTCTACGAACTTCAAGGAGAGTTAACAAAAATATAAAGAAATTTTCCTAATATTTGGTTGACCAAGAAAAGAAATGTACGTGTTTCACCCTACCGTAAAATCAAGGTTTCGTTGGCCTATTGAAGCGTTTTTGAAAATTAGCCAGATGACTCATTTGTAATCCTTGTTTTTTATTCTTAGATTTTAATTTTAGATATAATGACGTCATTAATTGTTTTCAAATTGATTTCCACCTTTTTACACAAATCTCAGTCAGCTGGGAGACAGTTCTATTCTTTACCCTGACGAATAATTATCCCCATGAACCACAACCCAAGCTTAGCAACGCCCACGATACACGAAAGGGGTCTGAAGTTTAGTGGGAACATTTGGAAGATGAGCATTTTGGGATTCAGGACTCGTACAGTTAATTACACATGCAATTCAATAGAGCTATCATCAGGGTGGAAGGAGAATGGAAAAATTGAATCAGCCTGTAGAATACAATGCTTATAATGTTTAGTATCAAGCAAAAACCGTTATCTGCAGCTTATTTTGGCTACGATCATGAATTTTGCTTCGAGTACAAATTTGTAGAACGGACAACATGGAAAATATCTTAGGGTCTTCTCAGAGTTTCTTTAGAAACTCATTGAAACTGAAGCTGAAAGTTTTTATCAATGAAATAAGAAAGTGCGTGCTTAAACTTCTAGATTAAACCAAAAATTTGAGTATGCATCAGATAAAATTTATAATAACTTCAACTTTAGCACTGGACACGGATTTATTTTTTTTATACAAAAATTTCGGTGTATTGCTCTAAACAATAAACTGTTGTTTTCTCTAATGTTCCCCCTTAGAAATGGAGCCTTTTATCAAGTCACTCGAATTGAAACACTATTTTCGAAGGGAAGGGGGGGATTAGAACTAATACGAAAAAAGAAAACTGAATTAATAACGAAATCGATAAGTAGCTGAAAATGAAAATAGATTTCTTACCCCTAAAGGTTTGTGCAGCTCGTGCAAAGTGGGTCTCTGTTTCCCAACATTGGACAAGGAGTGCTCGTTTCGGTAAAAGGCAGTCATGGGAATGGCCTCAGTGGAAGAGTAGCCGATTGTAAGTCCATCGTGATGGGTCGAGTGCTCACTCTGTCTTCTCTTCATCAAACTTGACAAGGGTGCTGGTAAACTGTCTTTTACGTCTCGCTGGTAGCTGAGGCTGTCTTTGTGCTTTTTATCACCTTCTAAATCGGGATACGTTTCTAGATTCTCTGTAGAGTTCGAGTGGTTTATTATTTTGAAACGAGCATGCTTCGTGGGCTCTTTCTCGACGCTGCCATTTGCAACAGTTTTTTCTAAATTTGAAACACCTCCATTTAAACTGGTTTTAGACTCACTGGCATTGCTTATTTTGATATCAATATCACAAGCAGGATTAACAACTCCAATATTTCCGACAGAGTTCTCCATGTTTGTTGCTGCTTAAACAGCCTGGTCTCCACAGAAAAATGTATCCTTGTCTGCAAAATTCTCTCTAATATTGTTACATGTCGACCGCGAGTCACGTCAGGGACACTAACACCCAGAGGGGTGTGTTGCTACAGTAATGCACGCCGATGACAAGACAGGAACAGTGTGTCACGACATGGCTAGTGCTTCCACTTGAAGGGAACTGCTTCCCCTACAGCAAACGCTGTATACACGTATTTTTATAAGTACATTAGGCTCATAACTGACATTGCTAGGGTGAAAATAGGTATACCGAAGGTAAATTCGAGTACACACAAGAGAGTTAACGAGCAAAAGGTTGGACAATTTCCGAGCTGAATCCGAAATTGCTTAGCAATGCAATGTAATGATTTTCAGTATTCAGCCTCAAATTGAACAGGAAATAAAACTTACTTCATCTTATCACGGAACCAACAGGTGAAAGCATTATCTACCTTCAATACAGTGTATGTAGTTATCTTCAATACATAGCTAAAAATTATAATATGTTTTATCATTATTATAATATAAAATTATTATTTTTCAATGATATTACTTGGTACTTCAAATACAATTTGTCTCTTTTTTATCTTCAATACATGTCTGTGTATTGAGCTTTCTGACATTTCATTAATTTTTCATTGCCCATTTTGTTATCTATTTTCATAACATTCTGATAAATTAGTAAAGGAATTGCTTAGGAATTTTTGAGTATTCGAATCTACCTTATACACTTATTATAACCAGACGAGATGAAATAGGATGTGATCCTGTACTAATGAAGTTCACGGAGCTAATTACCACATTCTTTGTAATTAAGATAACCTAGCAAGTTTCTGAATTCTATTGATTCGTACCAAATCTAATCTCGTACTATAGATTGACTAATTTCGAAAATCTTGCCCTACGGTTTCTTGTAAACGCTTCCTTATAAAATAATGAGTGTCCTGCAAAAAAGTCTTCATCCACTATGTATATATGTAAGTGAGAACAATTCGGGAATATCTGAATCTGTAGTCCCAACGTTCCTTATGGAGAGAATCTTATAAAAAGACAGTGACTAATGACAAATTTCTAATTTCCCTACCGTATGATGTTCCCCATACGAGTGGCAGCTTATTGGATCAATCAGTGCTTGGCAGACCCCATCACTGGGATTTCCCCAACGAGAAGCAGCTCAGACAGACAACCCTGACAATCCATTATAACTGTCATGCTAATCACAAATAATCAGACAGACCTCATTAATTTTGGGAAAACTATTTGTTAGTCAACATGTAATTAAGGGGTAATTTCTAGATAAATTACAATACGGGCTTTCTTATTTTAACAATTTGCAGGATAATTTCCATTACTGTATTGCTGATGCATTAGTACACTCTTTTTTTCTTATAAGAACACTCAAAATTTTCCTGAGCCTCAACTTTTCCATTATTTATCTAAATTTCCATTGTTCTTTGGCGATTTTGAGTCTCAATATTCTTATAAAATCTATTCTTATAAAGAAAAAAGAGTGTATTCAAAAACACGAATGATGCATTAGTTGTGGCAAGGTTATGGCAAGAATAGAAATCATGCTATTTTTGTATTTACGTTTATTTCATAAGAATCCAAGCCTCAAATTTTGTTAAATTTAAGAACAAGCTCAGAACAATTTTTAACTCAAATAACAATTTTAGGAAGTACACTCTTTTTCTTTATAAGAATTAATGTTGTAAGATTATTGAGGCTCAAAGTCGCCAAAGAACAATGGAAATTTAAGAATAAACAATAGAAGTATTCTCAAAAGAGTGAGGAAAAAAGAGTGTAGCCATAAGAAAGAGAGATACATAATCACAAAATAAGAAGATAGACAGCACGCTAGTATGTCACGTCGAGAGAGTAAAAATTTGCAATAATTAACACAACTTATACCAAAAACTGAGGGGCATATCACTCGAAAAAATCTCGTACACTTTTTGAAAAATCATAGAAAAATGGCAGAAAAATCACAGAAATCACTGAAATATCACAGAAAAATCACCAAAAAATCACTAAAATCACAAAAACTTCATTATGATTTTTAAAATCACAAAAATCTCGTTCACTTTTTTGTGGGTGATATGGCCCTCGGCAAAAACAGGCTTTCAAATCATCATAGAAATAAGAATAATCTAAGAATATTTCGGCCTGCAAAAAGAGAAATATGCGAGAACAGCCAGCTTTAAACGAGATTAACTGGTTCTTATAATAAGAAAAATGTAGTTGTTAAATGACATTGTATGACAAGAAAATAAATCATAATAATTTTCTTGGGTACTTTGTGCTACTTTGCTGAGTCCAGGAAAACGTCACAATAGGCGAGGAAAACCCACCCGGTCTGGCCCGGTCATGCAAAATCATTAATTACATACCGCAGGAAATGGCCCCGAATATCCGGTATTGAAAGCTTAAATCCCCAATATCTCAAGGTTTGTAGCTTTAGTCCAAGTTTTTGAATATACAACTTTCAAATGCCCAGAATTCTTAACTACTGAGGTTGGACGGTCTGTTTAGCATGTAAAGTAATTTATAGTAGTATAAGTTAAAAACGAGCTGGTGAAATTTCTAATGAAAAAGAAACTCACCAGAAAGGGAAAATGATCTTTCAGAACATACATCTGAAGCACAGGGGCCAGTGAATAATAAAATAAATATAGAAAGTATAATTTGATTATTAGCGTTGTATATCTTGTAGTCTTTTACCTATTTCTCCTGCATTTTTTCCCTCTCAACGACGATTGCAGCTTCTAACTTTAGTTGCTTGATTTGAAAAATAGGCCTACTGGACCCAGCCTCCCAGGCAAGCAAACGCAAGAGACTAAGATAATTTCTTATCTTCTCATTTCTTTTTCAGATTGGAAGCAAGAAATGAGATTAGTTTCTGTTCTGTCAGGTAACAGTGCATAATGAAACTGTACAGTGTGTGGGTGAAAGTATGGGAACGATGAACCTAAATCTACGACAGCAGAAACGCAAAACAAACCTTAATAATCTTTAAGGAAAGCACGTTGGTTTGCACATTTACATGTTTTGGTCCCGTCAGCGTTTACCTTTTTGCGCGGAAAGGTTTTTTAAAAAGATACCCCTGTGATTTCAAAGCCTTCTTCTGCGTTTTTGAAGTGGTAAATTTAGGCCCATCGTTCCGATACTCCCCCCCCCCCCCCTACAGTAGTTAAGTCTCCTCTGTTGTTTCTACTCTTTAACTCCTCTGTAGACTTGTGTATATACATACAAACATTGAGCACAGTGGTACAAATTTAGACCAAACTGCATTTTCTAAAAACTCTTTTTTGCTAAAATCTACATTCGATATAAAGTCCATGTGTTTCAGTTACGCTTGTATTTTCAACTCACCGTGAATAATTCAAATGATAATTTCTCAGAAATTCTTGAGGAAAGTCTTTAGTTTGAGACAAATACTTGATTTAGTAAGACTCATCGTTGCAAAGTTTGCATTTGTCAGAATCTTCCCTCTACAGGAATGGGATTCAGGGCCTAGGTCGCGGCAAAGACACAAATACAGAAGCTTGATAATCTTAATGGAAATATAGATAGCAAATTGAAAACATTCTGAATTGAGTATTAAACACAGATGCATTCATAGTAGTTTTTCTGACTTACGGATTACAGCTTGCGAGGTAGGGGCTTCCCATGAACAACTAAATTCACTTCTACTGAGTCAAGAGTCTCGTGCAAGAGCAGGCCTTCGGCAAGACGCTTGTGCTGCACTGCATGTGTTGTCAAGATGGCTTTTGCTCGGCTGTACGCATCCTATGGATGAAGAAAAATATCTAGACACCAGGATCGGAGTGAGAGAAGAGAAGTGTAATTTTTTCTTTGAGGTCTTATGCTACATTGAACCCACCCAAAATATAAGAACCATAGCTACATCTTGAGATCACCCTATTTAGGTTTTATGTATGAAACAATAGGGCCTCCTTATAGGTTATGATTCGTGCCTTCACGCACAAACTTTTGACTTTCTAAGCATTCACACACTGTTAAAATGGAATCCTCAAGCTTAAATCATCTTAATTGTTCATCTTGATCCACTTAATAACGCATTTAGACATAAGCTTTTCACGATTTTACGCCCTAAAATGGCCAATAACGCCCTAATAACGCATCACGTAGAAAAATATGTGGAGGGGGATTATTACCGTTATTGAGGTCTAATGGGGTCAACTAGAAGTCAATCCATCAAAACCATTGATCCCATATTATGTAGCCAGGAAGAGTTCGTTTTCCCTCTAGGGATCTTTCGATAACAGTGTATTGTTCCTGTTCGTCTCACTGGACTTCAAGTGATGATTGGCTGTTCATCACTACAACAATCATTCGCTTCCTTTCTGATTGGCCAAATTCCACATCTGGACATAACTATAGAATACAGCTCTACAGTAAAAGCCTGCATGTAAAAACGTTATATTTTGAGACCACAGGTTCTATGTAAACTTCTCTTCTTTTTAAATACTCTTTTTAAAAGTAGTTTTTTAAGACTCTCAAAGAGGAACAAATTACTAAATGACATTATAAACTTATGCAATGCAAGAAAAACGAAAAACAGGTTTCCAACTACCCACAACTCGAAAAACACCCTGCACTTTTGGAAATAATATTCAGTTATTTGGTTAGATATGGAATGTGCAGTCATCAAGGCAACATTTGCTATTGTTCTGTTGCTTTTTTGGAAATTCAGAAATAGATTGATAGCGTTGAGGTTGATTTAGGCCCAAGTAGCAAGGTTGAAATCGAGGAAATAAAGCGTACCCCTGCTGATTAACATTATGTAGGGGAGATTCGGACGAAGTCCATTTCTTGATTACTTTTATCTTTTAGCCTATCTTTCTTTAAATATCAACTTTGATTGCTGTCATACCTTGTAATGTCAGGTAGTAGTGCAATTGGCATTGATTGAGAAAAAGTGCGGTTTATTTTCATTGGCCGTTTTGGCAAGCACAACATCGAACAGTTGAAGATAAGGTGAACACAACGCGATGACTAATGATGATAAGAGGCTATCTATTTCAAACGAGGTGCATGAATAACATGTATTGACGTGGCTACTTGATGTCGTGACGCAAGCGAGCCACAATAACAAATGACTACTATGCTTTGAGCTTAGCTCATGTTAATATGAAAGACGAGGAAGATGGTTAACAAGATTTAATGTGGTAAGTCAACAGTGACCAGAGGTTCAACATGTTCTGGCCATACACATACCATACTTGCTTCAAGCCCCAAGATGGGAAAACCGAGGTATAAACCCCAAACAACAGGTTTTCATCCTTTTCACGTAGTATCCTGCAGATCAACGTTGAGTAGATTTTCAGGAAATATAACGAATAGGCCAAGACCATATACGAGGGCCCTCAATCTCGCAACAAGAGCCATTGACCTTCCGAGTTCCCTAGGCTACAAAAGGTACGAAAATGAATATCACAAGAATAATATCAAATGGGACTTTGTCTGATTCTGAAAAACTTTTTGATACAAATCATTCAGAAAACCCCCCCACCATCAAAGAGAACCAAATACGTATACAAGAAAAGGGCCCAAATAGACCAAAGTTCTTATTTTGCTTTTTACGGGGCCAGAGAAAGGCCCCAATGGGGATAATGGCCCAGTAGTTACAATATCGAAGAATGCTCTGGATCCAAGATCGTATTAGGTAGTGGCCCCTGAAAAGTGAAAACATTTCAACTTCACACACCTTTATCCCGATAAAAAGCTTCGAGAACTGCACCCTGGGATATCGATTTTATTTGAGACATTTTGGTAGCCAGGGTGAGAAGAATAAGCCAATCAAATGAATAACATAACGGAAAATGAAACCTCAAAGCCGAGGCTTAGGAAGGCAACCTTCAGTTATAAAACCAACAACATGATACGATGTCACAGTGGGGCTTTCAAAACGTAAGAGCAAGGCTAAAAGTGGCAAGGTGAAATCGTAGAAGTTGGGAAAACGCAAAGAAAGCCACGCACGGACGTAGCACTACAGTCCATATTCAATTTCCCACGCTTGAGGCTTTTGAGGTTATGGAACTTGATCAGCTTTACGCAAGTACTGCCAATCTTTCCACGGGGTTGGGGGCTTGACAAGGCAAACTGGCAGTGCTCAAGTATTACATCACTAATCTCCAAGATATTAAGTAAGGCAGGGTCCCACTTCTCAACATCTTGGCAACAAGCACGTGCCATTCTCAGTAGGGCTGTAGGCTAACTTTTGAAGATTTGCGTCTTCCTATTGCCATTTAAGGGTACACACATTTTTTCAGGGGGGGGGGGGGGGCACCACCAGTACTGTGGGAGAATACCATCATACCATCAGAACTTTGGGGGGTGCCATCAGTAATATGGATGGATATAATCAGTTCTTAAAGGATACCCGGTACTGTGGAGGGATATCATCAGAACTTTGGGGGGGGGGTTCAGTACTAGGGGGATATCATTGATATTGTGGAGTTAATACTCGCAATGCTAATGGTATCCCTATACATTACTAAATAGCCCCCTACAGTACAGATGGTATCCCTCCACATTACTGCATAGACGTTCCTCCCCAGGGTGACAAATCAAACGAGACAGGAGCGTCAACAATGGATGTGTATCAGGCATGGATCCTGGCTAAACTATTTGTTCAACCTTCAACTGTTGCAGGACAGCAACAAATTGGAAACTCGAACCATAGAAAAAGAACCGCTTTCTCTGAGGCTTGAACGAGACCGACTTCTCAAATAAAAGATTACCGTCGTCAAATTGAGTGGTATCAACTAGGTGGGCTTGCGTTTGTTTTGTGTCTTTCGTTTGTTTGACTTCAAGGAAAATCAAATCCAGGAATGGAGCTTAGAGTCTGTCCGTGATTCAACCTTTACTCCCAAGAAAAAATAAGCCTGTAAATCCCAAATCCGAACTGAAGTACCGCTATCCCCCTCTAGGCCCAAGAAGACTTGCTTTTCTTCAGGGCATAGAAGTGACCACAAGAGTAAAGCCCTATTTACACTAGACAAACTAACCCAGGTTCGACCCAGGTTAGACGTAACCCGGGTTCGCCCTAGTTTGATTTAAGCCCTATTTACACTACACAAACTAACCCGGGTTCGCCTGGGTTAGATTTCTCAATGTAAATCAATGTAAACCCGGGTTCGAAAATGGCGCCCTTTTTCGTTTCGTTTTTCTGTGCACTGCGCGTGCCCGTGGCATTGTGCTAACCCAGGTTCGCCCCAAGTTTGATTTACACTGCGCTAACCTGGGTTCGACCTGGGGCGAACCCACCTCCGAAACGTGGGTTGATCCAACCCGGGGCGAACCCGGGTTAGCTCGATTTACATTGAGAAATCTAACCCAGGTTAGAGCTAACCTGGGGCGAACCCGTGTTAGTTTGTGTAGTGTAAATAGGGCTTAATATTATACCGGTATGCTTTTGCAGCAAAGGGAGATTCCGAGTAAAAGAATTACTCCGGAATAAAGATTGGCGCGTGGGGTATTCGTTCAACTTCTTGGTGATTCAAGGTTCTGTCATTTTTTTGGGTACCTTTTGATCAGAATCGAGAATTGCAGATATTTCTACATGATATAGACAAAGACACGCTTACTAAATCATTCGGTATCAAAGTCCAGTCTCTAACTTAGTTTACTGTAGCCTAACCAACCGTTAAATCAATATCAGGCCATTCGGATTTGCAATTCTTAAACTCTTTTATCATCAGCTTTACTAATAATGACTTTTCATCAACCTGATATCTTTATATACTTACGGCTTAGACATTGAGCCTTTAAAGGCGAGCGAGAAAAGAGTCTGCCAAGAAAAGTGAGTAGGAGGCAGTTCGCAAAAAGACGATTTGGAACACGCAATGAGAGAAACCTTCAGGTGACTCACGGAGATTTAGAATATGATATCTTAGATAATTTGTGAGAGTGAAAATTACACAGGTAGGCTTCCAACTCGCAACCTTTGAGCCTGCGCCTCAACTACTTTTTACAATTCTAGTGAAAGTCCCCCTTGAAACTCTCCCACTGAAACAAAACTTTCAAGATAATTGACTAATTCTGCAAGGAAGATCAGATGCCTCCCACAAGAATCAACCGTACTGAACAACCTTCACCCTACTGAAAAATACCCACCGCATAAACTCTTTTCTAAGTGCAACCTTTATGGAAAACACCGGACTGAAATTTGGGACAGAAGTTTTTGCTATATCCAAAACTGTTCGAGATAAACACAAGACACGTTCACTAACGCAAAACCCTTGTTCATAGACGGTTTCTAAACACATTTTTAAGAAGGGCAGGAATGATGAATTGGTGAAAAGTCACCTCAAAAATAAGAAATAGGCAGGCTAAATTGGAACCAAGTGTTTTTATAAAGAAACGTGCATCCGAATAACGGAAGGAAGACTAGTTCAGACAAATCACCGTCAATAGACAAAAGGAAAGCCTTTTTTCTATGGACTCTAGACCTCTTAAAGCCTTTGATCCCCTGAATGGGGAACAGTGAATATAGAATAGGATCAGAACTAACTTTCATCTGGATGACCTAATGTCCTTCTCGCCTGATATCTTAGTGAATAAGAGTGTTGACGCAACATGTGTCAAAAACTTTTTCCAAATTTATCACTAAAAATTGGGGATAATTTGTGGATAATTTAAGGACGATTCGTATTTAGGGACAAAAAAATGCTCGTCACCATGAATTAGGGAGAATAATTTTTATTGTGTAAGACACTCGTTTTTTCCAAGAAACTGTGCTTGGTATCAGAGGTTCATAGCTTTCACCCCAATTATGGTAAGAAAAGTATCTTGCCAAGTTTCTTCACTACAAATATTTGGTCTTCACTTCGAGTTCAGAGGAAAAACTTGAGTTTTCCCTTAATGAATTAACACTCCACTTTGAGCACTGAGCATTTTCAGTGAAGAAAACTTAAAAAGTTTCTTTTGATCCACATGAAATTTCCTACTATTTACTAAAGTTTGGCGTGATGCGGTATTTGCCTTTTTCTCGCGTGAAATCGCGAATCTAGATAAATTTCTGCGTCTTTTCCGCGATTTTCCTTGGACGACTGTGTGAATTATGGATTTATTTGGCTCCATATTAATTCAATCCAATCAATACCCATGTCGCTCGAGAAATGCAGTTTTATACAATGCGTGAAATCGCTTTTTTAGTTGCGTGATTCGTGAATTTGCGATTTCTCGTGGCATGTAAGCGTGAATAAATGGAAATCAAAAGGGTGCCACTAATACACCGCGTATTTAGGGGACTGGTTCGAGTTCTGGGGTGTAGAATAAGGGTTCATTGAAACCCTACCAGAAATGAAAAATGGTGCGCAATTAAACAAAAGAACAAACCTTCAATAATGTGTTGATTTCATTTTCCACCACAGCTCGCATTGAAGGACTTAATTTCTCCACATCATCTATCAAAATTGCACCGATCTATAACAAACAAAATAAAATGTGTAATGCATATCTTCTGAGAGAAGTGGTAGGGGGAAATTAAGTAAGTGGCGTAAGGGCTACAAGGGCTACCAGATGCGGTAGCTGACTGGTTAATCAGACATAGGCCTACACGAAAAATTTAAGCCTAAACGATCCTGATCCTGAAGATGTTCCTGACCTTAGCTGTTTTCAAAGGTTTGTGCTCTCATAAAAAAAGCAAAAGAATGATCAGAGTGAGATTGAAACCTTCCACCTCCTAGGCAAAAGCTGTGAGATGGGATAAAAACAGCGCTCATTTGTAAGTAAGATTTCATGTCAGCTTCTAGTTTTATCAGCTAGGAGGTGGGATGATATTGCAGAATAAATACATACTTTTTAAATATTTTATTGTTCTTTTATCTATTTCATCCCACCTTACCTTCCAGCTTTCACCCAACTTCAAGCGTTTATATTAGAAAATTTAATCCCACTCGATGAGATCCCACCTCACCTCTCAAGAAATGAGATTTAACTCGACCGCGATGAAACATTTTCCATATAAACAGAGGATAGAAAATAAAAAAGTCTAGAGTTGAGATGGTAAGATCTCATATCTCAGCTCGAGGGTTGCAAAGGATGGAAAATACAGTGCTTTGGGTTGGATAGTAAGATCTCATATCTCAGCTCAAAGGCTGGAAGGTGCCGTAATTTTTTTTCCATAATAAACAGAGAATGGAAAATACAAAGGTTTGTATTGGAAAATGAGATCTCTCATCTCAGCTCAAGGACTACAAAGTGGGATGATTTTTCCATATAAACAGGCCCTTAGTTTTGGGTTTTTATTGTACTATGAAACACTAATCCATTGCATTTTTAGACTACACTTTTTTAATAAGAACAACCTTCACAAGAAACACCAGACTGAAATTTAGAGCACAATATTCTGCTACCTCCAAAACCCTTAGAGATAAACAAAAAATTTGCTAAATTTGTGAAAAATCATTTCAAAATAAGAACAAGGAAGGCTGAAATCACAGCTTTGTGTTCTTATAAAAAAACGTGTAACAGATTTTGAAATCTTATTTTTGACGGACTGTTCTTAGCAACTAGACAGTCAAGGTTAAGCTATCTGAATTTAAAGGTTTATTTTCAAAATTAATCAATTCTTTAAAGACATTTTCAATAAAAAAATCAAGCTTGTCCTTCGTTCTACAAATATAACGGGCCCCCGGTTCTTCTTACGAAAGACCTGAGAATGAAATACGACAGTAACACATTGTATGTAACACGACAAGGAGATGTGCACACAGACAGGCTTCTTGGCTAACGAGCTAAATCACCTCTGACAGATATATCTTGGCACTGGTTTGTGAAAGAAAACTGTGGTTAGTGAATGAGTAGAAAATTAGATAGCAAGTAAAAACGGCCATCAACAACTTCTAGACTGCATTCAACCCACGCCTTTCGTTGAATGGTAAGAAATATTATCGTCTGTCCGGAAAGATAGCGTTGAAAACAGTCTGGTTGTCTATTAATTCTGGTGTGAATCCAAGAGCGTAGAGCAATCCTTCCGGATGTTGTAGGATAAGATAAAACAAGTGTCGAAATGATAGGAACCAAAACGAGAACGACTGCACGACGTCATTTGCTCTGTACGATGTTTATTTTGAAGGAAGAAACATTCTGAAGGAAATGTTTGGGTCAGAAATACAAACGAAAATCAACTCTGATTAATTACTCCAATTTTCCACACTTTTCTGAAACGCATTTGCATGCCTATAAGACAGGACATATTGCATGGCAGCGTAGAAGGCAATAGACCCGAGGAAGAGGAAGACCAAACCACACCACACCACACATGGCTCTCAAACATCGAGTAATCGTTTGGACAGTCAAACGCCCAAAACATTCGAAGCACTAAAGATCGGAAAAAACGTAGGAAGACAGTCCAGAAAGCAAAATGCCCAAATGGCCAACAGGTTAAGGGAAGACTTAGACTCAAGACAGGGCATATACTCAAAATATCTAACATTCTTTAAACGTACTATGGAGGCCTTGGGCTGACAAAACCTGTCATTAGCCTTTTGTAGAAACGCCTAGTTATCACGTTATTGATCATGGTTCAAAGTTTACTTTAAAGGGATTCAACTCAGTAAATTGGGAACATGCCCACAATTTCATTGTTCATCAATATCTGTTCACTGAAAAATCACCTACACAGCAGAAAGGAGCTATGTGCCTATCAAATCTCGTCTTATCAATTCTATTTTTAAATCATGCTGTCTTGTCAGGGTCTAATACATTTAAATCAGTATCAACTTCTCTTAAAAACATCTGATCTAAGAAATATTGGTGTTTTTGTGCTCCTTGCGTCAAGACCAATCATTTGATATGCAATTAAACTAATTTGCGCATGTCTAGATTTTTGGTCACTACGTCATCGTTATTTTTTTCAAATGTAATGACCGGAAGTGGGCACATTTTAACCACAGGTTTCACAAATCTCAGGCTTCAATAGGTCTCTGTAATCTGCTCACTGATTTGATGAAGAGTTTAGGAGTTTAGTTATAATATACAGAAATGTTATCAATCCTGATGTACCGAAACTCACCTCTTCGCTCATGCCGTACTTCATGACCATAGCAGTGGCTATCTTTGTCGCGGTTTCCATGTCACTTGAAGCACCTAAAACAACATTACTGTTTCAACAACTTCGTAATCACAAATAAATAGCAATAAAAAACATTGGAGCCCAAATGGGTGCAATAAAGACAATTGAACCTCAAACTCACTGGCAGTTTCAAGGGAGAGGGGCAGGGAGGCGAGGAGGACTCAGACCCTATGCTATATTTGACCAAAATGGAACTGCTAAAGAGCAGCAATTGTGAAAACGTTTCTAAAAAGTCTATAATTGCATAATTCTTCGAGGGGAAAGTTTGACGTGAAGGAGGAAGTTGTTCCGCAGAGGGGCGTACAGGGAATGAGGAGAAAGTTTTGTACTACTCTGATGAGTGTCAGACGCCAAGCTTCAGTAATTGTTGTATTTCACTATGTTTTCGATTTTCCTTTCCATCCCCAAGAATAAACGTGTTAGAACTTGTTGAAAAATCATTTTTGCCATTTTCATAGCTCCGTTGCCGTTGTGGTGGCGTAAGGTGCCTAGAAGCGCAGTGAGCACATACCAGTGGTAATGCTGTCTTTGCCAAATATCAGCTCCTCCGCAACTCTACCTCCCATGCAAACATCTAGCTTGGCAAGAAGTTGCTTTTTCGACCAGGAGAGCTCGTCTTTCTCAGGCAGTTGCGAAACCTGAAAAGATATATTGAATTGGATTGAAAGTATTGAGTTGGATAAGTGTTATAGAGAAGTTAATTTGGACTTACATGGTAGAATTTTGTGTTTGAGAGACGTAGAGGCAGTGTGCCAGCCCTGATAGGTACGGTTTTAAGCATTCCCGGAGAAAAAGATTCAACATTTACAAAAAAATAAAACAGGCTACTGGCTAAAATCGGTGGTTAAGGGCCTTTTAACCGGTTAGGCGAGCTGGTTCAGTTAAGCAAGACAGCTTTTCAGAACGTTCGCATGGATGGATTTTCCAAACCGGTCAGCTGAGCTTTGTGCATGTGTTTACAGCTTGATTCATCTCGATGCAAACATGATGCAAACAAACAGAGGATTTTATTATTTCAAAAGATCAGCTGAGATTTGTTGGCCTCTCTCATAAATCTGGCCTACCCGAGCTGGTAATTGCTAATATAAACATAGGTATAATTCAAAATTGAGTTATGTTTTACTTGCATCTCACCTAAACTAACTGAACAAACTTGCCTAACTAGGCTGGCCTGCCTCCATGTAAATAGAGTCCAAGTTGATAAGAAATAATATTATTTTCGAGCATGGTAAAACTTACCATTCCAAGTGCTTGGCCTCTTGGCATTATTGTCGCCTTATGCACAGGAAGCGCATCTGAAAATAAAGAGGACAATTACTACTCTTGCAGTTTATAACCCTGGATGATTTGGGATTCATTATTTTAACATACTGATAAAAAAGCCATTCGTTGGTCCAATGAGACCAATTTTCACTGGTACAAATGTTATGCAAGTAGTAAGTGAGTCTGTTTGCGCCCTTTTTAGTGAAGGAACTAGTACCTCGAATATATTTAATGTAAGTCACTATCTATAAGTGGCGGGGATGGCTGAGTAGTTAGATCACTCAACCCTTGTTCAAAGGGTCGTTGGTAGGAACGCGTCTTTAGACCGGTCACATAAAGTATGAGGAGAGAATTCGCTAGCTCTCTGTAACTCCAGGCAAAAAGGGCAAAGACGTCTCGAGGTGTGGTCAAATCGAGAGGAATGACCAGGGTTGCACTGCTCGATTAGTCTACCTATTCAGTGGGCCCTTTGTGCTTTGCGCATAAACCGATACCCTACGAAGATAGTACGTGTATTTGCCTATCAACTATCAACAACTCTCGGAAATTTAAGACGTTAAAACGCATAGAGTTTCTTCTACGCCCGGTTTAAGAGAAAGTTCTCTTCTAAGCTATTATCTCAAAGGCTACATATTGCATCTGTTTCTGGAGAAACTTCTCGACAGTACAACATGACGGAATCGAGGATATATCAATAGAAAGGCAGAAAGAATAATATATAACATATTTCTGTTTGCTTATACATAATCATTATATTGACCACAGATATAGAAGGAAGGAATGCAACTAGAATAACTAATACCTGGAGTGTGTATTGCTACTAGTGCGTGCCCACTTTCGTGATAGGCAACCAATATTCGATTCTTCTCCTCAATCACAGCATTTTTGCGTTCGGGACCTACATGGTAAGAAACGAGAAAAATAATCAACATCTGAAGGAAAAATCAAAAATAGTAAATCTAGAACAAAGTTTACGGATAGTCAGGAACTTATCTCAACATTAAGACTGGATCAAGCATTCTGTTGTTTCTGGAGCCAAATATTTGAAGCCAATTGCTTCTGTTTGCACTTGGCCTCCCAAAATGGCTGCCATACAAATTACGTTTATTTGACCCCATGTTAACAATAGCTGCACGATAATACTCTCATGCTTTGTGTCTCATGTCTCAAACTCTCATGTCTCATGCTTTTCATTCAAAGCATTCCAACAATCATAAAGGGGAAAAAAATGCCCCAGTGGAATTTCAATGTATTGAGCTGGACCTTTCAATATGGCTGCCAATGACTTCATTTCAGAACGACAGATGCTCAATCCGGTCTTTATTTTGAGATCAGTAGTCAGGCTAAAAATGTATTGTTGCCTTACGAGAAGTCGCAAGTTGTTCCAATCGTGAGACAGAGCTATTATTCTGAAGCAGTCAACTTACCCATGATGATCTTATCTTTGGCCCACTCCAGATGCTTCATTGTGATGTATGGGTCATCTTCCACTGCGGCACGTATGGCCGCTTGATTAACCAGATTGCTCAGGTCAGCACCTGATAAGAAAATCATTATGAAATGAAATGATAAGAAAATCATTTCTGTGATTTGAATACCTCGGGCTGTTTAGTTCGAGACCGCAGCAGAAGTCATCGTCATTATCATCACCATCATCATCATCATCGTGTTGTAATTATAATCACAATAATCACAATCATCATCATTATCATCGTACTTTATTTCATGAATGCTTTTTACATAAAGATAGCTGAATTACAGCTGATTTAGGCATACAACCTTAATAAATATTCTAATAAACTAAAAAGAATACATATACGACTACAGAAACAAAATTAGACAATTGAACCTTTTCAATGAGATCGGAAGCAGCGCGCATCACACACAGAAAGGGATGGCGCAAACGCTAGGTGTAAAGAATACTTTATAAATAGATGTTCCTCCGATGTTCATATGCAGAGGTTCACAAACGAGTGAAAACTACAGCATTCAACTGAAGAATTTGTAATTAGTAACTTTAAAAATCAGTGGCCAGGCTAAACTTGTTGAACAATATGCAGTTGGACTTGCCTGAGAATCCAGATGTTCCTCTTGCCAGTATAGTAGAATCTACATCTAAACAAGACAGGAATCAAATTATTATAACAGATACCTCAATAAATACGAAAGTAACTACATTATCTTCACAGGATTTATACGTACAACGCAAGAGAAGTGGCCCAAAATGATGTGCCTCGAGAAATGGCAAACAAACATTCCTGAGTCGACTGGGATGAATTTTCAACTTATTCAAAAAGTCAGAAACTTCCTGAACTTGTTTCTGTGTTTTGCTCAATTTTTATTCAGTTTTACGCACATCAGGCTTCTAAACAGGCTACAGGTTATTGGACCTTTCAAATTTCTTGACCAAAGGGAATTTCTACCTAAATAGGGACTTTCTAGCACCACGTCATTTTGAAATGATAGTAGCCTCTTCCCCGAGATCAGACGTAAACGAATTTCACGTGAAAAATAATTTGTGTCAGGTGAATGAAACCTCACTCAGCACTTACCATCTCCACATGGGACGGTTTTCAAATAAAGCTCGATGATTTCTTTCCGACCTCGGACATCCGGAACCGGGACCATCACTTTACTGTCGAATCTGCCAGGTCTTGTTAAAGCTCTAGACAAACACACAGTAATTAATTCACGATTCCAAACCCCCTATTCTGAGTTTGACAAATAGTGGCTTAGAAACCCACGCCGTTCAGAATCTTTACCACCGAGCAGCTGTTTTACAAGTGCACTCCATAGTAATTGCTTCTTAACACATGAAGTAAAACGTAATTACATCGATAATGCTCTTTTGATAACACTCACTTGTCAAGAATTTCAGGGAAATTTGTAGCTCCAATTACAACAATGCCTTCAGTTTTGTCAAATCTACAACGTAAATATTGTTCTATATAAAATCTGATAAAATATATTTACAGGGATTTTAAGAATTCAATGTTGATAAAACCGTAGTTAAGAGCACTATCGACTACAAAGTCATTTTCACGGTAAAAAGTGAAAGAAACCAAGCATTCCATGTATGTATACACTAAGTTATCCCCGATATTTTCTGTAAGTAGTCAATAAATCTCCTATACCATTTAACAGCAAAAATAATCCAATAAAGTATTTATTCAAAGGAGATTTTCATATAACATTTAAATTCTTAACCGACTTTCTAAAAACTCTTTTTTGAAACATTTCAGTCGCTGTAATTTTCAGGATTATTAAAAAAAGGATCCACCTCACAATAAAAGCGCAATTTTCGGACTGGTCAGTTGCAAAAAATCAACCCCTCCCATCAGAAGAGCACAAAGTACTTACAATAATATGCTCATTGGGCGAAAACTTTAACGAATTTCAAATTTAGCATATCTCAAAGGAATAAACTTTTAGGAATTTCAAATTCTTAGAAGTTCCGTGAATGAAACTGGTGATTTTGGCCAAAAACGCTTTCAAGGTTGGTACTTCGCATGGTTAAGATATGAACGCATTGCAAAATAATTGTTCTCTGCTCTTACTGTCATGGAAGGTTTAGATCTGTATTAATGATCTTCTCAAGATTCAAAAGGTGAAACCGTTAACTGTGGTATTAAATCTCTATGTTATCAGGGACCAAAGATATGGAATTCTATTCCTGATGAAATAAAACATTCCAAAAATTCTAGAAATCTTATCAAAAATTGGTTTCTTGAAAAGAAATGCGAATGCTCTTTTTGTAAAAATAACCGAGTCAATGCAATATTTTGGTTACTGCATGTTAGTATGAACACTATTGTACTATTGCACAATTGTTTAAACTAATATTAAATAGATTATATCATTAGAATAGTGTCTGGGTTAGTGTTGAGATCCATGGTTGCGCAATATCGTTCATCTCTCGACCAAGACCTAATGTTAGACTTACTACGTGATTCCATGTATTTGTTCACAAATTTTTATTCGATTTTCATATTATCACTAATACAAAGCTATCACAGCAATTCAATTCAATGCAGAAAACTGAGACTCGTGTAGTAAGTCCAACCTGAAGTCGGTCGTTTTCCTGACTTACCCATCCAATTCAACTAGCAAATGATTCCTGACTTACCCATCCAACTCAACTAGCAACTGATTGAGGGTCATTCGTGAGTATGGCTGGTGGTCGTTGGATATTCTTGTTCCACCAATCGCATCCAATTCATCAACAAACACGATACACGGAGAGTGCTCCTTCGCAGCAGCTGTATAAGAAAATGGTTCATAAGATCATTATAATCTTTTTTGTTCACGTAACTAAGGGAATGGTCAGGAAAGTTAGAGATTATATCAATATCTTTCTCATGTCTCATTTTCTTTCTATAATATGTTTTGGATTCTAATAGCCTGTAGAAACACAGTTATAATAATACTCAATCATAAAATTGATGCAACTAGGGAGAGGGGGTGATTTGAAAACGTCCGACAGATTTTTTAATGCAGAAAACTGAGACTCGTGTAGGACCTTTCCTTTTCCTACTTTATATCAATGACTTACCCAATGCCACTAGTGTCTTGTCGTTCTTCCTGTTTGCTGATGACACAAATATCTACTTTGAAGCTGATGATCTTAATAGTCTCACCAGAACAATTAATAAAGAATTGAGTAAGGTCAAATCATGGCTCAATTGCAACAAATTAGCACTTAATATTGACAAGACTAACTTTGTCCTTTTCCATTCACCCAGGAAAAAAGTACCTGACCTTATTAACATTAAATTTAGCAAGAAAAGCATATCCAGGTCTAAATATGTGAAATTTCTGGGAATCCTGCTGAATGAACACCTCACATGGAAATACCATATTACCGAACTCCATAAGAAATTAACTAGAACTCCTGGAATATTTTTCAAAATAAGGCACTATGTCCCCCTGCAACCTTTGATCAGCCTCTTTAACTCCCTATTTTCTTCGTTTCTTTGTTATTGCATCACTGCTTGGGGTTTAACATACGATACATATCTAAAACCATTGTATCTACTGCAAAAGAAAATTCTAAGATGCATCAGCTTTTCAGATTATGCTGCTCTATCTACACCAATTTTTCATTCACTAAAAATTCTTAAGCTGGAAGACCTAATACATTCAAATATTCTGACGTTTGTATACAAAGCTCTAAATAAAGTATCTCCGACCTGCTTTCATAACTATTTTACTCCTAACTCATCAGTTCATAGGATTGGAACTCGCCAGGTAACCAGGGGTGACCTTTTTAACTCCTTCAAAAACACTAATCTTTACGGTCTTAAAACAATTAAATATTTTGGCTCAAAACTTTGGAACACACTTCCACTTTTCATTCGCGTTTCTAGTTCTACTCCAGTATTTCGATCCGGTCTCAAAGCCTTCTTTATAGATTCGTATCTACATTGAAACTTTAACCCTTACGTTACTAGTACAAAGATTATTGGAAAGCCTTTACTGATATTTGATATTCATCTGGTTGGTTGTTATTTTTAATAAAATTCACTTTGTTTTCTTTGTTTTCATGGGGGGACTCTCTCTCGATTAGTTTATCTATTTGGAGAGTTCCTCCTTAGTCAATTAATCTTAAATACAATCTTGTAAAATGTCCTTGTTTATTTTTGTATTTTATATGTAGTTTAATGTTTTTCAAATTTAATCTGTAATTAACTGTATGTAATTGTAATGTAGTTCATTAGATTGTATTTAAGATTAATTGATAAATGAATGAAAAAAAAACTTAAATCAAAAATTGATTGAACGTGCGGCAAATCATTACCAAAAATTAGAAGAAACTTCAGAGAATCGCTTTGATGTACCTTACGAGCCAGAAAATAATAGACACATTTGATAAGCAACAATAAATCGAATACTGTCTAAAACACATCCAAAGATCAATGCAAAATGGACCAAATTAAATATGATCAAACTTTGGATATTTCCAGGGACAATTAAGGGCAGTTTTGGAGCTAAGAATAGTGGTACAGTCTATCTGACGAGAGCGTAACCATGAAACTCAGAGTAACAGAAGGATTTGTCTGTTTTGAATGTGTTAATTCTGCTTAATAATTGTTCTATTCTTGCGTATATCGAGCACTACAGCAAACGACAGGCACCCTCTACTCGAGTTTGATCTTTTACTGCTTTCAAGGCAATATTCAATTCATAGTGGCTTATCAAACGCATCTACCTTTCTCTGTTGGAGAAATTATTTGGGCAATTCTAAGGAGCTTCAAATACTTACAATATTTCAAGTTTACTGTAAGAATGAATATGAACTTACTGAAGAGATTTCGTACTCTTGCAGCCCCAACACCAACAAACATTTCGTCAAACTCAGAACCAGAGCAGAAGAAAAAAGGGACTCCTGCTTCTCCAGCCACTGCTCGTGCCAGAAGAGTTTTTCCCGTCCCTGGAGGACCAATCAGAAGCACGCCTGAAAAAGGTTGGATACACTCATTTTTCAACAAGCAACAAGTCGATAAGCAACAAGGGCTAGAATGGCAGAAACAATAAGCAACGCCAGGGCTCGACAAAATAAATCAAGCAACAAAGTTACTGAAAATACAAAAAAATTCAAAGTTTCCTCGCAGTTAACAGCATTTTTTTTTCATAAACTCTCATTGTAATTTGAAGGAAGTCTATTAGTGTACATAAACTTATATTGAATAAGATCTCATTTCAGTCTCATTACCTGTGGGGAGTTTGCCTCCAAGCTTTGTGAATTTATCAGGAGACCTGAGAAACTCGACAACTTCTTGCAGTTCTTGTTTAGCCTCGTCAACCTTGATGGAAGAATAATACAAAAATATCAGTTTAAGAAGACGAGCTTTGATAGCGAGAAAAAAGGAAACATAGAGAAATATCCTACTAAAGACTTTTGTCTTTCACTTATCGCAGTAATACTTTAGAAATAGCACCAAGAACATAAGGGATTCTTTCTACCCCGAAATTTCCAAAGCTGTTGTATAAGCTTTGAAATAAATAGTTGGCTTTTTGGCATTTTTCATGCTTTTGGTTTTTTGCTTTCAGCTTTCAGCCTTCAGCAGTTTTGTACTTTTGTTCCTACATAACAACTATCATTACCTAAATGATGCTGCTTGTATACCGTATGTGCTGCACCATACATGGCACATGGCAGTAAAAATTATACTTTCGAAAAATTTGCTGCAAGTTCCACCGTTGCATGCTTCTTTTGGTGCCTCAGCTTTACAGGTGCTGAAAAGCTTACTATGCACAAAATGTTGAAATTTCCAGCAATAGTGTGAAATAATCCGCAAGAAATTTATCTCTATAGTATTGCGTTGTCAATATCTGCATCACAGAGCTCGATGTGCGGTAGTATGTCAAGCTATATAGATAAGAAACAAGAAAGGAGACTAACTCTCTGTAACTCAAAATTACGGATAGACCAAATTCATTATATTCTGTAATTCATTAAAATCTGCCTGATGATGGTGAAAACACGAAACTTTGAGTAACAGAGAGCTAGCTCCTTTCTTGTTTCATTATCTAGCAAGAAATGTATGTATCATACCCCTTGGACGTCAGAAAACTTTACTCGTTTTTCAGACTGATCAGGCATGATTTCCTTCTGATTCGTCGTCACTGAAATAAGAAAAGATTTATTTCATCAATATCCAACCGCGCATTGCCACGCGTATTCCTTGAAACATCATACGGGTGTCTTCAAAAATCAGCCTAAACAGAGAGGCATTTAATCAAGGTAAGGAATAGGTTAATTTGCAAAGCACAAAGGGCCCACTAAATAGGTAGACAATGAAATCGAGCAGTGCAACCCTGGCCCTTCCACTTGATGTGACCACTTCATTCGTTTTGTTTTTTGACTGGTTACAGAGAGGTGGAAAATGCTCTCCTCGCACTTTGTGACAGGTGTGAAGGTGGTTTCAAACCCAGAAACCTTTTAACAGGGGCAGGGATACTATCTATAACCCTTCGGCCATCCCTGTCTTTGAAACGACGTCTGGGTGCTCATCAAAAATCAGCTTGGATGATGAAGCATTCAATTGAGAGCAGCTCTACTTCTATAAAACGTTCTCAGAATATTATGGAAAACCAAAGACGGAATATTGTGGAAAACCAAGATATCTACTCACTTTTCATTTGCAACTGAGCTTCAATAACAGACAAAATGAGAAATAGGCCAATGAGAAACCTCAACGTGTTCCAGAATTGTTCTCTGAAGAAAGATCCTGCAAAGAATTAAAATCTAGTTTAAAGAAGAACAATAGGAAATATGCCCTCTTTTAAAGAAATTAAACCCTTGAGTTTTCCACCATAAGGACAGGAAATACATTATCAAGTATAAAAGCCAAAGCCAAGAAAAACAGACAGACCTGGTTTGGTTACAAGTATACTGCACTTAAGTGGCAGCATCTATTCTAGGACAGATCTAAATATCAATATATTTCTATAATGGCAAACTTACGTAAATAATAAAAAGACTAAAATCAATGAGACAAGGAATTCGAATTTTAAGAAGAGAAGGATAAAAACCTTTTGGAGTGTTCATGATGACATGAACAGGCTGTTCCTCTGTCCCCTGTCCTTGACCATCAGAGGCGAATGCATTTGAAGATGAACTTGCTTTTGATGATTTACTAAAGGCCGCATCTCCCAGTTTCTGCACAAAGAATTAATTAATTCTTCAGAAAACTTGAAACAGAATGTATTTGTCTTGTATTTAATGGCATTTATAGCCGGCAAAATTTCAAGAGACAAAATTTCAATACAAAAGTATCTTCAAAGGTGCAATAGAATAGATACCTCAAACAAACAACAATATCTTGTCTAAAACGTTTCATAGAAACACTCATGAAAATAATATCAAAATACAGCAGAGTCCCGATAACTCAAACATGCATTGACTGAAACTCTTGCAAACTCAAACAGATTTGGCATTCTCCTTGAACTTTATTTGAGTTATTGAGTCTCTCAATAACTTGAGAATTTGATAACTCTTAACTATTTTGATCATCCCTTGCTTTGATCATCTATTGGGATTCTACTGTAGATTCATGAAAAACAATGCAAGAACATGATACAAACAAATCTATTTACCTGTATTTCTGATGGAGATACACGATCAGTGAGTACAAGAGCCTACGGACAAGGGGAGAAAAAGGTCAAATATTTGTTTTTTTATGAATATACAAATGGCTTGCCAAAATATCAAAACCTTACACTGAAATAAGATTAGGTTTAACAAACATTTCATTTATGTGAAAACTGTTAAATACATGCAAGGGTTAAGTTTAATAAACATAATATATGCTGCAGTTTGGTATACATTTGATAACTGTCACAACGTTAACTATTAGCGGGTAACTATAAGCCTGAGTGGAAAGCTCAATTTGACTAAAAAGTTTTCCCTTGGAATGGATGACAATTCTAACACAAGTATCTGAAGGCAATCCAGTACACTACTTTACTTGGACTAGGGTTTTCTAGAAATTTTTATGCAACTAATTTTCAATGTAATTCTTAAAGTTGTAATTCATTATTCTTTAATTTCAATTTAGCTCTGTAGCTGTTATGTGATGTTTGTAAGAAATATTGTAAAAGATTTCGACCTAAATATCTGTTTTGACGAAAAAAGAAATAATTTATTACTTGAGAGGAAGCAGGATTTGGAAAATCACTGTGATAATTTGTGAGAATCCCATCAAACTGACAACCTCAAGGTAATTGGTTCTTGCCCTACTCAGATAAACCTAACAAATAATCTTGATAGACAGAAATACCTTGAAATACTGCATTGTGACTTCTTCGTTGGTGGCAAAATTGCCAGATTCACACCTCTTCACAACATATTCCGGATCTTCGTTTACGATAGCCTGGAATAAACAAGATAAATCTAAAATCAAATACTACCATTAAATGAAAAATAACAAAATGAAAGGGGTGCAGAATTATAGCGATTATTTTGATCCTTTGCCAATTTCCTTACTGACGTTTTGAATGTTAGCGTCTCAATGTTGCAAATAGGTAAAAAGATACGTTTTATTGATATACGTTGTTTACTTTCTGGTAGTTATTTGCTCTCAGTTATTCGCAGAATATTTGTTTTTGCAGCTTTGCTTCCAGACAGGTATTTATCGTAGAGAAATTGCTCCCAGACAGAATAAGAATTTTTTGTTTCATAGTTAAGTGCCCCCATAGTGAATATGATGAAATGTTTGCAGAAAAGATTTAAGTAGCTCTGAATAATAATTTCATTTCTATAATAATTATATTTCCTTACCATCTAACATATTATCCAATATCATTAGGTGAAGCGTTTGTCTATATATGTACTTATATGTTAAAATTTTTCTTATGTTAAGAAATTAGGTAAAGCGTGATGGGCAGATCAAAGTTGTAATACTTTTTTCATGAATAACAACCAATTGAAAAACATGTACAAACCTTCAGATATTCGGCCTGGGCATCTGGATTGTTGTCTTCTCTGTTTGCAATGTTTTCTAAATGCATCACTCTGCTTTTTGGAGCATATTTCATTTTAAATCGCTTTTGTATATCTAGATTCAGAAAAGTGAATGAAAATGATAGAATCTTTTCATCTACATCTGTTTGTAAATCCTTTAAGGCATAGCAATAATAACTGTTTTAAACTCTTGTCATGAGTCATTTTTCTAAAAATTACTATGCTCCACTTCCTGAAAAGCAGGTATTCCCTCGCTTTTAATAGGAATTTGCGTGTATTCCAATAATGAGAGTCTTTGATACCTTCTGCTTATTAGGTATCTATTCTGGAGATATCGAATGTGAAAGCTTTAACAAAAATTGAGGTTTTCCTATTTCTATGTAAAAACGGAACACAAAAAGAGTAGTGTGACCAAAAAAAAGGAATAAATTGCAGAAACTCACGTTGTTTGAAAAGGTCAGAGTTGAAACTTTGTTTTCCTTGCAGAATGTTGAAAAAAGTTGTCTTAAAATTATGATTTTGTGCGTCTGCTCCGCTGGGAAGGAATCCTACAAAGCAAATGATAGAAGATAATGCAAATAAAAGTACATGATTCAATGTCCTATATGTTTTGAGTTGAAATAAAAAAATAAGAAGACATCAGCATTGATGCCCTTACAAAGTATATACTGGCATACTGATGTAAACTGCATGGACCAACAAGGTGGAAAAATGTTTTTGACCAACCAGAGCATTTTATGACTGAGAATTCATCCAATCAAAACACTGAAAAGACAAAAGATTTCGAGGATTCCACAGCTCAAGTGCCAAGAAAATGGCGGAACAGCGCGAAAGCTGTGGCAAAAATAGCGTTCAGGGTTCTGTATTTCTGCCGTAAACACGTAAACTATTTGGTACCATTCTTATATTTCTCAAATCTATGATAGTTTATCTAAATTTTTACCGCTTACGAGGTTAATATTTTACGTAATTGCTGAAAAATTCTACTCGACAACTCGCTCAAAAACAATCTTAGCTTTGAATTGCGAGTATGGCATAATAAACTGATATTTAAACTTATCAACTATTACTAATATTCCTAATAAACTAACACTTACCTTGCCAGAGCTCTTACTTTTGTTTTGAAACTACTCCACCATCTTTACAAACCATTAGTTATTACTTGCAGCTGTTTGAAAATTTCAGTTTGAGTTTCCCGCCATACAAAATTCGATGTCAAAAGTTATGGAAATGCTCGGACACGTTGATGAATGAAATTGAGCAACAGCAAAAAACGGGGGTCGAGCAAATTTGCGAAAATATAATTTGAAAATTTAAAATGACATGTATTTTAATCATTTACTTTCTTATAATATTTTAGAATTGATTAACAAAATTAAACAATCATATTTGATGCATAGATAGATTTCTAATTACCTACATAAAGATAAAATCTATTGTGCTAGGAAGATACGCATATTTTACCTGTATTCTGAGGCCACCCCCGTTTCAGCTAGTGGTTTTTGAGTGAGTTGTCGAGATGATTTTTACAGCACTTACGTAAAATATTAACCTCGTAAGCGGTAAAAATTTAGATAAACTATCATAGATTTGAGAAATATAAGAATGGTACCAAATAGTTTACGAGTTTATGGCAGAAATACAGAACCCTGAACGCTATTTTTGCCACAGCTTTCTCGTTTTTCTGCCATTTTCTTGGCAATTGAGCTGTGGAATCCTCGAAATCTATTGTCTTTTCAGTGTTTTGATTGGATGAATTATTAGTAAACAAATGCCCTGATTGGCCAAAACATTTTTCCACCTTGCTGCATGGACCAGATAAAGAAGCAACATCTAAAATTACTAGAGCAGAATGTACAGTGATGGTTTGATTAATGGCCCCAGGCATTGATTAAATTTTTGAAGATTTTAGGGGGGCATATATTCAAGTAGGATGTTGAAAAGTAGGGCATGTTTGAAGCATTATTCGTCAAATTGAAGCATTACGGTATACTTACCATTTTTGTTTTCAAAGAATGTCTCAGCAGACACATGAGATACATTCCAAGAGTCTTTGCTTTTCTCTTTGTTATGTTTGATCCATTTTGTATTTGGCACATTTATGATTTTGTACCAGTTTTTTGGCAGGTCTTTCAAGCCAAGATCTTGAAGCAGTTTTGCATTTATTCTCTGAAGGAATAAAGAATGAAGTGAGATATTTTCTACAGAATGGAGAAAGAATGGAATAGGTAACTATCTTTGCATCTTGTACAATATGAGATGAAGGTGCCATGAGAGGTGCCAAGTTATTTCTACTGCTTTGCCTACTCTATGTATGAGAAATCTGCAACTCAAAGCACACGACAGCTATAAAACCTAATAGAATGGTATACGGTCTTGATAGCACTTCACTGTAGTCATATGGTTGCCAGAAAGGCGATGATTATGAGATTTTATAAGGATATTTCATAGGGAAACTAGCTGATAGAAATGATAAAAAAGTTATCTCTGATGGCAAAGTAACCCGGCTCAGAGCATATCTAGCAGTTTAGTGCATGAATCAACTTTCCATTGGATTTTTTCTCTCTACCAAGGGTCTATATCTATGTTTTTAGTTTTTATGCGTTATGTTTAATCATTTAAAAATTGTGGACCAGACCACAT
Organism: Pelagia noctiluca; assembly: GCA_963924455.1. NCBI lineage: Eukaryota > Metazoa > Cnidaria > Scyphozoa > Semaeostomeae > Pelagiidae > Pelagia > Pelagia noctiluca. The sequence continues at coordinate 3,171,932 of OZ004315.1, read as the reverse complement.
GATAAGGCATATTTTGACTGTCAAAGCATAAGGGTGGTACTCAGTATTGTGGGGATCATCAGGGTTTGCAGGACTCTGGAATGGGACAAAATTGGATAAAAGACAGAAGACTAAATTCAAGCCATTTTGCAACAGAATTGCAGAATTTTTATCCCCACCAGGTGTATATTTTCTTGAAAATGATGCACAGAATATTGAATCTTTTACAGATTGAAAGAATCATTTACGTATTTCACAGCAAAACAGAAGGCTTCTCTCAGTTTTCCAATTAGAATCATCTATTCTTGAAATTCTCTTAACGGCAGATTTTCGGTGAAAATTACACAGAAGTGTGGCTTTCTAACCCCTTTAATGATCCCCACAGTATTGATCTCTAGAAATTGGGCCAACCTTGCCCCTGGTTGATGAAACATCAGCTAATTAATTGGCTCACCAGGCTTTGATAAACGAAAAATGATAGCTGAAGAAACTATCTGAAACTAAAAGAAATTTAGAGAATATCTAGTGATTTAGTGAAACTATACTTGAAGAACTTTACTTACTGGAGAAATATCATAATCATCTTTGGCATTGCTTGTCTGTTCTTGACTTTGCTTGAGACCCTTGGTGTATGCTCTGTATGAAACACACTTTGCACATCTTTTGAAAATGGTTGCCTCACTCAGGGTTCCTGCTGTTCCTGATAGAATTCCACCAACCTGTGAAGATCAATAAATTTTTAGCAATAGAAACGACAACAAAAATAATAGCACATTGAGAAAATGCAGTTATAATTTACATCATTCCTTACACTGATGAACAAGCCAAGATATTTGAAGCAATTTCTTGAAGCAATTTCAAAGACAGTTCTTTACTTACAGCGCATGTGATAACACCTGCACATATGCAAGTTGGGTTGCATGCACTTTTAATCACATATGCAAACAGGCCTTTGTGTAGTTTTTAAAATGAATCTGCAGCAAGACCTCAAATAGCTTTCATTTGCTATTTAGAACAATGCTGTGGGTATTTGACAAGTAGCCGTTCAAGACTGTTTTGAAATCTAAATGACTGGCCATCATCTGCAAATGTACAAAGATCAAATTGGACACTTCAAACTTTGAAAGGATGTAAAGGGAGAATTGTAAAGGGACATGTCTGTAAAGGGAGAATTGTAAAGATCATAATGATTAGGGAAAAAGAGCAAAAGAAATGTGTAGAAGACTGTCCTCAGTCATTTAGGCTATGGATAAGCGTGACTGGCTGCCTGTCAAATAGATCCTTCATTAACCCTTTCCGTCTTTGTGTGTCACTTGAGGTCAGACAAAGAAATTTTAGTCAAAAATTGAAATCTCTTCAAATTACTTCAAAATTGGCGCACAACCTATTTCAAATGTGCTGATTACGAATATGGACAAAAAAACTGAAAATATTGTCACCAAAATGCTCCAAATGGCACAAAATCTGGCACAAATGACCAAAAATTGAAATTGCACAGAATTTTCTCTAAGTTGGTATTTAAACTATTTCAAACATACTGATTACGAATATGAACAAAGATTTTGAAAATTTTGTCACCAAAATGCTCAAAATGGCACACAAAGTGGCACACATTGTGGCACAGATGACGAAAAATGGAAACTGCGTGGGATTTTCCTAATACTGGCGCAGAGCCTATTTGAAGCTTGCTGATTATGGATATGAATGAAGATTTTGAAAATATTGTCACCAAAGTGCTCCAAATGGCACAAAATGTGGCACAAATGACCAAAAATTGAAATTGAACAGAATTTTCTCTTAGTTGGTATTGAAACTATTTCGAACATGCTGATTACGAATATGAACAAAGATTTTGAAAATTTTGTCACCAAAATGCTCAAAATGGCACAAAATGTGGCACAAATGACCAAAAATTGAAATTGCACAGAATTTTCTCTTAGTTGGTATTGAAACTATTTCGAGCATGCTGATTACGAATATGAACAAAGATTTTGAAAATGTTGTCACCAAAATGCTCAAAATGGCACACATTGTGGCACAGATGAGGAAAAATAGAAACTGCGTGGGATTTTCCTAATACTGGCGCAAAGCGTATTTGAAGCATGCTGATTATGGATATGAATGAAGATTTCGAAAATATTGAAACAAAGTGGTCCAAAAGGCACACAAAGTGGCATACATGACCAAAAATTGAAATTGCGTAGAATTATTTCAAAACTGGTACAGAGTTCTATGCATTAATCTTCACCATTAATCTTCAGCTTCTTGCGATTGGCTGCTCTGCAGATCGAATTCCCTTTGTACGTGGTACATACATACATTTCACAAAGGTTGTCGAACACTCTGCTTTGTTTTCGGATACTCCTGAATTCACTGTTGTAATATGAAAGTTGCTGATTTGATCGGTCCACCCAACCGTAAATTTCTCGGTATAATTGTGCAACCAACGGAACATGGATGATTGGCCTTTCTGCACCCTGGTTGACATCGATCGTGTCCCAAAATTCTCTTCCCGATGCAACTCCATTGTCAAGGAATGTGACCGCATTGTTGTCATTCCAGTATGTTATTGTTAAGAACTGATGGTGAAGCGTTTTTGAAAATCCCCTCACAAATCTTTTTGCGAGGCTCTGATTTTCCTTGTGGCTGGTGGGGAGATGTTTCGTGTTTCCACGCTGTGTTGCAATTATCTGCGTTTCCCAAAGTAGTCTGGCATCCATCTGCTCGAGAAAACCAGAACATCTTTGCCGACCCTTGCAGGAAATAGCTTTAGCATTAATATATTTGAGTAATGATAGGCTTTACTCTCTCATACTGGTAGGAAAGAAAATTTCACTATTCCAACGTGCCTCAGTATAAGCTTGAAGACGTCGAACATCCCATTGATTTCTTGCAGTGTGTCGTAAATGAGGACTGGGCACTAACCAGGTGGATTTTGGCGGGAAAATGGCTATCGTCTGTCGTCAACATTCATACCTTCTGAAATCACAGCTACTCTTTCTTGTTACTTGGTAAATTGTTCTTGTTGCTTGGTAAATTGTCACTCCTGCTTTGAAATGGACGTTGAAAGTTCTTCTGAAGATGATGACAGTGGAAGTGATATCTTTTCTTCTGATGAAGATGCATCGGAAATAGACTATGACAGCGATTCAAGCAATATTTTTGACCCTGAAGGAATTTCAAGTGATGAAGATGCAGATGGTTGCTGCCATTGGTCGACGAGAAGGATCGATAATTCAGATGATTTCAACACGATAAACCAAAACATTCCTGAGTATGGACGTGTCACATTCCCATTTGACGAAGAAACAAAACCAAATGACATTATTGAGCACATTATGGATGACGAATTCATTCTCAGATGCATAGACGCTACCAATGAACATGGAGGAAATGACCAAAACTTTGTCGGAAAGATTGGTATTATTCCAAGGGATGAAAAGGGGATCTGGTTTGTGCGTGGATTCTTTGCGATAAAGTGGCATTTGAAAATGCTGAAGTTGCCTCAGATGAAATGGGCCTGGAGTGATGACCCATTAAAAGCCCAGGAAGAAGTCAAGAAGACCATGACGCTGGATGTCTTTCGGCTCATGCTGAAGCACTTCCGAGTTGTGAAACCCTCCGAGCTACCAGCACGAGACAGTGAAAGCTATCATCCTCTACAAAACATCAATGCTGGAGCAGCTTACCTTCGAGATAACGCAAAGGCTTTCTGGTCTGTTGGGAAGAAACTGTGCATAGACGAAGGACGAATTAGAAGCAAGAGCAAACGAAATCCATTCAAGACACGAAATCCTGACAAGCCAGTACGCATGGGCTGGACAGTATGCAAGATAAGCGACAAAGGGGAACTAGGAGGAAACTTTGTTTGCAATCACGTCGTCAAAGTAGGCAAAAAAACATATGCAAATCCACACAAGGGCAAAAACTACGACATCGTAGATCAGTTGCTGTCAGGTCTAAAGGATAATGGCCGATTGGTAGTCATGGACAGTGGATTTCCTACTGTCGACCTGCTGAAGGATGCCAGACTACTTTGGGAAACGCAGATAATTGCAACACAACGTGGAAACACGAAACATCTCCCCACCAGCCACAAGGAAAATCAGAGCCTCGCAAAAAGATTTGTGAGGGGATTTTCAAAAACGCTTCACCATCAATTCTTAACAATAACATACTGGAATGACAACAATGCGGTCACATTCCTTGACAATGGAGTTGCATCGGGAAGAGAATTTTGGGACACGATCGATGTCAACCAGGGTGCAGAAAGGCCAATCATCCATGTTCCGTTGGTTGCACAATTATACCGAGAAATTTACGGTTGGGTGGACCGATCAAATCAGCAACTTTCATATTACAACAGTGAATTCAGGAGTATCCGAAAACAAAGCAGAGTGTTCGACAACCTTTGTGAAATGTATGTCTTGGTTAACGGACATACTCTCTGGCGAAACAGTTACCATCTCACCCAAGGGATGTCCAAAGATGCAATTTCTCAGAAAGTATCGCAAAACCAATGGTCGCACAGAAGTGCTACATCATCCAGCCAACATGCAAACAAGGCACAGAAGACCTTTGACGTCGACACTGATGTCCCCAAGGAAAGGAAGTCATGCAGCTGGAAAGATTCTAGAATCAGAAACAGCTAGTGTGGATCGCAGGCTTAGATGTCGGATTTGCAAAAGAAAATCGTCATTCAAGTGTATGAAGTGTTCCAGTGATGGTCATCCACTCGTCCTGTGCTCATCTGGTACTCAAAGACAGTGCTGGAACCAGTACCACGTACAAAGGGAATTCGATCTGCAGAGCAGCCAATCGCAAGAAGCTGAAGATTAATGGTGAAGATTAATGCATAGAACTCTGTTCCAGTTTTGAAATAATTCCACGCAGTTTCCATTATTAGTCATTTGTGCCACTATGTGTGCCGCTTTTTGTGCCATTTGAACCACTTTGGTAACAATATTTTCAAAATCTTCATTCATATCCATAATCAGCATGCTTCAAATAGGCTTTGGGCCAATCATGAGATAATTTCACGCAGTTTCCATTTTTCGTCATCTGTGCCACAATGTGTGCCACTTTGTGTGCCATTTTGAGCATTTTGGTGACAAAATTTTCAAAATCTTTGTTCATATTCGTAATCAGCATGCTCGAAATAGTTTTAATACCAACTAAGAGAAAATTCTGTGCAATTTCAATTTTTGGTCATTTGTGCCAGATTTTGTGCCATTTGGAGCACTTTGGTGACCATATTTTCAAAATCTTCATTCATATCCATAATCAGAATGCTTCAAATAGGCTCTGGGCCAATTTTGAGATAATTCCACGCAGTTTCCATTTTTCGTCATCTGTGCCACAATGTGTGCCACTTTGTGTGCCATTTTGAGCATTTCGGTGACAAAATTTTCAAAATCTTTGTTCATATTCGTAATCAGTATGTTTGAAATAGTTTAAATACCAACTTAGAGAAAATTCTGTGCAATTTCAATTTTTGGTCATTTGTGCCAGATTTTGTGCCATTTGGAGCATTTTGGTGACAATATTTTCAGTTTTTTTGTCCATATTCGTAATCAGCACATTTGAAATAGGTTGTGCGCCAATTTTGAAGTAATTTGAAGAGATTTCAATTTTTGACTAAAATTTCTTTGTCTGACCTCAAGTGACACACAAAGACGGAAAGGGTTAAAACACAGCATCCTATAAAATGTCAAGAGAAAAGCAAAATTTATAACAAAGTGTTGATCTTTGGGGGGGGGGTGTGTGCTTATTTGATGCTTAAGGCTAATTATTGAAAGTCATGAAATATTGACTTTAAAAACAGCTTGCACAGTTTACCCATAGTTGATGTTATAGCATCACTCCAAAATTAAAATTAAACAAATTTCCTTGGCTAACCTCCACACAGATCTATTGAATTCAAGATGGCAAGGATGAATTCACATAATACTGCCAATACTTACCATTTGATTGTTGGAAGTATGTAATACTATGATTTGATGATTATTAAGAATGTACGTATGTAGTTAGCAGCTAGGGATACTAAGCTAGAACGGGCTGATTTTTTTGAAATTAGCCCGTTTTGGCTAATAAACAATTATTTTCTTGAAAATTTTGAAAACCAAACGGGCTAAAACATCGATTTCTTGGATTTCAAGGAACCGGGACACTATTTTGACACGATATTTGAGGTCTACGCATCAAGAAACGGGGATTTGTGTAAAAAAAATTGGGGGTTTCTTCGGCGGAAGTTTGAGAAAAATGGGACTTTAAATTTGTGACGTTTTCTATTGTTTTTTCTAATGCGATGAGGTCCGCATAATGACGCCCGCCCTTGCCGTGCTGGGAAGCTTCAGAAACAAAACTTTTATGAGTGAAATTTTAATGAGTAAGCATTTTTGTAATTTATATTGTATTGATAAACATCTTATTAGGAGACCTCATTATAGAAAAGAACAAAGCTGGTGTTTAAGTATGAATTATTATTTTTTCATTTCGCCGCACGGCACGGGCATCACTACGCGGACTTCATCGCATCAGAAAAAACAATAGAAAACATCACAAAAGTTAAAGTCCCATTTTTCTCAAACTTCCGCCGAAGAAACCCCCAATTTTTTTTACACAAATCCCCGTTTCTTGATGCGTAGACCTCAAATATCGTGTCAAAATAGTGTCTGGTTCCTTGAAATCCAAGAAATCGACGTTTTAGCCCGTTTGGGCTTCAAAAATTTCCAGAAAATAATTTCTATTAGCCAAAACGGGCTAAAATTAGCCAGAACGAGCTAATTTCTAGCTGGTTAGTTTCTTTATAATTCTGTATTTCCTTTGTAAATTGTTCTTTTTTTCCATTTGTGTTTAGATTCATTTTCATTTCTAAGGTGTGACAGCAGTATTTCCCAATTCAATTTTATAATTTGTCACTTTTCTGGACTTAATAAACTTCTCTTTATTTTCTCAGCCCAACCATTGTTTTAATTCTAGTTCTAGTTTAGCTGTTATTGTATTAAGTAGGTCCTTGTTTAGGTTTATCTACTTGTAACCCTATACACGCTTTTTTTCTATAAAGAACCTGGCTCAGGCCCTAGTTCTTTAGGTTCCTTATTATGAGACCTCTTTTGACCTCCTTGTGGTTCTAAAAGTTCCTTAGTAGTTTCTTAATTTTAAGTGTTTACTTAGTAGATAGGAATAAGTATCGATTCAAGAAAAGCAAAAAATTCAACATTTTGCAATAAACTCGAAATAAGGAAACATGAAACATATTATAACACAAAGAAGCTTAGGCTTGGCCTATAAAACATAAAAGTTAGTTACATAGTCGTCAGAGAAATTGCATATCTACACCAAATGAATACATGCAAAATTATAAAGTTCCTTAGAAATTCGACCTTTAGTAGTAAAAGTCCCTTAAATTTTTGGACCTTTGACATGTAGGTTCCTTATAAAAGGTTCTTTATAAAAAAAAGCTTGTATTTTGTAAATTAGATGTTTAAGTAAGTCCATTACAAAAATAGTTGATAGGTTGATGGGCTGATAGGCACATACGCTTACTATCTTTGCAAGGTATGGGTTTATGTGTTAAGCACAAAGGGCCCACTGAATAGGTAAACTAATCGAGCAGTGCGACCCTGGTCCTTCCTCTTGATGTGACCACACCTCGTGATTCCTTTTGCCTTTTAGCCAGGTATTACAGAGAGCTGGCTAATTCTCTCCTCACACTTTGTGGCAGGTCTGAAGATGGTTTCCAACCCGGGACCCTTCGAACAAGGTTCAAGGGATCTAACCACTTGGCAATCCCCGCCATTTAGTTTACTGATGAATAGTTTACTGATGAAGATGATATAAAAAAGGTTTAAAAAGCATAGTTTATTTTTGAATTACTCACGCAGTTTGTTAGATGGGTTACTATTCACAGTCAAGGTTCATGCTGGGCAGTGCCTTTTATCATTATGCATGGGCTTAATAGGCTTTTTAAGTTTTAGTGTTATCATCTTACTACTTCCTGACCTCTCCTAGCTGTCAACGCTGGTTTTCAACTCTGTTCTGTCGGGATCTTCATTTTAGATGGTAGGCAGTATATGATGGGTGTAAAAATAACACCGGGCAGGCCATAAGTGTCAGGCAGTGAGTTACCAAAAGTAAAGAGATGGCATGATTTTCCCCATGAGATCTCTACATAATCGATTACGTAACACGCTCTAGGCCAAAATTTGGGTAAAATAGAGATTGATATTTTTAATAACTTGTACCAAACAAAAACTCTGAAAGAAAAGAATGATAAAAATACCTGCGGAGCAACACTTCCAGGCGAAAACATGGCTGGAGAAAGGCAAGTAAGATCAATAACTCGTTCTAGAATTTCATAACGAAACACTGAATTTTGCTTTCTGTCGAGCAGAATAGGGTTGCCATATCTAGCTAGCTCGCTAAGCCAAATTCGAAGTGAAATAAAGCCAGATTATGCAAAGATTAGACACGAGGCCATAGAACAAAAGAAATCCTAAATAAATGACAACGAGGCTGTTGTGATGTCATCGTTAGTAAAAAATTATGATCGCCAAATATCCCTTCCCTTCCTTTTTTGACAGGTTTAGCCCAATTCTTCCACACTACCGGCTCTAAATGGTCTCCCAGTGCACGGAACGAGGGGCAAATCACTCGCTAAAAATCTCGTACACTTTTCCTGACAATCCTATTGTTCTAAAGAAAATCCTTTGAAAATTTCTGAAAATCCTTTTGTTCTTGAAAAATCTCGTACTCTTTGAAAGGGAGTGAAATGCCCCTCGGCACGGAAGATATCTAAAATAAACTTTTGTCCACTAAAAATATCCAATGAACACCTTCCCTTGCCAACGTTCAGTTTCGTATAGGTATTGGCTAAAGTTCGGGACAATGAAAAAGCTCCAACAAAAAGCCAAATTTTAGCTCAAAGCCAAATCTTTTTTTCTAAGCCAGGCAATTTGGCTCAAAAAGCCAATATGGCAAACTTGGGGCAGAATGTTTTCAAAGTTAAATGCGTCAATGCGCGACCTCGCTATGACGAGAATGAAAGCGAGGTCGTGCGGATTTTTCTAGCTTGAAGCGTGAACACTACAATATATTCCATCGGTCAGACTAAAATTCATAGGAAATTTCATTCCATTTTTAATACAAGAAATCCAAAATCCCGGAACTTGTGATAAATTAAGAACGAAGAAAAGTCAACCATTTCGGGAAGAGAAAATCATTCTCATTTTCATCGATATGTTCCTTCTTAGTGTGCAAACTCGTTCTGCTCTACTAGCAAGTCAATCAATTGACTTTGGTTAGGGTGCACTTGGGCAGATATTAGTTAAGGCAATGGTCAGGAGAAAAGTATTTTTGACTGCTCAATCTAAAGTCTTCCACAAATCGCAAGCGGTGTGTCAAAAAGTAAACAAATGAGCTGATTGGTCTGAAACGTTTTTTGTTGTTCTTCGACAAAAAATGCACGTTTTATTCAGCAATAATGGTTTACTTATCGTAACCCTTCAACCATTCTAAACCCAAACTTTAAGAACAGAGCCTAACTTAAATCAAAACATTGCATATCTTTGGTCAGTTTTTTAATTCGGACGTGCTATTGTTAGGCTAAACAAGATTGCTCAACATGAGTTAGTGTAGACTACGACCAGATATATAGTGTGGACCTTCGTTCTTCTCTACTAGCATATACTGGAACAACTCAATATCGTAGTTTTTTTTACTTCATTGGGTTATAAGCACTTCCTTTTCCCTTCAACTTTGTAGACAGATGTATTGGCGAAAATAATTGCTAATACTTTAGTTTTAGGATCTGGTTTTATGCCCATGATTAAACATTAGCCTTGAAACATCAAAATAAACAAAAAATATTCCAAAAACTGAATCTATATCTGGAAATCCAGTACTTTATTTTCTGTACCCCAGATAATAAGCTTTCATCCCACAAAGAGGAGTACTAATAATTTCTGCGCTTCAAGTTAAATAAATCTTCATCTGAAAATAATTTAAGGCACCTTACGACATGAAATCAAGGGTGCGACTTAATCAAGGAATCCTCTTATATGTAATCTTATAAAAATTACTTAGAAGAACCAATCTTAATTTTTCATCCTTAATTTTGATTACCCCTGAACTAAAGATTTCTTTACCTAATTATTTATACACAGCAATAGGAAAAAAGTGAAAACAAATTCATCTTTTATCTGTATCTGTGTCGATTAGTTTGCTTAATAAAGAATGTAATAATGCAGGATGCGTGCGTTTTGGGCAAGTTTCTTTCAGAATTTAACATCTAACAAAGAAAGCCTCTGTATCACAAATCTTTGAAACCAAATTTTAAGTGGAAAACTTCCTTAATTAACATAGCTGGAATTGCGTCCCATCCAGAGAAAATCCTCAATTTATTGTGAATTTAAACCATTTCTTCAAAAAATTTCATAGATTTGATTTTTATATTGAAACTTACTTTCTTTGAAAAATTTCATAGAGAAAATTTTTCTTAATTTCTTAGTATCATTGAAACTTAATTTCTTTGAAAAATTTCATAGATCAAATTTTTCCTAATTTCTAATTCCTTGATTTCCTCACATCCTCAACTTCATGCAACAAGGTAGTCATCTAGTTTACTACGGTTCCTGTGCATTTGTATGAAGTTTGCAAAAAAAAGTCCGTAAATCTGATTAGAAAGTCGTGTATGGTGAACACTAGTGATGGAACAATCGCGTGTTGGAATGGACCAAAACAATGCCATGATCGTCAGCAGCTTCAATTACAATTGGATCAGCATTTGAACCAGACGGACTGCAAATGTACCCCACACCAGTCTACAACAACAACAAAATGAATTGATATACCGTGCGCACCGAAATAAACTCGTAATCTTTAATGAGCTATGTAAATTCTAATACCATACCGCAGTGATTATCATAAGGGAAATTTACAACCCCACAAACATAGGTTTGACAGTAGAGGTTTGAGGCTAAGCGTAGAAACAAAATTTCCAGGGAGTTCTGTGTACATTATTTTCTACGGAGTATTTTGGAATGTAAGCCTTCTACATTGGCTATGAAAGAAATTCCTGTCTATGGTGAATTTCGTTTTCTTTCTCTCGATTCTGAAGATATTCAAGTTGTATGTCTCTCATTACAAAGAAGACGTTTAATGATTATAATGAAGTAAGCAATATCTTCAAAGAAACGGACACATGCCTCGTCTGTATAATCAAAGATGTCTTGCACCTTTTGAAAATTATAAATCTGAAGTGCAGCTTAAATATCTTGATAATCAGAGAGAGAAGGAATCTTTTCAAGTCCAGAAATTTCAATTTACAGATCTGCAATACCTTTTCACAAAGCTCCAAGAAAGACCATTAAATCAAATCAAGAATAATCACTATCAAATGGATAGCAAAGATATTATCTATTCCAGTATAGCTTTATTAATGAAAACTTATTCTTTCAGATTTTTCACCCTTCAATTAGTTGCAAAAGATTGATTTTAAATCACTTAATATCAAACCAAGCCTCAGACATGTTGGATTTACCTGCACGGCTCTGTCAACGCTATCTCTGAACGGGAAGAACGCATCGGAGCTCAAAACCACACCCTTTAGTTCCTTCATCCATGCTGCTTTGTCTTCCTAAAGTGGAAAAAGAAATTCGTTCATTAATCCAGGAAAATAAATACCATATAAATGAGGAGGCAAACACGCTTACTAATTTAATAAAATTCTTTCTGGTTAAGGGAGCATTTTCTAGACCAGTGAAACGTTAGATAAAAACCTACTCGCATAGGGAGAGGAGAGAAATATCTTTTTTTCTGGAATTTATATGTGGTATAAGTAGAGTTGATTTACTCAGTGGTGCCCGCCAGGTTTCTTCAGAAAAAGGGGGCTTCAAGCTCTGTTGAAGGGGCTATTTCCCATGTAACTGCCGAAAATTTGCTCTGAGACAGAGAAAACCTAGAATCATCTAACTTCCAACGGGGGGCTAACCTCCTATGATTGTGGGGCTTTAGCCTTACCTGCCCCCCTCTGGTGCCATCCATGGATTTACTCATCTACTTGCACAAAGATAAGTAAATACTGATCAAAAAGATTGCAAAAAGGATAAATATAGTGTTTGTCAATCACAACAATATAATTGTCTGAATAACAGAAAGACATACCTCTGTTAGCTGTGGGGGAACGGTTTCAAATGATGCCTCCCATGTTGCTTTGTCCATATCCTATAACAAATGTCAATTTTGGTATTCCTTTGCTTAGTAAATCAAACTTAATTTCATGTGTAACAGAAATCTAAATAAGAGTAAACTAACATTGCAAAAGACTGAGAAAATTCTAACTTGATTATAACCAGCTCGGAATATAAACACCCTAGGCAGCGTCTGTGCAGTACTATGGAAGGTATTCAGAACTGTTGGGGGAAACCATCAGTATTGTGGAGGATATTCAATACTTTTGAGGGATACCATTAGCACGGTGGGTAATACATCCACAGTATTGATGTCATTCTTACAGTACTGATGGCATCCCCTCATATCGTACATCATACACCGTATTGAATATACTTCACAGTATTACGCAGACATTCCCCAAGGTGAAACTTAATAATTTCAGTATTGTAAAATCAATTTTCATGTGAAAGCACGCCATTAGAGACTAGTGTCCCTCTGCTTTTTTATTCCCCCCTCTTTCAAATTTTTGTCCTGTTTGTTTGAGAAAGTTTTAAGACGGCACAAGGATTAGGGAAATCAGGAAGGTTTTGTTTAACCAACAACGTATCCTGGAACTTTTTTTATATCTTATGACTCGTTACCTGGCCAATAGTTCCACAAACATAAGCATCAATAAGGTTTGACATCTCAGCTCTCTTGACACCCTAAAAAGGTAACAAAAATAATACCAAATTAGCTTTGACACTTTTAATAAGAAACATTTTCCATTAACACCAGCCCCAATTATTGCGAAATCGAAGAACAAGCAGAGGTTGACAATTTTTAGCTCAAGATAACAATTTAGAGAAATAAGTCCATCTTTGTATATTGTTAACACGCTAGTTCACACTTGTAACATTACAATACCGGTCTTTGATTTATGTCACCTAAATTTGGGGAGCCTGAAGAATACGAAGAAAAAGGAATGTAGGGAAAAATCAACCTTTTTGAATTGCATGTTGATAACATTCTTGTGTTGACGAAGCCACCTGAAAGATAGATCATAAATCAGTGGGTTTTACCAGCACTGAAGACGTTGTTTTTACAGAAAAGCTTTCGTTAATTTTATTGCACATATTGTTGCTGTTAATCTTTACTCATACTATGGTATATAATAATTATATAGTCAGTATCATTTGATTATATTCAAACACTCCTGCTCAACTCAAATTTCATGTTCATTTTAAAAAAAGGTTTCTGTCAAATTTCAAATGTTTATTTAAGATTGTTAAAAATAATTCATGACTTGTGCGTATTGCACTGAATGTTTGACATTAGGAGCAGGAAACCAAATTTGACACCCCAAACGTTATCCCTATGCTTAAATTTAGATATTTACCAGTTTTTAGTTTTTTCCCCAGCCAGTCTGACACAATGAATTCGCGACTGTTGTCCAGCACCAACTCCAACCACCTAAAATGTACAAAAAATATCCTCATGAAAGTAAAGTACTTAGTTTAAATTTTGTTGGATCAGAGGCATGAATAAATACGTAATGTTACTTCTGTCACAAAGAGCAATATAGCACATTGTGACAGAAGTAAAGAGCAATATAGATTAGAAGCAAAAAAGGAAACTGGCTCTCGGTTATTCTAAGTTTCGTGTTTTCACCTTCATCAGACAGGCTACAATCAGTATTATAGATTATAGCCTGTCTGACGATTGTGTAAACATGAAACTTAGAGTAACAGAGAGGGTATCATTACTTGTTGCTAATCTAAACAAATGTCATAAAGTATTTCCTTCTATATGATACACATACTCAGATGATGTTCTTTGTATTAAGCTTGATGTTAAATATGAAGGATAAGCAACAGCTGTACACAAATAAGGGTGTACATTGATGTGGAGAATCTACCCCTAAGCATAAGGCATAACTACAATTTGAATTAAATAATAATAATGAGATTAGAAATAATATGTAACAACGAAGGTCTTACCTGGCCTCTTTTTGCATAGCACACAGAGTTGGACTGGGTGTATTTAACAGCAATAGTTGCAACAATCAAGTCCCTCAACGCATCTGCAGACAACTGAAAGGTAAATCGTAAGTTCCGCTTAAACACAAGCCTTCTCAATTATTTCCAGTTTCATATGAATAAATTGAACTGAATACAATTCGTAGTTATAAATAACCAACTACAGGTTAATAATGAATTACTTAACAAAAATAAAAAAACCAGCCAAAAAGCACAAGCAGCATGATAAAGATATGTTTCTTTTAGAACCAAAAAACATGGCACACATGCAGTTAATTGACTACACCACAAAATACAGGTAGGGCAATGTATTACTATCCCCATCTTGGAAGAACATATGAAACGAATAATAGGCATTCGGTCTTACAACTAGATAAGAAAATCAAGAGCTTATTTCACAGTTAATCAAATGTTAAATTTCACATATACTCACATCTTTATTTTTGGATGTAATGTTTTCAAATAGCTTTGCGTCAATAACCGAGTCGTTTCGTTTCTGTTCCATTCTCAGCCCATAAATTGTTCTCAATTCCATTTCGCTTGGTTCATATTGCTCATCCATCTGGCATAATGAAACAAAACTGTTACATCAATGTAGGTCAAATCATTGGTTGGTCATTGCAAATGCGCACCAAGTATCATATGTCATGGGCACTCGATTAATAGTTGCACTCTGGTTTTCTCCAAGAAAAGAAGTTATATATTGCATAGAGCGATTTCTGTTTCCTATCTGGAAAATTTTGATTGAAGGGAAGTAGAAAGATTCTGAATAGTCCTTAGTTAACTTTTCTCTAAAGGCAACTGGACTCAAGGCTAAGACTCTTGATTTGGTTTAACATTTTGCTGAAATTTGGCTAAATAT
Source organism: Pelagia noctiluca (assembly GCA_963924455.1). Classification (NCBI taxonomy): domain Eukaryota; kingdom Metazoa; phylum Cnidaria; class Scyphozoa; order Semaeostomeae; family Pelagiidae; genus Pelagia; species Pelagia noctiluca. The sequence continues at coordinate 3,156,899 of OZ004315.1, read as the reverse complement.
CAGCCCCTCCCTAAAACCTGTTAATCTGAAAGTTCCTGGCAAGAAGAAGCTAGCAAAGCAATCCCAAAAAATCACTGCCTTTGATAAATGCGTCCTCAATCCAAGAGTTGTGCTTATTCACCTGATGTTCATGGAAACAGAATATTGACTTTAAAATACAAGCAGACTTACCTGTAAAACGCAATAGTTTCCACCTTTCTTCTTCTTCAAGATTTCAAGGGCTTCTGCTTGATACCCAGGGGCGATAATACCATCCGAAACCTAAAGCAAAAATTTCCATCATTCATAAAATTTTCAATACCAAAATTCCACTTGGCTGATGATCTCATGTCTAATGATCTGAAAATTCAGTCAATCTTAAAGAATACTTAAATCAATAAATCTACTTTAACCATTTTCAGCACAGCACATAAATAAGATTACAAAAATCTTAGTAGTTAATCTTATAACTAGGCCAAGCCAGAAAGCTTTTCAGTAAACCAAAATAATCTCCGTACCTCTCTTGATATAATTCTAGCGGTCGAAACGTCACATGCATCTGACAACGCAATGAAATCTCCAAATGATGACATTCTATCCGCACCCCGTGCTCTTCCATAGGCAACGGCCAATGGGGACAAAGGCTCCTTTATGTCATCCACCATGCAAACCTTGGCTTCTTCTGGGGTAAGCTCAACACCGACAGCGGCACCTGATGTCAAGACAAAACTTTGGTGACTTGCATAAATATAATGTTTGCAGGGGGAAGAAGCGGGATTTGAAAAATGAATCAAGATAATTTGGGTGAATGAAAATTAAAGAGTAGAACTCAAACCAAGGACCTCTTGATTAGTGTGCACAACCACTGCACACCCATGCATTTCTACAAAGAAAGGCTAGGATAAAAATCTTTAAAAAATTACGAAATTGTCCTCCTTATTCCTCCTCTCTGCCACCCAGGTTGGACAAAATTGGTTTAGTTTATCTTGTGTTTTCTGAACATGTTATTAACTTGAAACAAAGCTTGAATGGGGACTCAAGGATTCAGTTGATATTTTAGGACCATATTTGTGAAAAATTATGGAACAGTCGTCCGTATTTCTTCTTACCACCATTGAAGATCAAACAAATCAGTTCTGCTTGAGTTGACCTGAAGATGGTAATCTAACAAACCTGCAGGACTGACGTGCTTAAAGGAGGCAGCGGCTGGCATATTCAATGCTTGCTTCAGTTCCTACAAAATAAAAGACATAAGTTTAAAAACTATATCACCTTTCATCTTTTCTGCATCAAAGATGGAAATAAGCTCGTACATCTGTAGACAGTACTTTGAATTTCTATCAAACATCATTTTCCCTTTCACTTCCCTTTCAATTAAACAGGTACATACAGTCAAAAAAACTACATCAGAAAGAGATCGAAATTAAAACCTGTTATGAATTATTATACCTAGAAGAGGATTGGAATTGGCTAATTACAAGGAGAAATGATTGGTATGGCAAGAAACACCCAGAGCACTAGTGGGGAAAAAACTCCTTCTGTCTACACTATATTGGATCCATGGTTTTGATATCGATGGAACTCCACTTACTTAAATGAGAAGTTGGCCTTGCTCTACCAATAATGCAAAAACAGCCTCCAATGAAGTATTAATAGAGAAGCTTTAATTGGAGAAAGAACTATAACAAATCTACCTTGACTAGTCCCCATGCATTGATAGCATCACACAAATTGATGAAACCAGGAGACCCATTAAGAACCGTGATTGGAAGCTTTGAGTCCACAGTATAGAGTTGTGCTGGCTTCTGATGGGGATTCATTCCGTATCGCAAAGGAAGGTGGGATACACCATGTGAGTACTGTTTTCTGAAGTAATTCGAAATGGCGTCATCGTATTGCGCTGTGTGGGTGAAGGCCTGAAACAGAAAACATTACAGTTGTTAATCAAAAGACGTAAACTTTATAAAGTAGGTGACATAGTGCATGTGCTGGTAAAATGTCATAATAGCTTTCAAATGAAATTTCAGTCAGCATTAACACTTTTAAGAGCTTTTTATTGCTATTTCTAACAAGGATGTGAACACACAATTGCCTATTTCAAAGATAGAATGAAATATTTCAAGAGAAATTATGTAAAGAGTTATAGAAAATCTTGATCATTCCTAAATTCAAAGGTAGAGGTTCATAAATAAAGCATTTCTTATAAATGTGGTTACCCTATTTTTTTAAACGGCAAGTAGATTTTGCTTCAGGCTGGCTATTCTTAAATATTCTTCTATTTTCAGACTAAAATGTTCTTAAATTGTTCTCCTTTTTATAATGCTTTTAAAGCCTTTTTGCTATCAGCTCTATTCAATTGTTGCAAATTACTCCTTTTCTGGCCTGTCTGACATCCAATGCGCTGTCAATTTGCTTGCTTTATATCTTCTCAGCCTTTTGGTTATTTCTAATAATTCTTATATTAAGTAATAATAGCCAGCTTCAACTTGTTCTTCTAAGCTTGTTCTAGAACAGTCTTTGGATGGTACAGAACTTCAGTATAGCCAGAAAAATCGGAACCATAATGAAATGAACACATAGATACTACTTAAGCTTTTCGTCTGACACTCAACAGAGTAATACGTCAGAAAGAGAACGAAACAGAAACCTAACTGATTTATATACCCAGATGTTTATAAACCCTGTTTATCTAAAATTGCCTTACATCGGCAATGTCTCCATGCGGTTTGAAAAACAAATTAAGAAAGCCATAACTAAGTGATACGCAACGGTCGGACCCCCGTCTCGTCTTCTCCTCTAGAAAAATAATTCCATCTATCCGCAAAGATAGTGTGCCTACCACACAAAACAGCCTTGTAGTATACGAATACTCGTGCCGGGGTGATGCCAGGTACGTAGGTCGCACATCTCAGCAGTTATGTGATAGGGTTAAACAACACGTGCCGTCTAGCATATGCAACAAAACTGTTCCTCAACGAGAACAACCATCTCGCGCCTCAAAACCAAACAGATCACTCAAACATGACTCTGCTATAGGTCAACATTTGCTCGACAACGCAGAGTGTGCTAAAGCCTACAGTGAGAATTGCTTTCGAATAATTGGCAGAGCAAGATCTACCTTTCACTTAGCTATTTTGGAATCTGTCTACATAAAAACCCGGGATCCCCCATTGTGTAGACAGAAGGAGTTCGTTTTCGCCTTAGGACTCTTGAAATAATCTTATTGGTCAGCTCACTGTATCGTGGGTGTTGATTGGTTTTCCCACACCATACCAATCATTCACCTCTTTTCCGATTAGCCTATTTCGATCCACATCTGGGTATATAAATCAGTTAGGTTTGTTTCGTTCTCTTTCTGACGTATTACTCTGTTGAGTGTCAGACGAAAAGCTTAAGTAGGATCTATGTGTTCGTTTCATTATGGTTCCGATTTTTCTGGCTATACTAAGCTTGTTCTTAACATATGGCAGAATTTGTTGCTCGTGCTTTTATAAAATTGTTCTTATAAGAAAAAAGTGTATTGGCAATAGTAGAAAAAAAAGGCTTTTTTGAAGTAGCAAATAAACAAAATGGGGCATAATACTCAAGACCAAAGAGTGTTTAAGGAGTTTGAAGAACAGCAAGCTTGGGGTAACTTCAATTCTACATTATTGTATGCCCAAGTGTATCAGCCATATATGTCTATGTTTTTAAAAATTTCTGCAGACTCATTGGAATGATATAAAAGAGGTGACATTGGATCTCTTGGGGATGTCAATATTTCAAGTAAACAAACTGGTGTGTTTGGACAGCAAATATGAAAATTGGTTCAGCCCTGAAAAGTCCAGCTCTGAGTTTTTTTCTGAGAACTGTTAATATGATACTTAAAATTTTAATACCTTGAGTGCCAAGTATTTTCTTGTTTCCAAGCAAGTGTCGTGATCTTCTGAATTTTTTATTTCGTCTAGAACTCTTTGAAAAAAAAGAATGATGAAGAGTGTACTCTTACAATCAAATTCAATAAGTCTAAAAGTGGTATATTGATAGTGAGAAATGCTATCCACTTCATCATAATTGGGCAAGTGGCAGAGCGTTTAAAGCGGTTTGCTATGTGAAGCAGAGGTTGAGCTTAGTTTCAAGGACAACATCTAGATAACCTCTGAGGTATTGACTAAACAACTCACTCCAACATCATTTGGAAAGGGCTTTAGACTAGGGGATCCATGCCCCATGATGGAAATAAGGCCTCCGGCCTTTTCCAGCTGGTACGTTAAATATAAAATAACTTTCTTACTACCGTAATCAAAAAGGGATTTTCAATAAAAAAATACCTGGCATAGTCAGCAGGATCACAAATGACAGTCACTCGTGAGTGATTTTTTGCAGCTGCTCGAAGCAAAGTCACACCACCTAAACAAGAAGCATACGTATCATGTATCATACGTATTATATATTTGTGTGGATACTTGATTAAATACAGTTGTAAGTTACAGAAATCATTTCTTTTTTTCAATTAAAGAATTACCAGCCAGCAAGGTCTGTAATTCAGAGTGTTTCAAAACCATTCCAAGGGGAGAGTAGTTACAACAAGGAAAGAGTAGCAATGGAATACTTAAAGACACTATAGTAGGAACAACTTTAAAATAAAGTCTAGATAGGAATAACATTAATATACCTATATCAATATTCTCGACAGCTTCATCAACAGTCACACCTTCTTTGGAAATAGTTTTAACAAATGGATACAAATTACAAACAACCATCCTGTAAAAAATCATACACACAATTTAAGGCTTTTGGTTGGAAGATGATATTATGGGATAAAAAAATTCAGGGATGGTCGATTAATCAACTTCCCTGAAAGTTCAGTTATTAGAGTACTGATGTGCAAAATCAGTTGTTGGGTTCGAAAGCTGCTCCAATAATTGTTCTTTCTCACAAATTAATTTGATTGACTTTAGTTTTACTTGCAAATGACTTGTTACATTCTGGTACAGCCTTAATGTATATCTGAACCAAAGAATCTGGGTATAAGTTGAATGAGGAAGGCTTGGGTTAATACTGTTTCTTGGTCTTTAGAGATCATGGTTAATCAGCCGATCATATCCCCTTGTTATTCAGAAGCAAATAATCTGCTATGATAACTGTGTAATAGCTGGATGCTTCCATATCTAGCTCTCTCTGATCTTTGTGGCCTAGCGGCCCATTTTTCCCCACCCATCCTCTTCCTTATCTAAAACATTACAACAAAGATTCCTACCCTAAAAATATCTGTTTTTAGTTACTGAGTCCTGTATTGTAATATCTAATTTTAAGTGTTGATGGGGACTCAAATTATGTCCAGACTCGCGTCTCTCTTGTCTCTCTTGTCTCTTCTAGTTTAACATTGGGATATGCAAATGTGTATTAGAAATGATGCTTCTTATTAACGCAAACAAAGAAACCCCTCAAATACTGAGAGAAAAGACAAAAGTTTCATCAAAGCTTCTGACCTCACTAATCCATAGCCTTGTTCCTTCATGTCAGCTGTGTCACTGTCAGTTAATCTGGCCAATATTCCTGAAACATAAAGTTATAAACAATGACAGACGACTCATTCACAATGTCTTATTCACTTTATTCCACATAATAATTTTGTGCACATCCCTGCTGACATCAATGATCTGCTATAGCTCTGAAGGATGGGTTTATTCAAATACAAAGCCAACACGTACAAGAAAAAATATCAATTGCAAGAATGGACAAATATTTTTGGGAAAGTCCGAAAAACAAGAAGAAAGGGAGATATGAGAGAATTCAGTTATAATAACTTATAATAAGGAAATAAGTAGACAAAAATATCTGAGACGTCTGAAAAATTAGTGAAAGAATTGCTTTCATCAAAAATAAAATGATTGCTTGCTGAAGAATTTTTATGTAGAGTTAGATTCAAGGGACTTTTTAAATGCTAATATGCAAACCTGCGTGAACAGCTGGATGTAATGTCTTCACTCTTCCACCAAGCATCTCAGGTGCGCCTGTGACTTCAGAAACATCCCTGAGAATATAACATAACAATACAAAATAGCCACTGGAGCTTTGCATCTATTCCCTATCAGAGAAGTACATTGGAAAGAGTATGCAGCGGAAACCTGACAAATAGTTAAATATTATGCCCATCTCACTAGACTCCCCAACCAATTTTGATCCAAATCTGAGTATGCAAAAAGTTTTGTTTTTGTTCTCTTTAGATGACGATTTAAAACTCTGATGAGTGTCTGACTAAAACTCTGAGCACAGTAGTTATCATAATTCCCTATTCTATGATTGATATATTCTCCTTGCCATTCTCGAGTTCTGGACTGATAAAAGAACCTCAACCTTTCCTATTCACTAAATCAAAAACAAAAAGATGACATCCTATGACGGTTGTAATTTTTACTATTTTGTTAGCTTTAGAAATCCAACAAACTAAGTGAATACCTGACATTAACGCCAGCTGCTCTGATTGCTTTTGCAGTTCCTCCAGAAGCGATGAGGTCCAAACCATGCTTACCCAACTCAGAGGCAAAGCTTTCGAGGTCTGTCTTGTCAGAGACACTCAGTATGGCTAAAAACAGAAAATGATGACTGGTCAGTTAATCTGAGAAAAACTGGGGTTTTCTAATCTTTGACTTTTGCTAGCATTTGGTGATATAGGCATACTATCATCTACTCTCAGTCAGCTTGTAGTTGCAGTACTTTAGGGGTGTCATTAATCAATTCTTTCCTTACAAATAAAAAGATTTAGGGGGGTTAGAAATCTAAAGCCGGTATGAGGCTAACAGAGGACAAAGCAGCTACATGACTGTCTCCTTAGTGCAGCTGTTAGTAAAAAAGGGCAGGCTCTTCACTTTAAATGATAATTGAGCCATTATATTAGTGGAAACTACAATTTTGCTACGCCACACATCTGCGCTAAGGTTGAAGTCGATTATGCCACTATATTTTCTAATATTGCACTTTGTAAGGGAAAACAATTTCTATCCATCTATCTATCTATCTAGTCTATAAATTTACTGCACGTCAATGTACAATTAGGTTGTTCACACAATCAAGTCCAGGTCAGTATATTAGTGTGTCTAATTTTCAATAGAAATCAATAACTACATTTACAAGAAGAGAAAAAAGATTATTTTTCAAATTATATTGCATTTAAAATCTTTACTGATCTCGGGCACAAGATGTGGTGATTCCACATCCGTAATTGGACAACCCTTGTTTTTTTGTGATGAAATATTTACACCATACTGGTGTCTTTCTTGACTTTTGTTCAGTCAGTTCATACCTACCAAACGCCCATCTCTAGGTACTCCATTTTCTGCTTCCGTCATTTCTATCAGTATTTTGTTTTTTTATTTTTTGCTTCTAAAAGTTCTCTGTGTCATAGCCTGACTCACTATGACAAACAAGACAAACTCAGTAAAATAAAAAATCTAGTTACTCACCAAGATTTGCAGTTGAAGCCATCTTAGAGAATTTCTTCCTGGTTTGAAGGGTGTTCTTCCCTCACTTGTCTGGTCTGCACGTGTTGCAAGCAAGAAGAGAAGTAGGTTCTTGGCTTCGCGCCAGTCAAGTATGTGTGACCTCTCTTTCGTCGAGAAACAACACATAAGGTAAGAACGAGGTTACAGTAGGACTTGCAGGGTGAGCACAAAATCTCATCCATTTAAAAATAGATCTGAGGGGCATATAGGGGTTCCAGGGAACAGGGGAACATGCCCAAATTAAAAAGGGAACAAGGGAACATGAGACAAATTAAATGTTGCAATGCTTGTCTAAATTAGGAGAGTCGGGCAGTGTGGGGTTTCATATTTCATTCACATGCTATGACCTAGCAGATAGAACAATACCTCTAGACCTTTGACTTGGTGCATTGCATGTGTTAGCTACTAACCAATAGCTTTTATGTATTTCAATCCCCTTGGTAATCCCTACCTTTGTACATGTGGCACTCCTTATTTTGCTCAGTCTGGAGCGAGGGGCATTTCACCCCCTTCCAAAGTGTACGAGATTTTTTCAAGAACAAAAGGATTTCCAGTGATTCCCAAAAGATTTTCATAGGAACAATAGGATTTTCAGGAAAAGTGTACGAGATTTTAGGGAGTGATTTGCCCCTCGGTCTGGAGGTCTTGTGCTATCTGCAAGGCAGCTATTTTCGCAGCACGCAATTCATATTTTGCGTTTTTAAGTTGCAAGTTGCAAGGACAGGCCGAAAAATACAGGGATTTCCTATTAAAGTCAATTTTTCAAATGGTTATATCTCAGTTAATATTCAACATACAGAGGGGATTTTGCATCCATTTGATGTAATTTTGGAAGCTCTTTCACATTATGGAGCCAAACTTCCTAAATTCTAAAAATAGATTTTTGTGACGTCATCACTTTAGTACTCTATTTTGGGGGCTTTCTCTTTCCGAGACTGCGAAGACGTTTCCGTCGCCCTGGCTTTCTTTCCATTTCGCTGTTTGCATGGAATCTGGAATCCCAGAAGAACAAGGACGTCTTTTTTGACTTGGTTTCTCTAAACCTGGTTGGCAGTCCGAAGTTTTATATATATATAAGATATAAGACAATTCAAATCCAAAATCAATTTCAAAAAGAAATACAGGTTATGGCTCCTTGCAAAATATTAGGATCTCAAAACAGTTAACTAAGAAAATTTATATCATTGTAAAACGTACAGTATCACTATAACATTGTATATTTTGGCGTATGTTTTTCTTTTTCTTATCTTTCCTTTTCTTATATTATCTGTAATTTCTATTTTTATTCCAGTAAAATCAAGTATTTTGGTGGGGTTAAAACTAGCCCGGGCGTCGTCGTTATTTGTATCCTTGATTTCTTTTGGTGATCGATAGCAATAATCTGTATGGTTTTAGCACATTGGCATTTATAGAAAATCGGATATTCTGTTTGCTATAGTGTTGATCGTGATCGATGCAGATATTTGCATGTTCTTAGGCTAATTGCTTGTTGGGTAATTCGCATGTCTCTATTTACCTAAGTGAGGTCGGCATCGCTGTCGTTGTCTAGGATAACGGTTTGCGTATAACTAGGGTTTATGTCTAGGATTCTAGTCATTCAAGTTTTGCAAGCGTTGTTCGTAGGTTGAAATATTTTCTAGGATCAGAGTTCTAAGATTGGTTGGTAGTTCTCGTTAATCAGTACTAGATTTTTACTTAAGTCTATTTCGAACTTCTGTGGTTACTTTCGCTTGCAACGCAGAATTTAGTGCTGTTAATCAAGATAATTTGTTTCGCTGTGAACGTCTCTAAACACTGGGGCTGTCGCGGGAATTCCGAAAGATTGCTGCAGGCCTACTATGTCTTTCACGAGGTTTCGTCCACCAATTTGCTCAACAATCAACATTGGATGATGGTGAGGTCTTTCTTAATTTTTTACCTACCGACAGTTGTAAACTCTGTTTACCCATGACTTTTCGTCTTTCCTCAACAAGGTAAGTTTCAGTTTACTCCTACTTTGAGCAGCCAATTGTCTTATTGAATTGATCTTAACTGTTTACCGGGTTGGCCCTAAACACGTTACAGTTCTTAGCCACCGTTTTTGCAGTTACACTTTGAAATTATTAAGTATCACAACTCTGTTATTATGACAACTGCCATTCTCTCTCCGGATTCTGTTAATTCAATGTTAGGGGATCATAATCAGAGGTTGATTCTTTTGTATACGGTTTTTCTCCATTGCTAAAATTCAAGATTTTGTTTTTTGTTGAGTCAACTGTAAGTTAAGCTATTGTTAAATTTTGGCTCAGCAAAGATCAGCGTTATTCTTATCGACCTCGTTTGAAGGGAAGCCTTCTTCAAATTTGAAGTGAAGGTCTTAAGCTAAGGACAGAGGAATAGCTTCAATTTTCATGTCAAGTTATCAGTCCTGCACAGCAAGGGGCTCAATGATATGCTTGGAATCATAAAACAGCGTTACGAATAAGTACGGGGCTTAAAATCCTTTCGATATCAAGCATAATGAGATGACTCTATGTCTCCATTTCAAGTGTTTAGATGCGTTTTATGTGTCAGACGCTATAGGCTATTGGCCTAAGGAGCTTGGCTTTTGTGTTTCAGCCGAGTTTCTGTTTATCTTGCATGCAAGGAATTAGTGGCGTTATTCCTTTTAAACTTAACGTTATGGGTTCCACTATGGACAAATCTGGTGGTACGGCATGCGTGGCTGTTGTTTATGTTGTTATGTTATTGCTGTATGCTTATGGATCATCATTTTGACTTTCCTCCTGTGCAAGCGTAACCTATCGTAATTTAAACATTTTCTTCGGTCGCTCGCGTCCCTCTGATTCAGTAAATAACTTGTTTGTACGCATGTGCATCTCGTGCTTAACCTTTAAGATTTCTGCTGGTGCTGGGTTTATGCAGATGGTGTAAATAAAAGACATTTTTGTCACCTCGGGGGCCTTGCCTCGATTTTCAGGTTTTATGGACAGGGTCGTGCAAGGGGTCACATATTGCAACCTTCATTATTAAAAGCTAGGTTTATTGTTCAGTATCGTTCATCTCGAGTTTCGCAAACACAGGCTTTGTGATTGAGATTGCCGCTCGTATAATTTTTCTACTTTCTGTGTTGAGACAAAGGCCTTTTTTGCGTGTATTGAGACAAGCTAATTTACAAATTTGCAGGGGGGTGTGGGTTCTCTATCAACTTTGTCAAATAAATGGCTGTGAATAGGATTGGTCTTCTGCGATGAATCAATTTATGACCAGCGGTAAGGAATTACCGGAGACAGTTGTCGATCTGTTGTTTGCGTTATATTAGTGAAGCTTTTTGCCTGCAGTAGTAAATGGATCAGGCCCCACTCTTTTTATAAGTAAATCAGTGCCCCATCTCGGTGGGCTTAAGGGCTACATTAAGGCCTAGAGGTGGTGAGGGAAGCAAGTTTCAATTAACCACAGTTCTTGCTTCGCAGGAACTAACAAATTAGTGGCCATAGGTATAATAGGTATAGGTATAGGTATAGGTATAAGCTTACATGGGAGCTCAATTGATAAACCCCCCTTTATTGGAAGGCTTGTTATGAACTGTGTTTTAATAGTATTTGAGTTATTTTGCTGTATGATCTACCTCTCCCAATGCTTTGCTCTTATAGTAACTAACCCTAGTTGATGTTTCGGTGTATTCAATTGCCAGGCACTCAATCTAGTTTACTTATTGTTAAAAAATTTGAAATTGACAATTTATAAAGAGGTATGTTTGTAGGGTTCGATGCTCTCTGTGAGTAGGAAAGCATTATTACTCCAACGGAGTGTGTCCAAAAATGTGCCTATATCAATTATCAGTATTTTCACTGGAGAATGGTTTTTCCATTGTTTAGAATCTAGAACTATTCTGAAACTTTGCAAAATCAAGTGGTTTAGCTTGATAATTTCCTAGTATCGTTCTTGGTTAGTGCTGCAACTTCAGCAGCCTTTTCTGAGTATTTAATGAAACAAACAAAACGTGTCTTAAAGTGCAAACATCTTTTTATTTAAACTTCCTGTTGCATATTCACTTTGGTTCGCACGCAGCCATATGTTTACCTTATCACATTTAGCTTTGATATAGGTTTACACAAGCGTATTTTATTGAGAATACAAGTAATTTGCTAAGTTTGCGTTATTTCCCAGTGATTTATTTTTTGTGGGGCATTAAAGAGTTGGTTTTGGCTGAATACTAATTATAGGGTGCCTTTGTGATATGACTTAATTTTATAAGTCCCTTTCATAATATTTCGGCTGAGGAGGCAGCAGTTAAGCACTGTGCAGTGTCCATCAGCGTAGAAGTTCAAGGTTATACTGATTTGAGGGCAACAGAAAATTTATTCAAAAGCAGGAAATCATCTTTCTAAGATATATGACATAATTATCGGGAAGGGCAGTTAACAGGGCTTACTCAGAGTTCAGGGTAATAGGTGCAGTAACAACAACTAGCTCAGAACAGTTGGCTTTCCATCAGCTTTCCAGTTTTCAATTTTCCAGGTTCGTAATCTAAGGCTATACTTTTGGGCAATGGTCAATTGTTTGAAGGCAGTAGAAGCAAATTTTGTACATGATAGGGCAAATTTTGGTTTATATGTCCAATCCAGACTGATAGCTGTGTAATTTGTATAATAGCAGCAAATAGCACATATAAAGAAGGATTTTTACGTCAACATCTTGTTAAGGCTGCTTTTTATAGTTTACCATATTATGGTTACTTGTGTGTAGTAGCCCATTGCTAAAAGGTATTAGGAACAAATTGTGTTAAAGATAGGTCCAACCTGGTTGTGCGTCCAGTCCAACGTGCACTATTCATATTGACAGAAACTATTCAAGGACAATCAGTTCTGAATCAACCTTCAAGTTAAGAATGCATTGTTTCCAGTTCAATGTTATGCTTACTTGTGCAGAAATTAATGGCTTAGGCAGTGTAGTCAAGAGTGTGTATAAGATAGGGTTAATGCAACCAGGATCAGTTGTGCTTAACTCATAGCTGTATTGTAAGAATATTAGCATTAGCAGCAACTAGCTTAAGGCTAGAAGTCCAATGTTCTGTTTTTATTTGTTGCAGCAGCTAGTCAACGTAAGACAAATGGTTCTCTGTTTGGGTGACCAATGGTGCTTACTCAGGGCTGAGTAATATGTACAGTAGCAGCAACTGGCTCAAGGTGAAAACGTGGCAGCAGCAACAGCTAATCATGGCTCCCAGTTTGGGTTCATTGTTCTGTGGTCGAGCGACCAGTAGTGGCTTACTCAGGGCTGAGTAATATGTGTAGTAGCAGCAACTGGCTCCAGATGAAAACGTGACAGCAGCAGCAGCTCATCATGGCTTCAAGTTTGGGTTCATTGTTCTTTGGTCGAGCGACCAATTGTGGCTTACTCAGGGCTGAGTAATATGTACAGTAGCTAGTGGCAGCAAATCGTGTGTCCGAGATTGGGCACATGATTCTTGGTCGAGCGACCAAGTGCTTACTCAGGGCTGAGTAATGTGGCAGTGGCAGCAACTGATTTAGAACAAAAAGTTTTATGTCAGTAGAAAAAATCACTAACCACTAACATTTGGCTTTTTAGTTACCTTTTTGGGGTTGACGCTCCTCCGCCTTTGTTCGTTTTATTTTGGCATTTATGAGTGTTTGTAGGCTGAATGCCTTAGCTCATTGTTTCCTGCTCTGCATATGGCTTTTAATTTGTCTTTCTAATTTAAATTTTTTGGGGTCGGGAGAAAATTTAGGTAGATAGGTTTTTTCGTAGAATCACTTTTATTCTTCCAAATATTTCTTCTACTTGTTCGGTTGGCGATCGTGGGGTCAACACTCATGTTTTTCTTCGGACAATTCAACATTCGTGTTTCTGTGGCGGAAATTTGGCTATTTCGGATTCAATCGCCGACCGTAACAAGCTGTAGTGTAGTCGCAGGCAAAACCGGGCCAATGCATCGCATGCCCAATTTTTCCTGCAATTTTACTAGTTAGATGTAGTTATTTAATTAAGACTGATTAATTACACTATTATTAATAAGATTTTATCCTAGGATCTAATTTGTGTTAGGGTTCGTTATTGTCCGGGATATGTTTTAAATTCCAGTAAAATCAAGTATTTTGGTGGGGTTAAAACTAGCCCGGGCGTCGTCGTTATTTGTATCCTTGATTTCTTTTGGTGATCGATAGCAATAATCTGTATGGTTTTAGCACATTGGCATTTATAGAAAATCGGATATTCTGTTTGCTATAGTGTTGATCGTGATCGATGCAGATATTTGCATGTTCTTAGGCTAATTGCTTGTTGGGTAATTCGCATGTCTCTATTTACCTAAGTGAGGTCGGCATCGCTGTCGTTGTCTAGGATAACGGTTTGCGTATAACTAGGGTTTATGTCTAGGATTCTAGTCATTCAAGTTTTGCAAGCGTTGTTCGTAGGTTGAAATATTTTTCTCCCCCCCACCCTGTCCCTCTTTCTATTGGTTGTTTGAGTTTATGATTTGTTCAGTATTTTCTTCTTTCTGGCAGTCTTTCTGTCGGACAGGTGCATTGGCCGGAAATTTGGCTATTTCGGATTCAATCGCCGACCGTAACAAGCTGTAGTGTAGTCGCAGGCAAAACCGGGCCAATGCATCGCATGCCCAATTTTTCCTGCAATTTTACTAGTTAGATGTAGTTATTTAATTAAGACTGATTAATTACACTATTATTAATAAGATTTTATCCTAGGATCTAATTTGTGTTAGGGTTCGTTATTGTCCGGGATATGTTTTAATCTTATATTATTATTCTGTTATTCTGTTATTGTTCAAAAATTTCAATTCAACTTAACTACCGTATGTTCGAATCTTGCGCAGTGGTAGCGTTCTAGAGATCAAATCTAGAGGTCGTGGGTTCGAGTCCTACTCGGGTCATTTTCATTCTCACAAATTATCTCGATTGATTTTCCAAATCCTGCTTCTCTTCAAGTTTACTTACTGCAACTCTATCCAGTGATGGGACTGCGATGGTCTCCCTGGTGTGAGAAAGTCGTCGCCCTTCGGCAGGTCCAGTGTAGTGTCAAAGAGCCCGGATAGGTTCGTCTCTGCATTTGGTGAGTGGTGGTGCAACAATTTGTGTGAATGAAATGCCCTGGGTTTCTCGTAGCCCCGGTTGCGCAGTGGTAGCGTTCTACAGATCAAATCTAGAGGTCGTGGGTTCGAGTCCTACTCGGGTCATTTTCATTCTCACAAATTATCTCGATATATTATATTTCTAAATCAGTATTAATATGGATAAGAATGAAATTTTGTATCCAAGTTAATTCGCGGAAGATGCTGCAAGCGTTTGTTGGTAAGTTGTCCCACCTTGCTTGTTTATGAATCGCTTGTCTGCGATGTCCGTGATATGCGTACGACACGTATCACTCTAATTTAGCAGATTGTTTCTTTGTTGATTTATACATAGTCACATTATGATTTCTCTAACCCCCAACTATTTCGGTTGCTATGGAAGTGCACCTTTGGCCAGTGCATTTGAAATCCCAAACTTAGGGCCCCAATGATGAGAGAACACCGCCTTTCGGGCAAGGGCAAATTTTATATTTGTGACAGTTAATAAATCTGAGGGGCCCCGTTATTTTTGTCGGAAGCTAGAATTAATTGTAATAAAAATGCTTGAATTGATAAATTGAATTGAATTGAATTGAACTGAGTTTTCCTCTTCCGCCTGGTGATGTCCCGTCGTGCCTTTTTCTCTTTGTTTTTCGCTGTTCGCCTCCTCCACAGTCTTCTCGTCTCGCCGCTGGTTAAGTATGAAAGATGTCATCCAAAGCTCCCGGTGGAGTATTCTGCGTTGCCAACGTTGGCTCTCGACTACATAACCCGCTGCTACTCCACGAAGTCTGGCTGATTTTATTTCCTCCTCTGTCCTTGGTTTTTGGTTTTTTGTTTCCTTCTCCACAGTCTTCTCTGTCTCGCCGCTGTTTTGTTGGGAAAGATGTTAACAAAAGCTCTCTGTGGAGAATTCTGCGCAGCTAACGTTGGCTCCTAGCTCACTCAGAACCCCTGCAATTCATTGAAGTTTGTACATTTTTATTTAACTTTTTGCTTCACTTATATTTCCCTGCAATATTTTCGTGTTATCGTATTTGCCCTTGAGGCATCCAGCAGCGAATGCACCCGCAACTAACACGCCATCCTTGTAACGCCTTTAGGCCTAATGCTGGCCTCCCCTATCGCTGGGGCCCGCTTGCTTGCTAGCTTTCTCAACCAGGTTGTCCAGGTTTCTTAGTTGCGGGTGCCTTCTCTTATATTATTATTGTTGTTTCCACATTTTTATGCCGAAAACCGTGAATTGAGGTAAAAGCTAGGATTTACCCCCTATGGCTATTTTGGAATCTGGACTGGCGTTCACGCCCTCTAGTATCTCATGCCCTCAAGCCTACTATGCCCTCTAGATATCCGCTTCAGCATGGTCTCTCATCTGGGGACTTAAATGCTTCTCTCCCCTCTTTGTTTCTCACTGTTGTACACATTATTTATACTGTGCACATATAGGAATAGGTACCTCTGTTTGTACCTTTCTATTTCATTTGCTCCCAGCCATCTCCTTTTTCGGGTATGGTTTCTGGCTATCATCTAGTGCAAGTGCCTAAGACTTCTGCTAATACAGTCTTGCTTCTGGTCTTTTACCTCACTTCACGTTGTTCGTTATCGTATTTTAACTTGGTTAAATTTGCATGTAGTTTAGTTATAGGTAACTACCACAGCCTATGCAGAAAATATGAAGTGATATCGGACACTCCCCACCACACTAGCTATAGGTGTACT
The DNA here is from genome assembly GCA_963924455.1 of Pelagia noctiluca. NCBI lineage: Eukaryota > Metazoa > Cnidaria > Scyphozoa > Semaeostomeae > Pelagiidae > Pelagia > Pelagia noctiluca. Next base: position 3,140,648 of record OZ004315.1, on the reverse strand, counting down.
AGCCTATCTGTTCATCCCCCATTCATAGTCTTTTTAGCTTTAGCGTCACTTCAAATTTTGCTGTCTGGTTAATCTTTCCTTTTTACTTCTTAAGTAGCAATGTCAAACCAGCTTTCAGGTAGCACCCATCTTCTAGCATTTTGTATCTGATCCTTCAGGAGGGCACCTTTCCCTAACATGTTTCCCGGAATATGTGTAATCAATACATCCAGGTAGCCCCCCCCTTCATATATTCTGATCTTTTAACAACCTTGCCTTTCTATCAGGGAATCCTTGCATAGTTTGGCCCCTTCTTTCCTCGCCTAAGGCACTCCTCTTAAGGCCCTAAGTATCCTGTCATATAAGGATTCATAGCTTCCTGAAAGCTGGTCTTATATATCTGCATTTCATAGACTTTTACGTTTCACTTTGCTGACTAGCCTAGGGTATGAGTTAGCCGGCAGGATCCATGGAGCCAGGGGAGTGGGAAATGTATTTTGTATCCTTAGGGGGAGATCAGGGTTCTTGGCTTTTGTTTGGTATTCACTGTGCTCCTGTCTCCCTTTCTAGGAAGTCTTCGTTAGTAACAAGTATACATGTTTATCGATCTCATGGCCAGTAATGTCCAGCTCTTTGCATTTCCAGGGATTTGGTGCGGCCTTGCTAATCTAATTTATACTCTATGGCTTAGCTATTATTATTATTATGTAAGATTTTACAGTCAAAGACTGATTGGTGGTAGAGTCATCTCATCCGCCAAGTAGGGAACATCACATCTCTTCCACTGTATCGAATTTAAGTGTGATGTCTTTAATAGTGCCTTGTAAATCCAATAAACTGTTTGAATCTGTTTTGCGCATTGCTGTATATCCAGGTACAAGAGGTTCATCTGGAACAAATCTGAGAAATTTATCCAGATTTCGCTTGAACGTGTCAATGCTCTGCCCAGACATATCTCGTAGATTTTTGGGTAGACAATTAAACAGTCGTGCTCCATGCACAGCTAAGCTTGATTCACGTAAATTTTGAATTCTTTGGGTGGCATCACGTTTCAAAGTTGGGATGATGCAGGTGCGCCCATTCCGTAACGAGTTTGCACCAGCAACACCAACGTTTGGTACTAGATTTTCAAGCATCTTCCACACATAAATTATTTGATAGCGTTCGCGTCGCCTCTGCAAGGAGAAGATGCTGAATTTTTTCAATCGTTCCCAATAATCAAGTTCATATGCTCCGGATATTTTCCGGAGATAGTTTTTTTGTAATAGTTCAAGATTCACAATATCCTGTTTCTTTGTGGGACTCCATAACTGTGAACAATATTCAAGCTGGGGCAGTACCACAGATTTCCACAATGTAATCATCAACTGTGGCTCTCGTGACTTAAAAGTTCTTAATATTGTGGATATTGTTTTCTTTGCTGTATCTACAACATTGTTGATGTGTTCAGTAAAAGATGCATCTGCGCTCATTGTCACTCCCAAGTCACGCACTGAGTTTTTCTGATCAATTACAGTGCCTGTGCTTGAAAGGTAATTCGTGAGTGTCTTAAGTGCTTCATCTCTTCCATATCGCAGAACTTCAAATTTGAGGTCGTTAAATTCCATATTGTTTTTGTCAGCCCACTCGTAGATGTTATTGAGATCAGACTGAAGTTTTGATACATCATTGATATCTAAGACTCCTTTTAACACTCTGGTGTCATCAGCAAAGCTTTTGAGCAATGAGTGATATACTTTCATGTCGATATCAGCCATCAATATAAGGAATATTAGGGGACCAAGGACACTTCCTTGTGGTACACCTGACTTAACTTGTACTGGAGTAGAGGATGATCCTTCAACTACAACTGTTTGCATTCTGTTTGTCAGAAACGATTCAATCCAGCAGTAGAGATTTCCATCTATACCAAGTTTACGTATTTTTTGTAATACTATATTAAAGTCGACTTTATCAAACGCCTTGGCAAAGTCTAAGTAGACAACATCAACATTGATTCCTTGCTCGAGAAGATTAAGGATATCATCGTAATGTGCTAGGAGTTGACTTAGGCATGATCTAGCCTGCCTGAAGCCATGGTTGGTTTCATTAAAAAGTTTGTGTTCGTCCATATATTGCACAATATTTTTACGTAACACCTTCTCGAATATTTTAATTAGGTGCGACGTAAGAGCTACTGGACGGTAGTTAGCTGCGATAGATCTTGATTTACCCTTATGAATTGGAGTGATTATTGCATGTTTTAGTAGAGCTGGTACTCTTCCAGCATCAAGGCAACGTCTCCATAAGATATACAAAGGTTCTGTTAATGCATATTTACACTTTTTTAGCAGAATAGCTGGGTATCCAAGTAAACGTGATGCAGAATTGATTTTTAATTCATCGATTGATGATACAATATCATCTTCATTAAATCTTATGTCGTGTAATGTGTGTGTGGGTTTGGTTGTTCTTTCAGTTTCTGAAAGATCTCTTGGTGTTGAAAACACAGATGCATACTGCTTTGCAAGCATTTCTGCTTTTTCCTTGGGATCTGATACAAGTTTTCCATCATCATTACACAGTGGTCCAATGTTACTCTTGACCTTGGAGAACTTCTTTACGTAGTTAAAGAAATATTTCGAGTTCGACTTGATGCTTTTGAGTGCTTTTGTTTCCATTTTTTCAGCATTTTCTTTATATGAGTTCATCATAGCTTTCTCAATTTGAATGAGCTCTTTTTGCAAAACATTTTTTCGCAACAGTGACTTTGAACGATGCAACGCCTTGTTTATTCTACGCCTTCTTCGCACTAGGTTATTTCGTTCCTTTTCTGATTGAGATTTTGTTTTGGTTCTGGATGTTTTCTTCAGGGGAACAAAGTCCTTCACAATCTCGAAACAGATGTCGAGGAATAATATTAGCACCTGCTCTGGTCTTTTGTTTTTAAATTCTCGTACCCAGTCATACTCTAGAAGTGCAGTATTGATTTCATCCCAATTAACATCCTCGTGAAAGAAATTGAGTGAGTGGAAACCAGTGCGTGGTGGTGCTTTCCTCTCTTTGAATCGTTGTATATTTGGTCGATATGTAGTTGCTACCTCAACTATGCAATGATGTGTGATACTGTTCAGGGGTTTTGAATATAGTAAATCGTTCACCAGTAAATCATTGTTGGTAAAGAATAGATCAAGTATATTACCGTCCTTATGAGTTGGTTTGTTTACATATTGCTTCATACACAAATCATTTGTAAATTCAGTCAGCAAGTTGAACATCAACTTGGTATCTTTTGAGCAACCTATTTCAGGCTGGTTATTCTGCCAGTCAATTAGGGGCAAGTTAAAGTCCCCTCCCATGAAGATATCAGGTAAAGGTTGATCTAATGGGTCAATGGCCTTTTTTAACTCCATCAGGGCTTCATTGAATTGTTTTGAAGTAGATGGGTGACCATGTGCCACATCATCAGGCTGACGATAGAAAACAATTAGTAGTAGGTTCTCTACACGTGAGTACAGGCAAAGAACTTCAACAACACTATTTGAAAATTCAAGTATTGTGGTGAGAGTGGATGCAAGATCATTTCTGATATAGAATGCTGCTCCGCCACTGTCCCTTCCTTTGTTTGTAAGCTTCTTCCGCTCCCTATCCCCCCTCTGGAGAGAGTATCCATCAATATTTAATTCCCCCTCCTTCTGGTCTTTAAGCCATGTTTCTGTTAATCCAATAAACAATTTATTATTTTCCTTCAAAACATCTTCAACAAACGGTACTTTTGACTGAACTGTTTTTGGCTTTAAGCCTTGAATATTCATGAAGGAGAAATAGTTCATCAATTTCGCATGATTGTGTTTAGTGGATACATGTATTGCATTGGTGGTTGTCGGAAGTTCATTGGGACTTGCTGTATCATTGACGGTACAATGTTCATCATTTGATTTTGAGGGTATTGGCCCTGCATTGTGGGTTGGGCATAATGGGTTTGAGATAAGGTCATCGCCAGCTTCATGTCCATTGCTTCCAGCAGTTCGGTTTTCAGCTGACGAAGTGCCCCTAAAAAATCATTCTGACCTTGTAAAGATGATGAACTGTCATCAGGTACTTCTTCAGTTTGACTTTTTAGTCCCTTCTCCTCTTTCTTTTTCTCTTTCTCCTTCTCCCTTTTAGTACCTCTTACATGCCTCAGCCGACATTTTTCATCGAAGCACTCCAGTTTGTTGATTGAGGTTGGGCACATTTTTGGGTGAAATTTATCACATTTCTTGCCTTGGCTGCATCCTTCAGGTTGCCTTGTGCCATGCCTAAGCAGCTTTTGACACATCTTGGGGTGCTCAAAGTCACAGCCTTTACCGGATATTCCATGTTTACAAGTTCCATTTCGATAAAATCGACATGCTTTTGAATGGGGTTTCTTTTCTTTGTCCCCTTCATCCTTTACCTCGTAAACTTGTGTTTCACCCAATATTGTATTTATGGACTGACTTTGTGTATCAGCTATGAGTGAACTTTGGGCATTCTCTTCCAGAGAATTGCCATTGGATGAATTCTGTGATTGGATTGGATCAGTTTTTTTCTTCTTTTTAGTCTTCCTAGCTGTTGTTTTGCTGGGAATAGTTGCTTCTTCGCATGCTTTGCAAAGATAGTGAAAGCCACTGATATTGAATGGGTTTAGTTTTTTCATCAGTGATTTTTCATCCAGGTTGCCCTTGTCAGGTGTGACCAATATTTCCATGATACATTCTTTATGGGCTTCTTGCCCACATTTGCTACATGGAAGAAATGGTTTCTCATCTTTCTGAATGCAATATGTTTCAGAGCATATAGAGCATTTTTCTGGAAGCAGATTCTGGATTCTACATATCAAGTTTATAACTAGCTCATGTTTCAAATACTCTACATCATCAGGAACATTTAGGTATGACAAGGTAGCTTTCAATTGAGTCACAGGTAGACTCGTGTATTCACGTTCCATCTGTTTAATTGATTTCTTGAACTGATATATTCTGAGTGCACATTTAACATCTTCTGATGGCGTGTCTACAATCAGTTCAGCTATAGCTTGATTTACAGTCTCAGCAGTGAGGATATGAGTGCTGTTATCTTGTTCCATTTTAGCAGTTAAAATCAACAGGTATCTAATTCTTTAAAAATCGCCTGTTGGTGTTTGTCGATAAGTTTATTTTAGGCCGCCATTAAAATCAGCATAAAAAACTTTAACTGTTTTAGGCCCAAACTTAGGCCCGTTCGGCCTGTCAGTTACAACAGCAAGCAAAAATCTTTCTTACCGGGATTTCACAGCTTATAAACAGGTTTTCAAACCGTAGTTGTTGTACAATACTTCAAGAAGATGACAAAGATACTTATAAAAGTATCATGCTGTTTATTTCTACCGGATTAATGAATATTAAAACACCAAGCAGAAGGAAGCTAAATCTTGTCGTCCGCCATCTTCTGTTCCTCTAGTAGGTTCAAGATACCTCCAAGATTTGATTGATATTGATCTACTATTCGCATTTGGCGGTCATGCATTGTGGCCAAATTGTGAGTATTTAGTTTAATCAGGTTGGTAGTAATACACACGCTACTGCTCTTCTATTAGCTATGGGTTGCATCAGTTTGGTAGGCAACCTTACATACTCCCCATTTCTATAGCTATTGCATCAGGATGTTATTTCCTAAGCTAAGGTACTTCTACACATACAGTTTTGTGGTCCTCCTGACAGACCTGCCAAGTACCACCGTTTTGCCGTGGGACCCACGGTTTTTAAAGAAATCCCACAATCTCACGGTTGGTCAGGAAATTCTCACGGTAAATTCGTAAATAAAAAAAATCTAAAAATTCTTCCCAATTTGCCATCTTTGACAAAGAAATGGTAGTTTATCTGCATATTTAGCTCACAGATTCGTTCTGAATTACAGTTGTTCGCTTCTGTCTGCATCATCATGCTTTCTTACCTCCTTCGCCTCCTTCACAAGTTTGTGCAACCATGCTTTTGTGAAGCGTTTTCATTGAATTGAATTGTTAAGGTGTCAGCGCGAAACAAAGGGAAGTCTTAGAAAACATGGTAACAAAGCGTAAGTTGTACAAGAGCAAATTTAATCAAATTGGGACCAAAGAATATCCTATTCGAGTGGTTTTTTGGGTGATCCCTATCAACTTTTTAACTTTTCTCAAGGTTTTTTTTACAGATCTCAAGGTTTTTAAAGAAATTTTTAAGAAATCTCAAGGTTTTGCACCCACCAAACTTGGCAGGTCTGTCCTGATATCATCCTTTTGAGGCTGTGCTCGACCTAGTACACCAATTCTAGCAGTAACTAGGTGTGGTTTATTCATACCTCGGCAACATTCATTAGCAGCTCTTCGCATCAAGGTAATAGTAACCTTCCTACCCCTATTTTATCCAGGTATTGCGTTCTATTGCCCACCGAGTATTGCATCTTGTCTTTGGCTCCATTTTGCAATATCTAGCCTAACATTGCTCATGGTATTTACAACCCGCCTTGCCCATATTGAGGCAGTATCAGGTAGGGGTAATGTTAGTCATCTATACCCCTCCCCAGTCAGCAAGGTGCGTCTAGTTAGTGGTGCGCCTGCCCTTTTCCTCAAACAGCTAATTTCATCCCATCGCTGGCATCATGGGTTTCTTACTCCAATCCCTATAGATTTCAGGACTGTTCCTTCCTCTCCCTAAACTTCTCACACTATATGTACGTATACCACAACATAAGAAGCCTCCACCACTTTCAATATTTTCCCTTTGGGATTTGGAGGATTTTCTATTAAATATATAAAACTGAATACTTGTATGTTTTAGTATCTGTACTGTAATGCAGTGTAATGTAGTGTATTGTTAGTATAATTTGTTTGTTTTTGTGATGAATTATTTTACCCCATACTGGTGTCTTTCTTGGCTTTCCTAGTTTCTTAGAATACTATCTAAAAAGTTTTTGTACCACAAATGTAAAGGGTATCTTGCATAAAAAAGTGTGCCAGGGTACTAATATCCACTAAAACCTACTTCTCTATAGGTTGCTGCACGATTTTCATTACCAATAGGATCTTAACAATAATTTTCAAATTGCTTAGTATTCCTCGATCCAGTACTGGAATTGCTTAAGTTTTTGTCTTGTGGAGTACTGACTTGCTTATAAAGCAATTGCTTATAAAAAAAATGCGCGTACCAGTGCTTCATAATATACCATGATATAGAATTAACATAGAATATAATGCTTTGCTCCTTGGTTGCGGTGAAAAAAGTGAGCAACTCCCAAAACTTCCTGCAGGAATTTCAAGTAAAAACTTTCCTGCGACCAGCGGTCACGAGGTCGGGTGCTTTTTCATGCCCTGTTGGTTACAATATTTCTTGAGACACGGAAACCTTAAAAGGAATTTTGTCAGAATCGTAAACATGTGTATCAAATTCCATTATTGAACCAGGAAATCACTTATAAAAGAGCGTGAATTTACCCTAGGGTTAAAGAAGGCCGAAGGGTTTATTCGTATCTATACATCTACGTGCCAGACGCTACTCAGATCTTTCGACTTCAGCGTATAAGGATAATGGTCATGTTGAAGTTCAACCACGCTCGCATTGTCCTGATGTCCTGCAACTGATATTTCTTGCAATTTCTTTGCAGCCATCGTCAAGCAAAGTTTGCAAGAAACAACGGATGCAGTTCTGTGACCTCGATGGCGTTGGGCAGACGGGACAGACTCCGCTAACAAATCTGCTGGGACAGTCAAGTCAAAGACAAATTGCCCTGGATAAAAGATTCAGAGCCCTCCAACTACTCCATGAGACTGGATGCTCCGACTTAGTCAAGCCTTTCACCTGTTCCATTTTCGCCCCAGTTTGCCTGGAAGATCTCGGGTTGTTGTTGCCACCCTGTAAGTCGCTATGTGAAAAAGTCAAAAGTTCATGCGATGGTTTCGTCGCCTTGGCCCGAAGAAAGCCCACAGGTTAGCTTGATATCAATATTTGCTTACAATCGTTTTTTTGGCTTTGCAACCGTAGGGCTAGAGTTTCAAAAATAAGAATGTTTGGCAAGATATTTCACATTGAAAGAGTGAACGTTGCCTTTCATTGGATCGTAACGTGTTGCATCTCATCTAGTACTTTTTCTGAAATAATTTCTCCGGGATGAGATATTCTATGGTCAAACCTCACAGTGGCGGAAATTATGAGAGGGGTTGGGAAATTTCCCTACCAGTACTCTGCCCTTGACCCACGGGGTTTACAGCGCCCCAAGACCCCAAGCTTTATGGGCAATGACTTTTTCATTACGTGCGTGACGGGCAGCTTCCGCCTTGCCAGGCGAAAAAAATGATTCAGAAAATGCACCGTGCTTGCCCCTCCACTCAAATTGCCCAATTTCCGCCACTGAAACCTTAAGTTCTTTACACCAGTAAGGAAAAATTGGTTTTGGGATTAAGACTACTCGTGCCACATGCAGCATATGCCTTTTAAATCAAGGTTCTCAAATTTGCAAGACGCCCCAGACCGCTTGAAAAGCCTCGGGGGTGCTTAGTATATTTCGAGTATCTACTGGGACCATACCTCCGAATATTTTATTACCAACAATGAATTCTCCATCGTTGATTAGATACAATAGCATGATTTATATTTCTATAATTTTTCAAATATTTAACTGAAGCTTTATCGACTTTCAAAGTTCACATTCTAGAGAAATTTCTTTCTGTGAAATTTTCGTCCGTTTACCGTTTCAAAGTTACAACATTCAACTCACCAGGAGTCTTTCTAAGCCTGTACATACACGCTTTTTTATAAGCAACCTAGCTCAGGGCCTAGTTCTTTAAGTTCCTTATTTTGAGACCTTTTTGACGACTTCCTAGTTCTAAAAGTTCCTTACTAGTTCCTTAATTTCAAATGCTCATATAGAGGATAGGAATTAGTACCGACGCAACTAAATCGTTAGAATTCAACATTTTGCGATACACTCTGATAATAAAACATGTTACAATATGCATTTATTATACAACATAAAGACGCTTAGGCCAGGCCTTTATAACATAAAAGTTAATCAGAGTCATAAAAGAAGTTGCATACCTACACCATTGATTATAATATTATAATTATAAAGTTCCTTAGTTATTGGATCTTTAGTAGTAGAAGTTCCTTAAGTTTTTCGACCTTTAACATGTAGGTTCCTTATAAAAGGTTCTTTATAAAAAAGCGTGTAGTTTATTAGATTATAACATTCAGAGATTTTCACTTAACTCCCTCCATAGTATGCAACTTATTAAAATTTTCAACTAAGCAGAAAGTAAGCATCATTTCAATTTCAGACCTGAAATTTATTCTTATATAAGGAACCTTATGGACATAATTTCAGACTGTTCTCTTAAAAAACGGGGTTTCTTATAAGCGGGAACTTACTGTCAAGGAACTTTTAGTATTACAAAGTGGTGAAAAGAGGTCGTAAGATCAAGAAACTTAAAGAACTAGGTCCTAATGTAGGTTTATTTTTAATCTCCTCGCCAAAAGATGAATTAGTAGACCTCTTATTCGAATTACACTCTCATTCACTTAAAAGAGCCAGTAAAATTGGTTTGAAGCTGACTGTTCTTAGATATTGTTCTATTTTCAGCCTGAATCGTGTAATGCACCCGTTACGCCCTCCTTTCATCCGGCCCTGCATTGTGGATACAGTAAAATTGCTATTAAAAGAGCCTCGCGATACCCCGAAGGGTTGTAGAGTCTTCCGGACATTTCGGTATATTGTGTTGGGAGAAGGTAGTTTAACTTAACATGGTTGCACATTTTATGCACTGTTTTGCTTCCTAATTGTATCATTCATATATGATTTATATAATTCTGAGCAGGTATATTGTGTTGGGAGAAGGTAGTTTAACTTAACATGGTTGCACATTTTATGCACTGTTTTGCTTCCTAATTGTATCATTCATATATGATTTATATAATTCTGAGCAGGTAGTTACTGAACTAAACATGAGAAAAGTTTCCTGGAATACTTCAATTTCAGGTTATGAGCATTTACAAGACGTTCTTCCTATATACGCATATGGTTTATGGTACGAGCAAATTAGTATAATGCCATTTAAGTTAGTTATGGAGCATTCAAGTCAACATGTTGAAAATCATGAAATTTCACTCTAAAACGAAGTTCATCAAACATAAACTAAGATAATCACTACCAGGTGATAAGCGCGATGGTATGATTAACTTTGCAATGCTATTCTTGAGCGAGTTGAAGTTGCTTTGAGTTTATTAGTTATGGGTAGATTGAATGGAGTTTTGTAATGTGCATAGCCTTCTATACTGTCATTGAATGTGTTTCTTTTCTTGCCTCTTTTCTAGGAGTATTGGATTGTAGCTCTTCCCGAACCCTGGCAAAAACTCAGCATGCGTCGATTGGGACATGGTGTACCTCCAGCGGGTGTTATCGGTCCGGGGGTTCTCATGTTCCAGGACGCGTTCTGTTAGAGCATTCGAATTGTTCAAAGAAGAGTGACCCTGCGACTTCACGGCACAGATACTTCACGGAACATTTTAGTCCATAGAAGCTTTGAACATTGTTATTGAAAATCGTTGTCTTGAATAAGCAGTTAACTTGGGTGTGTAATTTACAAGACATTCTCTAAGTGGCATTTGTGAAACATTTCAAGGTCAAGTTAGATTTGTAACCCAGGGCTCTCCTTTTATTGCATAGGGGGTTTTGTCTTGTAATTTCGTAATTAGAATGAATGCAGGAATAACTCACGAAGGTTTTATCTGGGAAACTGTATAATCTCAGAAAAACGCACACGGCCTAACACAAATATAAAGCAACAGGAAGACTTGCAGACTACTTTATGTAACAGATTTAGAAGTACACGAAAGTTGAGTTTGTACGTGTATTCTAGCACGTTTGAGATTAAACACAATAAAAGTTAGATATAAACATCTGGCGTTTCTACCGAAGGGACAAACTTATAGCGGAATTACACTACCATTTAGGATGCCCAGGGAGAACTCACTATAATCAGTGACTGGGTGTTAGAAATATATAGTATTTGTATTCAAGTTTAATTGTTTATATGATCATTTACTCACTTTTTATACTCATTCGTTGTTTGATCCCTCTTGTTTTGAATTGGCTGGGTTGGCAGATTTTCAGGTATGGGCGTTGGTTGGGTAAGGTATTTTCATCGTAAACTTATGAATCTGGTGGAGCTCGATAGGTTCAGGATCGGAACCGAAATTCGGTGCCGTGAGCAGGGATTTATTATGAAAAATTCTTTTAAGCCAAAATTACGGAGAAATAAAAGATTACGTGGCAATCTGAAACAAAGCGAAACATATGTAGTAGCTACAAAAGCTTTTCTTCTGACTCTAATCAGAGTAGTTCGTCAGGAAGAGAATTTAATGAAACTTATAGAATTTGTTCTGGATATCAGCGACGACTTTTCTTGGAGAAAGCAAGGGTTTGTGAGTAAAACAAATTGGTCAAAAGAGGTCGTAAGATCAAGAAACTTAAAAACTAGGTCCTAGCCTGGGTTCCTTATAAAAAGCATGTAATTCCAGAGTGCTCTCCTGTCTATCCTCAACTTAAACGTCACTCAATACTGGCCTCTCTCTAGCGTATTTTTGATTTGCCCTGGAATGTCTTAACTGCTTGAAAATGCAAGATTTCATTATGTGATTTACGGTGTATTAGCATATTCATTATCAAGAGGTCTAATCTCAGGCTAACTGTTTCTGTTTTAATCAGTACAACCCAAATTTATACGAAGCCTAATAACAGCTTCCCAGATCGTCCTTTGTTTATTGAAAATCCGAACAGACTATTTGAGCAACTTCACCCTTATTACTCGCCAACCTGTCTTTGCTATCCTCGCCAATAAATGGGAAGAGACTTCGTTGAATGATATGTTGCATAAAAGGGCTGGATGCCAGGCCATCTCTTACGCCTTCCTTTAATCCAGCCCTGCATTGTGGATACAGTAAAATTGTTATTAAAAGAGCCTCTGTTTTTTAGCGATACCCTAAAGGGTTGTAAAGTTTTCTGGACATTTCAGTCTATTGTGTTTGGAGAAGGTAGTCTAACTTAGCAAGCTTGTACATTTTATGTACTGTTTTGCTTCATCAGCAACGACTCTTCTTGGAGAAAAAAAGGGCTGGTGATTGCACATGCGCACTTCATTCCTCACTTGAGCACCTATTCAGTGCGCCGAGGTTGTTTAGATGGTATCCCTCTACAGTACTGGACATCTTCAAATTGATAGTATTGATGTACCACAGTACTGATGATATTGTCCCATAGTACTGAACAACTTCCACAGTAGGGGAGGGAGCGGCAAGTTGTCACAGGAGTAAGTTATCAAATCCTCTTTTGGGTCTAAATATTGATGGCAGCAGGCTCGGTAAAATGATATCGCAAGAAAGCTTACATAGAGTACTCGAGACCACGCCATCAATTTTTGATTGACAACAATCTGTTTTGCCCCAAAAAAGAGGTTGTGACAACTTACCCCTGTGACAACTTGCCCCTCCCTCCCCTACTGATGATATCCCTCAAAGTACTGAATATTTTTAAATGCACAGCCAGTATCCCCTATAGTACTGAACATCCTCCAACGTACTGAACATGCTCCACAGTTCTGAAAACCATCCACAGTACTGTATAGACGTCCTTAAGGGTGATGGTGTTGATTTGCTTATCAGTAGGTTTTCAAACGTTTTGTAACCAACGTCATCGATCTTTATCACGCTTAGACCAGAGGCTAGAGGGGGAGCATTACCACCCGAGCTGGCAATTTACCAGACCAACTTTCCTGACTCAGTTTTTTGCGTAGATTACGAATCTGGGTGTTGCTTTTCCGGTTACGGGGGCGTTTTCCGAATATAGGGGTCAAAGTCCAAATTTGTTTCAAGTGTCTTAATTCTTGGAAAATCTTAAAACTGTTTCTGAAAAGTGGTACTGTGTAACTTTTCTAGCTCAGCTTTTTGCGTAGATTACTAATCTATGAGTTGCTTTGTCAGTTGAGTGGGGGAGGGGGCGCTCAAAATATGGAGGGGGGTCAAAGTCAAAATTACCGAACAAATTCTAAAAATCCTGCATAATTTGCAATATCGCCTTGAAAGTTTTATTAAGTTGGTTTCAAGGTAAGATCTATGCGTAAATTGTGAATTTACAACTTGTTCGGGTGTTATTCTGCTCCCCATTAAGGTGTTAAGGTGGGAAATATCTCTAAATAGTAAAATATTTATGGCTTTTATCAGACTTTGTACTGATGCCAAAAAGCTTCAAATCATCCTTGCCTCGTTTTGAGGTAGAATTCGAGTATTGTACTTACAGTTAATTACTCCCTTCTTCTTCTTCCATTTCTCCATATCGTTTATCAACAACACAGCAATAGGCTCAGGATATGGCTCGGTCACCCAGTCAACATTGGCGTTCCGTCCGGGTATTCAGAGAATACCCTAGCGTTTCCACACACAAAATAATTTTTATGCTTTAAATTTCTTATGCAGATCATTTCGTCTTATAGATATAAGAAGACATTTATTGCTTTTCATTCTGTTAAAAACCATATTCATAAAATCTATGAAGTCATTGCCATCAAATAATGCCAGTAAAATCAAGTATTTTAGTGGGGTTAAAACTAGCCCGGGCGTTGTCGTTATTTGTATCCTTGATTTCTTTTGGTGATCGATAGCGGTAATCTGTATGGTTTTAGCTAATTGGTGTTTACAGGAAATCAGATGTTCTGTTTGCTATGTGTTGATCGTGATCGATTGCAGCTATTTGCATGGTCTTAGGCTAATTACTTGTTGGGTAATTCGCATGTCTGTGTATTTACCTAAGTGATGTCGGCATCGCTGTTGTTGTCAAGGATAACGGTTTGCGTATAACTAGGGTTTATGTCTAGGATTCTAGTCATTCAAGTTTTGCAAGCGTTGCTCGTAGGTTAAAATATTTTCTCCCCCCACCCTGTCCCTCTTTCTATTGGTTGTTTGGGTTTATGATTTGTTCAGTATTTTCTTCTTTCTGGCAGTCTTTCTGTCGGACAGGTGCATTGGCCGGAAATTTGGCTATTTCGGATTCAATCGCCGACCGTAACAAGCTGTAGTGTAGTCGCAGTCAAAACCGGGCCAATGCATCGCACGCCCAATTTTTCCTGCAATTTTACTAGCTAGATTTAGTTATTTAATTAAGACTGATTAATTACACTATAATCAATAAGATTTTATCCTAGGATCTAATTTATGTTAGGTTTGTTATTGTCCGGGATATGTTTTAAAGTTTTTCTTATGCGCTCGCAAACCCATCTCGTCTTCTCGTGTTGTGCAGTTACTGTGCAAACAAAGGGCTTTAGGCTACGGCCAGTGGGCGGCTTTTTGATAGTTAGTAATTGTCTGTATATCTGTTTGACAATGTATTTGCGGTTGATATTGCAGCCCCAGCGGAATATTTGTTGACCTCACTCTTAGAACCTACTTTTAGAGCGGGCAGATACTTTTCTTGTATTTTGCTCTCAAGCCATTCCTTCTCCAGCTGAATTTTACGTGCGGTGGCCGCTTCTATCTCCAGTCTTTTGTCATTTCTTCGTTGATGAGTCGCTGCTCTCGATCTCTTTTTGGACTTCACGAGTGCTTTCCTCCTTTTCTGCCTCCAGTAGTCGACTTTTGAGAGCCTTTTTCACGTCTCGAAACGCCGCCAAATCCGGTTTTTGAGCCTTGGACCAAGTAGCTATTTCTTCCAGGGGTTTATCATCATCCAGCATTTCGTCCTTTGTCCGATTAATTGAAGCTTCGATTTTCTTGCTGAGTTCTCCGACTCGCTCAAGCAGAAGTTCATATTCCTCTATGTCCCTATCGTCCATTTCTTCCGATATTTCTTCTAGATCCATCTTGGCCAGTTTTAGGGTTCTCTCATGTTTGTCCAATGCTTGTTCGGCTACCATGCTTCAAAATCACTTTCTAGAAGGGCCTGGAACATCAAATCTGCGAAGATGTCATATGCAATGTTGAACAAAATAAAGATGGTTGGAAACATCACTGATGACCTATGCCACGACAAATCATACATTCTGTTATTAGGCTGCCTTGTTGAAGCCCAAATCAGTGAAAACCCTCTGAATATAGAGGACACCGGTAATGAAATTATGAATGCTTTTCAAAAAAGAATCACTGCAAATGATTCATATGTAGTATTTTTTTATCCGATTTCTACTTTTAAAGGGAAAACCTTCCAAGAATCAATAGACAAAGTCAAAATTCAGAATTGTGGCAAGTGTAGAAAATTAGCTTTCCAAATAGCTAGATATCTTGGGCACGTTGCTAGTACATTCTGACAGGCAATATCCGGGGTGAATCTAAATATGGCACCTGTGTCCTGTGCGCTCGCTTGCTTTAGTTTCAATCCTTCTAAGTACACCCGATTCAGCGATTTTAAAAACACTAACAATATTAACTACAACTAATCATGTTTTGAGTTTTGAAGATTCTGCATCGCAAAAATCGATGAATACTTCTCTGCTTGATCTTGCTGCAGCAATTAGATGCATTTTCTTGACTGTTGAAAGGATTAGAGAACTACTCTTTATTTCTCTATATATAATGGTCACCTTCAGTTTTCTTACTATTATTGTATTATTTGCTAAAAACACATAGATAACTGCATCAAAAGTGGTGAGCGAGTGGCTAGGGGTAACGTTCTCGCTAGATAAATCCCAAGCCTAGATATGATAGTATCAAGTGACTTTGGTATAGTTCTTGCATAAAGGTGAATTTAAAGATATTCTATTCCAACTAACAAAGCAATGAAGGAAGGAAAGATATTTGTGATGAAATGTTTATTTTTTCTGGTAAAAATGAATGTAAAAAGATCTCGAGGAACAAATTGATTGTTGTGGAAGAGTTATCTTGTGAACTTGAAGAAGCTGATACAAAGTTCGTTGCACTTGCTGCTAAGCCTGGGAGCACCGTTATGATAAGGTCATCGTCTTGACTGATATATATATGGCTTTAATTGTTGGACATAGCTTTCCTGATATTACAGTGCTATAGTTGAAAATAGTACAGGTAAAACCCAGAAGACCCTGGATGATGCCTCTTTAGAACTGCCTGTAAAGTAAAGGAAAGCCTAGATAGGAATGCATGCATTCTCTGGCAATGAGCATGTGCCAAGCTTTTTAAGGAAAGGCAAGCAAGCGTTCTAGAAAGCAGTTTTGAAGAATAGTAGCTTCGACAGGTTATTTTTGCAGTTTGATAACTTTGCTTAGATGCAGGTGAAGAGCTATTAAAGGACATGGACAAATTTATCCTCATCGTTGTTGGTTTTTCATATTGAGTCAATTAAAAAACAGTTTTTACGGCAGCATTCATCACCCTCAAAGACCACAAGGAAAATTTCGAAAACAACCCAAAATGCAGATTAATCAACCCAGCAAAAAGCGAAATAGGCCGCATAAGCAAACAAATCTTGGAAAAAATCAACACGACAATAAGAAACACAACATCCCTCAACCAATGGAAAAATTCACTGTCCGTCATCAACTGGTTCAACAATGTACAAGACAAACAACAGCACACATTCATCATCTTCGACATTGAAAACTTCTACCCATCCATCACAGAGGACCTCCTTCAGAACGCACTATCATTCGCCAAGACATACTGTACAATCACTGACAAGGATACCAACATCATCATGCACGCCCGCAAATCACTACTCTTCAACAACGGAACCACATGGATCAAAAAGGACAGCAACTTATTTGACGTAACGATGGGAAGCTTCGACGGTGCAGAAATTTGTGAGCTCGTTGGCCTCTTCATCCTCAACAAACTAGCAACGACATACGGAAAGGATAATATAGGACTATACAGAGACGACGGACTCGCCATTTTCAAAAACATCTCAGGACCCCAAGCAGACAGAATTAGGAAGGACATAACGAAGCACTTCAAACAGCACGGCCTCAACATCACCATACAGACCAACCTCAAGATAGTCAACTACCTGGACGTCACATTCAACCTCACAAACGAATCATACTACCCCTACCGAAAACCAAATAATCAACCACTCTACATCAACACGAAGTCAAATCATCCACCCAACATAATCAAACAGCTCCCTGCCGCCATCAACCGTAGAATCTCTGACATTTCCTGCAACGAAACTGAATTTAACAAAGCAAAGCCCATCTACGAACACGCCCTGAAGTCCAGCGGATACGACCAGCCTTTAACATACAGCAACAACGACAACAACAACAACCCTGCAGCCACACAAACAAGAAAAAACAGAAAGCGAAACATCATCTGGTACAACCCTCCCTACAACAAGAACGTACAGACTAACATTGGCAAAACCTTCCTAAAGCTCATCAACAAACATTTCCCGAAAAATCACAAGTTCCACAAAATTTTCAACAAAAACAATCTGAAACTAAGTTACAGCTGCACGGAAAACATGGAGACGATAATCAGCAAACATAACAAGAAAGTAACGAACGAAAGCCCCACCACCACCCCCGACAACACATGCAACTGCCGTAAAAAAGAAGAATGCCCACTGAACAACAACTGCCTCACTACAAGTGTCATCTACAACGCCCACGTAACAACCAACGAAGACGCGACAGGGAAAGACTACATCGGCCTGACAGAAGGAACTTTCAAGAAACGGTTTACGCAACACAAGCAGTCATTTCGGAATCAAAAATACGCCAACAGCACAGAACTTTCTAAATACATATTGGAACTGAAAGACAAGAACAAAGACTACAACATACAATGGACTATCATCACCTCTGCCAAAGCCTACAACAACATTTCGAAACGGTGTGACTTATGTTTGACTGAGAAATTACATATTATGAAAGGAAACAAAGACTCACTACTAAACAAAAGATCTGAGATGATATCCAAATGCCGACATGAAAACAAGTTTTACCTAATGAACAATAGAACGCTAAGTAATTAAATAACAATAGGACGCTGAGTAATGGGACGCTAATTAAGTAATTAACCTAGATGTAAATATAGTATCTATTGTATTAAATTTATCACCTCTTGTAAATAAGTACGGCTGTAATTCGGAATTCTTCATTTGTATAGTCTGTCTGACGAGTGCGCAAGCACGAAACTCGGAGTCACAGAAGAACATGTCTGTTTTTTAATGTGTTAATTCTACTTTATGTTAGGCATTATAGGCATTATTTCAAAGCAGAACTAATCATGCTTGAAATCGAGGTTTTTCGTCAAAACGAGGCAGTTAGCCCCCTTAATTCTCTGTATAACATCGAAATTCGGAATCAGCACCTCGAAATTGACCCAAATCACCTATTCCCGTAAATTCCCTCGTCGGGTGACGATACCCCCCCTTCTCCTCTTGGACTATTTAGTTCAGTTGAAGTTTCGTCTTCTTGAATGTTCTTCCGCTGTGTTTTTACTTCAGAGTTTATGTTAGGTCCTGGCAAGGTCGCCACTTTCAGTGTGGGGAATCCAAATGATAAGGCACCCTAAGTCGAGAGACTTCCCGTGACACTGAATAAATCGCTAGGTCGCCAAATCGATGTGTTCCAGAGTAGTATGCCGTTCGTCCTGTTGACTTTAGGCCCGAAAGAGATGTGAAATAATTCACGAACTACAGCAAAGAGAAAGACGCTTAGAGTCTGTGAATGAAGCTGTGGCGAAGAACTTTCTGGACTCTTGAGGAACTTTCTATTTAGTTGTTCTTAGATATGATGTAATAACATTGGAACTTACTCGAACTTGCTTACATCATGACGCGTTGAACTTTCTATGATTCTTAGAACATTCTAGGTTATTATCTATTTTTAGGACACTGTGTAATCATTCTAGAATATTCCTGTTTATTCGTATATATAAGAGACTAGCTCTATACTTGTATTCAGATCAGATCAAGATGAAGGTTGATACTCACAGATTCAAAGGTACATTTACGTTGGTTATTATATTGGAATAGTCTGGTTGGTCTGTAGAGCATGCTCACTAGTCACTCCTTCACTGCTTATCCTGATGCATGAATCCTTTCTTGCCAAGTAAACTACTTTATTTCCAAAACTAAGCAGTGAAGGAGTGGCTCGTGAGCATGCTCTACAGACCAACCACGAAGAAGGGGATACAAAGATTTGTTACCTTCTTCACCACGCCTTTCGATAGAATAATGACGAGGAAATAGTTTAAGTTGTACGATCTAGCTCCGGAGATGCGGACATTCCAATTATTCTTTTGGCCAATGAAGCTGAACATTTGCACGTATTCATTGATAACGGTACTGGAAAAAACAGGCAACTGTTTGATCTTACTGCGTGTGCACTGTCCCAGTCACAGAAGCAGGCTCTGCTCGGTATGCATGCTTTTTCCGTAAACGACTATATTTCGTCTTTCTTACGAGAAGGAAAACCTGCGTTTTGGAAGTTGGTCAAAAACAGCGAAATGTTCCAAGACATGTTTTGTGAGCTTGGCAGAGATAATGACGTTAGTGAAAGCTTGATGCTGCGGTAAGAAGCGTTTGTTTGCACACTCTATGGAGAAAGGCGCTTAGAGTCTGTGAATGAAGCAAGGCAAGCAATATTTAGGCGAAGTTTTGAAAAGAACAACAAGGTGATTGATTTGTCACTATTACTACCACCATGTAAATGTAGCATCGAGAAGCATATTGCTCGCGCCAATTTGGTGGCAAGAATCTGGAGACAAGCCTCACAAAGCATCATCAATGTGCAAGAACCAGTAAATCACGGCTTGCTAGAAGATATGTCGATCGACTGGGTGACCGAGCCATATCCTGAGCATATTGCTGTGTTGTTGATAAACGATATGGAGAAATGGAAAAAGAAGAAGGGAGTAATTAACTGTAAGTACAATACTCGAATTCTACCTCAAAACGAGGCAAGGATGATTTGAAACTTTTTGGCATCAGTACAAAGTCTGATAAAAGCCATAAATATTTTACTATTTAGAGATATTTCCCACCTTAAAACCTTAATGGGAGCAGAATAACACCCGAACAAGTTGTAAATTCACAATTTACGCATAGACCTTACCTTGAAACCAACTTAATAAAACTTTCAAGGCGATATTGCAAATCATGCAGGATTTTTAGAATTTGTTCGGTAATTTTGACTTTGACACCTCCCCATATTTTGAGCGCTCCCCCACTCAACTGACAAAGCAACTCATAGGTTAGTAATCTACGCAAAAAGCTGAGCTAGAAAAGTTACACAGTACCACTTTCCAGAAACAGTTTTAAGATTTTCCAAGAATTAAGACACTTGAAACAAATTTGGACTTTGACCCCCTATATTCGGAAAACGCCCCCGTAACCGGAAAAGCAACACCCAGATTGTAGAATTCTGAATTGAACTGAATCAGCAACCAACGAAACCTTTAAGCTAAATACGTAGAAATCTAATTCAGCATACCATTCTCATTATCATTTGGTAAATTACAAGGTTTCCTTGGAATATCTCAAATTCATATCAGAACTTATCTGCCGTAACTTTTGTTAAACTGAAATAAGTAACCATCAAAGCCTTTATGCTTAATACGTAGAAATCTAATGAAGTGCACTATTCTCGTTATTTTGTTGTAGATTATGAGGTTTCCTTGGAATATTTGAAAGAAATATCACCAGTTCCCTGCTTCCAAAACTTTCATAAAATCATCCTAGTCTTTGATCTGTACAAAACTTTGAGATCAAGTTGAAAGATAGGGATCTATTGACACATAACTTATGTACGAAGCTAAATGATCACTTCCAGCAAAAATAATCAGACCCCAAATATTGGAGCTTTGCAACTAATTATTCAGTCGAAGATTAATGCGGATTTTCCCTCCTAGTACAAAGGAATCAGAAAAATACTATCAAAGGATCCTTTGCGTGTAGATATATATATAAAAACTATCAACAATTCTAAAAACAATGCGAAATTTTTCCTACTTGATTAAAAGATTGATGAAAAGAATGTTGAAAGTGAACTTTAGTATGAAAAATACGACAAAAAAGAATTCCCCAAAAATTTTTCTGAAAATATAAAAGTGATGTTCCTAAAATCACACCCCTGTAAAAAGTCCCCACTCCCCCTTCCCCACATTCAAAATATCTACCTCAATTGTAGCGAAACTCAAATAATTTTTCTTTCTTTAAGTGTTTCTTTACAAAAGAGTGTCCGTTTATCTCCTTAGGGACGTTAGTAAAGATTTTAAGATGCAAAGAGAAAGCTTCATTCGGAGCCATCACATCTCAGATCGTAGCTAGTTGTCGTTTCGCTTTTCAGTTAGCATAGCAGCGATGCATTTCATTTTTTAGCATTGTTTTATCCAATGAGTTTGTTGTCCAGGACTTTCTCTAATTGATAGTTGATAGGCACATACGCTTACTATCTTCGCAAGGTATGGGTTTATGTGCTAAGCACAAAGGGCCCACTAAATAGGTAATCTAATCGAGCAGTGCGACCCTGGTCCTTCCTCTCGATGTGACCATACCTCGTGATTCCTTTTGCCTTTTTGCCTGCAATAACAGAGAGCTGGCTAATTCTCTCCTCACACTTTATGACAGGTCTGAAGGTGGTTTCGAACCCGGCACCCCTCGAACAAGGGTAAAGTGTCCTAACCACTCGGCCATCCCCGCCTAATGAGACATTAGCCATCTCAAATTCTACATTTTATTTAACCCGTTAGGTAAATAAGTGAGTATTTTTTGCCACAACAATAAAAACCAAGTGATTAAAAAGTGATGAAAACGAATCAAACTAAATTTGTTTTCATCATCAATCAAACTAGAAAGTACAATAGGTACCATAAACATTTATAATTATAGAAATATTAAAGTATCTGATTACAAAAAATCAACAAAGCCACCGCTTTCTACGTAGGGAGGCCACCAAAAAGCTCGATTGGATCTTATTTCCATAATGGTCCCTGAGGGGTATTTAGAAATAGATATGAATTTCAAATTACATGAATTTCGTTGTAATTTTTCAACAAGATATTATGAAGATTATATAGAAGATTGAAAGAATATATGAACTCTTTCATACAAATAAAAGTAAGTAAAAACGATACTATAGGTCCGGCGGAACCGGTCCGGTTGATGCGGCTTTGGCCGGGTGAATGTTTTGGCTACTCTTTTATTCAAATAAAATTAGGCAAAAACTGTTTTGAAAAAATTCCTGTTCAGAGTCTTTCAGTCAGAAAAACTGCTCAGGACTTTCATTAATAATCCCGGCAATTTACTACTTGAAATAGATATTAAATGAAATATAATTCGAGTTACCAGACTTTTACTGAACTGCTTAACCAATCTTTTCATAGCTATTTTTCCTGATTTTGGTACGTGATAGTTCAAGTGATGTCTTGGAGTTTTTTGGATTGTTGTAGAATGCAACTCCAGCTACAATGAGTCCTATAAAACTCATAATCGATAAAAGTATGATACTCATTCCTGGAAAATACGTTGCTGTGATTCTGAACACCTCGTTGCAAGCAAACGTTATCACTAACCAGCTGAGAATAACAACAAATCCAATACAAGAAAGAGCTGTTGAGTGCTCAATTGGCTCTACAAACTTCGTTATCATCGATCTGATGCCACACATGGGCAGTGGGAATGCCATAGCCAGCACAGTCACACCGAAGAGAGAATGCTAATCTTTCGATAGGCCTATTGCGAGATACGTCGAAATGATGCTGATTTGTCCGATAGCAATTACACTTTCATCGGACGGTTTGAAAAGCTTGCTGGACACAGCCACCAGGATTATTGCTCCAAAGCCAGACATGCATTGAAGAGCGAGCAGGAATTCTCCGATTTGATTGGCAGATAAAGCGAGGGGTCTATGCTTTAGAAACAACACAAGCATCACCCTCTCCCCAATCAATGCCGAGTTGGTAAAAAAACTCGAAAACAGGAGCAAGCTGACGTATTTGTTCTCCCAAGAGAATAAATACTTCCTGAAGAACTTGAATATGTCAAGGCAAGATTGCTTCAAATGCCTGCCAAATGTGAACAGTCTATCTTTCACGGATTCCGCTTCAATCGTGTTCGAAGGATTTTTGGGTGTGATGTCAGGAAGGAGGAAAGCAACAAACAAAAAGTTTGCCACATTTGCAGCAAGACGAAACTCACAACATTCGCAAGTGCTCCGAAAATCATTGTTGTCACTAACGAAGGAATGGTCATTGCAGCAAAACATATGATGTTCCACTTCGCAGCCTCATCGTAAACCCGTTTCTCCTCCAATTTGTGATTCGCAGTTGATAATTCCTTGCAAACTGTTGTATTGTAAATGCTGCTGCAGATTTTAGACACCAACAACTGCGGCACTAAAGATATGTAAACACCAAGTGAAACACCTACGAAGAACGCAAATGGTTCTGTTGCAATCACAGCCATTTCTCAGCGCTTGATATTTTCGTTTGAGCCATACCAAACAAAATTATAACAATTTCCTATTAAACAATGATGTTAGTACTACCGCAGACAGTTAACAATCATAGACAGTTTGAACGATACCAAAAGACTTGTAATTCAAACATAATTCATTTTCTTTGCTTGCTTATCTCTGTTCACCCAAGCAGAATTTGGTGATAATACAAAAGTCGATAATCCACTGTTTCTCCTGTTTCTCTTGTTAGGATGAAAATTATTAACATTTGCATAAACCTAAGGGGTCAAAAATATATATTATCAAATATTTTCTCATAACACTACCTAGGGCAAGATATAAGTTGAGCACATAAACAAGCAGCCATGGTTGAACATTTTGATAAGTGGATGTAACCTAATCTCCTCTTGATTTTAAATAAAATCTATTTTAGAAACACAATAGAGATCACTACTACATTATATTTCATTAGATAAAAGAGCAATTTCGGAAATAGAAATAGAAAATAAAAAGTACAGAAGCTTTGAATTTGGCCAAAAGTTAAGGGCAAGATTAAAACAAGCTGAAGCTGGATATTTTGGATCAAGAATATGATATAAAGAAACAACCATGAGCGTAAGAAATATAACCTAGAATGTGCCAATTGCTGGCGCTCTTTTTTCGGACAAGACAGGAAATATAACGTTTTCGAAATTCTGACAAAAATAAAAGCAAAAACGGGAGTACAAAGCATCGAAGAACAATGTAGAACATTTCGGCCTGAAAATTGAGGAGGTCTTGAAAACAGCCAGCCCTAAATTAAATTTACTGGTTCTTATGAAAAAAGAGTGAAATTTCAAATGATTTATCCAAAAATTTCGGGTGTTGGTGCAAATATTTCATCAAATTGGAATTGGCGAAAAAACACACAGCTTCGGAAAAATGAAAAGGATGATTTTGAAAATTTCAACAACGATAAATGATTTTCTTGCTCTACTAAGATACTAAGATAATCAAAAGCTTTTTCAAAAAATATTTCTTTGATGGTTCGTAAATCAGACGCTAATTTGCATATTCATTTTTGGCCTTTGTTGTAGAGTTATTTTGTCGCAACAAGTTATTTTGAATAATCGCAGTAAAAGGAAGTATTTCAAAATATACCAAGAAAAGAACAAGGAGTATCAAAGGTCAATCGAATTATGTTTTTGTAACAAAGACGATAACATATGAAGTACATGTATCCAAATGATATAGGAACTAATCAAATGAGTCATCTACTCTGAAATCAACATGCCCCCTCGCTTATAAAATGTTTTGGGAAAAAACTACCCAGGGCAACCTTCTTCCAATTAATCCCATTAATTTCTTTTAAGATCGTAATTTCAAATTTCAGATTTTTTTTATTTTCAATCAAGTAGACTAATTACTTAGTTTACATGTAAACTTTTGCAGCTACTTGATCAATAAACATGACATGACATAATAACAAAACTTAAATGAATAACAATATCAGTAAAATATCATTGATTTCAACTACGAAGTCCAGAGAGAATCAGATTAGCCAAAGCACTTGTCACTTTTAAAACACTGATCTATAAAATACATCCAAACAGTTTTTGATGTATCTGTTATTGGAATGATATGTATGCTGTCATCATTGATAAGATTTCATTATTTCTGGAAGGACCTTCTCTTTACTTTACCGATGTTTATCACCCTAGACAATATCTGTTCAGTGCTGTGCAGGGCTTTTGATACTGTGGATGATGCTCAGTACAGTGGGGAGGATATGATCAGTACTGTGGGATGATACCATCAGTACAGTGGAGGTTGTTCGGTATCGTACGTGGAAGGGATACATTCCCAACTTTTAGGGTTCAGTACTGCAGAGGTTAAAAAATGAGGATATCCTCCTTGGTACTAAAATCCTCTACAGTGCTCAACATCCTTTACAGTAGCGACGGTATCCTTCCCAGAGTACCGAACAATCAACAATGTACTGATGATATCCCTCTACACTAACGAACAACCTACATAGTACTGAACACACTAAAAGCGTCGTAAAGGCACCATGATGATTATATTGCAGGCCCGTAGGAAGCGGGGGGGGGGGGGCAGGGGGCAGTTGCCCCCCCCCAATAATCCTGAAATTCAATTGTTCACAGCATGGTCCCTGGTCTTCCTTTTGTTCTCTAACAATGGTTGCCCCCCCCCTCCAATAATTCTACCCAAGCTACAACGCTGATATTGCATTAACGTCCCATATATAACTGCCATTTGCATTAAATTACCTACTTTATTGCTTCATAATTGATCTTGGTGTTTTTATCAGCTAAAACCTTTGCTGAATTCACAAGGCTCTTCGGTGTACAGAACAATGCTACTGCAGCTATGAGGAGCCCTACACAGCACATTATTGACAGAAGTATCAGGCTCATACCTGGAAAATACGTTGCCGTTAATCTGAACAGCTCGTTATAGGCAAAGGTGATCAGCAACCAGCTCAGGATTACCACTAGTGCAATGCAGGAAAGGGCTGTCGAGTACTCACTTGGCTCAACAAGCTTGGTTATCATTGATCTTATGCCAGACATGGGAAGAGGCAGTGCAACAGCCAATACAGTCACTCCAAAAAGGGAGCGCGAATCTTTCGATAGGCCAATCGCAGTAAATGTAGAAATTATGCTCATCTGGCCGATTATTATCACACTACGGTCTGAAGGCTTGAAGACTTTCGCAGACACAACTACCAGTGCAATTGACCCGAACCCAACCGTGCATTTTAGAGCGAGCATGAATTCGCCGATTTCATCCGCAGATAAAGCAAGGGGTCTGTGTTTCAGAAATATCACAAGGATCGCACTGTCCCCTATTAGGGCTGTGGTTGTGAAGAAACTTGACAATACTAGCAGGCTGACATGCTTGTTCTCCCAGGAGAAGAAATACTTTTTGGAGAACTTTATGATGTCAGAATGGGATTGCTTTAGATGAGTGAACAGTCTAGTTTTGAGAGATTCTCCTTCAATTATGGTAGAGGTTTCTTTTGGCATGGTATCAGGCAGGATAAATAACACGAATATAAGATTCACAACACAGGCCGAAATGCTCAATGAAAAGGCCGCAATAAACCCATAATTCTTAAGTAGGATTCCGGCCACAAAACTGCCAAGGCCATCGCCTAAAAACAGCATGGCTCCAAGTATAGTCATTCTCATAGTGCGGCTTTTCGCATCTATCATCTCAGCCATGTAAGAATTAGACAGCACTATATAGCCTTGAAGATCACCATAAACGCTCGTCAGGCTCGCTGCTAATGCCACAAATATCATACTGGAAAACATGAATTTAGCAGCGAGAATCAACATGATTGTTTGTATTGCACGAATAACTGGAGGTAGTAATAGAAGCTTTTTCTTGCTCACCAAATTAGCAAGTGCGCCGATGATCATGGTCGTTATCAAAGATGGAACGTAAATTGCAACAAAACATATCATGTTCCACGTTGTGACTTCATCGTAAACACGCTTTTCCTGCAGCTTGTGATTTTCTGTTGATAAAGAGTTGCAAATCGTTGCGTTGTAAATACCACTACAGACTTTAAAGACGGTTAATTGGGGCACTATCGAGGTGTAAACACCGAAGGAAACACATGCAAGGAATGCAAACGGTTCTGTCGCAAAGATAGCCATGGTTTAGGAATGGGAAATGCGCTTGAGTAGGGTTTTCTAAAGCATGTTTTTGGGAATACACTCATTTTTATAGGTAACTATTATGTAAAAAGACTCTATTGTCAATTTCTATCCTTAAAGATACAGACAACGTTTTGGCTGTCAAATTTTGTTTACGGCTCCTAATGACGAAATATTGGTGCAATATACATACTTTGTACACCATTAGAATCAGAAGACCATTCGAAATCCAATGATATCAAAAACATAGACGAGTTCAAAGAGATAATCTTTTAGGCATATTATTAAGAACACAGCCGTCGAAAGTTGTTTTACACCCTTGCGCTGCGCACAGCATAGCGAAATATAGCAAGCAACATCTCGAATTGCAAATCTTTGCCTATCTATGAAAGAGGGTCTCATAATTTCTTTATTACTTTATTCAACAATTATTTCATATTGCAGATATACGATACATTTACTCTCCTAACAATTTCAAAAGGGTATAAAAAACGGACAACTCTCAAAAAATTTTCCTTTTGACAAGTGTACAATAGGACTTTACAAGCTTCGAGTGACTGCGATATTCTGTTTGGTACCAAATATCTTCTGAATGCTGTGTACTACTTTACCATAAAATCTCTCTCGGAAGTTTATTCCTTGAAATGAAATTAGCCAATGATTTTAATATCATTAGAATCCTTGCCATTCTCTGATTCTAATGATGTAAAAATGCATATTGCACCAAAACTCCGACATTATGAGAAGAAAACAGAATTTGATACGCACAACGTTCCCTATTTTCACTGGATTTGCCGCCCCTCCTTCCAATCCGGAAAAATATTGGTTGCGATTGCGAAGAAGACTCGCTATTTGAAGGAGAGAGTGACAATTTGCGGAGCAGGTCACTCGTCTGTGATAGCCAGCTACCTTAAACATAAATTAAAGAGAACATAAAGTAAAATGAGGAGAATGTGAATATTGATATTGATATTACTCTTAGCCTAGGAGATGTGGACGAGGGATCTAGCCCGGGCTTGCGAGCCGAAACTAGGGAGGAGGGAGGGGTCGTGAAGTACCTGGCCGGACAGCTCGTTGCTAAAAGAATAAAACCTGGCATGCTTGTGGTTTTACACTTGGTCTCCTGGGAGTTAGGAAATCTCTTTCCTTTGTAATCTGCAGTGATCTCCCCAGTGAAAATGTCTGTATGGCTAGGAAAGTCAGAAATAGGTAAAACATATTAACTACAAAGTATAACTTAATAATAACTAAGTAGTTATTTTGTTTTCACTATGTTTCCAATTTTCCTCGCAATCCTCAAATTTTATACCGATCAAAGCCTGTCCGTGTCCTAAACTCCAGACCGTTATGAGGCCCGTTACTTTAAAACAAACCTGGTTTTCCTTCACTTTGTTATCATGTCGAAATCCATAGAATCGTGAAACGCTTCTTTGAGTCTCTTTCTAAAGTCTGAATGGAACATGATTTGGAGAACAACAACGTTCAATGAGACGTTACGACCTTACGTTAAGCAATTCCAAAATGATTGTCTTTAGTACAGGGAATTCAACTCGATTATCAGACAAAGGGAGATTGATTCAGTTCCAAAGCATATTTTGCAGTAAGGAATGTGTTACAAAAAGTTGATTTCGATACAAATATTACATTAAAAAGTTTTGACACGGCTCTACAACCGATTTTGACATACAACAGTGAAATTTGGTCACAACTCAACCCAAGACAGTTCAAAGCAATGAAGACATTGAGCCACCCGAATGAACGTATTCAGTTCATATTTGAATCTCTCCTAACGGAAACCTAAACCCAACACCTTAAAATATGTAAAGGAATACTAGGTGTAAACAGAAGTTGCTCAAATTTAGCGGTTTTAGGAGAGTAGGGAATAATGCCCATGATAATCCATTGTCTTCAAAAACAATTTTTATTTTTCCACTGTTTGATAAATCTAACTGGGAACAATCTTGTTAGTCGAGCACTTAACGAAAGTTACCACTTGAAAGAAAATGGCCACTTTAGCTGGATCAACTCCTGCTGCCTATACCTTGAGGCGTTTGGAATTGATTCAAATCCTAGTAAACTAAAAAACATGAAAACGAAACAATTTAAACTGCTTGTGAACCGAATTTTAACCAACTGCTATGAGCGTTATTGGTTATCAAAAATCAAATCAACAGCTGTTCCTTCAAATTCAGGAGGTAATAAATTAAGGACGTATGCAACATTTAAAGCACGCATTCAACGTGAGCCCTTTACTAAAATAAAAGATAAATCTTTGAGAAGGTGCTTAGCAACATTCTGGTGCAGTGATCACAGACTGCGAATTGAAGTCGGCAGAAGATGATTTATTACATGAGTCCAAGATATCGCTCATCACGAAACTGAGGCTGGCACTAATCTGAGTCCGCTTAAACTGGTCAAAGTTTGAGCGTTCGTCGAATAGACCCCTTTTACAATTACGTCATCTCTATAGAAATTCATCTTGAAACAACCTTAGCCTCAACATGATGCGTACCTAATTCCCAAAGTGTGCATTGCTCTTAGCAACAAATGGAATTGCTTTGTGAGTTTGAAAGCAATGCATGTTTTGGGATTTCGCTACGCATCATGTCGAGGTTAAGGTTGTTTCAAGATGAATTTCTATAGAGATGACGTAATTGTGAAAGGGGTCTATTCATCAATAGCGATAACTGCGGCTCATGTAATCAGTCTAGGGGTTGGGTTAGTGTTTCAAAATTTCCCCAAGTATCTAGCATATAAACCGGACCAGACAGCCTACTTCTTATGAGTGGGATTTCGTGCTCACTATTTGCAAGTTGGGTAAACATTTTTACCGCTCAGCTTAGGACTACCTAACTCTTGATTTTGATGGGCGGGAATGTAGCAGTAGTTTCTGGACGTGTAGGTTTGTAAGTCTAATGTTCTTAATAAAGGTGGATGAAATTTCTGGGATTGATGTGACTCCAGTTATATTTATGCCCGATATCTCTCTAGGTTAGTCGTGCAATGACGCACCACCGAGTCAGCGGTCGTGGGTTCGGACCCAACCAGTTATTTCTCATTACATACGCCTTTAAGATTATGGCTTTAAATTGAACAAACTAAAAAGCTGTTGGCAGTTAATATTAGCAATTGAAGACAGGAGAATTCCATTCTATCAAATATCTTTATTATCATTTGATCAATATTTTCGCCAATTTGAATTGGTAAAATACAACGTTGCTAGATTATGCCTTTAAATTCAACAAACTAAAACGCTTTCGGCAGTAAATATTAGCAATTGAAAACAGGAGAGTTGCATTCTATCAAATATCTTTGTTATCATTTGATCAACATATTTGCCAACTTCAGTAAATTGATACAATGTCGCAGGATTATGCCTTTAAATTGAACAAACAAAAAACGCTTTCGGCAGTTAATATTAGCAATCTAAAACAGGGGAGTTGCATTCTATCAAATATCTTCATTATCATTCGATCAAGATGTTCGCCAACTTGAATGATAAAATACAATGTTGCAAGATTATGCTTTTAAATTGAACTAAAAATGCCTTGGGCAGTATAGAGATTTATCATAAAAACTTTATGTACAGATATTTTAATCATAGGGAGCTAGATGAGTAATTTGAGAACTATTTGTGTTTGCTTATCATAGCGCTGGCAAGCGCGACCGTTGTTGTTGTTGGCGGTTGGCAGGCGCTGTTATACAAAATATCCATAAATTGTCAAAAATGTCAAATTTTGATGTCAAATTTTTCAAGTTAAAATTAAGCTGCAGACTTCCAACTTTGCAAACTTATCAGATGTTGACCAAACCGTCGGTATACCAGCTTACAAGAAAAATATTTATCAGGAAGGGTGCTTTCGGGGATGTCCTTTTTTAGACAGATTTACGTGGAATATAGATAGATAGATAGATAAATAGATAGATAGATAGATAGATAGATATAGAGGGATAGACGCTTTGGGCAGTGAAATGATGGAGCTTATAGAATCCGATCCAAACATAATTGTCGCATAAACGAGGTCTCATATGAAAGATAATGGTCTGGACTATGCTTTAGGTAGGGTGTGGTTTTGAAACAATGAGTAACGACGTCATGGTGACGTCATTAATTTGGGTCTTTTTAGACAATTTAGCGATGAAATGATGGAACTTATACAGTCCGATCCTAACATAATTGTCACATGAATGAGGTCTCATATGAAAGATAATGGTCTGGACTATGCTTTAGGCAGGGTGTGGTTTTGAAACAATGAGTTACGACGTCATGGTGACGTCATTAATTTGGATCTTTTTAGACAATTTTACCATGAAATGATGGAACTTATAGAATAAATAAAGTGACATCTTCCTGAAGTACGAAATATGAAATACGAAATATAAAATACGAAATACTGAGATAGAGTTGTACTTATTCCAGACGGCATTGCTGCGTATACTCTCCAATTAGCTTCCTCTCATCATAAAAGAACATGCAACATCTTCATGTTAGAAATTATAACATTTAATCCTTCATTACTAATAGTGAACTATTTAAAATTTCGGGTAAATAAAATATTCGCATCGGAGTTTATATCTTAGCTACATTAAGACACACATTGCTCTTGGTGTTCAAGTAAAAGATCTACAGCACAAGTGCCAAATAATTGTCTAAATTTCATCGCCAAATTCAAAAATTCAAAAAAATCCTTAATTCCATATATTTTTGGTTATGCGTGCATAGTCTGGATTACTTGATCGCCGTAATAGTCGTAATAAGTTCAAAAAAGCCTAACTTGAATACTGAAATAATGAACCTAATGTTACAAGTGTATGGTATGGCACAAATATGGCACAAATGATACGAAAGAGGTGATATCTTAACCAAAACCCAACAATCGGGTGGTCTTCTGACCGTTGTTTTAAGGTGATAAAACGAATAGAAGATGTGATATATTAATTTTGACCGTTAATTTCGCTCCTTCACAGCGGTCGCCTGCTAGTTTGACCGCCTTGTGTCATCAGTGCACTTATTAGTTTAATTTTGAAAAAGGTTTTGTCATCTTACAGGGAGTTGCGTCATGTTTATATAGCTCACGAAGTTATGAGACCTAGACTCGTGCAGAGATAAGATAATGAGATACTTTACTTAAAATTACGTCTTTCGGGAAAAATATTGCCGTCAAAATAGGTATGTTAATCCTAAAATGTCGAACGAAATAAATCTCAACAAAACTATATTGCTTTGTGCATATATTGTATTTATATTGATGTTTCTGGTGAGTTAATTTAATTATGTATGTTATGTAATGTATATCATGAAGTTCATAATGAATAGCATTAAATATCAGGGACAAAACTGTTAGATGTTGCAAATACTATTAACGGTCGGCAGGCATAATTTATGATGCTGTACTTTAATTTATCACAAATAATATCTGAGAGCAGGTCTTCTCCGTTCTCTCATCTTTTCTGGAGCAAGTAGAGCACCGTCTTCTCTGGAAGTCTAACTTCTTCCGTGACCTTTATCCTGACATCTTGTCCTAGGCACAAGGTGGTCAAACTAGCAGGCGACCGCTGTGAAGGACCGAAATTAACGGTCAAAATTAATATATCACATCTTCTATTCGTTTTATCACCTTAAAACAACGGTCAGAAGACCACCCAATTGTTGGGTTTTGGTTAAGTTAATATTACCCCTAATATTCTAAATTGTCTAAAGTCTACATCCAAAAAGATTTTCCATGTAAATTCTTCTTATATTGTTTTAAACGTCTTTATCACTGGTACCTACCCCCTTGCCCCCTTGATTCGTTCTCTCTAATTTACTCAATAGATATGGGTCGAAGTACCCAATTGAATTTTTCCATCTTTTACGGCATATGGCTTGTAGACCCTTCGTAAAATCTACGGGGAGAGGGTACACGTTAGCACATATCGTATGGATACGGGGATGTACCGTTCATGTTGGTGGGTTTGTCATCAAAAAATCTCTAAACAAGAATGAAATTTTTTCTGTCTAATCCAATATGAAATGGGTGTGAAATCTTAAAAAATGGCTTTTTAAACGAAGCTTTTTCGTAAATATGGGTTTGCATCCTAGTGGTGAAATGAATTTGCCTCATAATGGTGAATGGGGAAATATCTAAGTAAAAGGGGTACATTTGCACCGCTGCACTATTGAGTATATCATTTTCAGGCAGTTGGCATATTATGAATGGGTATGCTTTTAAAATATCAGCAGTTCACCTTCGTCTAACGGTAGATCACGAGTTCATTTACCCCCGGTGTCGTAATATGAAGAATATCGTACCTCTCATTGTTCGTTCTTGAATCCGTCATTGACGCACGGGTGAACAACTATACGTGATTCAAGAACCAACAATGAAAGATGCATTTCCATTCACGACAATGAGAGTAAAACCAACACCGACTGACCCTACCCCCTGGGCAAGTAGCAAGAAATCTATAAATGATCGAGATGACACTTTCCCGCTCTTTTCCTTCAGTCACTGGTCAAGAAGAGAAGTATATACAAGGAGAGGTGAGCAATACTCGACAAATTGTCGATCAATTTCAAATATATCATCTTGATTCGCGAATTACACTTTGGTTATGCAATGGGTTTGATGGGTAACTTGACTCTGGCTCCATTACGTAAAGTTGCTCAGATAATTTGGATCTTCAGCCCTCAAAGTTGCTTAACAGCTGCTTAAGTATTGGGAAATAATAAAGCATAGTGTACAGCCCAAGCTAATTTTATCTATTGTCCAAATAAAAAGACCTTAATGCCAAATGTAAACTTTCTATGAAATCTTGCACCGTCAATTAAGTTTTGAAACTATTCGCAATATTGTTTAAATACTTGATTTATATCTCATCGTACACTGGAATTACTTTGGTCTTTGGAGTTCCAGTCGTTGTTGCTTATTGATTTGTCGTTTATTGGAAATAACATTGCATAGGAGGAGAGGGACATCACATTACATTCAAACCGGGAAAATTCACACAATGTTAGCAATACACTCCTGTATCTCTAAGAAACCGTAAGGCCATATTTTCAAAACAAGAAAACATGTAATGTACAGTAAGGAATTTCGTTTTAATCAAAAAAGATAAGAAGTAAAAATGAAAGTGATAAAGGTGATCGATGTAAGATAACCGCATGAGCCTGATGCTGCACTTAAGAATAGAAGTTTTAATTGGCCAAGTGAGGTATTTTACAAGGTGTCTCATCAACCGGGTGTGGCTCTTTTCCGAAGAAATTGCATTTGCATAAACAAAGCCAAGGTCGTTATTTCTTAACAAAAGTAAATTATCTTATTTCTTCTTGCAGAAGTATGGATGCAGACCCGAGCCCTCCGAAACGTGTGCGGCAATCCATACTGGAGCTATCACGTGATGCAAAGAGATTCAATGTCTTCTTGAGAGCACTGAGGGATGTGCAAAAGCTGCCCCCTGACAATCCTAACTCATACTGGGCAATTGCTGGTTACCATGGAGAGCCCTTTAAGCCACGAATGGCAGAAGGCGATCCCGAAAAAGTTTGGGGTGGATATTGCCAGCATGCAAACGTTCTCTTCCCATTGTGGCATCGAGCTTACGTTCTCCGCCTTGAACAAGCCTTGCAGACCGTGTGCCCTGGAGAAGATGTCGCGTTTCCATATTGGGACCAGACATGTGATGAAAACCTGGAGACAGGCATTCCCGAAGTCATTACAACTGACATGATCCTCATTGATGGGGTGATGCAAGATAATCCCCTCAAGAGCTTCGTGCTGCCCAAAGAAATCGGTAATACGGAATCAGACGAGTACTATGCCAAACCAAAGGGTTACGAAACAGTTCGTTACCCATACTCGGGCATCAACAGTCCCGCTGCGTACAAGAAAAAGGCTGATCAACACAACGAAGAATTAAAGGCAAAGGGTAGCGATTATGCCTTGAATGCGTTCAACAAGAACATGAAGTACTACCTCAAAGACAAGACAGACAAACGCAGCAGCATCAAAGACATGTACACCGACTGCTTGAATGCACCTGACTACACGTCGTTCTCAAACACGGTATCTGCTGATCACAAGCTGCACGTGTCACTGGAAAGCCCGCATAACTGGATACATCTGGCAGTGGGAGGGCTTTACTTCCCTAGTAACGACCCTGAGAAGGACAGGGAGGAGGGTTTGCTGAAGGGGGCCAATGGAGACATGGGTGAGAACGAAACCGCAAGTTTCGACCCGGTGTTCTTCCTACATCACTGCAACGTTGATCGAGTATTTTGGCTTTGGCAGAAGAATCATCGTCAGACTAAAACACTCGAGATCTTGAAAGGAGATCCTGGCACAAATCCTTCCTCCGAAGACGGTCAAGGTCCAACACCCTTCCAGACGCCCGGTCAAGAGTTGAACATGAAAACCGTGCTGCACCCTTTCCAGCGTGCTGACGGCCTTCCGCATTTGCCGACTGACTTGGTCGACATTGAGGGCCAGCTTGGCTATACTTACAGTAAAGGCTCTCTCGAAGACATGGTGCAAGGAATGCCAAAGACAGAGCACACTGATTTCTCCAGTGAAGCAGCATCTTCTCTTGATGACATTAAGAAGATCCTTGGACGCAAAATAAATGAAATTGCCAAGTCTTTCTTCGAAAAATCCTACAAGAGAATCATCATAGATATCAGTGCCAGCAAAGGCTTCCTCACTACATCTTCCATTGAGGTTGATGGCAAGCAATTCGTGGCCGAGTACTTCATCAAAGTACACGATGTTAACCGTAATTTCTATCCAGGCTCGTTCTATGTGAGAGTTTTCTACAAGGACCTGGACCACCCGCTTGGCGATGACGCAGTGCTGGGTCGATGGAACGCTGCCTACTGCAAGAATTGCCAGTCTCATCGTCTCGTCAATGTTGTCGTCAAGGTCTCGAAGACAGAAATGCCAGTTCTCTGCGATGTGCAAGATTTGATCCTGCTCGTCTCTTATTTTGATCCTGCATCTGGCAGCAGCAAGACTGAGAAGATCGGAGGCCTGTCACTAAAAGCAGCAGCAGCAAAGGCCAGTCCTAGCGTCAGTTTCTATGCTGCTTATACCACCGGATTCGGGTACGTACAACCGTCTGGAGGACATGCTGAGTGAAATTGAAAGACACAAAAACTTAGCCAGTAATGAAAACTTTTAATTGCATTTTCATATATATTTTGATATTTTGAACTTTTTCAAAAGCCTATTTAGTGCCGAATATGTGCTGTGAGGGAATAGTTTAATGCAAAGGAGAAAGTTGGTCCGCAGAGGTGCATGTGGAGGAGACAGTGACTGAGTAATTTTCTATGCGTTTCTGCAAATTCTCGACACTCCCCTCTGCGGATTTACTTTCTCCTTCACATTAAATTATTTCCTCGCAGCACCGATGAAGCAAAGAATTCATTCCTTAAAACAAAAGTGACATTGGAAACCTTATTAATTCGAATAAATAATAATAATTACATGACCTGTAACTTGAATAATACCTGGAATCTATAATGAAGGATTTGTGCTGGAAGCATTTCTTGGTGAATTCTGAAAACCATTGGTTATTACAAATCTCAAATAATTGTTCTTGATCATACCGTGAATTCCAATGCATGACCGAGGAGTCAAGGTGATTTCTCTGATGCTAGTGACTTCATTTTTCAAGCAACAGAAGTTCGATACAGTTTTTGGAATAGTGAGTAAGTTTTCAGTGGTGATGCATTTGGAAAAAGGCCACTTTATCTCCAGACTAAAGCAACTCCCGAAAAGTTTTTCATTGAGAATAGAAAAAATTATTCTGAATCTTCACTCAACAACTTTATTGTATACTGAAATGCAAAGATCTGAAATTGAAAGTGAGCAAACTATTTTCTTCAAAAACTTCAAGACTGGGAACTTATAAAAATGAAAATAGCACCTTGTGTGATTCTGGTTCATCATGGTCCGGGTTTTAGAAAGTTGAAAAAGGTTCTTTCACGCACTAGTACCTAGCAACAACAGGCGATGGCCTAGTCAAAACAAACAATCAACTGAGTGAAGAACAAATGTTTGGTGCTGCTGATTTACCAGAATGGATAGACAAACAAGGCTGAAAATTGACGGCTATGGAGCATCTAGTATCGATGCCTATCTTGAATATAAAAGGTGAACGTCATTTGAGCTTTTCTTGGGATTATATGGTAGGATAATATTAAGATTGATTCAAATCAATCTGGTAAACAAATGGTAGGGCAAGGCTAGGATTAGCATCATACTAAGATCAGACTTAGTAGCCCAGTCTGAATCCAGCCTCGGTGTCTACATTATTGGTAATGATAGTATGAAACTAGAGAGAAGTTTGGCTTATTGTAGGTGGGATAATTCATAAAATGGTGTCAGCTGTGTATTTCCCATTACCCCTAGTCCCTAGACCGTGTATTTCCCATTACCTCTAGATATAAGCCAGTCTGCAGAGCATGGCAGAACTCGACGAGATCTCGGGCGTGCAGCGTAAAATTTCCGGCGTGCATCGCGTGCACAGCGTGCACATAGGAGTTTTGAGCAAGTTTTTCCTACAGTAATGTCTGAAAACTCGTGAAACTCTAGAAAAACTGTTGTTTGATGCAAATCTGCGCGTGCAAGGCTTAGTTTTTGGTGTGCACTTGAAGGTTTTGACAAATTGACTTGCGCGTGCAGTTGCCATACTCTGCAGACTGGGATATAAGTAATGAAACCCATATTCAGACACTATCTGTGCTTTGTATAACCCTGCTGGTAACACAATATTCTTGAGTCTAGCATTTTTTACCACACTAAACTACACTCTGTTTTCTTTATAGGAATAAATTTTATAAGAATATTGAGGCTCAAAATCACCAAAGAACAATGGATATTTAAGAATAAACAATGGAAAAGTTGAGGCTCAGGAAAATTTTAAGTATTCTTATAAAAAAAAGTGAAGAGCCAAGACTGCGACGATAAACATGATAAGCGACACTTCATAATTTAATAGACAATTCCAGTTACATCGTTACATTAAAGACAAATCCAATTGAGAAAATTAATACATTTTAAAGATAGGCCATTGTTAACGTTTCGGAGCAGCACTTAGCTCCATCTTCAGAAATTACAAGTCAATGAAGCACGAGGCTGAATTTATACTAATAAGGACAATAACTACTAAGAATGCATATGATAAGAAGAAAGCACGTGAGAATAAGAATTGAGTGAGCCAGAAAGAGAATACCTAAAATAGAGCTAGGGGAATAGACGATTGTTGAGAGTTAAGTGAGGGACGATCTCGCAAGATCAATAAACTTTCATGGATAAGCAAATCAAAATCATTGTTTGCTCGATCAAGAATAGAAAAATCATCTAAAGAAGCAGTGTGACCGGATTCGTTGAGGTGATCCCAGATGGCCGATGCAGTAACTTTTATTTTCTGCTGACCAGCCTTGTTAATTCCCAAATGCTCCCTGCAACGAGTAATCAAGTTACGGGATGTTTTCCCATAATACCAGGCATGGCAGCCAGGGCACTGAAATTTGTAAATAACAGAGGAGCGAATGAGAGAAGGAATGCGATCCTTAAACGGAAAAAAAGACTGAATGCGTGTGGAAGATCGGAAGATAACCTTAAGTTGAATACCAGGGTAGCATTTTTTAACAAGTCTACAAATTCGAGTTTTCATCTGTAGACTGTACCTGCCGAGAAATGGAATGCAAAATAATAGGGGTACTCTAGTTTCAGTTTCTGTGGGGGCAACAACTGTAGGGGTAAAGGTTTTATCAAGGAAGGACTTAATAATTCGATCCACAAGTGCCCTGGGAAACTTATTTTTAGACAAAATCTCCTTAATGCGTATGATTTCGTCATGAAAGGTCTTATATGTAGAGTAGATATGAAAGGCTCGATACAAAAGGACACTGATAAGATTTTTCTTATATTTATCAGGGGCAAGGCTGGAAAAATCGGTATAAAGTCCAGTAAATGTCTTTTTTCTAAAAAGACTGGTGGTGAAGCAATTACCCTCGCGGGTAACGAGAACATCCAGAA
This sequence comes from Pelagia noctiluca, assembly GCA_963924455.1. Lineage (NCBI taxonomy): Eukaryota > Metazoa > Cnidaria > Scyphozoa > Semaeostomeae > Pelagiidae > Pelagia > Pelagia noctiluca. The sequence continues at coordinate 3,101,616 of OZ004315.1, read as the reverse complement.
AAGGTAAAGAGTTCTCTGTCTCAGTTTCATAAGTGAACCTGATGTTGGGATGTTGACTATTGATGAAATTTAAGAACAACGCTATATGATCCCTATTCCTGAATAAACAAAATGTATCGTCAACATATCTACGATACAAGACAGGTTTACATTCAGGAGGGCAATTGGATAGAAAACGTTGCTCAAGTTCACTCATGAAAACGTTGGCAAGAGACGGTCCTAGTGGAGAACCCATTGCTACACCATCAATCTGATCTTAACTTAAGGTTATCTTACGATCTTCCACACGCATTCAGTCTTTTTTTCCGTTTAAGGATCGCATTCCTTCTCTCATTCGCTCCTCTGTTATTTACAAATTTCAGTGCCCTGGCTGGTTATGGGAAAACATCCCGTAACTTGATTACTCGTTGCAGGGAGCATTTGGGAATTAACAAGGCTGGTCAGCAGAAAATAAAAGTTACTGCATCGGCCATCTGGGATCACCTCAACGAATCCGGTCACACTGCTTCTTTAGATGATTTTTCTATTCTTGATCGAGCAAACAATGATTTTGATTTGCTTATCCATGAAAGTTTATTGATCTTGCGAGATCGTCCCTCACTTAACTCTCAACAATCGTCTATTCCCCTAGCTCTATTTTAGGTATTGTCTTTCTGGCTCACTCAATTCTTATTCTCACGTGCTTTCTTCTTATCATATGCATTCTTAGTAGTTATTGTCCTTATTAGTATAAATTCAGCCTCGTGCTTCATTGACTTGTAATTTCTGAAGATGGAGCTAAGTGCTGCTCCGAAACGTTAACAATGGCCTATCTTTAAAATGTATTAATTTTCTCAATTGGATTTGTCTTTAATGTAACGATGTAACTGGAATTGTCTATCAAATTATGAAGTGTCGCTTATCATGTTTATCGTCGCAGTCTTGGCTCTTCGCTTTCTTATCAAAATACGTTTTCCTGCCAACATACCTATATCTATAAAAAAAAGTGTATTCAAAATAATCTAAAAATTTGAAGAGTGTTCTGAAACTGACTGACGTCCCGACCAAAGTGGATTCAGAAACAGAATGTTTATCCACAATTATCGGGAGAGATATTAACCCTGTTCTTTGAGCCTCTTGTCGAGCAATTCTTGTATATTGCCGTTTAGTATGAGCACCTTACGCCTTGTGGAGCAAGCCTATACTAACATTTTCGCAATGTAGTACACTTTTTCATATCAGAACAACATCCTACTGAGTTAATGGAGAGCAGTTCAGAAATAAGAAAAAGGCAGAATGATAGTAGGAAGCAAGCAAGCAAGCAAGTGCCAAAGTAAATTAACTAAGAGCCGACCCCGTTTACACTGTATATACCGGTATGCTTTGGATCCGTAACGAAGTGTTACTGATCAGCCTCCTGTTTACACTAGAAATTTTGATTCGCAACACTTGTGATCATGCTAACCGTAAGGCTTTTGATCCTTCTAGGAAAGCAAACTAGCTTTGATCCGTTACGGATTCAAGGCATACCGGCACTGTGTAAACACAACACCCGTACTGGAACCGTAACGAAATCGTTGCGGATTCACAACAAATGAGGGCTTTTTTCATTGGCATACGCATGCTCAGTTGAAAAAAACAAAGGCGAACCGGTACAGTGTAAAAGGGATAGGTATACCAAACGGTCTTGATTCTTTACAATGTGTGACGGATCGAAACTGTACCGTTAAGTATAAATAGGGCCAAGGCAAGCATTTTTCTTAAGAGTATTTAATTGCGGGAAGAGAAATCGACTGTGAAATAATCAGGATGGTTAAGAGCAATTTTGTTGACAAGTGTACACATATTTTTTTTCATAAGCAATTGCTTTATAAGCAAGTCAGTACTGGCCAAGCCAAAAAGCTAAGCAATTTTCAGTACTGGATTGAGGAATGCTAAGCAATTTGAAAAGTTTTGGTGGATTTTGGGAAAGGAGCTTTGGGAAGATCGCTAAATAACTATAGAAAGAGCTAATATCTTGAATAAAGATATTATATTTGGTTGAGTTGTTGTTCATGAATAAAAAGCGCTAACCAACATCAATCATTAATTGTTTCAACATCTTCAATTGCTCGTGCCTTCTGACATGTATGTGACCCTATATTTACCTTTTTCTAATCTATTTCCAAAAAAACATGAACAAAAAGTTACCCAATTGCTAAGAAATTTTGAGTACTCAAATTGGCATTCAAGCTAAGCAATTTTGAGTACTGAGCCCAAGCTGAAATTGCTTATAAAAAAATGCTTGTAATTTAGCAAGCCCAAGGACTTAGTTATTAAAGGTTTCTAGCAAGCAATTATTTAGATTTGTTGACGCACGTCAGGGTGCGGCAGCTTTACAGGTGATGTGGACCTGCTGCTTGTACCCATTGATATTCTAGAATGAATATCCTGGGTACTCTTTTACCGGCATCGGAAAGATAGACCGCTAAGTTGGCTAGACATTGATAGACAGCTTGCAGTTCATGGGACCTCCGACCGTTTGTATATTCGAACTCACGAGGGTTTCGCTTCAAGGATTGGAAATCCTATGCCTTAACTACTAGGCTACAAAACCAAGCTTAACTTCTTTATCAAATGTACTGGATGCCCTTTACTGTGCGTTTGCCATTATTTTGGATCATTTATTTCTGAACTTTTATTCATATATTTCTAAAAGAATCAATTGAATACATCATTTCAAAAAATGGCAAATATTTTATTGTTAATGATATTTGAAAGCAAGATATTGAAAATCCATCGCAAGGATTTAAACCCATGACCATTGATAATAAAGATGTTTCTTATTCAATATTCTTGACCAAGGCACTTTTTTCTGTATTTAGAATAGTGGGGGATGACGATGGAGGAGTATTATTTACACCAGAGCAATATGAAGCTTATAAAAAGAAAGTCATACCCCAACGTATGGAGAACAGATTGTTTACCAGTTGGGCATCACCGAACGGAATTGAATGCAAGATGATTGGCCCTGAAACCACTTGTTTTTGTCAGCACAGGTTGGTTCCAGACTATTCTTTTAATGTTTGAAACATGATTTGTAGTTTCAGTTTGAGTATCAGATTATGAGGAATGCATCCCAGATATAGAATCCTTGCTCTATAAAGCAGCTGATTATTAATATCTTATTTCTAGAACTAGCAATAAGAAATAAACTTACTATCTTTGTAAGTTAATAGTTTTTGTGCTTAACACAAAGAGCTAACTGAATAGGAAGAACATTGAACAGTGCCTACCTTGTCGACTCTCTCGATACGATTTATACAGTTTAGCTCTTAAAATATTAACCTCATAAGTGGTAGAAGTCTAGAGAAACTTTTATAGATTTGAAAAGTATTAGAATGTTATCGATAAACTTTAAGTGTTAGCAGAAAAACAGAACCCTAAAAGCTATTTTTCCCTACCTTAATTTTATTGAAGTCCATCCATTTTACGGATTTTGAGCTGTTGAATCCTCAAAATCTATTGCCTTTTCAGTGATTTGATTGGAGAAATTATTGGTAAACAAATGCTCTGATTGGTCAAAAACATTTTTCCGCCTTTTTGTCTGAATCTTGAAGTAAATTTGTATGAAATATTTCCCATAGGTACAGGCAGCATAAGACAGACATGGAGAAGATACCAGAAACCAGACCCATAAAAGTGCCATGTGGCATTAAGGGTTGCGGCTGCCGCTCATTCAAGTACATACCAAAAAACGGCTCGCAGTCAATCCGATGCACAAAGTGCAAACATGTGGCTGATGATCACGGGACAAGAGTGCCTCATAAATGCAAGAAAGATTGCAACTGTCCAGGGTTTTACAGTTCTTTTACGTGTGGTTGTGGAGAGCCAACGCATGCTCATTTTGTAAGTTATTAATCAAATTGTATTTCTATTCGTATAAAGCAAACTGAAAAAGGTATTGAATGCATAGAGGCAGTTACAGATCTTATGCTTAAAATATTCCTGTTCCTATCCAGAGTCAGAAAAACAGGGCACACCTACATTATTGGTTGAAGAAGTTTTGTTCACAAACATAAACTTTCTGTAGAGGTAAGTCAAGAGTTATTCTTTGAAGTAGCATTTTACTCGTGTGTTGGTTCGTGTTTCCTTTTATACATTTTGATTTGAAACCAGCTCAAAACTGAATCTCTCCTCAAGGCAAATCATGCATCAAGAAATGTTTGAATTTGACAGAGCGCTTTTTGCCATCAAGTAACTAATTGTTCCCTGAACAAGGCCACTAGCTAAAGCTTGATATACCCTCTAAAGAGACAGACTAGCCCCCCCTGAGCAACCTAGACAGCTTCAAATGGAAAATACTCCATAATAAAGCTTGTTTGTTGCAGTTATGAATTGTGAATTTCACTAATTTTGATGACATTGAATGCTTTTTGCTTCGATTCTCCTACTTAATTGAAATAATGTTACACTCTTACAAAATAGTGTGTTAATGTGAGAAAGGTTAACAGTAAAAACTTCAGGGTTGAATGAAGGTAATTATACTGCTTGCAACTGTATTCCTATATTGTTCTAGATGATAATAGAGACGAAAGAAGAACGAGCTGCACGTGGGAAACCGATTGGAAATGCAGTACCGTACCAAGCGATGGGAGGTCTAACAGGCTTCAGTTCACTTGCAGATGGGTACATGAGGCTAGATGACAGTGGAATAGGTGCACCTTCAAAAAAGTTCCTCGAAAAGCCTATAGGTATACCCTCTATATCAATATCAATCCACTATAACAATGTAAATCTCGTTTGTAGAATATAGTAGGGACCCGCGTAAAAGAACCAATCAGACCAAGATTTCATCACTTATTAGGGCAAATTCTTGAATGTAGGCTCCAAGCAGAGGAGTGTTTTCATCATTAAGATTAGTAATGGTTATTCCACAGCTTTCTAATTGAAATTTTGCCCTCTGAGAGCGTGATACCCATGGTAAGTCTACATATGATGAGGTTTAAAAGGTATTCCATGTGTAATCGTGGTAATCCACCTGTGGGAATGTATTTCTATATCTGTAATATTTTATGTGCAATGGGGATGTATCGGCAACCCATAGGCAAGGACTTAAAGCAGTGGGCAGTGTGTAAGCTAGTGTTTTATTATTAGATAGTTGTTGATAGTTGATTGAATAATACGCTCAATAGCTTTGTAAGATATTGGTTTATGCACAAAGTGCGAAGGGTAAACACTGTATAGGTAAACTAATGGAGTAGTGCGACCTTTGTCTCTCCTCTTGATGTGACTTCTTGTGATTCCTTTGGCCTTTGCCTTGAATTACAGACAGATGGAAAATTCTCTCGTCACACTGTTTGTGACAGGTCTGAAGGTGGTTTTGAACCTTGGACGCTTTGAACAAGGCCCGCCACACATTTGAAGATCAAATACATAGCGATTGTTACAATGTATCAGATAACCCCCTCTCCCCCTCCCCCCTGCCCTTATGCAACAGATAGTTAGAGGGTCAGGAAGGAGGTAAATTAGGATTTGCCTTTTTATAAACTAGAAGCATTTGATTGGACTTCTTGGGACTCAGATTTGGGAATAAAAAGTAAATTGGGATTGTTTAGCACGTCAATATTGGGAATTTCTCTATTTTCCACATTGGGATTTCTGATTATTTCATTGCTAGGAATTGGGATTATAACCCCTTCTGGACCCAAATTTTATTTAGTGCCGTCGATATGAATAGGGTAAAAACCGCGTGACTGACTTTGCTGCAAGGTATATTAGTGTAGTGTATCCCAGCGTAAAGAAGCGATAGCATAGCATTATAATTTAAAATGATGCCATTTTCGGTTGATTGTGTTAATGAATGAAAAATTAATTCAATTTTCACTTAGGTGCCGATGACCACCCGTTCCTACGCATGCATCAGGGGTTGGACAAAATGTCGATAGGTGGGCCTGGGAAGTCAAGCGGACCATTAGTCAGGAAGAAAACCACGGAAGAAGAAGATATGGCATTTTTCGAAAGCAGATATCAAGAAAGGGTAATTAACTTTATATTGAATAAGCAACTCTGGTCCCAGCTTTCAAAGTTAGGATTTTCAATCAATTTACTCAATAACCGTTATAATCCCGAAACTTCGTAAAATTTTTAAACTTTATCATTCCGGTATTAAGCTGTTTAATTTCATCGTTTTGCTTATCAGTTGCTTGAGATTTGGAAAGCAAGCGAAGCAAAGCATAGCCATTGAGAGATAGCCCTGTATAGACAAACTAATTTGATTTAAGGTTCAAATGCAAGATAAGCCGTAAAGATGCTAAATATACCTCTATTACCTATAATATCTATCATAACCACGCAAGCTCCGGTTTTTTTTAGCATAGTTGTTCAATTACCTGTTGGTTAATTGGTTGTATCGAGCGTGGAGTTTCTTATCATTTTGGTTATGCCAGCCCTTATTGCTTATCGCCTTGTTGCTTTTAGAAAAAAGTTTATATGTTCTAACTTCTAGAATTTTTGAATAGTGAAACGAATCGGAAGCACAGTGAAACATGATAACTACTTGAGAACTTGGGCGTGGGTTAGTATCCCGGTCCGGTAATTCTCCACTCTCACAGATAAATTCAAATAATGGCTACTCTGAAACTGTCCTTGCAAACAACTCTGAAGATCAACCATATCTGAGTTGGTCTTTTTAGAATCGATACAAACTACTTTTGATGCAATCAAGGCAATATTCGATTCATAGTGGCATATCAAACGTGTCTACTACTTTCTGACGCATACGATACACTTTGCAGAATGTGCACGAAAACCATTAATCATTCTGTTGGTATTTTGTAGCAAAGAATTGAAAAAGAACAGCGCAAAGAAAGAGCGAAGATGGTAATGGAAAGTAGAAAGATCCAAATGGCAAAGGACAGAGCAAAAGCTAAAACAGGACCTCAGAAGAAAACTGGAAACACATAACACGGTCATAAATACCTTTTTCACAATTATATTCATTTTATTGAATTTCCAAAAGAAGTCATTTTCAGGGAGTATTGTTACCTTGATAAAGAAAGCCACATGAGAGGCAAATCACTCTGAGGAAAATTAAAAATTTTTTTTTTAGAGATTTTTCAAGATTAGAAGAGATTCACAGATAATTCGAAGATTCTCCCAGATTTCAAGGCCAAATTTCTACAGGTTCTTGAGATTTTTAGGGATTTTCAAAGATTCTAAGTCAAAAGTGTACTAGATTTGTTTCAGTGATTTGCCTCTCTAGCCCATTTACACACACAAGTCTTTCGGGCATTTACAGCTTGGCTAAATTCACACTGACAATCTTTTAGCGGTGCTTTCAAGCGCTTGTAAAAAGCCCCCACAAAATCCCTTCAGGTATCCACACTAAGGGACGAAGATTACGAATCTACAGATAGTGCCTGAAACATTTGAAATTCTTTCTACTCACTACTAACATAAATGTTTGGGATTTAGCAATGCATCATGCCATGGCAAGTAACGCTTCAAGTCGAATTCAAACCTTAAAGTTAAAAGATTCAATTATCTACCTATGATTCTTAACTAGTTGTTATTTTGCATTGAATCCACACAATTTACCAATCGCAACACAGTACCTGACTAATTCTGGAAAGTTCTCTAATGCTTTCACTAAAACTTTGTTTGTTTGGTTCGATGAGAGAATTGCTTGTAGGTGACCAAACAGCAAAGCATCGGCTTCTGTAGGACTAGAAAATAAAAACATTCCGAATAATTTGAGTAGCTGGAGGTTCACATTAGCTGCAGAGTTACCAATAGCCCTGACCTGCATTAACAAATATATATGTACGCTTACTTGCTAAGATGTGGAGAGGATTAACCTGGGGGTAAAGTTAACTTGGGGTCAAATTACACGATAACACAGCCTGCCCTGGTAGCTGAGATCACAGCATGGCCCAACAAGTTTGGTCCTTCCAACGGGGCTGGAAATCTCATTTAATCCCAAAACAGGGCTGGAGACAGTTTTCCCAAACAGTTTTCAGAAATTTTTTCTCAAGTTTTTCATGCAATCAAAAGCTATATTTCACCTCAGCTAGCTGGGCCAGTCCTGCTCGTGTAATCAGGCCCTTAAATTAGGATATGACAAAATGGATGGAAACGAGGTTGTTAGAAAAGAGATCAATCAATCTAAGGCCACCATCCTTCGTTCGAATTTCGATAATAAATCTTTTTTTCGCTTTGTCAAGAAATGGAGGCCGTGATCTCAAGCCCAAAATTGTTAAATTACAGCTACATTTAACTCGAGTAGAGTGTGCAATCCTGACTATAGTGCTTGATATGCACTAGACATAGAACAATTAGATAGCAGAAGTAACACTCAAAAAACAGACAAACAAAACAAAGAAAACATGTCTTTTTTTGAATGTCTTCTTCAATTAATAAAGAGCTAAACATATTTTGGTGCAGCGTCTGAATGCTAATCCAATAGCAAAAAGACGGTCAGTATTTAATGATTATTTATCATTCAAAGTGTGTAAGTAGGCACTGAAAAATTTCAACCTCTCCTATGAATGCACCTTTACTACCCTTCAATTGGGCTTGACCACCCCTTGTAGCGTATTCACTCTTTATGGATGCCTCCTAAGCAAATTTTGTCTATCAACTCGAATGTTCCCTTACTGGAAATGAAAACTCAGATGAATCTGAAATAGATATGGAACTCACATGTCTCCAGATAGGAATATGTTTTTGTCCAACTTCAAGGAAACCACGCTGAGTGCAGTTTTTACCTCCTTTAGCACCTGAAATAAAATTGCAGTACAGTTAAGACCCGCATATAAGAGCCTGTATTGCGGTTTCAGCCTAACAGATTTTTGGGGATTATTCTCTGGTCTCTAATAGACGTCCCCTCACTTATTAATTGTTAAAAAATTTTCCACCCAGGACACTCCTATCACATCCCCCACTAATCAATTCTGGTAACAAGGTAAACAAAACAAGAGTCACACTACAAAAATCTACGAGATTGAGGATTTCGAGTGAAATCAGTGAAGTTTTGCCTTGTATTCTTAACGTCTCACTGTCACTACATCCTGTCTCTCACAGATGTCTCCCTTTTATCAAAATTTTCCACCAGGATATTCTTATTCCAGCCCCCTTGCATATTAATTTTTGAGTTTTTTCTCTGAACTCCCCTATCATTCCAACCACCGCGTCTATTAGAGACCAGAGAGAAGTCCCATTGTTAGTAGCAAATTTATCTTGGGATGGGTGGCCTAAAATGACATGGTAATGCACTAGAAGCATTTGTCTGTTTTCAGAATAGATTTTTTATTTAATCAGGGAAAAGAATTAGTAGGGACAATACCCAAAGGTACTGATACATCATGGTAGAGGTTCTTAAAAGAAGTGGCTTCGATATGCCAGTTTTTGCTGTTTTTCTAGGACTGATGATTTTAGTACCACTGATGAACAGTGGTATCCAGAAGCTTCTTTCATCGATGTGAAATTTAGGAAAACAAAAAAAGAATAAAAATTTCATGAACTAAATCTAAATAACTCATTTCTGCTTCTTATTTGATGTATTCTAATTAAATTCTTGGCAGTTTGCAGCTTGTACAGATTTGTGATTTGGTTAAGAATCCCTGATCCGGGTACAAAACAAATTCCTTACGCGTACCGAATAAGGCCAGTACCCCTTGATTTTGGTATGGAAGTAGCCCCCTCGGATGTAAAACTACAAGGGTCAACAAGCAGACAAGATTGGAAAGTTTCTGACCTCTTCCGTTGATTTATCTGACCAACCAAATGCTTTCAAGAAGGCTTTGACGGATGCTTGCTTTTTGCCTGTCAAAATGAACTTCAGTGGATTACAGTACACTGATCCATATGCATGCATCGTCTGGAAATTTGAAAAAGAATGCAACGAGATAAGATAAACAGCCTGTATTAAGTATGTACAGTGCAGTGGAGGGTGTGCTGTAAGGGGAGGGGGGATATGCAGTACAGCAGAAGTATATTCAGAATGATGGAGCATATTCAGTACGGTGGAGGGATACCATAAGTATAAGTACTGTGGGGGGATAAATACTATAGGAGCTCCAAGCATTTTAAGTTTGAAAAATACTCTGCAAAAGATTGCCCTTCTTGCTTCTTTTATAGTGGTAATATAGTCTCAAGCAGTAATATACATTTGGTAAGAGGCTATTTCTGAACAATTATTTTTGTTTGTCGAAATAACAAATAGTTAAGAAAAGAATTTTCAACACTTTTACTAGCGTATGATAAGACAATAGCACATGGAGCACACAAGGAAAGAAAGGGGAACAGAATTCTGTAACTTTTTGTACACACAGTGATTGAATTGCTTCTAACCAATGTCAACTCAAAATAGTTTGTTTTTCTTGGTAAGCCCTAACCAAGCAAAGAAGAATTGAGTATTGATTAAATACCTGTTTGACGTTTTCAGGATCAATCCAAGAGAAATACAGCTAAAACATAAAAAAAGACATTGGCAAACAAGTGTGTGTTTAAATGTGTTTAAATGTAGTTATAGAGATATAGTCAAAAATACATGAAAATTATTTTGCATTCTAAAATACTGCCTCTAGAGCAAAGTAAAAAGGACCTTGCATGCGATTAATGGTGCTTACATGAAAACGAAATACCTTAAATAGCCGCATTTAATAATCTGTGAATTAAGAACCAACAGGCTGAAATTATGAAATTAGACCCCAATTTACAAGAACCTATTGAGCTTGGAATCTAAAATTGGTTCTTATTTTTAGAGAAGAGCAAAGTGAGAAACATTCAACCTTTCTATAACAAACACTAACTGACTGATTATGCACTTTTACAACTGGTAAGCAGGCATTGCATAATAGGTTTCTAGGTTGGATGTGTACAATAAAACTGGTAAAGGCCCTGAATAGAATAAGAACCAATCTACGAACCTAGACAGCCTCATTTTCAAGTAAACCTCCAAATTTTTAAGAAACAATTCAGGCTGACTCTCAAAATGGTGGGTTCTTGTAAGCGGACGTTTACTGTATTCAAAAGCAAAATATTGAGTTTGATTTAAGTACCTCAGCTGGGACTAAAGATCGTTCGAAAAGAGCCATCATTGACTTGACTTGTAATTTCTGGTCGTTGGGTAGGTCTTTGATCAGAGAAAAACCCTAAAAGAAATAATTGTTCTGAAATAAGAAAAAACATGATAAGTAAGTTGGGAGTGGCCCTGCATAACTTTCTTCAATTCACGCATAAAAATTCTGAATTCAGGAATCACGAAGATAAAAAACCAATTCTTTGCTTTCAGTAAAAAGTATTTCTTGCAGGGTAGGGTCTACCAAGGTAAGGCAAGTCCCTAAGTGATTGATTTATATTGTATACAAGACGTGACTTCATTTAGTTGTATGAATTTAATTCATAGAAATATGGAACTACTTAACCACTGTAAGCTGACTTAGGAGTAAAAGAGGTTAATTTTTTTGTTATGCAAGAACACAAATTACCCAGCTTACCCCAGAGTTCCTATTTTACCCTAGTAAACGTTATGGGCTAATTGATTTTAATTTTTGAGTATGAATTAAGAAAATGGAAAAAAACTTAGGGAACACTAGCTTGAAAGCTTGAAATTGTTTAAAAGAACAGCAAAGGGCTTTAAAAACAGGGACCGAGCTTAATCAATCACAATGTTGACCAAGAAAACAGGAAAATCTGGTGTCACACACAAAATTCATTGTGCACTCTCACGCCATGATCTATGTAGATTCACAATGTTGCCCAAGAAAAAAGGCAAATAATAAATAGCATTAAAATCATGAAATTTAATGAAAACTATATTGCTTTGCCTACTTTGGTTTCCAGCCAGGAAAGAATAGACTGCTCACCGACAACATCATCGTCAATCCGAAGAAATGGCACGCTTCCTGTAGAATTAGAAATGACAAGAGATGACCCACTTATTTGAAACATAATCGGACAGATGAAGGAAAATTGTTTACCTCTTGTTGCTTTGGAATAATACAATGATAGGCATTACATACATTTCTGGCATACATTTCTAGAGTATCAATTTGTGGGGCACACGCTGAAAGTCCAGCTTTACACTGTCATACTCCCTGCATTATAGCCAGAAAAATCGGAACCATACTGAAACGAACACATAGATAACTACTTAAGCTTTTCGTCTGACGCTCAACAGAGTAATACGTCAGAAAGAGAACGAAACAGAAACCTAACTGATTTGGATTTTTGAGAATTGGGTATATAAATCAGTTAGGTTTCTGTTTCGTTCTCTTTCTGACGTATTACTCTGTTGAGTGTAAGACGAAAAGCTTAAGTAGTTATCTATGTGTTCGTTTCATTATGGTTCCGATTTTTCTGGCTATACTGAAGTTCTGTACCATCCAAAGACTGTCCCTGCATTATCAAATTTTATCACAACAAGCTTACCTGAGGGCGAAATAAACTCTGAGTTAGATTTCTCAACAACATCATACTTCAGGTTTTGCAATCTGAGTAGGGCCTAAAACAACAAGAGTTGATAATAGAAGATTGTGAAGCAAAGGGAAAAAAAATTGCAAAATCCTTGAACCAGTGTTCATAATAGAAGATCCTTGACTCAAATCTTAGAAATCAGCCAAAGTTTTTGGTGATGAGGGACCCTGTCTTCGCTGTCCTCCTTCTTTGATCATAGTTGCAAAGCAAAAAAGCAAAAATTAGAAGATTTATTTTAAAAAATTTATCCTAGTAGTTTTTTCAAAACAATACCCGCAATTCCAGTAAAACTGAAATTTTAAAAAACCTTTAGGACTTATTAACACTTCAAGTTTGGCAATTAGGATTTTACTGTGATGTGAAAAACTAATTTTACCTCAATACCATAACACCTTGCTTGTTCAGGGAGTGTAATCTGACCTGTAAGAACAAAAGAACAGCCATTAGCAGAGAACGAACAAATTCCGAGGAAATTTTATTCAGCAATAGCGAATTCTGCATCAAGTGGTCCAAATACTGGTAGGGATGGCCATGTGGTTAGATCACTTAACCCTTGTTCGAAGGGTCCCGGGTTCCAAACCACCTTCAGACCTGTCATAAAGTGTGAGGAGAGAATTAGCCAGCTCTCTGTAATACCAGGCAAAAAGGCAAAAGGGAATCACAAGGTGTGGTCACATCGAGAGGAAGGACCAGGGTCGTACTGCTCGATTAGTTTACCTATTCGGTGGGCCCTTTGTGCTTAGCACATAAACCCATACCTTGCGAAGATAGTAAGCATATGTTCCTATCAACTATCAACTATCAACTATCAAACAACAGATACTTGAAAAGAAGGTAGGCTTAGAAAAAATTGATGAAATTATTAATAATAATAATAATGGTAGACATTTGAGCATATCCATTACTAGAGTTGCTCTTCAACCCTAAATAGGCAAGTTGATATTTATAGGTTAAAATGGAAAAAAATAAAATGAGCAATTAAGATGAAAAGAACATTAGTTCAGATGGTTTTTTGCTCTTTCTAACAAATGTATCTAAACAAGGCCACTGAAAGTTGATAAGTTATGCTGGGATTTTATGGTAAGTCATTAAAGCATTTTCAAAAACGTCAGGTATTAGCAATGTCCATGTATTTAATTTTCACTTCTTAACACTTTTGTGCATGTTTGGAGGCCAGTATTATTTATGACCGGCCAATTGGTGTTGTGAAAATTTATTTGCAAGAATGAGCATTGATTTGAGCAGGATTTGAATCCATTGGAATGGATTTTACTTGCACTTCATTGCTCTGCCAACTGAGCTGAGCATCAGGGATTCTGATTTGATCATCCTGCTCTTGTCATTTTCATTTTTACAAATTAGTTTGATTTGAAAAAGACAAATGTTATTATACTGTCTTTTATCAATTTTGCTTTGTTGTGGAAATAGTCAGAAGCCCAGAAAAGGTGCCAGCATCAATGGAGCGAATGAGGGTTTTCCACCCTAGTGTTGCATACCTGGCAAAGGTTGGTATATTTGGGCATCCTCAGGCCATTCTGTTGCTCCTGAAAGATTAAAAAGAAAAGAGTTAGAAACAGAAAATAAATTGAATGAATTCAGAAATATAGAGTTTTTGTCGAAACATAGAGAGAAAGGATTTTGTCTTTCTTTAAATTTGTAAGGGATGGATGGTTGGTGAGATGGTCAGATAGCTTCTAAGGCCTATGATGACTAAACACAACATGATGCATTATAGAAGGTGCATTAGACCTAAGCAGTCTGTTTCTTGAGCAAAATGCTATGCGAGTTGTCAATCGCACGCATTATTTTTGTGATGCGTGCGTTTCACACTAGTTGGTAAATTGACAAAGATAACAAATTAAACCAAAACTCAAATAATCTTCAATATACCAAATATATTTAACAGTCTTTGGATGGTACAGGACTTCAGTATAGCCAGAAATATTGGAAACATAATGAAACGAACACATAGATTACTTAAGCTTTTCGTCTGACACTCAACAGAGTAATACATCAGAAAGAAACAGAAACCTAACTGATTTATACACCCCGATGTGGATCGAAATAGGCCAATCAGAAAAGAGGTGAATGATTGGTATGGTGTAGGAAAACCAATCAACACCCGAGATACAGTGAGCTGACCAATAAGATTACTTCAAGAGTCCTAAGGCAAAAACGAACTCCTTCTGTCTACACAATAGGGGATCCCTGGTTTTTATGTAGACTTATTCCAAAATACCTAAGTGAAATGTAGATCTTGCTCTGCCAATTATTCGAAAACAATTCTCGCTGTAGGCTTTAGCACACTCTGGGTTGTCGAGCGAATGTTGACCTATAGCAGAGTCATGTTTGAGTGATCTTTTTGGTTTTGAGGCGCGAGATGGTTGTTCTCGTTGCGGCACAGTTTTGTTTGTTAGGTATGCTAGACGGCACGTGTTGTTTAATCCAATCACATAACCGCTGAGATGTGCGACCTACGTACCTGGCATCACACCAGCACGAGTATTCATATACTTAAGGCTGTTTTGTGTGGTAGGCACACTATCTTTGCGGATAGATGGAATTATTTTTCTGGAGGAGAAGACGAGACGGGGGCTGACCGTGGCGTAGCACTTAGTTATGGCTTTCTTAATTTGTTTTTCAAATCGCAAGGAGACGTTGCCAATGTAAGGCAATTTTAGATAAACAAGGGCACTTTTGTAGACCAATGTTTTTGTCAGCCGAGAAGCCTGCGATCTTATTACGAAAGCAAGCTGAAATGAGATCTTCTGGATATCCATTGTTGATGAGGTTAGATTTTATTTTTGCCAATTCTAAATTGAGTTTTGGTTCCGAACAGATAATAATGCCCCGTTCACACTACTCCGTTTTTCTACAAAAACGAAAAGAAAAATCTCCGTTTTTGTAAAAGTGTTCACATTGACACGAACAAAAACGACACAAAAACGGAGGTTATCGAAAACGGTCTCCAGAGTCGATATCTACAAAAACGAAGCTTTTCAAAAACACTGAAAAACAATGTGAACGCACACAACCGAATTTTTTTGAAAACGATACAACAACAATGCACAAAAACGAGAGATGTGAACGGACAGAAACGAAAATTTATCAATGCGTTTTGTTCTAATGTGAACAGGCAAAAACGAAGGTATTTCTCTTCGTTTTTGTACAAAAACGGAATGGTGTGAACATATAGCGTCGACACCACAAAAACGAATAATAACAAACATGGAGTAGTGTGAACAGGGCCTAAGTGCTGTGAACCAAGGGGTTAAGTTGATTTTGATTTAAAAGCTGAAATTCTTTAACCACAGAGTAATTATGGGATTATCCCATTCAAAAGGATTGCCATCTGACAATTGGGGTCATGAACCTGCTAGAGACAGATTTATCGACATGATAAATATTTCAGAAAATCTACAAAAAGTACAATTTCGTGCGAGCGATTTTTCGCACTCATTATTCACCTCATGCGTGTGTGGATGCGTGTGCGTGCGCATGCGATCGCACGCATTAAAAGAAACAGACTGCCTAAGGGGATCTAGGTAAGTTAATAAAATTCATATACGGGACAAATAACTCAGTCTGTAAAACCTTGGTTCGTTATCTATACTATGCATTTATGCGCAGCCAACCTTGCTGTATTTTGAAATAAGCAGTCATGTCTAAACTTAGTATACTATGACATTGTAATATGATTACAGTATATTTTGATGACAGGATAATAATGTACGTACGCTTTTTATTCTATAAGGAACCTACCTCAAGCCTAGTGCTAAAACTTCCTTAAATTTTCTATTGTTCTCTATAGGTACAGGAAATAATAGAACAAGAGAAGAATCAATTGTATTTTACAAGAAATCCTGGTTCCAGGTTCCTTATAAAAAAAGCTTGTAGTATACAACTTTTGAACTCAACATGCACAAAGGCCAGGGGCCGTGCACAAAAGTTAACATAGTCATAAAATTATCTTTTACATTATCTTTCATCCTATATTTGGGGTAGATTGCAGTTGAGCCGGCACCATCCTATGCAATTATGCGGTCCATAGAAAACAGATCCACTTATTAAGGAGGTGATAGTGTATGTAGGCTCCTTAGGAATCGTATTTTATTATTCCACCTGCAATAAACTGCAATTGTCCCCTATCTTTTTAAAAATAAAATCTATCTTTGCTTCCTTTTTATCCAAATTAAAATTGAGGCATCATTCCGAATTCTCCGATGTTTGACCTAAAAATTGCAAGATCAAAATTTTCAAATTTTGTGAGTGTTCCCAATTTACTAACACACGAACTAACACATTTGAAATTATGAGAGATTTGCTCAATACTCTTGGTGGAGACACAAGCTCCTTTGCACTGATTAGGACTGTCCTTACAAATTATTGAATACAAAGTACTACGTTTTGTTTATCGTAGTATACTACGTTTGGACCTCAATTACTGTAAGGCCTTTATATTTCTTAGTTTCTCGTTTTCCTTATTCCACGGGCAAGGCCTTCAATCCCCGCAAAAAGGAGTTGGAACACAAATGTTTTCCTTACCGTATCAAATAAACAACTTTATTAGCTTTCATAGCATTTTTCTCCAATTCAAAAACCCCTTCCCCCTCAAAACAATCTCGTTTACAAAAGGAACTTTATGAGACCAAACCAAACAATAGCTGAATGCTATTGTGCTAGTTTTTGCTATCACAGAAACAACATAGTAAAGGGGGGAAGGGGACAAAATGTAGAAAACTGTAAACAAGCAAGTGTTCCAACTAACTTTTGGCGGAGATTGTAGATAATAGATGAAAATTTTAAAGTTCCTGACTAATATAGCTATCCTATTACCTGCAGATGCGGCCAACATTGCTTTATTCAGTAATCTTGATGACATGAAAGACAACAAATAGCATTATTATAAACTTGCATGAAGTCCAAAAAAATTATCACAGGATCATCCTTTTGAGAAAGCCTCCCTTTCGTTCCTTAAATCTCTAGCCTCTTTTAAGTTATACTTTTAGCCTCTCTTTGGTATTTCTCTCAGCCTCTCTTGCGAAATGCCTCGTTTTTGATTATGGTCATGGTTAACTTATTTCTTATTCTTTTTTGCATGGCGGAGAGAAAAGTGGTTGAAAATCATGGCCACTCATTATAATTTCAAGAAAATCCAGGTCATACCGACCTCAAAGGTAAGAGAAGTCATTGAATTAAAGAACTATGGAACGAAATACTATCTGGTGTCATTTTCTCTAGGTTTCCAACATCCTACAGCCTCTACGAAAAATAACAAATTATTTTTGTTTAGACCAAAATCCATAACTGAATTGAATCTAAAAATTAAGTATATACTCGGTCAGCAATTCAGAATGGTCCAGGATATTCAAGCTAAGGAATTCTGGCCATCATGATAGCTCTGAGTTGAGCTAATGAAGTTACTAATGATAAAAGATGGGCAGATTTCAAGAGTTCAGAGCGATATTGGTGTGATCTCAGGCCTAACAACATGATATCCATAACAAAACATCAAACCCTGTAACATCAACACACATGAATAATTTGTAATTGTGCGAGCCTATATGAATTCTTGAATTCCGCCAAACATGCATGTGTAAACCTTAACCCTCTCCTTTAACCTGATCCTAGACTGGTGGCCTAAGAACTGCAAGATGTCAGAACTCAGCTACTGTGCATACGTAGTGTAGGATGAAGCCAGTATATTGGTTCCCAGAAGATAGTGCTCAATTCATTGAAGTAGAGCATATATAAGCACTGGTTGGCAGAAAAAAGACAGGAATCTACACTTTCATCTCGACAAGCCTCGAGATGGAAGGCTTGGCTTGTCAAGGCCAAGGCTTGTCGAGATGAAAGTGTAGATTCCTGTCTTTTTTCTGCCAACCAGTGCTTAGTGTAGGATGAATTTATACAGTGATTTATGATAACTGAATAAATTTAGTGATTTGTTATTGGAATCAGGTGACTGTTAAGGAAGGAAGTGTGCCTTGGCAAGTTATGTTTGACATGCCACAAGGTGACACAGGGCAAGAAAATCCATGATAGCAAAATCCATGATAGCAAAATTCATGATTCCTACTTCATCTGGGAGCGTATGGGGGTGCACTTGTGCAATTGATTTTGTCAAAGAAAGAAGCCTGATTGACATTGATGATACCAAATGTCTATTGAATAGTGTGTCCCTGAGTCCCTTTGTGCTAATTTATTGGAAATTATAGTTCTAATTTTTGCTGTTCTTAACATTCTTTACTATTTTTTTAGGATTTCATTGACATTATCTTGTCAAAAACACAAAGGAAGACTCCAACTATAATTCACAAGTAAGTTTTCAAACTTATCAGCTGGACTGAGAGTAGACTTGACTTGTTTTCAGAGGTTGATTGCAATAATACATTATAACAACAGCGGACATTGAATATTTCAGCAATGCGGTATTAAAGATAAACAGGCTGTCCAATTATATATTTGGAGAAAAATCAAATTTGCTAGTTGTTTTCAATCAAAAACTTCTATGGCAGAAATGGGAGCCATTAACTTGAAACTTGTTTACTAGGAACTCTTACTACAAACTTACATGTAGTTATGTAGTGCTTGCTTCACGCCCTTGCTTGAAATAAGGCATCTTGTGGTCTTAAGCAGACTGGCAGGTTAAACATAAACACACTCAAACAAAGAATGAATTTATCTTCAACTCTTTTGATTTATTCGACCCTTTAGAGTCACTAGCACCCTTCTTATGAAAATTGAGATAGTCAAGCAGGATCTTGTGTTGCTAAGCGGTTGACTTTGATCTTCTGCATGAAATAATGGATTTCATTATAAATAGATGAACCGACACTCTTCCTATAATGGCCAAGGAAACTGCAACTTTAAGGTTTAGGACACTTATTCACAACAGCTTCAAGTTTGTCCAACTGTCTCCATAAGTCCTCATATGACCTAAACAAAACAAAGAAACGAGAAAAACCTTACCAACTATGATCCATCTAAAGTCAAATCAAATCTTGAGACAGATTTCTAATTGGTCCTCAGACTCTTCTCCAGGTCTCAATATATTGATTATCTAACATAATAATAATGATATTTTTCTTTGTTGTGCAGAAATTATAAAATCTCAAGAATTAGACAATTCTACTTGAAGAAAATCAAGTACACACAACAGAATTACCATGACAAGCTCTCTCAGATCATTGCTGATTTCCCAAGACTTGAGGTAAGGGGGAGATTTTAACAGTTGATGACAATGGAAAAACAAAGCTCCTCTCTGATTTCAATTAGGTGATTGGTGTTTGTTCTAGTAACTTGAATTGGTGAATCACAATACTTTCCTCTCGTTGATTTTCCAAATCCTGGGTTAGTTCTCATATTTACTTCTCAACAATAAATCTAGCGTTGGGACTACAAAGGTCTTCCTGCTGTAGGAAAGTTGTCAACCTTTGGCAGGCCAGTTGTAGATGTTCAAGATCCTAGATGCAACGGGTTTGTCTCTACATTTGGTTAGTGGCACTTAAGTTTGTGTGATTGATTTAGCCTGGGTCTCTCAAGGGCCTAGTTGTGTAGTGGTAGTGCTCAAGAGTTCTAGTCTAGCGGTCCTGTCGGGTCATTTTTATTCACCCAAGTCATCTCAATTTCCTTTGATTTTTGTTTTAAGAAATTATTTCTATAATTTCTTCCTTTTTCTAGTCTATGAACATTATAATTTTTTGCAGGATATTCATCCATTCTATGCAGATTTACTGAATATTCTTTATGACAAAGATCATTACAAACTTGCACTTGGGCAAATCAACACAGCCAGACACTTGATTGACAAGTACGTATTTGGAGGCTTTTGCCTACTTTAACTTTATTTTATTTAAAGTTCATGGTGATATTTTTTCAATGCTCATGAATATCAGTTAGGTGTTGTCCAGAAATAATTGTTGAGACTTTGTTTTGTAAATTCTTGAAATGAAACACAATTGTTTTTATTTTATCCAATTTGAGTGTGGTGATACACACATTTGAATTATTTTTTCTTGCAATCACACGGGTAAAGAGTTTGTGTTCGCAGCATTGGCAATTAACGAACTCCTAAACAAGAGGTCTAAGTCTAGTAACATAGACTGCCTCAAAGATTCAGATAATAAAACTCTTCATAAAAAAGACATTTCTAATGAAATGAACAGTTTCTTTTGTTCCATTGGAAAGGAACTAGCGGATAAAATTGACTTTGTCCCCAACCCTCTTCTTACAGGTGACTACAAAGTTAATAAACATAAGGCCATGTTTCACTTCAAAAGCATTAAAGTAGAGGAAATCAGGGCTGCATTTGCCAAGATCAAAACTGCAAAGAGCTTTGGGGTTGATAATATCTCTAGCTACTTCTTGAAGCTTGCCCTACCTCTCATTGAAAACTCTCTGGCTATGCTGTTTAACACTTCAATCGAAACTAGCCTGTTTCCAGATTCTTGGAAAGTAGCTAGAGTGACTCCAATTTTCAAAAGCGGAGAAAAGACTGATAAGTCAAATTACCGTCCAATATCAGTCTTACCTGTCATCTCAAGGCTCTTTGAAAAACTGGTTTTTGATCAGCTGTACCAGTATATGACCGACAATGATCTTTTTTCTCCTGAGCAGTCAGGCTTTCGAAAGCTTCATTCAACTCTAACCTGTTTGCTAAAAAATACAGATGATTGGTACAGTGGTCTGGACCTTGGTCGGCTTGTGGGACTAGTATTTGTTGATTTAAAAAAAGCTTTTGACACTGTTGATCACCATATCCTATGTGAAAAACTACAAGTTTATGGTGTCCAGCAGCGTGAGCTATCTTGGTTTAGGTCTTATCTGTATAACCGTAAACAATTTTGCAGGGTTAACGGTATTTCCTCAGACTTTGAAGATATTCAAGTCGGTGTTCCGCAAGGCTCCTGTCTTGGTACCCTTTTGTTTCTTCTTTACATCAATGATCTGCCACAAGCTGTCCCTGGTTCAAATGTGTCCATGTATGCTGACGATACCAGTTTGTGCCACCAGGCTTACGATATGACTCAGCTGATTGAGGCCATGAACAATAATCTAAAGCAATTGGACACCTGGCTTCAAGGAAATAAACTTTCCTTGAATGTTGCCAAAACTCATTCAATGCTTGTTACAACAAAGCAAAAACACAACAATCTGAAAAGTACAAACCAAAATTTGGAACTAAACGTTCGGGACAATGAGCTAGATGTTGCTCAAAAAACAAAATACCTTGGTGTGCAAATAGATTGTTCCCTAGACTGGAAAGAACAAATTAAGTCCATTTCTACCAAGGTCTCCAGGGCTGTTGGCTTTTTAAAACATGCCAAAAAGTACCTTCCAAGGGAAACTCTTGTGACTCTTTACAAAAGTTTAGTAGAGCCTCACTTTCGATACTGTTGCTCCGTCTGGGGCTGCTGTGGCAGTACTGGAATTAACCAGCTGCAGAAGCTTCAAAACAGAGCTGCTAGAATTGTAACAAATAGCAGCTTTGATGCCCCAAGTGGGCCACTTATCGAGAGACTTGGCTGGAAGACCATTGTAGAACTAATTCACATAGAGTCTAAAACAATGGTCTTCAAGTCCCTTAATGAGTTGGCTCCACAGTATATGGAAAGTCTTTTCGAAAGAAATTCGCAATTCTCCTCTCGTAGCCTCAGGAACACAGAGACTGACCTGAGGATACCGAAGAAAATATCGACAAATGGGCAAAGATGTTTTTCTTTTAGGGGTGCAAAATTGTGGAATGGCCTCTCAGCTGAGTTAAAAAAGTCACCCTCACTTAACATCTTCAAAAAAACTATCTAGTTAGGGGACAATTTTACAAATTGGACTTTACTTTATTTTAGTGTTTTAAATGTTTATAAATAGGTCTTTTTAACTAAGCTGTAAATAGATAGGTTGTTAACTTTATAATTAGGAATTAAGTTTTCATTGTTAGTATTTCTAGATTTTAAGATGGTACATTGTAATTAATATTTTAAGTGGAGGGCCTCTTGTAAATCAGCATTTGCTGTTATGTGCTACCCTCCTTAAGAAATTGAAAAAAAAAAGCATGTAATTGGTAAAAAAAGTTAAAAGTTTTCTTCTTGATTTCTGTCAAGAGAGATGAACAATTTCTTGTTCATATCTCTTTTTCTTAGCAACTGGTATTCATTCAAAATATAGTAATTAACCAAAATAAGAGTAAAATACAATCAAATTTAGAGGACTTCATGTGAATATAGATAGGTACTACAATATGTTTTGAAATGATTTTATGTTTTTGCTTACTTTCACAGTGTTTCAAAAGATTATGTTCGTTTGATGAAGTATGGAGATACGTTATACAGATGCAAGCTACTGAAAAAGGCCGCTCTCGGCAGGTGAGTCAACCATATTGGTGAACAACTACCATTATTTGTTTTTGGTCTGATGACTTTTTTGATGAAATTGTCAGATTTTCAAATCTGATCAAAAGTTTATGCAGTAAATTTTACTCTAAAATAAAATTCCCTATGTATTATCATTTTTCATAGACTTCATATTTTTTTCAATAATCCTCCATATCTTGCTTGATAAATTGATTATTTTTTTAATCAGGATGTGCACAATTATGAAAAGGCAGAACCAGAGCTTGCAATACTTGGAGCAAGGTTAGTTGCTGTTATCTGGGTGAACCCTTCACTATTGTTCTCAAACTCATGAGTTCCACCTTTGTACAATATTCCTTATTCGTTTTATTTACCATTTTTGACTCACAGCCTGTGTAAGTGAGTCCATGCTGAAGTGCAAGGAAGTGCTCAGATGAAGCCAAAACTGAAGTAAAATCTAGAAACCATTGGTATAGACTTCAAATTTAAATTAAAAAGGATTTTGATCACAGAATAATTGCTTGTGGGTGTTTTGTCAATAAGTATTACCATTCCTATTTTAGTAAGACAGCATTTGTCAAGACTGCCTTCAATTGATCCAAATACAAGAACCTTACTGTTATGCGGGTGAGTCAAACAGATTTAACACATTCAAATTGAATAATATGTCCTTGTGATTAATGATACTTTTAGTACTTTTCTCAAACCTCTCTCCCTTTTTTCTGTACAAAATCAGGTGCTCCTTTTTTGTCAAATTTATGTAGTGATGTAGTGTTAGTACTTTCTGAAGTCACTTTACATCCAATATGGACACAGTTATATTGTATCTAGTACTTTTAGAGATGCCCTTAACTGTGGCTAGCTTGGCCTGTCAGACCATTTCCGAAACAGCGATGCGACTCAGCTTAGCACACGAATTGCATCATGCAAATCTACAGGCAAAGCAAATATGGCACTCAAAACTAATGACGGGTACTTATTATGCCCCTAGCTGGGAGGCTACCTAATCTTGTCCAAGTATGCTATCCTCATTTAGTAAGGGCTTGGTATCAGCCCATGATTTGGATGGTTTGTGAGTGCAACACCTTACCACAGAATCAATGAGGCTATATAGTGTATTAGCCTTAAATCTACTTGAGGAAAATCAAGCTATAAGATAACTAAAGGGTGGTACAAATATTTTACATGGCCCTTCATTTCTAGTGCAAACAGTTGCTTTGCAGATTAATTGCTTCAGGATGTGTTGATTTGACCCTCATCTGTTTAAATGCTATTTCCTAACATTTTCACCGAATTTCAGATTTCCGAATGTTGGTAAATCGAGTTTCATGAACAAGGTCACTCGAGCAGATGTTGATGTTCAGCCATATGCCTTCACAACTAAATCACTTTATGTTGGACATATGGATTATAAATACCTCAGATGGCAGGTAATTCGCTATTTGGTTGTTTGTGGCGTAGAGGGTGGCCCAGAAAAAGAGACATCACTTTATCATTGATCTCAATGTGGCTGCATTGTGCCGAGTTCTTTTTTGGTTTTAGAGCCCCTTTAGATGAGAGTTTTTGTGCCCTTGTTGACCTCTTGTTGAAGACCTTTTGGTTTAGTCAACTGTTCACATGAGTGAGGCGAAATGAAACAACTCGTGCTGACACAAGTTAGATTTCAGTTTTTTGTGTCGGCATGAAAAAGTGTGAATTTTAAAAAATTATCCATTGGAACAGAAGTTTTTCATTTTTGTGAAACAAATTTGCAACACATGCGCAAACACAGCCACCTTGCGCCTTATCAACTTGTACTAGCCGGAAAATGTTCATGTGAACAGGAGGCAAATTAGCAGACCCAAGTTTCATGCTGGAAGAAAAACTCTAACGTGAATGGGCTCTTAGAGGTTAGCCAAAGCAAGCTTCTCTTTGGAATCATTTCTATAACCTAAGATGGCCTAACCAGAAAATTATATCTTGCAAATTTGAAGCTGGAAGAAATCCTACAATGCAGAATGAATTAACAACTAGTGTGGGTCAGTGGGCAACTTGCTTTTTAACATTAAGTTTTTAAACCCATGACTTCTAACAATAATGATTCCATCTTTTGTAGGTGATAGATACTCCCGGAATTCTTGACCATTCTCTTGAAGAAAGAAACACTATTGAAATGCAGGTAAAGCTTAGGCTTGATTGAGTGAGTTTTTGCTAGCTTTATGACCTACAGCTGGTCTGTTTTCAGGAGGGGTACCGTAGCATTTATTTACAACATCAAGTTGTAAAGTTGTTCCTTTATTACATTTACAACAACATCAATACGTATTGGGTCCTGGTATGTCTTATAACTCCCATACATGTTACTGAGTAATTGACAGGAAATCATGTAAGACGAACAATAAACTATTATTGAACTTCTTCTCTCTACATGATGTGGGATCCATGATTTTGATGTAGACAGACTCCAAAATTTGTGAGAGACTATAAGGATAATGTGAAAGTAAACTTCAAAAAGGGCAAAGCACTGTCGAGTACATCGATATTTTTTCTAGCTCTTGGAAAATCTTGCATAAATCCATAACAATGCCTGAAGCTTGTTTATCTAATTTTTGTTAAATTTGCTTTTAGGCCATCACAGCCTTGGCTCACATTCGAGCTGCCGTCTTATACGTCATGGATCTGTCTGAACAGTGTAACCACTCCATCGAGGAGCAGATAGAACTGTTCAATAACATTAGGCCACTCTTCAGCAATAAACCCATCTTAGTTTGCTTGAACAAGATCGACATCATGACTGTTGACGAATTGCCAGAAGAAAAGAAGAAATTACTGGATGTCTTCGATGATGATAGTAAGTAAATTGCTTAAAGATATCGACATTGTTTGGAGTGACAAGTTTGGTTTCCTGCTCCTCTGTCAGAATAGTGGTACAATATGCACACATTGGACAATATTAGAATCAGAATACCACAGTGAATCCAAAGATATCAGAATGATTGGTCAATTCCAAGAAATGAACTTTCATAGGACGATT
Source organism: Pelagia noctiluca (assembly GCA_963924455.1). NCBI lineage: Eukaryota > Metazoa > Cnidaria > Scyphozoa > Semaeostomeae > Pelagiidae > Pelagia > Pelagia noctiluca. The sequence continues at coordinate 3,075,813 of OZ004315.1, read as the reverse complement.
TGATTGGAGAATTGTTCACAGCCTCCAAACACTATTTTTTACCTAACAGACCGCTTGCAGCAACCTAAAATTTGGTGCAGTCCTATGGTAGCCTTACATAAAGCAAATTGTGTCTGAACTAAATGCAAAAAACAGAGTTGTCTGTCTTTTATACCCTTCTTATACTGTTTTGAGTGAAAAAATGAATTGCATATGTGCAGTATGGCTTGATTTTGCTGATTGCAAGGTTATAAAGTAGCTTTTGCAAGGTTGTATACCACTGTACCATTGTATCTGCCTAGAAAGTTTTTTTCTTGGAATTCACTAAAAATATTGTTATCGTTGGATTTTTCGTTGGAGTCTTCAGATTCTAATAATGTACAATTAGTTTATATTAGCTAATTTTGATACACCTCTTGGTACTATGATTATTTGTGAGGTTTCATTTTGTTCACTATCCCCCACATTAATCTGGTGAGTTTCAGATGCAAAGATTTTGTAGTTGTTATGTTTTGCTATATTTCTGACTTTGATCACCATCCTCAAATACGTTTTTTCTTAGACCTTACTGACACCTTAATTTCTCCCACAGGCATAACCGTCATTCCGATGAGCACCCTCACAGAAGAAGGTGTGACAGCCGTCAAGACAGATGCATGTGAGAGGCTTCTTGCCCATCGTGTTGATATCAAAATGAAGAGTAAGAAAATGGGAGAGATTATCAACAGGCTTCATGTCGCTATGCCAACAGCCAGAGATACGAAGGAGAGGCCGGCCTTCATACCAGAAGGAGCTATCAAGAAAGGTTAGTTTGAGAGGCATAGTTTTAGTTTCTAATGATAAGCTACCTAGTACAGTGTTAGACAGTAGAGCTAAAATAAACCGATAGATAGAAGGGTCAGTCCTAGCATGGTTATTAGAATCGAAAGGCTATGATTGGAGGGATACCATCAGTTGTGTGGGGAAATACCATTTGTACTGTGGAGGATATTCAGTACTGTGGAGTGATACCAAGAAGAGTGAGTTGGAGGGTGTTCAGTGGGGGGTGGGGGGATACAATTACAACGGTCGAGAGACACCATCAGTACTGTGGAGAAAAGCACTGTGGGGATTATCGTCAGTTCTTTTTTTATATCATTGAATCTAATCGTCAGTTCTGTGGGGTAATACACGCAGTGCTTATTTTATCCTTCCATACTACCGGACAGCCCCTAATGTACTAGTTATATCCCCAAATGACACTGATGGTATCCCCAACAGCACTGAACAACATAAGCAGTACTAAGCACCCTCCAATGTATTATGTACTGCACAGACGTTCCCTAGGGTGAATATATGCACCGTTCTGATGAAAAATAAGTAATGTAACTATTGTATGAAACTTTAATTCCAGGCAAAAGTATGGATGTCGACAGACCTCATAAGAAGCTGCAGAAAGAAATCCAAAGGGAGATGGGAGAAGATTACAACTTTGATCATCAGAAATTATACGTCTTATCTGACGAAGAGAAATACGACACCATCCCTGAGTTGTTTAATGGGAAGAATATTGCTGATTTTGTCGACGCAGACATTTTGGAGAAGCTGGATGCTTTGGAGCGGGAAGAGGAGTTGAGAGAGGCAGGTGGGGTTTATGATGAAGACATTGATGATATGGACTCAGAGGAGGAGAGGACACAGCAGCTGGCTGAAGAGTGAGTGGTTTGGTTTACTATATTGAAATTGTTTACAACATTTTAAATACAAATTAATAGTGATGGGGAAAGTACACGATTGAGCTTCCACCATCAAAGGCACTTACAGTTCAAATTTAGAGCATTCTAATGAGCAAAAGATAGAAATTTCCGAAACTTCTGTCTCACAACTCATATCAGGACCAATTAAGGTATCATGGAGAGTACCAATACAGGATGAGGGTCAGCTAAACAATCGTTGATAGTTAAGAGTTGATAGGCACATACGTTTACTATCCTAGCAAGGTGCTAAGCACAAAGGTCCCACTATTCAGGTAAACTAATCTAGCAGTGCGACCCTGGTCCTGATCCATACTCTTTTGTGCTTAAAGTGAGGGGTTTGATAAGGAGAGGGAGGAATTGCTCGATTTCCATATTGGAGGGGAGGTATGATAAATTGAATCATATTATTGGGAAAAGCTCAAGCCTAAAGCAGCACTTCTCCTTTTCTATTTTAGAATTCGGAAAAAGAAGAAAATTCGTGTCCAGGAGCATCGTGCAAAGAAAGGGTCAAATTATCCAACTTTACCCAGAAAAGCCTCACTCAAGGTAAAGACGTTGTAATTGAATTTCGCACACTAATGCTAGGAAAAGCTTGCTGCATCGATACATTCATAGTGTCTTGTGTGAAACGGCAACAATAACTCGCAAAATGCTTAATAGTGTTGTACCTGAATACCTATCCAAGTTGTTTGTCGAAAATTCAACATGAGATAGGGGAAAATTTAAAAAAACAATAACAGATATATCATTTTCCTTATACATAAAACCCTTTATGGTCAAAAAGCTGTACCTTTTAAAGGATCAAAGTTAGGAAAATTCATTTTATCCTTTCGAATAACTTGCGACAAACATATGTCTCACATGTCTCTTTATAGGTTCACCATTACTAAATGTTTTGTTTAGAGCCTAATTAAACCGATTTGTGTACTTTAATTACAGCTTGATAAGTTTGGAAAGCCTCAGAAAAAAGACTCTGATGAAATGGAGTATAACATTGATGGTGATTTAGATATGATGGTAAGATAAAGCGAATTGGAATTGTTGTTCATACCCTTTGCTCTTTTTGTATCGTCTGAAGATGGTTCAACTGCATTAGTCTACTTCTTTGATAATCCAGTAAATCTAAACCTCAAAATAATTTACTGTTAGAAGGACAACATTGATCTTCAAAATAAAATGACAAAGGCTTTATGTTCACATTAGAATTCAGATTTGAGAGTTACAACTTTAGCTTCTGTTTACAGCATTATCACCATACCAACCATTTTGGCTTTTCTTTGGTGATGTAAATGGTAGGAATCAAACTCAGAACCTCTCGGTTAGAAACCCAGTGGCTTAGCGATAGTGTTATACATGAGGATGGGAGTTAGTCGGGTTTTCTGTGATGAATTATTTTTCAACTATGAGTGTTTGCCTTGTACAACGGATAAGTGTTGTTCTGTTGAACACGGATACGCCTGGTTCCAGCAGAGGACGAGCATTGAGATGATACACTCGAAACCCATTGGTTATGAAACAAGTACCTTGATTGTGCTATACAATATAAAATCTAAGGCTGAGAGTTTATCTTGTTGGTGAGATAAATTAATTGAATGATCAAACTGTTTCGTTTCTCAGGACACCGATGCAAGGCGTGCCAGATCTGTCAGTCGCAAGAACAGAAAGAGAAAACATGATGCCAGCGTTGCAGCCAGTACTTCACGTGCCCGAAGCTCTTCGAAGAAAACTCCACGTGACCAGTCTGGAATTCCTGATCCACAGGTATGATTTTAGTTTACATTTCTATCAGCCATTTTTGTGATGAAATGTTTGTTGCAGAGAGTAGAGCAAAGGCTCCTCTCATGTTTGCCTTTTTGTAGAAAAGTCCAAATGCTATACAATACTTAAATATTTTCAATTACGGTAGCTGTTCTTCCAGGGAGTCGTGTTTTTAGCTTCGATGTTTTTTATGTTCAGTTGTTATGATATTTTGTTAGTCGTTTCTTTAATCTGTAAAGCGTTAAGTCTTTGGTAGTACTCAGCCCGGGTTTTAACACAACCATTTTCTCACCACAGTAGTAATTACAGAATCTCATGCGTGATAATGGGCTTAGTTGGTCCAGAGAAACTGAGACTGGGTTGAGCTCTCCTGGTTCTCCAATTTTATCGAGCAATTCTAATATTTATTTTCACCCTCATTCGTATTTACTTTTTAGAAACGTGCCAAAGTTCGGAAGTTGGCTAAAGTCTCCCAAAGAAAGATTAACCAGTTTGGAAGAGCAGGTAAAATTCATTACTTAATTTCAAATGTTTTCATATTTTCATCTTATGTTTTTTGATTATATCCATACAAGAACTAATGTTATAGAACTGAATCAAGGAAAAGGTTTAAGCATCCAAACCATCAAAATAAGGAAGATGATATCTATCTGTTCTTATTTTAAGACGTCGAAGATGCCATCAATTTTCCTGTTCAATTCTGTAATTTTTTCAATAATCCAGTTTTCCTTTGATAATTTGTTTAACGCACCTCTGAGGGGACCATTATGGAAATAAGGTCCTTTGGAACTTTTTAATGCTATCCCTGTCACTGTAGTTAGGGGTGTTGTTTTTATTCTATATTTTGATTTTAAAATGTGTAAAATTGTAAATAGTTCTTAGTAGCCAATATAAACATACATGCATACATAATCATAGAGAGTTTCAAAACTAAAAACAGTTTTTAAAGAAACTTAAACCCTGGGTTGGCGAGGAAAATTGAAAACACTTCAAAACTTAAATGCTAACTTCTAAAGCTTTGCGTCTAGAACGCGTCTGAGCAGTCAGTCAGAAAGAGAACGAAAATGAAACCTAATGAATCATACCAAGATATTGACCAAATCGACCAATCAGAAAAGAGGTAACGATTGGTATAGTGAGAAACAACCAATCACAACAGGGAGTCGAGTGAGACGAACAATGAACTGTTAGAGGCGTACTGCTCTGACGAGTTTCAGACGAAAAGCTTTAATATTTATTATTACTCGCTTCTTATTGCATGTTTCCAAGTTTTCTTGTCATCCTCAAGGTCTTTACCGATCACCGCCTTTTAACCTCAGATGCTAGATTGAGAGTGATGAAGGAGTAAATAGGGAACTGGGGTTAACCCCTTTTTTAACTGGGAAAATGGGATTAAACTTCTTTGGATTGGGATTTGGGAGTGAAAAAGTGAATTGGCATTAGGTGTTTCGAACACGTCAATATCTGGAATTTCTTTTTTTATCTCATTGAGATCGGGAGTTTTGATTATTCCTGTGCTTGAAATTTGGATCAGTAAATTGTTTCAACACGTGCACCACGATTAAAAAAATTATTAATATCCGGCCGTCATGAATAGAGGGATGAAGTAGATCGGTATCTGAGTTTCTCAATGTAACGGTATTCCATAAAGAATACTTAGTATACAAAGGTCATGTCACACATCATGTATACTGCCTTATCTTATACTTATTATTATTATTATTATTATTATTATTATTGTGGACTTTCTTCGTTTAAATTTATCTTATACTCTCAGTAAATTTCTGAATTATACATTTCACCGACTGCATCGTTCCATTTCTCTCAACAGGTGAAGCTGATCGTAAGATACAAACGAAGATGCCGAAACATCTTTTTGCTGGAAAGAGAAAACAAGGAAAGACACAAAGACGATAAAATTAGTTTTTATGAGTGTGAAATGCTTATAATGATTACAATTTATGAAACATGTTTTTGTTTATATCTTGCCTTCTAACTTTATCTTGTTTATTGGAGTAACATTTGAGGGCAGGTCATTATTTCTTGCTGGGACGAGGTAGAAGACACCCCATAAGAGTTAAAAAAGGGTTTATTGGAGTTCAAGTTGGGGCACAGGGGTAGAAGGAGCAAGTACGTATCAGTAGAGAACGCAGGGAAACAAAGTGTAGAAAATTACAAGATGATTTCGAAACCGGCCTAAAATGCTTTTTGGCATGTTTCAAATTTTACACCATTCTGACTTTAGACTGCATTTGAAGTGCATACAAGCTGTTGATTACAAGAAGGAGAATTCAAGTAGCAGAATAATGTCTTCTATAGTTTGCTGTGGCTCAAGTTTCCAGTTGTAAAATAATCAAGCTACCCTACCACTTGGTTTGTCTTGGTTTGTCGAGAGTAGTATTGGTTCACGGGACTTACACACGTAGACGATAGGCCTAGGCCTGAAAAGAGATAAGAGTAGAAAGACATGTCAGCAAGAACATGGGAGGTTGCTTGGTCTCCTCACAACCCAGATGAATTTATCAGATATAATAATGAAATTTTCCTTTACCGTCTCACCAAAGAAGATGTAAGTTTAATTAGGTCTTGAAATTCATTATTTTCTATTTTGATTGCATACAAATGTAGAATGCTAAACCTGCACGAACATGGGAGTCTAAAAACACACCAGGTTGACAATACACTTCTACAGGATACAAATACTACTGGGTGGCAAATGATAGAAAAGAGATAATTGGTGGAGCCGGATGACATTTGGTTTCCTAGGTGTTAGAGAGTGACATGGCTGGAGGTTATTTCCTAAAAAGCTGATATTCTAAGTTGGTCTAGACAGCAGCAGATCCAGGGTAGCATACTTCTAAGGAAGGATCATTCCTTACAGGGGTCTATTATTGTGTATCCTAAGACCAATTATCCCTTTAAGGCCCTGGAACTCTGGGGAATGGGCTGTGGAGGAGCACCGGCCCTGAACTACCCAGACAATACCCACAATCTTTAACGCCTTTGGAACAGAAGGGCAGAAGGAAAAAGAGCTAAATGGCAGAAAAGAACAAGCCTTGAATTAACCACCTAGATAAAAACCTATTACAGTAGAGGGGAGGTGGGAGGGAAAAATTATAGAAATTTCTCCTCCGTGAGCAAGCGATCCAAGTAACAAAGAGAAATATTCGTAGCCCAACACGAGGGATAACCACGCTTGACTCCCTACTAAGCAATGCCTAGTGACAGAAAACAAAATGAGAACCCAGGCCCTTGTGATAACTCCAATTATAGTCATCTATAATTGACATTAAACTGCAAAAAATTCCTTTTTTGAAAGGTTACCGCCAACCATGACTTTCCAAAAACCATATCTTGTGTCCAAAAATTGTTTCTAACATATACAGGAAGAGAAATTAAAGGATCCTAGAACATTTTGAGATCTGATAATGGTAAAATGATAAAATCTCAGGAGCTTTAAGGGGTTTTGCCCACGGACCCCTTCCAGGGTGTACAGCATAATTTGTGTGCTTCACTTGTATGTCATTAGCAGCCATCTCAATGACCTTTGACATAATAAGTAGTCTTGTACCATCACATATGCCATAGCCTTGTTTGAATGTAAGAGCACTTTTACTCCATCTTATGTTTATGATTGTGTTTAGCTTGCAGTAAAACAGTCTTTGGTTGGTACAAGAATGGAGTACGCAATCAGTACAAAGCTTCCAATATTCCTTGCCATCCTCCAGTTTGAGTTGCAGTATGTTCTGTACTTATCTTAACTAAAAGCAAGGAGAATCTTGTTGCTCCTATTGCTATATATGTAATATAGTCTTTGATTGGTACAGAACTAGAGTATGGCAATGTTTTGCCATGTTTCCTATTCATGAATTGTTTAAGAAACCGATTGCAAATACCTGACCATGACTTTTTTGATATTTTAGGATGCCCTCAAGACATCAGCTTCAAAAAATCAAAGTAAGTAATGAATATCACAGCCACAAGGAGGCCATGAGACTTATCATTGTCTTCCAAATATCATAACACAGACATAAAAATTCATTTCATTGGTTACATGTTTTTGTTTGCTGTGCCAGATGATTTTAAAATTCTGACTGATTGTTGAAGATTTATTGACTCATTCATTAATCATTCTTACTGTTTCAAAACTTGGTAGGCCAATTAAAAACTAGTGTTTTGTTTGGTTATCAAACTAACCAAGTTATTCCATTTGAATATGCAAAAAGCATTCTGAAATTTTATTACAAAAATTCCATGAGACTCAAGAATAGAATCTTTTAAACTTTCATTCTTTAAAGGTTTCATTGTTTTGGACTATTGGCTGGTCCATCTTTAGTCCCCCATTAAAGCCTGTTGGTAATCCATACATTCAATTTTCTTACAATGGCATTTTTGAATGCAGATACACCGATCAATCTCTATTTCTATTTCTACAGCCATGAGACTTTCGGATGACATATCAGCTACAGTTGTCGCGGTTAATTCAGAAGTACCATCTATCAAGGTATTACTTTGCACAGTACAAATCTTACAAGAGATCAGATACTTAGCAGGATAAGCTTTTAATCGTTTTTCTTTGATTCTGATATATTTCAGCAGGATAGATACATCAAGTTAGCGCTAGAATATTTTACAACATGCAAACTGAGAGTTGCAAGAATATCTTCATCTATATCCAAAGCTGAAGTTTTTATTTTCCTCCTCTCTAATATATAACTACCACAACCAAGCTTAATGGGCAAGTTTGTCTTTCTTTGTTTATTTTATTGAATTATTCTTGTTTTCTGTTGTTGGACTAGTTAATCAGATTTCTTACATAGTAAATACACATTTTTAGCTATATAATTATTTGATCAAGAGACCAGAAGGACCCTCTCAGTTATCAACTTACTTATTTTTATAACTCATCAATTATATTTTGCTTGTTGTTCTTGTAACGCCTTGAGCACTCTTTGTGTATTTTGAGCCACATTCTAGCATTTCATTTTTTTCTTTTTTAGCCTTATAAACCAAGTTTGTTTAGTTTGATATTATTTGTATATTACTATGATTAAGTTTATTGGGGGGCCCTTTTAGATAAGCCTCAGTTGAAGGGCTGCACTCCTTTAAATTTAGTTGATGACGATTATGTTCCGTTTCAGTTTAAGTTTATTATTATTCAAATTCACCACATACAATTTAAAGTTCCTAACAATATATTTATTATGCAACACTAGATATGACTCGAAATACAATGATATAGAAAAGGAATATATGATAAAAATACAAAACAGAACTAGATAAATTTTATGGAGGGAATAACTGAAAGGAGGACCTCATGATATAAAGTAATGATAATTTTCAGTTTTTCTGCTTTAGCTATGTGTCTGTGTTATTTTCTAGGAAATATCCTGGTGTAGAAGACCTGATACACCACACCTTCTTGCAGTTGCCCAGTCAAACGGGCATGTGATACTCACAAAGTAAGCATACCTCTGTGACTTAAACAACAATCTTTGTTATTCTTCATCTTTACTACCAACTTTGATAATTGTCATGGTGCTAAATTGCTGTTTTTTTATCATCAATTAAAACAAAAAGAAACATTTTCTGCTGGTATTGAGAAAAGACTTAACGTCATCTGGTCTCAATGCCAACAACGTTTACAATTTCAGCAGAACACATTTTAACAAAAAGATGGAAAAGATATAATTGATTGGTCATACTAAAAGTTATTGTGGTTGTGAGAAGGCATTTTGATGATGTCTATCTAGAATCGCATCAGAGGCTCCAAATCCAACAGCAGATAAGCCAAATATCCTGCAGCCAACCTGAACCCAGCAACCATGTAGTAGCCGGCCCGGGAGACGCCAACCCAGAATTAGTTAATGCCTAAGACAGCAACCACTAAGCGGACCCCTAGGTGGCTGCATAGGAACAGTCAATCACTTGAAGGATTAACGAGGCAGTTTGCAGCTCTGTATTTGTTCAAAATACCTTTACTGGGATAAGTTTAGGAAGGGGGGTATTCACCTCCAAGTGTAACTTTTAAGAAGGGTCTGCTGTGTACTGATCTTTATTAAAAACAATTGTTTTGTTCTTATTGCTCCATATGTAATACAGTCTTTGATCAGTACAGACGCCAACTCTGTATATATGTGTTTGTTATGCAATTTTTATATGGATGGTTTTTTATATGAGACATTCCAGTTGAGTTGCTGCTCTTCAATAAATTTTAGCAATGTTATCATTGTATTTTCAATATTCTAGTGTTGGCCATGATAATTCAAGTTCAAATAATTACCTTGCTGGTGTGGAACTGGGTATGTTTGTTCGGCATCTTTGTTCATTTTAGTATGATTTAGGATTTCGTTTTTGATATCTAATGGCAACTAGATCTTGACTTTTTGATAGCTTTGATTTGCAATAAAATATTCTTTGAGAGTAATATCAGCTTAAAATCATCTCAACAAATGTTTTTGTCACTTCAGATAAGCATATTGACCCGTACTGCGTGCAACAAAAGCACCTAATCTCTGATTGGGTATATTGAAATGAGAACCAAAACAGCCACAATCAGATACAAAGCTTCGTCAGGTCTTGCCCCTGGTTAGCATTCGAACACTTTTAGAACAGGTCTTTAGTGGTGTTAAAACTAATCTACGCAATGCACCCTTGTGATTGCAAATATGGTGGGTGGAGAGCAATATCGTTCCAGGGTGCAAAGACTTAGAAGAAAGTGTTAAAAGAACCCTTTCTTAGCAATCTCTTCATTCCAATCAGTTTATTCCTTGCAATTTCTTTCAAATTTTACACTGTCTCCTTTTTAACATATCACATGATCCAGATCTTTTTTTGTTTAGTTCCGAAATCTGATCGCACGTGTACCGACTTGGCCTGGAATCCGGTTGATCATAACATTGTAAGTGATATTTGACAGATTTTTAGAAATACATTTTTATTTGATTCTGCGAATTTCCATGCTTGCATATCGCTCGCTCATATCTATATTTGAATATTGCTTCATAACCAATGAACAATCACAAATTAGAGTGTGTTTCAAATTGAGTTATTTATTTTAAGATTTATAAACTAGGTGTCTCAGGAAAAAGAACTCTGCTGTTTTTTCGAGAACAACGAAAAAGATGGGTAGATTAGAATTTTCAAAGTAAGAAAGAATGCACTCATTTTATGTTCACTCAAATTATACTCGAGCAGGCTATTGCGATTGACCTATTCCACCAACCTGTATTGTTGTAACAGGTGAGCACACAAACCACTGTCCTAAACAAGGGTAATAAGTTGGCCAAGTGACTTTGAGGCGTTTACAACTGCAGGCTTGTCCACAGTGAGGCATTGATTTGTGTTTTGGATCAAATCCTTCTTCAGAACCATGTTATATGGTTATAAATTTAGAAGGCATGTCCTAACACGGGAAAATAAATTTTTCCAGAGCAAGCTTGCAATTGACATATGCCATCACCACGTCTCGAAACCAGATTGCTGTAACTAAAGGAGAGCGCGAACCACTGTCCAAAAAAAGTTCAATTAGTTAGCACAGTAACCTTTCGGTGGCATATTTCTATTGTAGCAGCCTGCTCTGGTAAAATCTATGTTAACTTAGAGTTAGATACCTTGGTCATAAACTTTGCTTAACAGAAACGAAAAGTAAGGACATTTAAAGTTGCATTGATTGGAAAAGCTAAAGACGGACGAATTGAGAAAACTGCGCCACAATACTGATAGAGATTCAAAGATACTTTGTAAGCTTGAGAAGAAGCAGGATTTGAAAATCAATCGAATTAATTTGTGAGATTGAAAAAGACCCGAGTAGGACCCAAACCCACAGCCACTGATTTGGTGCATCAGTGATCTACCAACTGAGCTATCGGTTGTAGTTGTCAAAGAGCCCAGAAAGGTAATCAAGGCTCTAATTATCGATACAAATTTTTTGATCATACTGTTTAAGGTTTTATTTCCGGTCCCCATTTATGAGATGTTTGAATTTCAACTAAACGATATTGATATAGTATTTTATTTTTTGCAGCTTGCAGTTGCTCTGGATAAAGTGAGAAACGACTACTCCCTCTTTGTTTGGGACGTAGAGTCTAAGGCTGGTAATATTTTTATTGCATGATCATAATCACTTTATTGGAAATGTTATGAGTTCGAAATTTATATCACGTTTACTCACAAATGATATAGTCTCTCTACAGACTATGATGTGTTTATATTTAACGATTTAGCCTAACTAAGACAGGGTCTTGTCTCCAGTAGGAGCACTTTAGAATACACTATTTCACTTCATCACTAACTATTTGATAAGAAACTGAAGAAGAAATCATCATCGAAACGTTTTATAATCATGGTTTATTTTTGTCTCATCTCTTGAACAATTTATAGACTTTGGTAAATAGGCTCTCGTATTAGTCTTCATATTTACACTTCATATACATCACTGCATATACACTTATCTTTTGAAAGAAACTTTTGAAGTTTGTTTTTCTGATCTAAAATAAAAAAATTGGAGTTACTCATGATTCTATTTTGTTACTTGTCAAGGATTATGTTTTCATAGTGGACTTGTGTCACAATAAAGCAGCAGAAATGTTCTTATGATCATCCACTCATATTGTTTTCTACGGTGTTTTCTTTTTTCAGCCTCTGCCATTTCGAAATCAAGCCACGGAAGGTAATATTGAAGGAGTTTTGATTTTTCTTGTTAATTTTCTCTGCTGCTGTTCCATGCTTCAAAAAACCACACAAGGAACCCATAAACCTTCTGCAGTGAATACGCTTACGAGGGGGCAGTATTTCTATCTCACGAGGGGCTGATACTCTTACAGGGATTAATTTAACTTAACTGCTCTGAAAAAGTTTTGTTGCATATTAACGGTATGTAATGAATTTTCTTGAGATCCTCTCGCTCCTCGTGCATACCCCATCCTTGGTCAACTTCCAAAAGAGTTCCAATCTTTCTGACTGGCTTTATGACATATGATGGGAATGCATCTCCATCAGTGTGATACATTAGTGGTTTTACTGATTAATATGTAGATGTAGATGTAACATTCAGTTTTAAACTTGTAACAACCACAAAGATAATTGTCAAAATTATTTTCAAGGCACCAAAGACTTGACGGTTCCTCTTTGGTTAGTCCTGCATTGAAGAATGGTATGGTTTTGGTTTTGGTTCTATAAACCTCTTTCGTAACATCCCAGCACATATTCATTTATTTCATGATTTGCAATTTGTTATTGTTTGATATCAAAATTAACTGTGCAGTGTGAATAAGTCATGCATAATTTTGTAAATCCATACTGCTTTCTGTGTAGATGTCTGTGATTTTCTATATATTTCACACATCTGGAAAGAAAAGAGTATATTTAGAGAAATTTTGAAGAATTTTTGAAATGTTCGGTTGCCACTGCGCTACGCTGCAGCACACATTCACTCCTGCACGGTTCCATAGATGATTGGTGGGCCTAAATAGAAAAAGTCTTAGGTTGACTAGGTTGTAACTGATATATGTCACAATATTTCACTCTCTGTACTGAATTAGTTTTTCTTTGTTAGGTCATTCTGAGTCGACTGTCTCACTCGCTTGGTTTCCTTCGCAACCCAAAACTCTTGTTGCCGGGCAGGGTCAGAAATTTCTTCGAATTTACGATCTAAGAGGTGAGTCGTGCAAAACAATTAGATGATCTAATTTTTTGAGAATTTCTAATTTTCATGAAAGATTTATTTTGAGGAAATATGATCTTAGAATTAACACTCGGTGTCCTGAATGGAAATTGCCAAATATGATATGAAAAATGGTTTCCCGTGTTAGGCCATGCCTCATGAATTTATGATACTATGAACATGGGTCTAAATTAACCCAAAACACGAATTAATGCTACACTGTGGATAAACATGGAGTTGGAAACAACTCGATGCTACTACGCTTGCTTATCGCTTAATTGTCCTGCTTTTATTGTAGGAGCCTGCAGTGGTAAAATACATATACATATATATATCATGGTCTATTTACCTTATTAATGTCCCTTATTCTTTCAGATACAAGTAAACTGATTAATTTTGGCGTAACGAATAGCAAAGCAATGAATGGCGTCTGTGTAGATCCATTCAACGAAAATCGATTCGCATCTTTTGCAGAGGTAAAAATCCAAATTGTAAATCTTTTATTTGTACAAGAAACTTGGTAACTTTTTCTGAGACACTTGGTATATAAAAAAATGTTTTAAAAAGTCGCACAGCCTCGTTTTGCGTTTTTGCTGTCGTTAGACAAGGCCCATTTTCATACTTTCATCGCCCTACAGTAGCTACTTCGGTAATGAGGTAGAATTGTAAACTCACAAGTCTTGAGTAATGTTATGGGGAGCTGATTTCTATATGCAACCCATTCTTTGATTTCTGATAAACATCTCAGACTTGAAACTCTAGTAAAGTCAGAATTAATGTGAATAGTGGATGGCTGAACTGCCCTACAGAGGAAAGAATTTTGTTCCAGAAAATTTTTTACTCTTGAATTTTTTTGGGAGTAGATTTTACTCTTACCAAAGCTGTCATTGCATGCGATAAAAAATACCTCAGCCAAACCATCAAAACAAGGAAGATGTCATCTTCATCTATCTATTCTATGAAGACGTCGAAGCTGCCATCACGTTTTTGCTCATTTCTGAAATCTTTTCAAAAAATCAATTTAGCTTCGATATTTGTTTAGCACACCTCTGAAGGGACCATTATGGAAATAAGGTCTTATGGAACTTTTTGATACTATACCTGCCACCGTAGTTAGGGGTATTTAATTTATTTGAGACTTTCGTTCAAATGTTTTTTTTGATATCAATTAATGTATATGTAAATTTTAAAACATTTTCATTCCATATTTTTATCAATGTTGATAGTTTTTAGTTGCAAATTTATGGGTACATTGATTTTGTTTTCCAGGCTACTCAAGGTCCAGTTTTAGTTTGGGACATGCGAAGTTTGAAAGAACCAATATCCTTTTTCTCAATATGCATATTTCAACTATTCGCTTCGATTTCAATGTTTTCTATTTAATCATGCTGATTAGCTAACCTGTCTCAGGCTAAAACAGGTTGCCAATTTATGTGTATTATAATTATCTTTTTTTTTAAATATTGTAAATACTGCTTTGTTATTGAGAGATAAATAAGCCATAGCTTTTTACATCAGCATAACAATGAGTTTACCAAAAAAGAATATATCGAAACTTTTAAAGCTTTGGTTGTGAATTGTCAATTTAAGATTTCTATAAACTTTGGAAAATCTGGCTATGGTATTATCGTAGATCCATAGTTGAAGATGACGATGAAAATCCTGAACATATCGAAACATAATAACTCAATAGCTTTGCGTCTGGCACTAATCAGACAGAGTAGTACGTCAGAAAAAAAAAGCCTAAAAAATAATTCTACCCTGAAACCCTGATGTGGATCAAGATTGGCTTATCACAAAAAGGCGGAGGATTGGTATTTGTTTACGACTTCACATAAATTTTCTCTATGGCTCCGTTATTCCTTGCCATCCTCAAGTTCTGTACCGATCAAAGGCTGTTTTGAAGTACTACTCTGACGAGTTTCAGAGACAAAGCTTTATTTAGTAGTCATTATATTTCACTATGTTTCCAATATTCCTCGCCATCCTCAAGTCCTGTACCGATCAAAAACTGTTTTGTAATTCTTAACTTGTCGAAAGTCATCACAATCAAGCAGGCGAGTCATACGAAACCCATCACAAGCATAGCATGGTGTCCAACTAGGTGAGTCGGACTTGAAATTCTAACAAAGTAGGCTACCACACTCGTATGCCTCAAAAGGTATCGAACCTAGGACAATACCCACCAAATTGTGAGCGTGCTAGCCACTGTCCTAAATCAGGATATTAAGTTAGAGCAGTAGCCTCTAGATGCATTTGACTACAGGCCCATCCAAATTGAGGCATTAATTCCTGCTTTGGTAGAATTCATTTCAACGTGTCTGACCATGCACTATGAATGTATTAAATAATATATGGGCTCGTGGCTAATCATTGTTGTCGACGATATCCGTTGGGGAAAAGAGATTAATACTTTGAACGCTGATGAGAATTATATATATGGCTCTCAAGAAGGATCTATTCAGAAACATGAATTAATACCTGTACAGCACTACAACCAAAGCACTTGGTTTCTAAAGAAGAGGTCTTAACTTCGATTCCTCCCACCTGAATGAATTCTTCCGTATATGATATAATGATACCAATTTATTCATTGCACAGAAACCGTTCGATTGGTGTCCTTCTCAAGAACAGTCCTGTCATAAAGCTGTTCGACCTTCAACACCTGTCAATGGGTATGTTCTGCATTGATTGTTTTTTGTAATTCGGGAATGGCAAACTGACGAGATCACTCTATCCTTGTTCCAGGATGTCAATTTCAGTGTGAGAAGGGATTACAGGACCACATGATGCCTTGATAATTCGTGGTTTAGATGCAAGTCACAATAAAACCCCGCTTATAATAATCAAGATTTTCTTACTTTGTCTAAACAGAAACTTATTGAAATGGAATTTGCTCCTTGTGTTTTTATTTGGAAACATCATTTTAAAAGCTCTGTAATAACCAAAACACATCTTTATCAGCGATGGAATCCTAGCCTAGATGGTTCTTAAAATCCATGTTCTTATACGCAACGCAAGTTTTATTGTTAGTTGATTGAAGGAATTGAGTCATGCCATAAGATTAGAGAAGCCATCGCATTCCAGCTTTCACTTTTAATTCTTTCAACAATTATTTTAAAATGAAACTTTAAAACCACTCTACTCTGCTAGACTGCATAGGATATGACAAGCAAACAGCTGATGATAAAAACCGAACATGCATTTTTTGTTAAAAGAACGACTTTTATAGAAAGAAAGAAAAGGATCAGATTTAGACCAATTCACTATCTCCAAAACTATTCAAGATGAAATACAAGAAAGTTGATATTCTTGTATTAACTTCAATAGCTTATTATCTTATATAAAAGACTGTGAGTTGAATACTAAATCATAATGAGGTATGAATTCACAGCTCTATTTGTGCATGTTAATTTTGTTTCAATAATTGTGTAAGACATGAAGTTACCAAATTATAACGAGATAGGTTCCCCCACGTAAACTCATTGGTCTTATGAGACAACTTCAAGGCTCTTTATGACATGATATTTCACATGATAATGATATTCACTGCTCATCATGACAAGGCTTTGCTATTAAATAGGGGATTCTCAATCGAATAAATAGCGTATTATCTATAGTCCGTCAAAGTGTGTACGTCTTTTCGTGACACACAGTATTTTGTTTTATGTTTTATTTTCAGAGCAATCTGCATCATTTTCTGCTGGAATGGATGACGAATCCGAAGCGATTATCATGGAGAGGAACGTCCAACGTGAGTTACAGCCTCTTGTGTATGATATTCCATTTAAAGTAGATATCAACGAAAAATTATTATTATTATTGTTATGACGAAAAGTAAAAAATTGAAATAGCAAAATATACAAAAATATTAGCAAAATTTTTTCGGTAAAAACGCCATTCATGATTTTACACACACTGAAGGTGGCGTTTCTGCCTAGAGGCTTTTGCTAATTCTTTCGTATGTATTGTTGTCTGAATCTTTCTACTATCTATTACGGCATATAATCTTTCTGGTGTTATTACGAAACATAGGCGTTTTCTTGATCCATTTGGTATTCCAATTTGCTGAATTAGGCCCGGAAACTTTGGTTACATTTTCAAGTCTGATGCCAAGTCACTTTTGCTCTTCAGGGGGTCATACTGCCAAAACACTTGTATATCTTATTCGTTCTTTATCTTAGATTTACTAACATAGCTACTAACCATTGTACGTAGAGTAATTCGGGGCAAAATGGGTCAGAGGATAGAATGGGTCGTTCTGTATGAAATGCTTCAGAACTACCGCAGGCTATGCTAGGGAAACAAAATAAAGTTACCCACGTTGTTTGTTATTCAGCAGTCTAATTGAGGCATGATAGTCTTTCTTCGTGGAGCTGTCTTCTGCAAAATTTTATATAGAATGACCCATTTTACCCCCTGACCCGTTTTGCCCCGGATTACTCTAATACTTATATATAGTTTAATGTATGTACAGTAATTGTAGATGCATAGATAAAAGTGGTGCTGGGCCAAGCAAAACAGGGCGAGCACGAAGTCGAAATCCCACTGGTAAGGATCACACCACGGCGAGACCCACTCTCCATATTTGAATTTTAAGAAATATTACTGACTTTCCGTCTGAATAAACATAACATAGACAGTTTTGCAGGTTGAAAAAATCAAAATTTCATAAACTTCAATACCTGTTACTAAAACTATCACACGGCCTCTGCTTTCCCGCAAGGTTTTCATAGTGGTCTATTTTAATAATACCTTATTTCTTGTAGCATCAAAAGCGACTCTTTCATCATTTTGTTGGCATCCCAACCACGAGAATGTCATTCTTACAACTAGCGCAACTGGTGAGTTTTTATTTCAAGAAAACATTTTGTTAGAAACTGAAAATGAAATCGAACATTTTTATTACTACTGTATTTCACATTTCCATTTCATAAACTTTTAGAATAAGACTTGAAAAATAAGATTATATTATTCCAAGGAAAGATTTTGCTGAAAAACCGGAAATGAAATCTAACTTTGGTACTATTTCACATATTCATTTCATAAATTTTTAGAATAAGACTTGAAATCGAGATAATTTCTTCAAAGATTATCTTCTATCGAGATAAATTAATTTCTTTAATTAGTTCAAGACTTGAAATATAAGATTATATGATTTCAAGGAAAGATTCTGCTGAAAATGTGAAAACTGAAAATGGAATTGCACTTTGGTACTATTTCACTTTTTCGTTTCATATGATCAATTCAAACTATTGAGATAAGAGCTAAAATATAAAACAAGATTAGGAAACATGAACGAAGTCAAAAATCTATCGAGCAAAGTGTCCTTTGAGATACAAAATGGTGGCAAGTTTCATCTAAAACTTGAAATATTTGTGACACGATTTCATCAAGGAGAAATGATGTTCTGAACTTTTTACTCTTTTATAGTATTCGAATCTGAAGGTTTTGATAGAAACAAAATTGGAATTTAGAGTTTAATCATTTTCATAGAATACCTGGCAATAGGTATGAAGTATACTTCCTGAAAATTTGACAGAAACTTCTGCTATGATTTTGAAATAACATGTTTTAATTTTACAGTACTAATTATACAAGTTTCCTAGTAGGATCCATCTGCCTTAGAGGGAAATAGCAGACTTCTATGAAATTTGAACAGTTTTTGATCGGTACAAAAAATACTGGGATTGTAAAAGAGATGGAAAACACAGCAAATCATTATAACTTCTAAAGCTTTTCTTTGGCTACTCGTCAGACTAGTTCGTGAGAAAATGAGACCTAACGAATTATTGCACCCTGAGGTTGATCAAATTTGCCTAATTAGAAAAGACGTGAATAATTTGTATGCTGTGTTGAGAAACAAACACTAACGGTGCAGTGAGACGAACAGTAAATTATCGAGAGAGCCCTAGTGGGAAAACAAACCCTTTCTGTATACACAATATGCGATCCATGGGATCCAACGTAAAAAATAAAGCAAGATTAATTCTGTCTCTCCTCATCTTTCCTTGAATGTCTTTAGTTCAAAACGTTTAGATTTGTTTTGAAGACATATTCTAATTTTGCCTGATTTTTACTCCATTTTTCTCGCCAGGAAACTTGAATTACTTGAAAGTATTTGAAAGAATATCTTTGGTGAGTTAGTAGTAGATAATTAATCTTCTGTATTTGTGACTGTCCCATACTACAAGTGCCCTCTTATAAGTGACCCTCTTAAAAGTCCTCCCCTACTGATTGAATTCAATTTGGTTGCTTAATTTAAGTGGAACTTGGGCATATTCCATATTGTTGGTTTATTTGCTTTATGACAAATTCGGTTTCTGTGGGTCCTTTTGGTGTATTCATTGCTGCAATATTTTTCTTGAAAGCTTTCAAAAAACCAGTTAGAAAGCGAGTACTACCCACGATTTTCGATTTGCGATATGACGTCACAAATTTGTTCAATTCGATATGCATTTAAAACTGTGATTGTGTAAACGTGGACTTTTGCATGATTTCTTTGATAACCCTACTTGGAAAATATGGAAATTTTTACAAAATATTTCCACCTCAATGACCACCCTAGACAAAATTTCAATGCAGATCATTTGAAAGGTACTGACTAGCGGGCCAATTGGTCCAGTAGGCCTCTTTGCTTGCCCCCAGCAATGAAAAAATGGCCTAGTCTCCTATGTCAAAATGGGGCCCCTTTTGAAAGGAAAAATAATTGGGAATAATTGTTTTTGGTGACAATAAGTTTTGCAAATATGTAATAATTTTTGGTGCCTGCGAATACTATATTTTATGGGTAGTAGTATGAACGTTAATCTTCCTTTAAAACTTGCACAAGTTTGGGGGCCTATTTCATCTTTTCCCACCAGTGAAAAAATGTTTAAACGGCTCTTTTTGTGATTACCTGGAAAAGCCATGTAGCGTTAAATTATTCAATGACTTATAATTATTTCTTTGACATTACAGAGCTGGTCATCAAGTAGTGGTGTTTTGTGGGGATGTGGAAGACACATGCTCTCTTGTGATGAAACGGTAAGCCTTCAGTTTGTCTATGCTCGATCGATACCTTGAATGGTCGTCGGAGCTTCTCCTATTGAGGAGTTACGGTTTAGAACCATCGAGGCCTTGAAAAAAACGCATTTATCGTTTGCTATTTTCAAAAATAGATTAAAAAGGTTGTCTGGTTCAATCTATACGGATGCATTAACTTTTTACTTCTACCCTTTGTTTTTTTCATACGCTGACACTTAATTGTTTTTGATTTGTTACTATTAGATATATAGGTTTTTAGCAGAGCATGTGTATAACAAGCCAAATAGCTTAACAAATTGTGTATTACTACCATGTAACTCATAAAATCTTTACACTGACATTTTAGGCGTTCGCCCGTTATCAAAGTGATGTAAAATTTGCCTTACTTATTAACACCACCACTCACATCAAATAATTGACAGCATATGTATAACAGTTTATCTTAAAACAGTTAAATATTATAGCAGTAAATAAAACATTGTATCAGTTTAACTAAATATTCCTACACTGTTTAAATGAATTGAAATGAAATGAATGAAAACTGCTGGTGCCCTAAATGAATTAAATAAGGTAAGTGTCAAACAATATAAAAAGTGGTTAATAATTTTCTCGATGCTAATGGTAGCTGAAGTTTCCTCATTTTTCCAACAAATTTCTCTTTAATTACATTCTTTTGAATTTTCCAGATAAACCAAGAAAGGAGCGATGTGCAAGACATCTCTACGATCATGAAAGAGAGGGCAACCCGTGGCTATGGAGAGAAATCTGTGGTAGGTGTCAGTTGAATAGATTATGTTTTATTATGGATAGCGATGGTGAAACATTTCAGTGACTGAAGCTTTGGGTCGACTCTCATTAGAGTAGTATGTCAGAAATAGAACAAAAATTAAACCTAACGAATTGATGTACCTAGAGGTGACAGAAAGATGGAGAAAACTGGTGAATGATTGATGCAGTGAGAAACAACCTTTATCACCAACATTTATCACCGAGAGTGGATTGAAACGAACGATAAACTCCTTTTTTCAAACAATGAAGTTATTTGTAGTCATATCGAATGGATGAATTCAAAGCATTTGAATCCACAGGATGAGCAACTAGGACATGCTGTTTCTTTGGTAATTTTTGGAATGTTGAAAAGCTTTCCCTTGATACTGAATGATCATGAAGCCATCATCAATAAACCGATAAAATCTCTTGGTGGCTCAATTAGAGGGATGAATACCAAGCTTGGCTTCAAATAATGATTTCGCAATCAACAATGGAATGATCCATCTAATCGTCATTTTGAGATGATTGATGATGAATTCGGTAGGTTTTTGCATGTAAGAAACCACTTTTTGAATTCAGGCTTGAATGTTTTTTATTACAAGGTTCCTATAGAAAATCTGGGTGAAATTTTACATATTATTTCAAGGAGCAACTATGTTTGAGTGTCTGTCTGTGCCCAAATATGTTATCAAGAAGCATGAAATAATTGATTTCATCTTGAAAAAGAGTTTTGAATTCCTCATAAATGCATTCCTTTTTCAGCATTCATTATCAGCCCTAAATTATTCCTTTTAAAAGAAGTCCTTTAAGAAGTACTTCGGGCAGGTTAGATTTTCTGTTTTAGTACCTAAATCAATGATTGTTTCTAAAGTTGAATTTGCATTTGTTTGATATTATTTTCTCGTCAGATGAAAGATCTCCAGAAACTCAAAGACATTCTTGATGATCCTGTTCTTCTGAAATTATGGACCTGGCTGAAACGTATCCATTTCTTATAATATTTGGATCTCAAGATTTCGCCTGAAAATGACAATAGGAAGGGTTAATGGCTGCAGGGGGCGAGGGGGTATTACCTCTCTCTGGCAATATTTCAGAAAGATGGCATTATCATGCTGTCGCTACTTTTGATTTTCCTAATGTTTTTTGAAAGCTATACCCTATTAAATCGTTCTCAAACAGACTGTTCAATGGGGAGGGGTTCTGAAGTTTTATGATTTTCTTGTTCGGCTATCTCTGTTAAAAAGAACGTCTTCCCGGGTTTTTTCATTGACTTTGTGAAACCTTAATCGAATTTTAGATGTGCGTAAACCCAAGGACCAAGGTAGCTATCATATAATTCTTATCAGTTAATTCACTTATCCATGTTTTCACCCTAGAGAACGTCTGTGCCGTGCAGTACTTTCGAGGATGCTCAGAAGGATACCATCAGTATTGGGGAGGGATACCATCAGTACTCTGGAGGATGTTCAGTACTGTGGGTGAGATACCAACAGTATTGTGTGGGTATACCATGAGTACTTTGTGGCGATACTATCAATACTGTTGAGAGATACCATCAGTACTGTGAGTGGATACCATCAGTATATTAAATGGTTTTTATTACTGCACAGGATACCATCAGTACCTTGGAGGGATACCATCATTACTATGGAGGGTGTTCGCAGTACTGGGTTGCAGTACTGTGGAGTGTATTCAGTACAGTGGAGTGTATTCAGTACTGTGGAGGATGTTCTGTTCTGTGGGGGATATCATCAGTACTGTAGAGGATACCATTAGTACTGTGGATATTACTCCCGCAGTACTGAGGATGGCCCCCATAGTACTGAATACCCTCCAAAGTTAATCGAATCAATTCACTATACAATATTTCCTCCCCATTGTTAAGTGTCATAACTTAGCTATATGATATTTCAAGAATATCAAATGTATTTACAGACACAAGGAAAGGCCGAAGATTTTATGGCGTGAAGTCAATTATAAAGGGAGAAATGAACATGACAGGTATGTCCCCACTTTTTGCCCTTTTTTACAATAATGTCATTTTTTCAATTATCTCATTTTTACATATTTGAAAACCGGCAATCTTAAATAAAGTAAAAAGAGAATAAAGCACAGCTGTTCATAAACCAAAGGTTATAAATGTAGAATATTTCCAATATAAACTTTCCCGACAGCTGAATAATTTATAAGACATTTTCACACATTTAAATGATAAAAGGATATAAAAATCGGTATAATTACAATAAAATTACCTAAAATCACAAGTCCATAAATCACAATAAATCATTAAACATAAAGAAATTAGAATGTTAAGTTTATGAACCGTACTTCTAATAACGTTTTTGTCA
This sequence comes from Pelagia noctiluca, assembly GCA_963924455.1. NCBI lineage: Eukaryota > Metazoa > Cnidaria > Scyphozoa > Semaeostomeae > Pelagiidae > Pelagia > Pelagia noctiluca. The sequence continues at coordinate 3,052,531 of OZ004315.1, read as the reverse complement.
TCAATTTTCCTTCTATCTTCCGACATTAAAATTCCACATCTTTATAAACATTTTGTATTCCATCAGCTGATAAATTGAGAATGAAGGCACGATGTATAACTAAAAATAAAGGTAATTAACTAGTATAAATGCACTAGTCTTCTTCAAAGTTATAATCCTAAAGCACAATGCACGCTATGCATGCGGTACAATGCGTTGACTCACAGTACAATATTCTATACCTGAAATCCGCTGTTTGCGCTGAATGCCTCAAAGTGTTTTGTTGAAATTTTCATCAGCCTTGGTTTTCCCTCTCTTGAAAAATTGCTTGATCTTTGAAACGCTCGCGCTTGAGAACAATAATTTCGAAGTTAACGAAGACAGTAAAGACAATAAATCTCGCTTTCGTAACCCTACACAATCCCTCACTAACGAGTGGATCTATGATTTCTATTGACAAATATTAAGGTGTTCAACCTGGATTTAAACACTAAGTTTGTAAGTCAGCCAGAATATGGGGCTAAGGTAGCTAATGCATGCGTAGAAGTATTACGGTTTTAAAGACTTAGCAATATCTCTCTTGGGATTCTTTTTAAATTGTTCTGATGCGCCACAATCTAACTTTGGATTTTTCAACTGCTACCTCGTATTAATCCACCAACTTAATCAACCAACTGAAAAACGTTGTGCTTGCATATTCTGTCAAATGACGCATTCCTGGTTTGGTCTGTGGTATGACGTGCCATATCCAATGAGGATTTAGCTTAGGGGAATATACCTTATTAGTGCTGCATCTTGGCACTGAAGAGAAATTGACTTGGTTATCTATTTTCTGGCTTATTCAAAGGTTGAATGAAATATTATCTAGTTCTATAGAAGGATTTGGGTGAAACATATTTTTCATTAGAAAATTGGATCAAAACTATGCCTAGGACACTAAAAATCTGAAAAACACATCTCATAGTTTCGTAAGAGTTGTTAACTTTTGTTTTGGTTTGGTAGTTAAATTTTTCATTCGGGTAAAAGTTGGGTGAATGCAAAAAGTCATTAGCGTTTTATTTCTCTTTAGTGCCAACCTGAAGCATAGATAATAAATGGTCTGATAATGCTAGATAATGAAAAACGCTAAAATGATTGGATTTGACGTAGTTTCATATGAATTCGACTTTTATAAAATGCATTAACTGCTCAACATATTTCTTTGCAAGAGAGCTCTTCTTATACAAGGCACAAATCGATGATCATCCTCTTGAAATTAAAGACCCATAAAAAGTCCTTCACTATGTCCTGATTTTTTATTAAACAACAAGATTAAAACAAGCTTTAAATCTCGGTAGAAGTAATGTTTTGTAAAATCTCGGCAAAAGTAAAGTAATGAAAATAAAAATTGAACATCACCTAAAAGCAAAACTCAAAGTAAATAAATCAAATTGATTTCAACACTCAATTTAACATTGAACATAATTGTTGCATATTTTTGAATGAAATTGAAAACGTAATTTGGTTTTAACGATGTTTGATTTACAGGAAAATGTGAAAGGGGACAAATGGATGACCCAAATAGAACAAGTGGTCCAACTGTGGCAAAGCCTCTGCTTAGTGAAGACAGGTAAAGATTCAATTTTATTCCAAAAAAACACCGATAAATATGCGATATACTCATCCAAGACTCTTAATTCAGTACCCAGAAGGCTTAGTTGCGTCTTTGATCATTATTGATTTACTTACAGTGGCGTTTAAAGATAGCAAATTCATAGCCAATTGGAGCTTTCTAAAAGTTTTTTCAACCAAATGCTGTTTTGTTATGATGAAACTTTTCTTCATCGTAGAAAATTGGCCCTGCAGCTTTGTCGATGGGATTTCGTAGGAAACTCACTCACTGAACACTTGTACAAGTTTGTATCCAGTTTTATGCGCTTTGTTGCACCAAATATAACCTGTTCCAGAAACCTCCTCTTATTCATTAAAGTTTTTGAAATTGTCCTTTTTATCATGGATCTCTGGAGCCCTTAAGGTAAATTAAAAGAACTGATAACATCAAGTTCCTTTTTAGTTCTTTGAAGTTCCTCCGATGATGTTTAAAGCGTTAATACGTATTAGTTCTCTTAATTGGTTAGGAAGGCTATTCCAAAGGAGTGTTCCTTGCATGCTTGACTGTTTCTCCCTATCTCTGATTTCTGTCTGTTGATTTCCAGTTTCTTGGTCGAATAGAGTAAATCGTAAATGGGCTTCCTGTATAAGACTGTAGAAAACACGGTGCTTTTGCCTTGCAAATAATTGTCAGTGGGTCCTAGGAAGAAAAATATTTTTGCAGCTCTGGTCTTGGTCATTTTACTTCCCTTTACTTATTTACACTCTTTTTTTCTATATAAGAACACTTTTATAAGAACACGTGCCTAAAAACTTAAGAATACAAACACAACTAAACAAAGTTAACACAACTGATATCCAAAAACAGGCTACTAAGTCATTGTAAAAGTAAGAGCAACTTAACAATATTTGAGGCTGAAAATAGAGGGATATTCAAGAACAGCCAGCTTCAAACCAATTTTACTGGTTCTTATATAAAAGGAGTGTTCTTCTGTTCATTTTCAGACTGGAGCAGAACGGTGAGTACGAACGCGCCGCCGCGACAGCTCTCTTCAACAACCAAATGCGACTAGCGATCAACATTCTGAGTGGTAGAAACTTGCGTGAAATCAAGTCCGATAATGGACCACGTGCAGACCGACCCTCTCCAGGTATGACCCAGATTTCTTTATTTGTCACAAACACACTTGACGCTAAAAGATCCATTTTTGATTCGTTTTGGAATCGACTGCATGGAATTTGAATTCTTTCTAATGGATGGCAGTGGGCCCGAAAGCATGAAACTAAGAGTCTGGTTGTTATTTCCTGCCGAGTAGGGGTTGAAATACATTTAGGAGGGGGACGAAAACCCAACTATTGAGAGGGTAGGGGCTCTTCCTGAATGCACAAAAATAGCACTTTGCAACAGATGGACAAAAGTGAGCCAAAATTTGCTATGAAAATTGACACGGTAACCACGATTACAAGTACATAAGCAGATAGTATTTGTCTAATGGGAGGGGGGCTGAAGATATTTCATAAAGTGTTTGAGTGGGACAAAATTTTCATGCAAATTGGAGAGGGACGAGAGGGACGGCGTAATTTTATTGAAGTATTTATGATGTCTTCGACCCCCTCCCCGGTAAGAAATATTGACCCGTCACTAAAGCTTGTGATATTAGTATCATTTGATTTTAATTTGAATTTGAAGGCTAAGTTTGCAAAATTTTTTGTTCTGTAATGGCTGTTGCGTGAAGTGGTGATTATGTACACGGTGCAATTTAATGGGGAGATTTTCCGATTCCGTAAAAATGTATAATCAAGAGTCTTCAAAAATTCATGTCAAATATTCGAATGAAGTTATCTTCATTCGCATTTTAATTCGGCGCAGAAAATTCATATTTAGGCTTTACTTGGAATCAATCTGCATGAAATATGCATTATCTTAATTTAAGATCCGTCGATGAACGTTGTTGCCATGGCGTTATCTGGATATTCAAGTGAGAAGAGATCTTTATGGCGAGAAATGTGCAGCTCTCTTAGCTCCCAGGTTCGCTTTAAACTTGACACTTTTTCTCTTTTCTCCCTCTATCAATCAAATCTTTACCCTAGTAATTTGCATCTGACATTAATCGGAGTAGTTAGTCAGAAAGAGAACAAAATTAAACCTAACCAATTATCACACCAGAAATAGGATATTTCGCTCTCTTTATGACCATGGAAGACGACCAACCTAGCCATAAAAATGGTTTCTAAACCCTGTTTTTTAGAGCACATTTTCCTAGATCGAAAGTATAATTTAGCCAAGAAGATCTGGTTGAAGGAATAGACTAAAATTCTTCCTTTGGTTTCTGTAACTTGTCAAATCGATTGTAATTTTAACCATCATTTTGATGCAACGATATGAACAGTTATGGAAAATGATAAGGCATTCCTTGTGCACTTTCTGCTACCTGTCGACATCTAATGGGAAAGGAAAACCACAGCAATAAATTTCCCAAAAATATCCTTCTGCTAACTATGATCAGGTTATAAACCTTTATCGTAAATATCTTTTACAATTCTCGAATCATTCAATTCCTTCTCGATGAATTTCTTTGATCTTATTTTTAGTTGAAAAATCCTTACCTTCGCGGAGCCTTTGCGTTTCTCACTCAAGAAGAAGAGACCTTTAATGCAGTAACGGTGGGTAGTTATATTTTATTGAACTATATTTAAATAGACACGTTTTTCAAGTCTGCGAATCTCCATAAAATGTTATCAGACTATGAAGCCGATGTCTGCAGTATTCCAAGAATGTTTTTACTATTTTTCCAAGATAAACAGAAGGGTTGGAAATATAGGAGACAAAACAAGAATTTATATGAAATTAAAAGATGTACGATCACCAAAATATTACTGGCTTCAAAGTGCTGCATGGTTATTCCAATCTACAGTAAATCAAGACGCAAAAGTTGATTTGTATTCTTGTTTTCTTTTCGCCTTTTGTTAGCCCAACACAATTTGATGAATAATTTTACGCCATCTTTCCTGCTGCTCTGAAATTATGTTATTATAATTATTCATTATCTATTATGATAATAATTATTATTATAATTATGTTATGAAATTATGTTATAATAATTGAAATGTACAATAAATAAGGAATTCGTCCTGGGAGGCTGCTTATTTATTTTGGAGGGTGTCGTGTACGTTGTAAATCAAGAAAAAAAGGGGTGCAGTACCAGCCCGTTACTTAGAAAATGACTTATAAGAAACTTCAGCCTGCAAGATAGTAGAGCCTCTATACTTAAAAATGAGATATTTCAGCCTGAAAATTCATATTGCTTCAGGAAATAATTTTTATTGAAAAGATTTGGTATTTCACGCATATTCAGTGGCTGTTCTGCTGAATACATGTTAAATTGTGCCCCTATTTCTTATCAACCTATAAGAAAATTAGCAGCCTTGTTTTGCAACATTCAGGTTCTTAGCGTGGGTTAGTAGTGTACGAGTGATTGGATGAATAAAAAACATGATATCAATAATTTCTTCGTCAGAAGATCAGATCACTCGATTTTCTTTATTTGACGTCTCACAAGATCAATTTTGAGGTACAAAAAATAACCAAATGTATTATAAGCAAATCACGATAACAAAAAAATATCAGTTTATATGCGTGTAGCTAACATTCAGTTGTTGAATTTTCAAAATTGAAAATTGGAGGCTTCAAAGTCAGTCACAACAGCATGAATTCTACACGACTTGAACTCATGGGAAAGGTACATTTCTTCTTTTCCCAAAAAAACACTGTGCTGGCACACTGTGCTGCAGTCATATTCTTTTCCATCTTCTGGATTTTTAACGGCACTAAATTTATGCGCTGCATTTGCTTTCTTTTTGTTTCCTCCAATGGAATGTTATTCACTAGTTATTTGCATTGACTTTTTGCGCCACTTTGAAAACATTTATGCGTCCTTTTGCTTTGCGTTCCTTTCCTCGTATATCGTATCATAAATCTTTTCAACGGTGTTCAATATGTCATTCGTTTTGACACTGAATTTTTGCACTGCATTCGTTCTCTTTCGGCACGCCTTGCAATGCAAGCAGAACTTCTTGCCAGTTCCGATGTACTCGCTCTTATGTCGCTCATAATTTTCACACTTACTCAAAGACGTCTCCTCCAGCCCATGTCCCCTCAAAAATCCAATATACTCTTCGTTGGCTTTTCCATATAGATAACTGACTAAATAATACCCATGGACCTCAAGCTTCTTGAGGGTGTCTTCGACTTTTGTCAGTCTAGCAGTCAGCACGGAGATCTTGCTCTCATTGTCGAGACTCTGGAATACTTCTGTGTTATTCAGGATTTCGGTAGGAAGCTCCTTGGCTGACTCTACGCAGGCCTTGTGTATTCCGCGTAGTTGGTATTGGCTTGCCATGTTCAGGTATTTCAACGCATTGATGCCAGATTTGTCCGATTTCTCGAGGTATTGGATTATTTCGTCTCGAAGTTGGTCCATTTGAAACTCATCTGCCAGATGGAGTAGATATGCACAGTTTTCATCTAGGGATAAGGCAGAATTTGGTTATTAGAATTATGATGGCAGGAACTAGAACGAATCTTATGTTATGCACCAAGCACTAAATAAAAGTAAGTTATGCTTAACGAGCTAGCTTGCGAAAGGCCAGATGTCTTATTTGCACGAACATTCGCTAAGATGTCATATTTCAAACATGACCCCGGTTTAACATAATCTTCCGAAGGATGGCTAATTGAGTTGTTTAGTTACTACCTAAGGTCACCCATCCAAATTTTGACCTAACACGACCAAGCTTTACCCCAGCTGCACATAGCTTTTAATACATATTCCCTTGAATACGATAAACATATTGTTTTAAGATAGACCAACTCATATATGGTTGATTTCATGAAATCTCTGCAACAAAAGTTTTAGAGCTAACAATTGAAGTAACTATATCTACTATCACCAGCAAAAGTAGTTGGGACACCTTTGTTTTCTCTTAACGAATTACTGTTTTTTAGCTTTCCTAGCATTTTATTATCAATCAATCCCCCTACTCCGCTTGAAAAAATGCTGTTTTCACAAGGAACTTTACCAGACTGTATACATTTCTTGAATGTCATTATTTTTTAAGGCAAAATCCAATTCATCGTAACTTGTCCAACGTGTTTCCCTTTTATGGCGCACACGGTATATGCCTATACACTTACCTGTTATTTGCTTGCGTCTGTCATACATCACTTCCAGCATTTCTCGAATCTCACCTGCGTTCTTACCAGGCAGCGGTATTACAGCTGCATCCTTCTCACGAAAATCTCCATTTAACATTCTGTTGAAAACCGGAGACCAAAGAGACAGTATACACCTGTGAACATGAAGTCGTTCATGCTGTACCTCCAAGATAAGGTCACTCATGTTCCATGGAATTGAGAAATCTGCGTGAGGATGGGATGATTTATCAGTGCTTGAAGTTGATTTTAGTCCGTTAGAATTGCTCGTAGAATTTGCCTCATCTGCTGCTGCCATTTTGTTTTTAGGAAATACTGGCTAGAAATGAATCTACCGTTGATTTTTAGAATGTTTATGATGAAGGCCTATCTATGTTAAGTGCTGTCTTGAAATACGCTGTGTTGAAACTAAAATCAAATCTGGTATCCACTCAGTTTATCGTCAAACATCAATTATAACTATCATTCAAAGTACAGCTATTCTTCAAATCAGTAATAAGCAGCATCAACTTCTTCAAAGATTATATTTTTACCCTCAAGGCTTGTCTATATGATAAGTGTTTCTTCGACTTGAAATATGTTGTTATAAACAAAAATCACATTTGGTATTAAGTCAATTGTATTATTGCATAATAATAGTTTTTCATTAAAAGTACTGCTATTCTTCTGAGTAGTATTATCCTCTTCCAATTTGAGAACTTTAATGAAAGAACTGGTGAATATACAATATAAGTACCTTAATATAAGCTCGACCTGCAATAGATCTTATTGCTTGTCGTTTTTTACTACGTTTACTCAAACGACCCCTTGATCGTACACTCTTGGTACCAGCTCTTACCAGTTCTTTAACGGAAGTTCTTCCTCTCACAAAGCTTGCCACAGTTTTATAAGGGTGCGTAACGACTTTCCTAGGGTGGGTGTTATTTTCCATGCACCAGAGTAACCTTTCCGATTCCAAGTTTTCCACCAATCATTTGACTGTGATACTAGGTAACAATGATTTAAGAAATAGGGAATGCAATTGATAAACCTACATTGCCAGGGGCGGATCTAGATGGTTGCGATGGTTGAGCTGCAACAGTCAGCTTTCTATATCAAACGGTTTTACATCTAACTAGAACTTATTCTTTAAAAAAGCAAGTGAAATTCTTTGCTTAGATCTAAAAGTCCATATTTTTTCATTCCGCAACAGTCAATAAAAAAACTGGATCTGCCGACGATTGATCCGTTCATGGATTAATTGGAGTAATTATTTTGAACGAGTATTTTGCGGAAAACCGGGAACTGGAAATATTGTTATTTTATGAATAACATTAAATTTTGTCAGTAGAGATACAAACTGGAATGATGGAAAGTTTGATTTAAAACTTGAAATATTAGTGACACGATTTCATGAAGCATGAAATAACATTTGTTCTCGAACGCTTTATCTTTGTAAGGTATTCAAATCTGAAGTCTTTGACACACACAAAATTTGAATTTAGGGAACTGATATTTAAGTGAAAATGTTTCGAAAGTAACAATATTACTGACCAAAGTATCATCTTTGGAGATATTTTCTGTGAGAGAGTAATATTTCTGTCAATACATGGCAATAGGTATGAAGCATCTTCCCTGAAAATGTGATATAACTATCTTTTATGATTTTGAAAATAACCCGTTTCAAGTTTGCAGTACTGACTCAACCATGGTTAAGAAATATATTAATATTTTGCAGCGTGAAACCGGTATAGAGCTAGAAGACCGTGTTGCCTTTGCATGCAAGTATCTGTCTGATGTCTCGGTAAGTAAACACATTCATTTACTTCTATACAGGGTCTATACGTCACCTGTCACAAAGTATAATTAGAGAATTTGCCAGCTCTCTATAATTCCAGGTAAAAAGGCAAAAGGAATCACGAGGTGTGGTCACATCGAGAGGAAGGTTCAGGGTCGCACTGCTCGACTAGTTTAACTATTCAGGTGTCTCTTTGTGCTTTATGCATATACCAATACCTTTCGAAGATAGTAAGTGTATTATTTGAATATTAGCAGCAACAACAATACTTTCTAAACATAACGAAAGAACAGTCTTTGGATGGTAAAAAACTTCAATATAGCCAGAAATATCGGAAACATAGTAAAACGAACATAGTGAAGCCAATCATTCACCTCTTTTCTGATTGGCCTATATTGATCCACATCTTGGTATATAAATCAGTTAGGTTTCTGTTTCGTTCTCTTTCGGACGTATTACTCTGTTGAGTGTCAGACGAAAAGCTTAAGTAATCCATATGTTCGATTCGCTATGCTTCCGATTTTTCTGGCTATAATAACGAAAGAACACAAAATCACTCTTACTTTTCAAGCAACTCAAAAACCACCAAAAATTCCAACTGGGGGTGTCGATTCTCTGCATTTGACTAGATGGACAGTCGGTAAAAATCAGACCCTAGGACCTATGGGCTTCACAATTAATGAAGATTTCCCGACATAATTGCAACAGCTGACTCCGTCAGAACTATACTCAATATCTTGTGCTTGGGCCATTAGTTTCGGTTGCCAATGAATTGACAAGGGGCATATTCTTATCGTGTATTGCTTGAAATCAGATGTATCTTCTGGCAACCAATCAGATGTGACATATTCTATTCATTTTTCATTCAGCTTGCTGGCTACATTGAAAACCTAACCTCTATGATGATTGAGGATGGCAACCTCGAAGGGCTCCTTCTGACAGGTAACATTGTTACTCTCCCCATTTCTTGAACTTTTCAATGAAAATGTGGTAATGGCACTCGACAGGAGCATCAGGATGGGGGTTAGGGGAGTAAAAGGTCCGGGGCCCGGGTACGAAAGGGGCCAGCAAAACTTTTTTGTATCAAATCACCTTTATAAAAGTGTATCTAATGATCTCTGTTCGTGGGGCCTGGCTCTATGAATAGTACGGGGCCCGAGCTGGCTCTCGACGGCCCTGGCAATCGAAAATATCCTCTGGCTACGCAACATGGGTTATCATTCATTCATTTATTGATCGTAATCATTCTATATAGGGAGCATTAGCCAAGAATAAGTTCAATAAACTGACAAATTACTAGCTAATTCTATATCAAATGCTCTAGTTAATTAGATGTGAAAATATTAATTTCGTTCCTACCACGAAGTAGTTAATTGAGAAATTATAAGCTATTAAAACTATTTCTCAGCGCTAAACTCGGTCGTTTCATTAGATAAGCTTGTGATCGTGTCTCTCTTTTTAGGACTGACTACCGATGGCTTAAATTTACTGGAAAGATACGTGACAAAGGTAATAATATGTTTATTGAATGATCGTAATTATACATATATTGATTAGCCGTTCTTTAAAGGTTTCGATGAAATCTTTGACAGTAAACTATTCTATCAACGATTGGGGGACTTGCTTATAAACTTAATTTTCAAAATACAGGGTTATAAGGAGATAAACATTAACAAGGACCTACTAGATATAATGACGGTTAGGCTAAGAAATGAAACGTAGATTGAGCCGAGAAACAAATAGAAGCTAACAGGTCTAGAAAAGAGATGAATTTGGAGATTTGATTCGGAAATGCCGCTGTAGCACCTTAGGTTTATCTCCTTGTAACCCTGTGTTTTTTAATTTGGTTTTTTCAATAAGTTCTCCGTCATTGCTAGGATAATTTACTGAAGAAGATTTCATCCAAATTTCTCAAAGGATGGTTAATTTTTGTATTGTTCTCTTGATAGTTGTTAACTAAGGAAGTTTGGCTCTCGCAGTATCATTATCTATATTAATTGACGATATGTTATATTATATATGATATGATTATGATGATCATGCATTTTTGAATGATGCTGTCTTTCTAGACAAGCGACGTCCAGACAGCATGTCTTATTATTGTCAACACAAATGTCTTGGAAACTCTACAAGATCAACGAGTTGTTTGCTGGCTGGATAGGTAGGCCTAGTTCTTCTGGATAAATTTCGTAATTTGTACCGATTTGCTCTAGCAAGGCTTGGTAGACTCATGTAGATATGTTTACTAACTCCGCTCCATCTTAACGTCGAAGTGACGTCAGCGTATAGGAGAACACAGGGAAACAAGGATTCGTCGAGAACGTCGTAATTGCAACTTCATGTTTTCAATGCAATTTAACGTTTTTTCAACGTTCGATTTTCTCATTTTCAGTTATCGTGGACTGCTCGATAATTGGCGCTTGTGGCATCAAAGGTATTGAAAATTGCTTCATATCTATTCTTCTGCTTGTTAAACGGGTAGCGGAACCCTGATGATTTAATGCTTTTTAAACCCTGTATTGCTGCAACAGTAAATGTTTGTAGCTTTGATTCTTATGTCCAAAACAGTTACAGGGTTCCAACACTTGACACTTAATATGTTCACAAAGCAAACACACGCCATTTTTTTCGCTATCAATATGCGTTAAGAAAGATATTAGTGAATTGCAATGTGTTTGATCTTTGAACACAGTAATTAGTGCGTTCCGTTACGGCATCAATCGTACACTTTGTCAAACATTTTTGAAACTTGAAATGGCAATAGATGGGTATCTTTGTAGTCGAAAATCGATGAGACCCAAATTCAGGGGGTGCGGTGAACCTGGTTGATAGTGCTTAATGTGACGAACCAATAGATAGAAAACTTCATTCGAAGCAACTTTTTCAAGTAAAGTGCTTGACTCGAGTTATATATGATAATCTGATTTTTTTCAGGGCAAAATTAGACGCATTCATTTACGGTGCTGATACCGGGCGGAAAGTGCCGCACCAAATCTGCATCAGCTGTAACTTCTGTGGCAAACCGGTGTCGTCAAATTTCTTCACATCTGGTCAGTGTTGTATCAAATTTCATCTAAAGGATTTCTTCTTTCTGTACTCATTTGTAATTTATGATGATTATGATAAGTTTCGGCGAGGTGTAGGGGATGGTTTGAAAACGATGGGTTAAGATCCTATTGTTTTCAATGTCTCAAAACTGCCAAAATCTCAGAAGCTTTTTAAATCTATAGGGTCTAGTATTCTAATGTCTAGTTTCACTTCTGTCAGTATGCGGAGCTCTAATGTTCCATGAAATTAGTATCGATTTTGACTCGTGACTAAATCTCTGTTGTTATTGTTAGCATTTCAGAACACCGGTTCTGCACGTTCTAAATAGATATACAAATCTATTCCAAATTCAGAACACTGTTTATATCTTAGTTAGATGGTTGGATATGTCATCTGTTGAATTAGAATATCGACAATCAACTGTAACATGAATAACTGCCAGAAGTACGTTCACAGATCCACTTGTTAGAGAGGGGATAGATAAGGCTCGTTTGAAGTACAGATCCACTCGTTAGTCAGAGATATTTCCGTTCTTGTATTTGATACTTCATATGTCTTCTATCGTTTTTCTAAAAGAACATAACGAAGTGGGAGTTATTTAGAATATTATGTATTGTCGATATTCTAATTCAACAGATGTTATCTTCTATTACTAGTAAGAACTTGCCGACCTACTGGTCAGAAGCAGTCTTGATCAGACCGAATATATTTACTCTAAAGCTCAATTGTTATTTTGGATCGATTTCAGGGATGTTGAGACCTTCCAGATATCCAGGAGTTCCTTCAAGTAAACCTAAGGTAACGCTTCAAATTCTTGTTGTATAGCATGAATAAAATCTAAAACTTCAATCGTGCACTATAAATCCAAGTCTACTAGTTGCTACGTCATAGCCATAAGAGAGCTAGTCTAGAAACTAAAGCAACAGGTATTGAGCAGAACGAGAGTGCACACTAACAAAAGGAAACGATTCGATATTACATCAAGTCCTGTGACTCCTTTGCTAGTAGAGCATGACGAGAGTGCAAAATAATAAAAAAAGACTATGAAAGTTCATACGATTTTTACCACAAAAAGATAAAAGAAAAGTCTCTCTAGTTTCTTAACTATACTCCCTCTGTCTTATGGCTATGGTTGAATACCCAATTCGGTGATAACTGGAGGAGCATATTCGGTCTCTGGATCACAAATGTTTTTTATGCTAACTTCTCTCCTACACTCTTGGACACTCTTTGTGTTTCTTGAGGCATATTTACCCATTTGAAATGTGGTAGTATGATATAAAAGTGAAAAATATAATGGACGGAAGTACAATCATTTCTTTTAAGAAAGCATTAATAAATAACCGTAGGACCAGAGTTTCTAACTAAAGAAACGTTGGTAGGAGACTTATGTATATTAAGTGAGTTAAGAAACTTTTCATGTTGCCTTTACTGCAAAAAAGGTGAAACAATCAAGAAGGCTCAGTGCACTTCATAGTACCTTACCTTATCCGGTGGTTTTCAATGGAACATTTTGCTGGGGGTGTGAATTTACAAGGCAAGACATCGATTTTTCTTATGAGCAAGAAGATGAGGCAAAACAGAGTTTTGGTTAAAGAAACTTGTTAAGGAAGTTTTCGTACCATAATTTGAGTTTTCATTTTTTTATATCATACAATATATCTCTAAATTATTAGAAGCCAAGGATATTTTGCATAGTTCCTTATGAAAAAGGATTGCAGACGTTGCAAAGACAATGCACGGGAAGCAATTACAAGAAATTTCTAATATTGAAATTGCACAAGGAGAAACTGAGTATAAAAAATATTATGTTTAGAATTTGATTTTCAAACGAATGAAAACAAAGCGTACGGTGAGCCCCACAAACAATAACTTAGAAATGCAAGAACCTGCATTCTGATAACGCATTAAAACATTTTGCTCTCTACACCCTGGTTTCAAGAGAATCTGCAAAGAGATCTCGCTACATCCTAGAAATGTCTACCATATACAAACATAATAATAACCACACATAAGAACCACATTGTTGAGGACCTAATCATCCTGATCTTGAAATAAGCTCTTATTTGTGGAGTTTTACTGAATATGTTTGATTTCTCTCACCAGGTTATGGCTTGCCCTAGCTGCAGACGACCGCTTCCTCGGTGTGCTGTTTGCCTCATCAACATGGGAACATCTTCAGCTCATATGCAAAGACAGGGTAATTTTGTCAATTCTTTCTTATTAGCCAGAAAAGTCTTCAACCTTTCTGCGGGTAAAATACCCGTAGCTAATGTTCTTCCTCACTAAGTTAGGTTATGTACAAGGAAGGTGTGAATTGTAATTTGCATGCTCTGACAAATAGACATTTCTTTAACCAAATAATCCTGAAAGAACCAAAAATAACACAGTGCAGCCAGAGTTTGCCACCTTACAATGCTGTTAAACAGCACTTTCATACCATCTAATGTGCTATGTATGTTGGATTCAATCCTAAATTTTCCAGTTATTATTTCTTAACTTTCTTCCTGTCAATGACTGAGGACCGTAATGTTCTCCTGAATGTGTTCTTAGCATTACTAAAACATTCCACGTTTCAGATGGATTTTGAATTTGAACTGCTCCCTTACAAAAGAATATTGCTCATGAGCTATCAAGAATAGCATTAGTATGTGTTGCTATTAATTAGTAAATTGTGCATGGCATTTGTTATTTTCGAGTTTATTGCATCTTAACGAGAAGAACTATTCTTATTTTTCCTTTACTCTTACAGTTTTGTCTTAGTAAGATAGACAAAGAGAAAGACGAACAGGTCGTGTAATAATAGTAATAGTCAGTTTTGATACATTGTTGTACAGACGCATACTACAAACTATCATATGGCTCATACTTAGAATAGATACAAAAACATCATTGTTATATAACATCAATATCAGCCATCTCCTACTTTGGGTGGGTTGGGGTAGGCTATCTGTCCAACGATAAAGCTATCCACTTGTGACCTTTGGTTCTGCTTCATAGCCTTTTATACATTGCTTAGCTATCACAATAGCACGCTTTCTTTTTATCCTTTTGTACTGAACAGCATACAATACCTTTGTTTGAACAAAGACTTTGACATTTACTTTGTCACATAAATTGAGTTATATTTTTGAAAATATTGAAAATTTGTCAGCTTTCGAAAATAAAAGATGAAAAAGCCTTGAAGACTAGAAGATAAAAACATTCTAGAACTTAAACTGAACTTAATTGTCAAAACAAGCTACTAATACTTAATGCTCTCTTTATTTTCAGTTGGGAAACCAAGGACCGATTTTCAACAGAACCCTTTCAATAATTGGTTCACGTGGTGTCAGAACTGCAAACACGGGGGTCACGCTGTGCATCTTGTTGAGTGGTTTAGGTAAGTCTTCTGAGACATTCAATTTCTGTCCATTGATTGTTAGACGTTGATTTATTGTTGATCATAAGCATTTGATTTTCTGTTTTGAAGGTTGGTGTAGGGTCTAATATATTCAGTGACTCAATGACGTAGTCCGGGTGCTGCCACTGTTAGAGTTTATTTTTCTATTGCAGAGAGTTGAATACCTTTGAGAATATCTGTATGATACCTTGGAGGATGTTAAGTGGATATCATCAAGCACTATAGGAGGGTGACAGTAGTACTTTGGAGGGATACCATTAGTACTGTGGAGGATATTTAGTACTGTGGGGGATACCATCTGTACTACGGAGAAATGCCATCAGTACTGTGGGGGTATCTTCATTACTGTTTAGGTAATTTCTATAGTGCTAATGATATCCGTCTACGGTACTTGTTATCCCTCCACCGTGCTGATGGCACCTCCAGAGCACTTATGCTATTCTTAAAAGTACTGATGACATCCTTCCGCAGTACTGAGCATCCTCCACTGTACTGATGGTATCCTTGCACAGTACTGAAAACCCTCCACAGTACTGAGCATCTTCCAAAGTACTGATGGTATCCTTCTACAGTGCTGAACACCCTCCACAGTACTGAGCATACTCCGAAGTACTGTTGGTATCCTTCAATAGTGTTAAACACCCTCCACAGTACTGAACACCCTCCACAGTGCTGAGCATCCTCCACAGTGCTGAGCATCCTCCACAGTACTGATGGCACCCCTCCACAGTACTGAACAATCTCCACAGTACTGAGCATCCTCCAAATTACTGATGGCACCCCTCTATATCACAGGTGTTCTGTATTTCTATTATTATTGCAGGAATGAATCCGAATGTCCAGTGACGGGATGTACGTGTCATTGCAATTCTCTCGATGGCGTCTCACAAATATCAAGTAAAAGCAGCACAAATGAATCTTAATGGATGAAGTCGCTAATGAAAAAGATGGGAGAATTTCGTGATCTTCACTCATTCCATCTATTACTGCTGATGAAGGTTGATGCGTTGATGTGGAAGAATCATTTTCAACGGATGACCCGTTATCCTTCAATCAGGATCTTCATCCCAGAGACTTTTCTAAGGAGAATTTACAACTGTACAAATAAAACTTTGAGATCTGCGTATAAAGAACATCTAGAGGGTGCTTAGCGCATCATTTTCTTTGAATGGTACAGAATTCAAAACTGTCAGAAATATCGGAAACTTAGCGAAACGAAAACATAGATTACTTAGGCTTTTCGTCTGACACTCAACAGAGTAATACGTTAGAAAGAGAACGAAACAGAAACCTAACTGATTTATATACCCAGATGTGGATCGAAATAGGCCAATCAGAAAAGAGGTGAATGATTGGTATAGTGTAGGAAAACCAATCAACACCCACGATACAGTGAGCTGACCAATAAGATTATTTCAAGAGTCCTAAGGCGAAAACGAACTCCTTCTATCTACGCAATAGGGGATCCCTGGTTTTTATGTAGACTGATTCCAAAATACCTAAGTGAAATGTATATCTAGCTCTGCCAATTATTCGAAAGCAATTCTCACTGTAAGCTCTAGCATATTCTTAGTTATCGAGCAAATATTGACCCATAGCAGAGTCATATTTATGTCAGAGTCAGACGAAAAGCTTAAGTAATCCATGTTTTCGTGTCGCTGTGTTTCCAATATTTCTGGCTAATTTGCATCATTTTCTCCGAGAAAGTTTGAGGTGTGAGGCTCCTAGATTGGCTTAGAGTGAAACTCGTGTTTATTTAAGATTTCATTAGCTTTCTTTTCCATTCAAGAAAAAATCCAGTTAGAGGTCTTTCATAACGAAACAATTTAATTAATTATCAAGTAGAGCAATATCATCAATGAAACGGACACATGCCTAAGCTTTGCCCATTTCAAATATGTTTTATCATCTGGAAATTGCCAATCTAAGAATGCAGAAATCTGTTCTAATCCACGAATGTCAATACGCAGATCTACAATACATTTTACAACTAAAAAAAAATCATCAAATCCTCCTTCAAAAATCACTGCCATTTCCTGCCTCTCTTTATAACTTGGTCTCGTTTCAATAACAGTATTTTGAATCTCCCATACTTCCAAAATAGTTATACCAATAAGCACACATTTCGGTACCTATAGCTTCAGCAGTTATATATCACTTTATTTCCGATTTCCTCGTCATTTTCAATACGAGAATACGTATGGTAATAATCATAAGGAATCATCGCCATAATGAGAAACTTTTCATGAAATATTTTTACATTGCATTGTCAAAGTCATCTTGCATTTGCCCATTTTAACTGTGATTTATAATAAGAATGACAGATTTGTATGAATTGTGCTTCAATATCGTTTTTGTGTGATTTTTAAAGATTTTTCATCAGATATTTTTCTGTAATAAATCATCAAAGTTAATTTATTGATCAAAATTGCAAAGGAAAATTGTTTACCGATCTTTCTCAATTTATGTGTCACTTTTACATGAAATTTAGACTAGGATGATATGCCGGAAAGGTTTAAAATCAGGCTCAAAAACCATTTTTGATCTTTGTTAAAAAAGATAGGACATACATGTTTCCCGAAAGTCTCCACAGGCGGGAAATCCAAAAACTCGAAAATGTCGGAGATTTTGGAGAAAATCATATCTTAGTTTTCGTCTTGGCCCTAAATGCAAAAGACTAAATCTTGGTGACACTTTTATTACCTTAAAAATAGTGGAGATAGCCGAGTGGTTCACAACCCTAGTTCGAAGGATCGAGGGTTCGAAAACTATCGAGTGCCAAAAGCGAAAAAAGTCAATATTTCAGTTCAATGTTGTTGCACTAAATCTCATTTCCTTTATATGAGCTCAATATGCATTTCATAGAAGAAATTGGCATTATATAACTTTTATTATCATTATGTGTTTGCAAATTCGTATTTTCAAAACGCTCCAATGTTCCAAATGTTGAAATATTCGAAAAAGTTTAGCTTTTATCGATACTTCGTCGATTCATGCTCCTTGCTGAGCCACTGCTGATTTTGCGTCGTGTTAGTCAATCTTAGTCAGTTTTCCGGATTTAAGTCGGAAAAAAGGTGAGTCGGAGTCGGAGTCGAATGAAAAGAAATGAAAAATTGGAGTCGAAGGGAGAGAAAAAGAAAAGTTAACTATTATCAAGAATATATTATAGTAACTTATTATGATATTAAATTTTCTCATTCGACTCCAATGCCAAATTTCCTCCTGTAAAATTTTTCGAAGGAAAAAAGGAATCTAATCTGTTGATATTTAAGCCCTTTATGGCCTGCTTACTGGTTCTTAAGCCCATTGGAATTAAAATTGTCTGAGCCTATTATAGCTTGATATTACTTCATGAATAGTCCTAAGTAAAAAAAGTATATTTTGGACTTTGATCAATAAAACTTTGATCAATAAGACTTTTGTTTGTACAACAACAATATCTTAATATCCAAACAGAACAATAATGCAACATGAACTTGAAGGTTTTTCGTTGAAAACGATTGTTCTACAAAATGAACAGCCAATCTACATCACAACTACTATAACTGTCGAAACACACATCACTGGACACCATGTGTATAAAGAGATTCGGACGCCAAAGCAAAATGAATGTCTGAATGTCCGTTCTGAACCTGGAAACCCTCTAGACAAGTATGCTGCTTGTGTCCTGAAAGGTGCAGATATTGCGGGACACTTGAAGAAAGGAGATACTGGCCGTTTTTCTAGAACGATTTTCTACTTTTTCCGAAGTCATTCGGAAGCTAAGTGCGTTGCCAAAGTCACTGGAAAGAAGTGCCGTCTGGGGGATGGAAAGGGTTTAATTGTCCCATACAGCCTTGAAGTCACTGGACTTGAGAACTTGATTCAATGAAGAGGTTGTGATTAAAATATCGTTGTTATTGTAGCAGCTTGATTCAATGAAGAGGTCGTGATTAAATATCGTTGTTATTGTTGTTGTAAGTACTTTGGCACAAATATTTCGAGTTATGGAGAGGAAATAGCCGCAGTGGGTATAAAAAATTGTTTGAGATAGCGAATGTTCGAGTTATCGGGGGTTCGAGTTATCGGGGGTATATTCATTTGTAAGTAGTGTTGAAGGTTCAGGGGGAATGCCAAATCTGTTCGAGTTAGCGAGAGTTCGAGTTATCAAGATTCTACTGTAATTCGGAAATTGAGGAAGAGGAAGGAAAATCTAAGGAAATCTTTCCTTTGCTTCGCGAGAAAAATTTAAGAGAGAAAGCACTGGACATTCCATACATTCCATTAACTCTGTAAATGCGGTAAACTCCCTAAATCCCTAGTAAATTCCGTTTGAATTCGTGTAAATTCCATAAAATCCATGAATCCGAATAAATACCATGGTTTGAGGTAAAAAATGGTAAGAAATAAACGTTTTTGAAAACATTTTTGAATTTTACACCAACAGATTTTACTCAAAAATGCTAAAACGGACTCGATTCTTATCAGTGCTTCCACTTAGAGGGAAATTTCCTCAAAGAGAAAAACTAGCTTATTTGAAGAAAAAGAAAGAAATCGAGTTGGTTTACTTATCAAAGCCCTATATGGCTCCCTTATTAGGTCTAAAACCCATCGGCATTAGAAATTTGGAATTGGAAATTTTTTGTGCCTATTAAAGCTTGATAGGTATTACTCTATGAAAAGTCCTGTGTAACAAAGCCTATTTGGGACCATTTCTTTTGGGCAAACTTTTATCAAAAACCAGTGGTTTACCATAATGCCTTTTACCAATTTTTGACCTATTCTATTTTTGAATTGAACATGGTATTCGAGCACAGAAATATCGCTGTATGACTTGGCGCGCACTTACAAGGTTATTCAAGTTGTTATACGGAGTTTTTTCAACAGAAAATTTGAGGGATAGAATTAGGAAATGGAAGAAAAGAAAGGAAAGCCTAAGGAAATGTTTTCTTTACATAGCGAGAAAAATTTGACGGTGAAAGCACTGAACATTCCATACATTCCATAAACTATGTATTTGCGGCAAACCCCATAAATCCCTAGTGAATTCCGTTTGAATTCGTGTAAATTCCACAAAATCCATGAATCCGTATAAATACCATTGTTTGATGTAAAAATTGGTAAGAAATAAACGTTTTTGAAAATATTTTGAATTTTACACGAATCAATTTCACCTGAAAATGCTCAAAACGGATTCGATTCTTATCAGTGCTTCCACTAAGAGAGAAATTTCCTCAAAGAGAAAAACTAGCTTATTTGAAGGAAAAAGAAAGAAATCACATTTGTTGATATTAAAGCCCTATGTGGCTCGCTTACTGGGTCTAAAACGAATTAGAATAGGAAATATTGGAACCTATTATAGCTTGGTATTGCTCCATGTACAGTCCTGAGTAAAAAATGTATATTTTGGACCATTTATTTTAGACCAACTTTGACTAATAAGACTTTTGATTTCTAAGATCTTTAATGTTTGGGAAAATAAAAATATGATTCCTGTCTCACTAAGAAAGATTGTGCGGCCAAGTTGACTTAGCTAAGGGCTGCATGTATAGTATACAAACAATAGTTCAACGATATTTTGTGAAACAGCAAGGAATCAAAAAAAAATTTTTGCTTTGGCACTCCATAGTTCACTACCTCTCAACGCAATATGTTACCATCTATCTATCTGTGAATTATTGTACAAAACCTACCAAACAGGTTTTACGCAGAAGCTCTTCGAGGACTCCGGGCCCTCCTCTTGAAGCTAGGACTCCAGGAAAGCACCCCATTACTGTGATTGCACATCGAGCTATTACTTTATTTTGGTTAATATGATAATTTGTGGAGCTAGAAATTTTCCTTAGAACGAGCCCTGCTCGCAAGATGCTTGACGTAATTACTTTCAATTCCTGAATTATGAAACTACGAAGCAGAACAATATATCTCCTGCGGTATCAGGGCATTTTCTAATACTGGTTACTTTTATTACAGTGAGTCCTTTCCACGACCCAGTAAAAAGCAAAATTTAAGGCCTTTGGCCCACTTCTTTGATTTTTAAAAGATATGTTGTAAATAGTGAAAGTCTTTCAGTTAGTCGTATTGTGTCACTTAGATTGAGAATAGAAACCTAAGCCCTTCACATAGCCTCTTTCTAGGTTTTCAGTCGAGGTTTTTGATTAATAATACTATTTTGCGTGACTCTCGTTGTCTTTGATGAAACGTTTTCTGGGATTTTATATCAGGCGTTTTTTAAATTTTAGATGTATTATTAAAGTTTTATTTGATTTCTATTCTGGTTATATTCATTTTTGTACCTCGCCTAGGGGTCTGAAGGGGTCAAGAGCTCTAGACACGAAAATGCGGGCCCTCGTATAGTCTTGGCCTAGTAGTCAAATTTCCTCATAAATGCCCTGTGCGATATTGATACAAAAGTTGCTCATGGTCCAATATCTAATGTCCTAATAAGCTCATGATCCAAAGTTAAAAATATCAAAACATTAATTCTGAAGTAGTATCAAATCCAAAAAGATATCAATCAAATGGAAATTCCTCATACAAATATTTCATTAACATTAGAAAAATCCAATATTCTAAAATCGTTGCTGATTAATCATGCAATACAAACTTATCAGTAGGAAAAATCTGTACAATCATATTCACTTTCAAACTCACACAAAATAAAAATTATAGAAAATGCAAAAGAGTACCGATCATGAAATTACGGATAACGCAGTATCTTAGCAAACCCCTTTCAACACAGCAAGGCTGGGAATGCACCAATCAGAAAGGAGGTCGCATCAAAATAATAAAGAGCTCACGAACCACGACAGCAACGCCTGTTATGACGTCACTTGAAAAATCAAGAATGACTCTTAAAACTTCATTGTGAAGAATATGATTCATAAAGATTACACAATTACATTCCTTCGACGCACTTTCTCAATTAGTTATTTCACGATTTTCAAGATTCAGCCATACCTGGCCCTATTCATAATCAAACTCGTTTGATTATGAATAGGGCCAGGTATGGCTGAATCTTGGAAAATCGTGAAACAACTAATTGAGAAAGTGCGTCGAAGGAATGTAATTGTGTAATCTTTATGATTCATATTCTTCACAATGAAGTTAACGAATTCCTTTATGGTCTCGTCCAGAATAATAAGTAATAGACTCTTAAAACTTAACTTTTCATTAACAAGAAAAGACTGATTGACGTTTTTGGTTGTGAAAGGCTTGAAAATATAGCTGTATCAAAATAACTTTGTAAATTCAAATATTTGCTACATCTGGCAATATTTGAAGAAACGGACTTTTGATAAGGATCTTCAAGTCTTGAAATCAAAAACTACAACCACTGAATATCTCTTATGGGATAAATCCAATATTTATTTGTAACTTTTTGACAAAATTGATTTACGACATCGTTTCAGTTGCTGCTCTAACTTCGCAAGATCTCTAATATCTAAACATGGGAATTATTAAATGATAGATTCGAATAGTTACAAAAGCTATTGTGCCTTTATCTGTATCAGTAGTTACGAAAATTAAAGCTTACGAAAAGTCTTAAATCACGTGTTATTATAATCACAGGTAACAAAGTTTGGGCTAAATGCGGCAAACGAAATTAGGCCAAAAATCAATCCCGTATCGTATTCCATTCCATCTCCTCGATAAGTTTTTGAAGAACGTTTACTACAAACCAGCGAGCGGTTTGGCCCAGTTCTTCAACTCTGTAAAGCTTGGTCGATTTGACGTATTGATGTCCCAACACCTTCGCATCATGCTAAAACTACAGAATAAAATAAGATAGCTTGATCATTCTCTGATGAAATAAGACTTCGATGCATCTTGCTGTCCAGTGAGCCTATACAACCTTACTGTTCTATTGGAAAAAATTACTCGATTAAGTTATAGCTGTAAATAGAGTATCGCTTCGATTGATTGGATTTAACATCATCATTTGCGCAAATACTTTCTAAATTCCAATACTAGAAGCTGAACATAAAAATTATTTGGCCCTGGGTTAGATTCATATCCCCCTTCAATAAGAGAAGAGAACTTATCCTGCAAAAATATGTCTGGAATACAGCATATTTTTACTTATGAATAGTTGAGTTTTCTATTTAAATGAACCCAGGAGTCGTTTAGTCTGGGCTAGGATCAATATCTCCACTCAGCAAGAAAAGAGAAGTTGTTTACATATCCTACTGCAAATAAAGCAAAAATGTGTTTGGAATGCAACATCTGTATACCTATGAATATTTGAGTTTTCTAGGCCCTTGAACTGACCTAGAAACCAGTACCTTTGAAAAGGTGGGTAGGCGATCTATCTCAGCCTATCTTGATGTACTGCTTCACATCATTTTAAAGTGACAAAAGTTTCCAAACGAGTTATTCTTAAAGGATTTGCACGAAAGTAATAAATAAAGCTAAAGAAAGTGAACTTACGTTTCATCAGAACATTGATTCGGTTGGGTGAGTCGACTGCCATCTCGCAAGAAGTTCTTCAGTGTAACAATTGAGTGACAATCATTCGCAAATTCATATGGTTCTTTTCCTGCAAATGTGAGATGAGGGATGAAAGACTCGTGTTTTGACACTACATGGCTTGGAAGCCCAAGCTTTATGAAGTTATTCGGCTAACGAACGTAGATTGACTTGCAAATCAAGAAATGGAGCTTGGGAAAGCAGCAATTTTCAAGATACAATAGGAGCGAAGGACTTTCAATAACTAGAATGCCTACTATATTTTAGGAAAATGTCTTAAATAACCTTTTGATAAGTCTACTTACAACGCTTCCTTACTCTCCTAAACTCATACCGAAATTCAGAAGATTAAATCTGTACGCCGTCCAGGCAAAATCTCAGAATGCATCTCGAACCAATCAAAATAATGAGCTGCCATATTCGCCTCTTTTCCAAGTAACCAAAGGGCATGTGTATCTAATAGCAACAAGCTATTTCAACCAATGATAATTCTTGGAAGCCAAGTGCATTGTTTTCCTTTGCAAGCTCTAGCTCCTTTTGGAAAGACGCGTTTAAAGTCGACGATTGATGGGACAAATCGTTTGTTTCATACGTAGATGAATGGCAAGAAAATTAAATCATACCCAACGAAAATATCTCCCACAGCACAATGCCGTATGACCAACTACAAAAGAAAAACAGAGTGTGTCAGTAAGGCATAAGGAATAATAATTAGCATAAGCTCTGCAAATCTGTGCATAGCTTCTTCAAGATGATGCTGGTTTTTCACTTTAGTGCAAACCTAGTTAACTCTAATGACTACCATGATATTTCCTCTTGAAATTCCTAAAATGTCTTTGGTAAATTTTTTTGAGGTACACTTTTTGAGGTATTCGATATCTTATCAATGATAAGGGAAAGAAGGCTCTCAAAGCCTCGATTATTTTTAGATGTCTGTCTTTTTGGGGATATACGGTAGTGATATTCTCGGTTGATGAGATTTTGTCTACTTACATGTCTGTTTCTACTGAAAAGCACTTCGTCTCTAAAGCTTCCAATGCAACCCACTTCAAAGGGATGTAGCCCTGAGGAAAAAGCATGAAGATGATGGTTATTCTTTGCAGAGCAGTCTTTGATCGGGGCAAAACTTCACGTTGAAGAGATGGCTACTATTTTTGAATTGCATAATAACTACTAAAGCTTTTCGTTTGACACTTTGAAGTTGTACAGTATCACATACCCATTAGTGCACAGAAACTCCAAACGTTGGGCGGTCCTGGGCGTTTCTCTTAAGGCACATCAATCAGCCCCCTTATGTAACACTCTATTGAATCTTTCCAAGAATCTCGGAGGTCACCCTTTACAAGGTGGGGTTCCCATTCCACCTTTGGATACGCCACAGTACACACCCCATCCCCTGGATACAGCCTTGCTGCAAAGGTGTTCCAGATAACAATCACTATACCATTCATTGCGAATACTTGATTAATAAGCCAACCAACCTGAATCGTAAAATATTGACCAGATTCTTCAATGCTCCTTGCTAAACCAAAGTCTGAAATCTTAGCTGTGTTGTCTTCACTTATCAGCACATTTCGGGCAGCAAGGTCGCGGTGAATTTTCTACAAATACAATTTCTTCTCAATCACGTACAAGAAAGAGGGTCTGAAAGTAAGCGGAGTGGCGAGTTCCTCAAAGTCATTTTATTTACGGAATCACTGCTTTTACCACTATGCAATACCGTAGTGAGGAGGGGGCATAGCCAGAGTAGTTACAAGGGGCCCGTGGAATCTAAGTTATCTATGTCCATTCACAATAAGCTGTCATTCAGGAAAATACTCAGGTAAACTTGAGGAGAAGCAGGATTTGGAAAATCAATCGAGAGAGAAATTGCCTGGGTTTCTCGTAGCCCCGTTTGCGCAGTGGTAGCGTTCTAGAGTACAAATCTAGAGGTCGTGGGTTCGAGTCCTACTCGGGTCATTTTCATTCTCACAAATTATCTCGATTGAAAATACTCAGGCACACTGAATTCCCCTTTTCCCTGGCCACCAATCTCCCGACGGCCCTGACAAAGGTTTTATTTTTGCCTCTGTCACTTCATCTATAAAAGTTTTCAGGAAATAACAATTTGAATCTATAAGCCTATGTATGAATTTTGAAATATTGGCTAATTCAAGACAATCATTCTGAATTTTGATGATAAGATCAAGCTAAGACTTTCGAGCCATGTTGGTACATCACCAGAACAATCCGTCCTGTGTTAATTTGCCTTAATAATAATAAATATAGTAAACTACTTAATTAAATTCTGCGGAACTGTTTGGCAACACTTTGTGTGGATGAAGAACACCGCAGGCTTTTTGAGGGTAGAATATTTCTTTCATTTCGTCAGGCTAAAAATTTTAAGGACACCCTTGTAAGATCCACACTTAGCTCAAATGTAGAAGAGAGGGTGGAAAACGGTAGTTTTAAATGTAACGGGAGGAAAAGTTGCCAGATATGCTCGGTTATCAAGGAGAGAAATACCTTTTCTAATTCGGATAATAGTACGGTTTATCATAATTTCACAGGTCGTTATAATGGTAGTTCCGAAAACGTGGTATACATGCTGCAATGTACCTGCTGTGATAAAAAATACATTGGCAGTACAAAAACTAAATTTCGACAAAGATTTAATACTTATAAATCTTATTTTCGGGCATACGCAAAAAAGCAACAAGAGGGCACTTTGGGGGTTGGTAAACCAATTCCACAGGCTAGCTTCTTCAGCCATTTTTTTGAAGCGGGACATAATGGTAAATTAACTGTTTCGGTAAGTTTCATAGATGGGGCATCAAACGTTTATAATTTGCGTAGGCGCGAGTTGTTTTGGCAATATAAACTCCGCACTTTTATGCCTCGAGGTCTTAATGATAGAGCAGCAGATGTGGAGCTAGACATGTTTGCCTGTGGAACTTAATAGGCTATATTCTATAATTCTTTGCGTTTTTTCAGTTGTGGAGGGGGAGATCAACTATGTATTTCATGCCTTTGCGCATGCAGTGGCAGGGTGGAATCACCTGTCTAGCTGTCTGGGATTGAGCGTAGTTTAAGCCAATCCTCAGAGGATCATAGTTGACCTTCATTCCACTGCAACTGAGAAGACAAATAGAAGCCCCCAGGGTGAATCAAAATAGATGCAGGTAATCAAATTCACTTAGATCAAATTTGAGTAACAAAGAGTTCCTTTTAGCTTTCGTCCTGTTGGAAACTAGGTTTTTTTGTCTAGTAAATATTCCCGTTCGTGTATTGCAGTATCATTCTAGGTTTTAGGTGTCTACAGCTTTTAGTTTTTAAATACAATTTTTATGGTGATTAGGTTTTTAACATGTGAATAGGGGTTTTAATGCATTTCAACATTTTAATTGTAAGTAGGGTGGGGTTGGTATGTAATCAGTTTTATCATGTAAATAATTCCTTTTATTTTGTAAATTAGAAATTTTAGTATAAGTACTCGGCTGTTGTAAATTTTGCCCACACTGAGGAAGGTTGTATAACCGAAAGCTATGATAATTGTACAGTTCTTGTAAATAGCTATTTTATCTGTATATATTGAATGTGGTTTTAGTGTTTTTTTTTTAATATAGTAAACTCCTTATTTACAGTTATTATTTACAACTGATAATAGCTTATACTCTTAAACGAGTGAGCAAATAAAGACTAACATCCAACTAAATACATTAAAACCATGATTTTTACAATAGAAAGCATAATTTGTAATTGTATTCTTTCCCAGCCCATGTTTTGATTTTTCCGCAAAAGGAAGCTATTGTTACGCTGCTCTTTATCACATCTGGTATGCTATTCCAGAGTATGCTACCCCTATAAGATATGGAATTCATGCCGAAAGCCACAGTGGATGTGCTAGGAAGTAGAACAGTGTCCTTTATCCTGAGATTGTATCTGATTTCACTTCTCTGGAATCGTTCAGACAAAAATACAGGGTTCTGATGAAATAATGCTTTGTGAATCCTTATCAAGACACTTGTGACATCACGCAATCAACCTTATCAGTGCATCTTGTGTACTGTATTTCTCTCGAAAACCATACAACAAATCTGATAGAGATTTTGAGATGTGTGGTAATATTTGTTATAGAAGTCGTTCATAAATTCACGAAACAGAAGAAAGAACACTCATTGGTCTGTATTTTCTAACATCGGCGAGACGTCTGCAAGCTTTAAAATATCTGGAAAAGCATTCATATCTATTGCATTGTTTATATGACATGCTATCTCCTTATAGCAAATATTTGAAACCAATTTTAATTTGTCAGTTGGCACAGCTCAACTAGTCTTTTTGGTGGCATTCATCATTTGAATTTCACTTAAAAATCGTGGCGGGGCCCCCTTGGTCAGACCCTTAATCCTTAACATACTAGGATAGTTTGAATATGCAAGTATGCAATCTTGGCCTGCTTTGCCTATTTTTGAAGAAACTAAAACCCAGAAACAAAAGAGAGACAAACCTTCTTACTGGCCACGTACTCCATTCCACACGCGATGTCATATGCGAATTTATACAGAAGTTGCACGCTCAGCACCACTTTCTCGCCTTGCAAAATATTGGTCAGATTTCCTTTACTCACATATTCCATGATTATGTATACTACAAAAAAGAAACAGCTTAAGGAATCAAATATATAGGAAGTATCTGGATAAGAAACTAGAATCTGTTACTTCAAAGTTTTATGCTTACGCAATAATCAGACAGACTTTAATGATGAATGCGTAAGCACGAAACCTTTAGTAAAAGAGAGGTAGTTTAACTTCTCATCCATCAACGCACTGTAGTTTGGTTCATGTGCACTATGATGGGGATATAGACGAATCAAGGCTTTAAAAAAACAAATTGTTGATAGGTATTGTTGTTGATTGGTAAATAAACCTACTATTTACGTAAAGTATTGGTTTACGTACAAAGCATAAAGTGCCTACTGATGAATAGGTAGACTATTGAAGCAGTGTCACCCTCTGGTCGTTCCTCTTGATGTAATTACACCTTCTGACTCCTTTTCTCTATTTCTCTGAAATTACAGAGAGCTCAGACTTTCTTTCCCTGCCTTTAACTGACAGGTACGAACAAGAACATTTGAGTGATCACTGATCTAGCCACTCGTCCCCACCTAATAATGCAATACATGCCACGAAAAATCGCAAATAAGATGACTAATAATTGAAATATCAAGCGTGAAGCATTACATGATTTGGGAGCAAATTCAATGCTTTTGAAAAGGATATGAGGCCTGGCTAGGGAAATAAATTCAAAATGGTGTCTACAAGGGGCGATAATTAAATGATAAAAGTGGGAAAAAATAACGAATTCAAGACATATCGTCGTCTAATTCGTTTCAAATCTGACTTTGCCAACGGCAAGAAATTACGTTAACTGAGTACAATCTAACTTACTTCTGGTAGGGTTTGAGTATGTCGCCAGTAACTTCACAACATTCGGGTGGTCGAGATCTTTCAAGCTTTCGATTTCCTTTTCGAATTCTATTTTGCGTTTGGGATTATCGAAATCTGGTAAAAGAAGATTAAGAAAAACAATTCTTTGCCAAAAGCAATATCTCAAAATGGACAAAGGCAGGCTTCGTTTAAGAAGGATCCCGGCAGCGAGAATGCTAGGAGCTAAAAGGAAATGGACGCGTCCAAGGAGTGCCTAGGGCCCTTTCCATTTGTCACAAGAGTGCCGTCAGCTTTCGTTGTAAGCCAGTACAATAGCCTAACAGAACGATTATCTGAGAGGCCCTACTAGCTCTATGCATAAAGGTATCAATGTGGTTGATGTGCTCGTTTCCCAGTGCGCAGACCAGAAAAAGTAGCTTCACGCACAAA
This sequence comes from Pelagia noctiluca, assembly GCA_963924455.1. Lineage (NCBI taxonomy): Eukaryota > Metazoa > Cnidaria > Scyphozoa > Semaeostomeae > Pelagiidae > Pelagia > Pelagia noctiluca. The sequence continues at coordinate 3,023,219 of OZ004315.1, read as the reverse complement.
GGTATCCCATGTAGGTACATAGTATGAAATTGGTACAGGAATGTGCTGCGTATATGGGAAGGTTTCCTATTGCTAATTCTTTAAACATTGGTATCAAATCTAAGAAATAATATTTTCAGTAAAGATGGGTCTATAATTTGCCCATAACGGTGGGTACTTTTGAAAAATAAACATTTTCAACATATTTATAAGATTTGAGTGGTTAAGAAGTCTTTTGTTTAATTTCTTTCTTTGAGTTTGAATGTTGAAATAGTCTTGAAAGTTCAAAAAGTTCATTCGAAAATTGATCCATAAAGAACTGAAGTGTTATATGTTGGATTATTTATTGAAATATCCTAATATCATTTATTTCAAACTAGAATATATCGAAGAAGCAGTTGAAAGAAAGATTTGGGTTGCTTAACAATTCCAGTTTAGATGAAATAATGGAGAGGCTTGTGCACTGTCGCGGTTTAAAAAATGAACAAAGACTTACAATAAAAGACTTCAATGCCATTCCCTTCTATCAAAACTTATAATTCATAAATCTGCAGAGCCAAAAAACATAGGCTGTAGGCTAATCGGTGTCTTCAACAAGTCAATTTATCACTTGAAAGTTTTTCTGTTCTTTTTCTTCTATACCTAGTTGTCAAGAGAAAAGGCAGGACTACTAGACTCGTTTTTCGTTCTCAAAAATCATCTTGACACACTTATTTGTCAAGATAATGAAATTCACTTGCCTGTTTTTATCTGATAGATTTCAGTCTTTGGTTTTATAGACACGAAAAGCACTTTCCTAGAAAGTGTTTTTATTTTGTTTAAATTGAGAGAGAAATCATTTTAATTACCTCTGAGCATCTTGATCGCGACATCACTTTCCTTTACTTCATTGTCGTTGTAGTCTTGCAGTTTACCAAACACAACCACTCCAAAGTTTCCACTTCCGAGAATTTTTCGTGGCATCGGGATAGTCAACGTTATTCCTGCATCGATTGGAATTACTGAAATACAAAAAGCAGATATTTCCAGCAATGGTATACCCTGAATATATGAGAAGAAGCAGGATGTTATGTATTCAATGCATTTAAGAATAGTATGGAAGAAGTAAGTTGGTGTTGAGGTGTTGGATGGTCAACGTTATTCCTACATCGATTGGTATTACTGAAATACAAATAGCAGATATTTCCAACATTGGTATACCCTGAATATATGAGAAGAAGCAGGATGTTATGTATTCAATGCATTTAAGAATAGTATGGAAGAAGTGAGTTGGTGTTGAGGTGTTGAGATGGTCAACGTTATTCCTGCATCGATTGGAATTACTGAAATACAAATAGCAAATATCCTGAATCAGTTATATTTTATGTTGATAAGCAATAATGACTTGAACTGATAACTACTAAAGCTTTGCATCTAGCACTTACCAGAGTAGTACGTCAGAAAGAGAACGAAAAAGAAACCTAACGAATTGTAAATGAAACATAATAACTACTAAAGCTTTGCATCTAACACTCATCAGAGTAGTACGTCAGAAAGAGAACGAAAATGAAACCTAACGAAGTATTCTACCCAGACTTGAATCAAAATCAGCAAACCAGGAATCAATTAAAGAACATCTTTTGGGTTAATAATTCTTAAGGATTCTTTCCGTTTATTAATGTACTTCTCTGACGTAAAGATCTAGTGGTTATTATGTTTTGCTACATGTTTCCGACTTTCCTCGCCATCCTCAAGTTCTGTACCGATCAAAGATTGATATAAGATACCTTCTTCTGGCTGGCTTGAGTCGTTGTCATCACCAATATCAACAGGGTACACAGAAGGTTTCCTAAAGTCGTGTTCTGAAGCAACAAAAGATATAATTAGAAAAGTGTCAGTAGAAAAGGTTTTCAGAAAATTTCACTGAAATAACGTTCAATGAAATGAAAAGAAAGTTTTTTGCAATACTATTAGGAGTAGTTACAGCTATCCAATTATACAGCCACCAATTTACCAAAAGAGTTTGATTTAATATTGGTTGAAGTATTGCCATGATCTTGGTGAATGGCCGTGGATCTGTGAACGTACTGCTTTGTCCTAGAAGTTATGAGCATGTGTTCCAAACTACCCTTCAAGGAGCTCACAATAAAGGGGTTGTCTGGTTGAAGAAGGTTCTAATTGAAATGTCCATAGCACTCGTGAACAGGCAAAATCAAGTGTTCTAAAAGATCTCAAAGAATGCTGTCCTATGTAATGACGTAGTGTATGCTACTGTGAATTTGCTTGGACTAAAGTCTACTTTTTAATATAACTAAACAATCTTCAACCGAGTTGCTTCAAAAATATCAACAAACCCCTCCTCCTAATGAAAAGGAAAGCTTAAAACGTCGATGAAATCTCAAATCTTTCAATTCACATATGCTGATTTATCTTCACTACTTGGATGAAGAAAGAAAAATAATCAATCGTATATCTCTACAGGTATACTAATCTACATCTCCTGATTAGAATAGCTGAGTTAGTTTATCTCCTGATGAGTGAGCAATCACGAAACAGGCTTGTGGAAATAAACGAGTAATTCCTTGTCTTTTTTCTACCCATATTCACCGTTCTAGTTCTACTATTTATATATGGAGCACTTTTTCTCTGAAACCTCTTGATTTATCTTTTTGATATTTAACAAATAGCTGTGGCCATGTTGATAAGTTAAACATTCACTTAACCACTCATTAAAAAGCTTTGAAGGAGTCATCTTAAAAGCTTTCGATCCAAAACATTTCTCCTTATCAGAAATTGTTTGCAAAATTAATTGTATCTTGATATGTTCTTACCTGAAGGGAAGCCACATAGTGGACGAATGGGGTCGATGACAACCTGAAGAAGGAAAATAAATCTATTTCATTTGCTTGATATACAGTGGCAGATCTAGCGGCACTATGGGACAATTAGCCCCCCTCTCACCAATATAATTGGCTTTGGTGCCACTTTTTTGAAGTTTTCCATCTCTCTGGATTTTAAAGTTGTTAAGTAAATTCTTTGAAACCCTTGGAAAATGATTAGAAACCCTTCTACCAGGTGGGAATGAATTCATCGGTGATTCATTTAGCTTGCCCCCCTTTCAGTTCTTCTGCACCTACCCCTCACTCATGAAGGGGTACATTGACTCAGACATAGATCGTTCCGTGTAGCCCATCACTGGTCAATGTTTGTGCAGTACTATGGTGTATGTGAAATACTATGGAATGGAAACATCAAGCACCGTGGAGATAATACCCAGATTAATCGTGGTATCCCTATCCAGCACTGAACATCTTTCATACAACTGGACATCTTTCACAACAATGAACACCTTCCACAGCACTAAACATCTTTCACAGCACTGAACACCTTTCACAGCACTGAACATCTTTCAAACCACTGAATATCTTCCATTGCACTGAACATCTTCCGCAGCAGTGAACACCTTTCACAGCAATGAACATCTTTCACAGCACTGAACATCTTTCACAGCACTGAACATCTTTCACAGCACTGAACATCTTTTACACCACTGAACATCTTTCGCAGCATTGAGAATTCACCTTACTATTGGACAGACGTTCTGTTTCTCTATCTAAGTACGGAATACATTGATTAGCAAAATCAGCAACATCGCTCACTCACATTGCTTGCTTCTTCTCCTTTATTCTTGCGGTGAACAAAACAAGCGACGATGAGAATGCAGATGATTAATGCTAATGTGCCAGTCGATATGGCAATAATGCTTGTAGTCGGGATGTCGGTAGGTGCAGCTGTAGAAAATAGTAATTATCATCAACTATCTTTACCTTAATAGGTGAAGTAGGGCTGACAAGATTATTCAAATTTTCTAAATGAAATGAAATGAAATTAGAATTAAATTCAAACTCTGTATGTAGGAATGTCAATCAGTTACAAAGCACGTGTTAGCACAAGCTTTCCTACCGTCTTTGAGTACGAAGCACGTCTCATGGCACCTTCTAAACCCTGCCTATCCAACTTAACCGCAACCTATCCATCCATCAGGCTGTCAAATTCATTTTACGAAAGGAATAATATCCTCTTTCGATGTGGCTCATCACACTAGGGAATGTCATAAAAATGTTATTTTCTAACATGACTACTTCCTAATAGTCCTTATAAGATATATAACAGAAAGATAATCATAAAGCAGAAAACGATAATTGAATTTGCAGGCTATCGTTTCTTATATGTCCGTTTCTTCTATGGTGGAACGTATTGTACGCTGTGGTTACGATGAAGTGTTCAAAGCAATTACGATGCTTCTAATTCCATTTCCAGATATCATATGAGACTTTTTCACGAAAATCTTCTCAAAAAGTAGCTTGTAGAATGAGTTCGTCTGAAACAAAACAACTACTCCCTACATAATAGTATTTACATTTCAACTAAAAACGACTTTAACTTAATTTGGGAGGTAAGACTGCTTACTGCACGGATTTCAAGATGAAATTGCAACGGCTGCGGCCTAGTATTTCATGACAGTGACCATGCAAGTTGATAACTGTTCAGTTAGCCTCTCGAAAAGAGCAGTAGCTGAAAAGATATGGCATTCTTACCATCTACGTTGAGTGCCTGGGGGACCGGCTTTGTTGTGGTTCCTGCAAAAAATATTACACTTGTTACCATCGTCAAACTTCACAACATTCATGAGATTTCGAGAATTATTGGGGCTGCCCGTAAAAAGCCATTCTCTTCTAAAATTATTTGATACCCTATTAAAACGTTCATGCTACGCCCGGGATGCTACGGTACTGGTTTTCCATGAGTTACATGAAATGGATATTACAGGAAGAAGGAGGAAAGCCTTGAGATACAGCAACATAAAATTATTACGTAAAAAGTAGACAACAATATAATGATAATAATGAATTATTTAATGTTAGTATTCAAATAGTACCAACATAGAGTAACAAACTGTGAAGTCTGACCACTCCTACGACAGATTATTTCTGACAAAAAGAGCAGCAGCATACGTTATCGAAAAACCAGGTTTCGATAGCATTTCGAGATGGATGGCGGAAGATACCATCTTTATATTATCTGGAAGTGAATTCCACTTTTGGAACCAACAACAACAAGAGATTGGATGCCATATTTGGTGGTATTGACTTTTGGAATATCTCAGGTTTTTACTCCTCTAGATTATAATCTGTATGCCTCTCTACAAAGGTATTTCAAATACAAGCGGAATTTAATTCATTGAAAGTTTTATAAACCTTCAATGCTAATATGCGGATCATGCTTACATGAATGGTTGTATCTTTATTTTTTTTGAAAATCTTATTGTAATTTAGCGAATAATCTGCATAGATTATTCGTTACGCTCTTTCATCTATTTTCTTTATTTTCTTTTTCATTTTATTATTTTCTCTATTTACCATCCCTTTGAGACAATGAAAAGTAAAAAAGGAGAGGTGAAATTAAGTCGTGAAAAAAAGGAAATGAAAAGTAGACAGTAAAGTGAAGGTAAGTTGTGAAAAGTAGAAAATTAAAATCAAAAAGTGAAAAATGTAAGTAAGTTGCAAAAAAGAGTGTGAAAATTAAAAAGTGAGAAATGCAAGTTAATAGTGAAAAAGAAGATGAATAGTAAATGATAAGTAAAAAATGAAAGTAAGTGGTGAAAAATGAAAAGTGGTAAGTGGAAGTAAGTGGTTGAAGGTAGAAAATGAATATGAAAAAAGTAAAAATGAGTAGTTAAAAGAAGAAAATTAATAAGTGAACAATAGAAAAAAACAAGAGTAAAGATTTAAAATTGAAAAGAAGAAGTGGCGTCTTTTGTTGGATTACAGCTGTTAAATTGCAATGGGTGAAGAGTGATTCCATGATCTCCGTAGCAACTCAACTTTCACAAAAGTCTTTAGGGTTAAACAAAAGGGCAAAGAACCAAAATTATTAGGTCTCATTTCGTTAAGTTTCGTTTCATGTTGTACCAAATTTCTTGCTCAAAGGATAAACTCTTTACAATATCACATAAAAGATCATCTGAGATAAAGATCCTGTGAAATAATTATCCTGTGAAATAAAGATCACTTGAAATCAAAAATATGTGTACCATGTGAACCAAAGTTCTTTCTGCAAAGATAAACCCGTAAGAATACTTGGTGAATTATCACGTGTGATGAACCTCATGAGAAAGGTAACAAGCATCATGTGAATCGAGTTTCTTGCTCAAACGACAAACCTTTATATACTAAGATTAAAAAACAAATGAAATACCTTGGGAAGTGACAGGTTTGGTAGTCGGAAGAGTGTCTGCAAATAAACAAAAGTTTTATTTCGTCAAATCGTTTCCCATTTGCGGTTTCGAAACATCAATTTAACATCTTACTTAAAAGTAATAGGCTAAATAAAAGCATGAGATGTTAATGAATCCACTCACCTAGCAACTGCAGGGTTTTGGTTACAAGGGTACAGTGGTGAGTTTGTGCATAAGCCTGACAGGTGACGATGAGACTCGAGTCATTTCCAAAGCTAGCCTCCGTCAAGTATAATGTGTGGTTGCATACATACTTATGGCAATAGTTCCTCTCCACTCCGAGCTGCATTTGGGTATCATTTGGCGGTGACATCCACATTTTTTGAAGAGGCAAAGAGAAGGCGTCTGCTGATTCTGCAGAACAGGTTACGTTGATAAGTGAAGTGCTTCCTTTCACGTTGATTTCTGGTATCACATATATGTTCACGATGGGTGAGTCTACGAAGAAGAAAAATTTCAAATGAAAAGTTAGTTAAGATGGCATTACAAATGTCCTATGCAGCATCACCGTCATTTTCATTTTGGTAGCCACCATCGCCTTCATTGTCATTGTCATCATCATCATCGTCATTTCTATCTACATCATCGCCTCAGTCGTCGTTGTCGTGAGAATTATAGCCAAGGTCATCCACGTCCTCGTCATAATTTTTGAAAAATGCTAGAACTAACGATTTTTTCAACTTCTTTCCCTATTCCTCGATCATGAATAGGAAAAATGAACTAATGCATGTAATTTTGTGTTTTCAAATCATTCTTTTGACAATTTTTTACTGTTACACGTTTTTTATCACAAAAGTTTCCAATGATCTCAGTGCTGAAACTTTCTCAAATACTTTATTTTGTTTTCTATCGTTAAAGAAAACGATAAAAAAAGATTCCATCGTTTTTACGAGAAATCAGTGGCGTAGCCGACGGTGGTTACCTTTAGGGCGAACCACTAAGGGCTCCCCGACTGAAAAACCTCCTGGCAAGGGGCCCCAGACCTCCTACTTTACAAAGCGCCCCACACACCTTGGCTATGCCACCGCGAGAAATTCTAGTATCTTATATAGAACTTTCTTTTAAAAAAATGTCCTATTTGTGACACGATTTCACGAAGCATGGCAGAACGTACGTCTTGAACTTTTACACCTTTGTAAAGCACTCAAATCTAAAGCTATTGGTAGAAACAAAATGTAAATCTAGGTTTTTAATCTTTCTAGAGAATATTTTTCGAAAGTAGCAATGTAACAAACAAAATTTTCATTTTGGAGGTATTTTTTTGAAAAGAAGAAAGCCACTGGGAATCAAATAATGTAGGAAGGTTCTGTTTGCATCAATACCTGGCTATAAGTATGAAGCATCATCCCTGAAGATTGGACAGAATTATCGGTCGAGAGTTTCCAAATAGTACGTTTTAAGTTCACAGCTCTCCTCCTATTAGGATCCATCGAACTTACTTGATAACAAAAAGAAAACTTTACTAACCCGAATACTTTATGGAGCAATCAGACGAGAGTGCGAAAACACACTGCAAACAAAACACGGCAACAAACAGTTTCTCCATTCTCCAACTGAACTGACCTCCACCATCCAGAGCAAGCTAAAAAAAGGAAATCATTCCAATCTTCATGTACACTTTTTTTGCACGAGAACCAGTAAATTTGATTTGAAGCTGTCGCATTCTTGAAAAATTGTTCTTATAAAGAAAGAGTATACGCATGTATTTTATAATCTACCATTTAGGGGTTCTGGGAACATGGGAACAAGCCCAAAAATGGCTTAGGGAACAGAGAAAATTTGCATTACACTCTTTTTTTATAAGAACTAGTAAAATTAGTTTGAACTGGCTGTTCTTAATTATTGCTCTATTTTCAGCCTGAAATGTTCTTGAATTGTTCACAATGCTTTGGAAGCTTGTTTTTGCTATCAGTTGTGATCATTGTTGCAAATCCTGACCTACCTGATCATGTGATGTGACATATGTTAGTCCCCGCATATAAGAAATGAACATTTATAAGGCACCCTGCCATCTTGGAAAGCAGTAATACTCTATATTTTCATGATATTTTCTATATTCTCATGATATTTTCTATACTCTCATGATATTTTCTATATTTTCATGATATTTTCTATATTTTCATGATATTATCTATATTTTCATGATATTTTCTATATTTTCATGATATTTTCTATATTTTCATGATATTTTCTATATTTTCATGATATTTTCTATATTTTCATGATATTTTCTATACTCTCATGATATTTTCTATATTTTCATGATATTTTCTATATTTTCATGATATTTTCTATATTTTCATGATATTTTCTATATTTTCATGATACTATCAATACTGTGGGGACTTTCAAAGAGTAAATAATTTTAAATGTACTTGACAGTTATAATGCATTCCCCTAAGTTTTCTTCAGTATTGACACACATATCATCATGAAATTAGTCCTCTTGTTTAAGAAACAGGGCAGCCTGATTTGACATTTGAGTTTCTAATATGCGGGGACTCGCTGTAACAAACCGCCACTAAGCCACTCACCTCTTGAATAACGTCTTCTTGTTATCTTACGACTTTCCCCTCGTGAAAGCATGCGGCGCATTTGTAACTAAACATCGAGAGTGCCCTAACCTATTAGCTATTAATGAGTACATCGCGTATTTCTCTCGTGCCTCTTGAATCCCCAAGGCCCTGGTAACTAACCCTAGTTACCTCCCCTTTCGACGGTTTTTGTTGTTTTTAGTAAATAGTCTTATCATTATAGAACAACGATGTGAGTAATTTCCTCAGCTTTGAAATCGTCCTATACCATTGAATACTGGCTGATGCGAAAAAGATTGTTTAATGTCTTGACCATAATTCAATAAGGAGTGGTTAAATGATACCTAGCCACTAAATATTGGTTAGCATGATTAGAATAAAGATATTAACTTGCTTTTAATCACTTGAAATTTAAATGAGAATGAGATGAACAAAAAATTTTCGAAACATTTTTGTCGTTAATATTTGCGTTTTCTGATAAGATTATTATCAACTCAATTGAATTCCCAACAGTTTTAGAAATTGAATCAAGACTTTAGTTTAAGTAGGTACACGCTATTTTTTATTAGGTATCTAGCTCAGGGCCTAGTTCTTTAAGTTCCTTATTTTGATACCTCTTTTGTTTTGATCACTTTGTAGTTCTAAAAGTTCCTTAATCTTAAGTGCTCCTTTGATGGATAGAAATTATTACTGACGCAATAATAAAAGCACTAAATGTCAACATTTTGCAATAAAATCTCTGATAAGAAAACGTGTTTAAACGCCAAGAAGCTTAGGCCAGGCCTTTATAACATAAAAGTTAATTAGAGTCATAAAAGAGGTTGCATACCTACACCATTGATTTTGATATTAAAATTATAAAGTTCCTTAGTTATTGGATCTTTAGCAGTAGAAATTCCTTAAGTTTTCGACCTTCTACATGTAGGTTCCTTATAAAAGGTTCTTTATAAACAAAGCAGGTAACTGGTGAAATACACGGTTTTATAAGAAAGTCTTAAATGATCTGAGTACTCAAACTTTCTTAAATTTTCTTTTGTTTTCTTTTGTTATACAAAAAGCTTTTTTTGAATTAAGCTCACAGCCTCAAAACATAGCTCTGATGTTGTTGTTAGAATTAGGTGAAAAATATTCCTCTATGAACACTGTTTTCATAAAACCAGTAAAATTGTTTGAGGCTTCTTTATTTTCAGCCTGAAAAATTGTCCTTACTTTCATGTTTTGGAAGCCTGTTTTTGCTATCAGTTGGGTTATTGTTGTAAACAGAAGAAATCTTGATGGTTTATGGCTTTTTGTAGGTCTTTGGACACAATAATTATTCTTGGTAAAAATCAACTATCTGTATGCTTAAAATGTGTAATTTTTGCCCTTACATAACGTCAATATTTTAAAATCTTAGGCTAACAGGTTCTTAATATAGCTTCTTAATTGTAGGTTTTTATCTCTTAAATAAGAAATTGGTAACTGCTGTTCTTTTTTTCAATTGAAACATCTTAGGCTAAGAGGCTCTTAATTTCTAGGTTCCTAATTAAGGGTTTTTATTGTATGTTACATCATCTTTGAAAAGGAATATAAGAAAAATTACATGTCTTACACGCTTTTTATAAGAAAAATTTGCTTTGATTTCATCCTGCCTGTTTCAATTTATCACGACAAACCCTTAAAAGAAGTTTGTCTCACCTACCCTTCAAAAAATACTTTTATAGGTGTAAAATGCTTTTATAGGCAATGGCTGTAAGCTGGTGATATTTTTTTGTGTCCATCTCAAATACTTTGAAGAAAGCAAAATATTCTGAATCAAATCTCAGTCTGGTATTTTTATACAGGTTTTTCTTACAAAAAACGTGTAGATCTTTGTGTAAAAATGTAAAAATTCCAAAGTTCTTATAAAAATCAAGTTCTTTGATTCAATTCTAATCTGCTCTGACACTAAGGGAAGCAAACTTTAAGTCGTGTTCCAATTCGAATAATATCGCATTGCAATATCGTTTCACATAGAATCGCATCACATGATTTTGAATGCATCATGTGATTTGATCACATAAGTAGGCCTACATGATATTGAGTTTGAGGATTTACTAATTTTTCTCATGAATAAACTATGTTCAATCTTGGTACGAAGGTTTGTTGGCTCTCACCCCGGACATGGCACTAAAAGTTTCTTAACAAGTTTCTCAACCCCAAAGCCTATTTACCCTTGACTTTGTTTTGATATGAAGAACTTGAGTTTTGACCTAATAAAATTCACTGCCAATGATTTGCCACCTAAATCATTTCATCCATGAAAACCTTTTATCTTTTATCATTTCTTATTCAAGCCCTAGTTTCTTATTGACTTGTTACTCATTGGAAAATTTTTAGGTAGCCTAGTCGAAGACCCATGTATTTTTAATTCGCCATATTGAACATATGTCTTATGCCATTTTTCAGTAATTCATGTTCCTTGATTTTAGATCTTAATAAGGACCAATAGAGTAGCATGTATTTGTTAAGATTCTTCCCTTATGTAAATTTAGTTTTCTTAATATATCAGACAGTTCATTATTGCAAACCAATTAATGCAAACCATAAACAGATAACTTTGATTAAGACGTTTTGAGTTGTAATATAAAATAAAACCCATAATTCGCATCAAATACTCTTGGCTGTGAACAATTTTATAGGGAGACGGATCTCAAATGCAGCAAAATCTACAAACAAGCTGAGAACAATCCGAGACGAACCATTCTAAGCTCAATATGATAATTTCACGAAAGAAAAATGGACTGAAAAGTAATTACAAAACAAGAAGATTGACAGCATACAGATAAATCAGAAGTTCAAGAGGGTCCAACTTAGAACAAGTAACACAAATGATTGCAAATCAGACTTTTACATCTTCTTAAAAGTCAGAACATATCAAGATCATTTCAGCCTGAAAATAGAGGAATATTTAAGAACAGCCAGCTTCAAACCAATTTAACTAGTCCTTACATACTCTTTGGTTATTCTTTACTTGACCATAACGACGATAAATCATTCTCAAACTTGATGAGATAGAGTTACAGATTTAAGGCTTTCTGTCGCTCAAATTTACAGAAATATATTCTTACATCAATCCTTGCAATGATTTTTCATGAATAGAAATCTCAAAAAAAAGTAAAAAAAGTAAGCTTCGATAAAATTTCACAATTCTAAATAATGTTTTATTGTTAATAATTCTCGAGGCGATAAATTTGTAAACTTCATACTAGAAAAGATAAATGAATCGAGAAGATCACAAAAATATAATTTTAACTGGTGAAGCTCTGTTACTTTCTTTTGTTAATGTTACCGGCCATACTTGTAAAAGTAGTGCCTAATGGTTAAAAAATGAAAAATTCCTGCGACGCACAGCAAATTATTTTTCTTCAAATAAATTATTTTTCAGTCAGACAAAATAAAATAAAGCTCTTGATTGTTCAAAAACAAAAAGACGAGTAGGCCTACGCAGGGCAGGGTAGAACTAACGATTGCTAAACATGAAAATTCCTACCTTGTCACTTCAGGTCCAGTTTTACATCCAAATGTATTCCACTTTCCCATAAACGGTGGGCAACTCGATGAAATTACAAACTCAAAATGGAATTATCTGCTCTAATCGCTAACATATTTCACAACAAAGGACTTTGGTTTTCTGGTAAGGTAAGCTTGAGGAAGGAAGCGGATTAGACAAGCGAGTTCCAAGGAAAAGAAAGAGGAAGTTCGTCCAATGAATTCCATATCGTCATGTTTATTTACAGCCTGCGCACAAGACTAGTTTATTCAAAGTTGCTAACCAATAGTGTGGGAGTGATATTACGTAGCAAATAAATAAGATTTGGAGAAATGTTTATAAATATTTTCAGTTTGATTAAAAGTAAAGAAAAAGTGGTAAAAGGAGGGTTGAACCACATCGTGTTTTATGGAAATAAACTTCGTTTTCATTTTGAATGACATGTCTGAAAGATTGGGACGTAGTAGCACAGGCATTTTTTTGTAAGCAATTTCAACTCTAGCTCAGTACTAAAATTGCTTAGTTGGAGAGCAAATTTGAGTACTCAGAATTGCTTAGCAATTGCTTAGCTTTTTTTACTTAAAAATTTGTTTCTTAGAATACTTTTTCACAAGTTGTTGCACAACAAATGTTGATGGTATCTTGCATACCAAAGTGTCAGGGTACTGATATCCACTGTAACCTTCTTCTCTATAGTGCTGCAAGATTTTCCTTGCCAATTGGATCAGAAATAGAATTTTCAAATTGCTTAGCATTCCTCTATCCAGTACTGGAATTGCTTAAGTTTTTGTTTTGTCGAGTACTGCCTTGCTTATAAAGTAGTTGCTTATAAAAACATTCGTGTATAAAGGAGTAGGTTACAGGGGATATTAGTACCACAGCACACTTTATATGCAAAATACCATCGACATTTGTCATACATCATCTTGTGAGGTATATAGTATTCTAAGAAAACAACATTTTGAGTAAAAAAACCTAAGCAATTCCTAAGCAATTTTGAGTACTCAAATTTGCCCTCCAGCTAAGCAATTTCAGAACTAAGCTCGAGCTGAAATTGCTTATAAAAATGCGTGTATAAAAAAGAGAAAAAAATATTGAAAAACTTTCGAATGATTTTCAACTATGTGTAAAAAGATGAATGTAAAGATCATATACATTGATAAGAAAACTTTCACAATAACAATTTTCATTCTTAAAAGATGGGCGGTCTTCAATTTACCTTTCTGTGTTAAGCCTTCCTTAAAAAAACAACCAACAGTATCTTACGCAATAGCTGTCAGTTGGTTGCAAAGCTGGAAGTTGCAAGCAGCTTCCTTGAAGCGTAAGTTTTTCTTCCGATATGCACGATATCTATCGTTAGAATGCGAGTTAGAAGACAACAATTTATTTAAAAGAAACTAGATTTTTACGATATGGAGATTCAAGGAAATCGATTTTAGAAATCAAAAGAAATGTATGCAGCCCTGTTTCTAACCTGCCTGCTTATTGAGCATGTGAAAAGATTCTTCAGTTCAATAAAGACACGCCATTTTGTACTTCAACAAAACACGAACTACACGCATTTTTTTATAAGCAATCTCAGCTCGAGCCCAGTACTGAAAATTGCTTAGCTAGGGGGCAAATTTGAGTACTCAAAATTGCTTAGCAATTGCTTAGCTTTTGTTACTTGAAGATCTGTTTCTTAGAACAATATCTCAGAAGTTTTTGTACAACGATTGTCAATAGTATCTTGCATACAAAAGTGTGCCAGGGTACTGATATCCACTATAACCTACTTCTCAATAGCTGCTGCACGGTTTTCATTAGCAATTGGAGCTGAATTAGAATTTTCAAATTGCTTAGCAATCCTTTATCCAGTACTGGAATTGCTTAAGTTTGGTCATGTCCAGTACTGACTTGCTTATAAAGCAATTGCTTATAAAATAAAATGCGTGTATATTCAAATTACAACAACAACACTTACGGGGTTGGTAAGGATAGCGACGTAATCACTACAACCCCTTCTTCGAAAGTACTAGATCGAACACCTCAGAAAGGTAGTAAAATACTAAACTCGGAAGGACCACATCAAGAGCAACCCTCTTACCCTCTTTCCAAGAGATACCACGTAAAATGTTTACGTTTCATTTCATCAATTGGCGGTTAGTGTTATGTAAATTTAGTAAACAAGCTTTTCCTTAGGGAAGTATCTTTTAAGAAACCAGACTCATGGCATACCAATCCAATTAGCAATATATTTTTCAGGATATTTCATTTCATAAGTCGTCCATATTTTCCACACCATCGGCACTCCGCCAATGTCTCCACCTCTACCCAGCGTTTGATGCTATCAAGAAATCTTCTATAGTTAAGTGGTTATCCACACCAAAAGAAATGCAACTTGCCAGCTTCCGAAATGCCGAGTAGTTGAAACATAGTTTATAGAAATAGATGGTTAGGAAACCTGTTATTGTGCGTCTTTGTTTCATATTTGATGTTGAAAATTATCTGGAAAGTGCACAACGTATGCCTTATCCTTTCTCTTGACTGCTAAAATTTCAGATGTAAATATTGCCTACATAAATATGATGCGGAATATTATAAAATCGTTTCTAAATAACGAATATTTCCGGAAAGTGAACTAAAACAAGCCTTCTGGTCCATTGTTTCAAAACCTCTTCAAAGTCGAAAGCGAAGCTAAAATACTCAGAGAGTATTCACATAACACCGTTTTCATGCGTTCACACGAGTCCAAAAGCATGACGGTGTTGAATGCGAACGATGCACATCACTTCCAGAGCGTTTTCATTTTTAAACGCAAATACGGAGCGTTTGGCACCGTTTTCATTCGTAGCCGTGTGAACTCAGTAGCTCCAAATAAAAACAGATTGAAATGGAAGGGGTTTCGTGTAAACAAGGCCTGAGACCAATTTTGTATCCACTTCACTGCACTCGATGTCAGCTAAACGAGGGGCTTTCCATTCTATCTTAACGAAAGGGGCATGGCATAGAGGTCTATCTTAAATTGAGAGGTCTGACTTAAATAGAGATGTCTATCTTACATAGGTGTCTATCTTTGAGAGATATCTATCTTAGAGCGATGCTCGTCTTATATAGATGCCTGTCTTGCATGGAGATGTCTGTCTTATATAGAGATATCTGCCATATATGGAGATGTTCGTCCTATAGAGATGCCTGTCTCATTGATATTTCCATCTCATAGAAAGGTCCACTGACGAAGGTTTTGAATATGACAAGTTTTAGTCTATTCAAAGAACAGGGAGTGGAGCTTTTGTAGGTCCAGACCTCGTGTCGCATTGGGCACTGAATTTCCGCAGGTGGCCTTAGCTTAGAGTCCATCCCAGTATCATCATTCCTAGATATCAAACACTCATTGAACTTGTTTAAATACCCGCAAGATTTTCAACAAACTACACCTGTCTGGAATGAATTTAAACTCAAATACACAAAAACCCCGCAAAGAAGAACATAGAAATACGAGAACCTACCAACTGATTTTGCAATAAGAACACCCGAAGAACCAAATAAACTTTTTATTTCAAAGCTTTTTATACCAGCAAAGGAAATGATTTGATGACATTTCATTGAGACTGCAATTAGGTGAAACATGGAACCAGTCTATCAGTAGAAAAACTGACACAATTCGAAGGTCTACATTAATATCAGAATAAGTTTAATATAATTACGAAGTTTAAAGATAGATACAAAATCATTAGTCAATCTAAGCTAAATTTGACGAGAATGAAAGATGTTCAGATGCAATCTAGTACCTTTGCAGCAAACCCTATTACTTCTTTGACGTCATCTAATCTAATTGTGGGCGGTTAGTTCTGGCAGCTTCTAACAGTACATCGTCATCTGAATGAACTAAAAACAAATATTCAAAAAAGTCAACCCAAACAGCCTATCATGTCATAGCATTGTCTTACGCAGGGAAATTCATTCTCACAACTGGGGTATCAATATTCTGATATTGCTGTACAAGGTCTATAGCCCAGGTAGCACGGGTTTATGTGACAACAATTTCGGGTCGATTCAAATGTACATGCAAATGAACCACTTATTTTAGATAACTTCCACAACCTTATGGGCATCACAGGTCGAAGTGGCATTCATCAACAGTTAAACCAGTTGAATGGTGCAAGAGGAGACACGACTGACTCAGTCTGACTCAAAACTACTAAGCAGTACTAAAACCAGGGTTGACTGATGGGCAATCTTCTTCAAACAGGAGGCAGTGAATAAACAGAGTGAAGAATGTCTTCCTAACATTGACATTGCGTGGCGGCAGGACAAATAATTATAAACAATAAAGATGATCAAAGTGAAACGTACGTCATCATAACCAAATTGAGCATGACCTGTCTGTGTAGTATCACGTCTTCTGAACGAATCTGAGGGGAAGACACAAGGTTACAAGCTTTTTTAAAAAAGCAATTGGTTCAGAAAATTACGACTAATCCCTAAATCACACGAATAATTCGTTGATTCATTATCAGGGGTTATATGTTGGGGACAGGGAATGCTATTGTTGGGTTCAATTTCTAGGGGCTCAACTCCCAAACTACTTTTGTTTTTTTTCCAAAAGTTGAGTAATTGTAGAATTTCTGAAGTAAATTGTAGTCCACTTATTTCTCGTATCCCCTAGTCTCAAAGTCTGTCTGCACACTGGTTCCATATTTCACAAGTTAAAAATAGGCATTGTCACCAAAACCATACCCATTCTGGCGGTGTTGCTTTTGAAGGCAGCATATTTAATTTTCATGGATGCCAACAGCACAGCAGAGGGATACCAACAGTACTGTAGAGGGAAACCATCAGTACTATTGGGGTGTTCAATACTGCAAAGGAATGCTATCAGTAGTGTAGAGGGATACCATCAGTATTGTTGAGAGTGTTCAATTCTTTGGGGGGATATCGTCAGTGCTATGGAGGTAATACCCACAGTGCTTGTGGTTTCCACCTGCAATACTGCCCTGACGTTCCCTAGGGTGGTTCTAAAATAATAATTAGGTATTGCGATCTGGGCCTACACATCCACCTCTACTAATTTAAATAATATGTTTAAATATGAAAACCAATGGGGTTTGAACTTCTAATGAAAGTTTATTCCTCACCAGTAAGAAGTCTCAAGCGAACAGCAATGGCCATGAAGTTATCAAAGGCGATTCTGCTATCAGTAGAATACCGTTTCACAATTATGTTCAGGGCTTGAGGTGTCAAGTTGTACCCTGAAAGAAGTTATAATTGAATAATGAAAGAGGCATGTCTTAAAGTAAAGATATCAAAGACATTAGTTCCCATTTTTTATGTAATGCGTTCAAATGATAGTCTAGTGTCCAATAAGGAAGATTAGTCATTGAAAGGAGATGGTTTAGGTTTGGATTTGGGTTCCACAAGGTTCAGGTTTGAGAGGTCTACCTCCAAGTTTTCATATGAATAGTACACTTGAGTCTCAGGTGGAGAATGAAATCTTGTAGTAGCAAGCATTAAGCGATGGCCAGAGAAGGACTATCGCATTTCATTGCAGCGAGGAAAGTCGAGTGGCTTGATTTTAGCACTCAAGTCTTTATCACAGAGACATGTGCTTTGATCCTACATCTAGACACGTCTCAAAAAGTTCAATCTTGTAATTAGAAGCAAAAAGGAGAAATGAATCTCGAGAAGTGAGCACATCAGGAGGAATAGCCAGAGTAGCAGAGACTTCAGCAAGCCTCGTAACTCAAGTCAAACAAGACTTCAAGGTCGCATAACAGTCAGTAGGCTAGTTACATAAACCAAATCAAGATGGGTATTGCAAAGATGCGTACACACAGATGCACCTTTACCTGTTTAATATGAATATGGACAGAATTGACAGAAGAACTACTCAGAAAAGACTCACCCCAGCTTTTGATGGCATTATGCAACTCATGTGGCTCAACTGTTCCAGATCTATCAGCATCATATTGATAAAATGTCCCCTGAAAATAAAGATCAGGAATATACTGCAGCATTAATATAATGCAGCAGGCCAAGGAGTAGCCAGAAGTGCAGTGAAGTAAGAATGAAGAAAGCAAGAGATTAGATGAGGAAGAGTGATGGAGAAAATGGGAGAGGTATATAAGGGAATGGAGACTGACATATCTAAGAGCATGAAGAGGAAAGCCAAGATTGCGAGGAAGAGTAGAAAGAAAAGTCTTACCCTCCACTGATTAAGGCATCCCCAAAGCTCTTTGAACTCATTAAATCCCATTTTACCACTGTAATCCCTCTAAATATCGTCAAGGAATTATAAAATTCTGGAGTTAAAATCACCATTATATTCAACTGATCAAGCCAAGTCACACCAATTACACAAGGTGAAGTTTACTTCTCATAAAACACCAAATGTAGTTTACTTCTCTCAACCCTAACTAGAAGGGGGGGGGGGGGCTTTGAAGGTCACTTGATGTGGGAAGTATTTGCCCTATGGCAATATGGGCCATTCAGCATAAGTTGCAATTAAATGGGGGTTCGATAGCTTATGGCTCTATAGCAACCAGCCGTCTGAAAGGCCCTAAAAAACAATCAGTACTTCCCCTTCCTGCACATGGTAATAACATTAATTCTACCCCATTAATAAATGTTTATGTGAGTTCTGTAGACTTTTGCAAGTGAAGAGGATACATCCAGCATGCTTATCATGATCCTGCATGTTTCCAAGCTGAACACTGAAAGATCAAAAACAATTCAAATACATTGAGGTGATTAATAGATTAGAAGGTACAGATACCCTAAAACATGTGGTAGGAATCCAACTTATGACTCCTAAAAACAAGGTGCCTTTGCATGTTTTCTATTCAGCAAAAACAAGTATATCTGGTTAGTGGGACAAATTATTTTTCCTTTCTCAAAGGAGAGTTTAAGAAGTGAAATGAATAGCCCTAAGACAACACAATAATTTTAGAATTACAACACAATTAGTTCATACACTCATTTTTGCACCAAAGTTTCTTAAGTACAGAAATTTGTGCTTCTTATCGAAAATTTTCTTAGAAGAGGAAAATAGCAAAGGCATTATTTCAGAAGATTCACTTACTTTGGTAGGTACCAGCAATTCCAGATTGCGTCAAACATCTTTGCAGCTCAATTGCGTCAATTTGTCCATCCTAGAAAGAAACGGTATTGATAAAGAAAAATAATCAATGGTTAAGTATGGCTAATGACAAAATCTTTAGTGCTCAGGTAGCTGATTGGCTGCATGACAAATGACGATGATAAAAGAGATCAGGGGAATTTATTCACACATCTGATTCTAACCATACTGCAGTAAGGCAGTCGGGGAGTAGCTTTAGTACAAGGGGATCTGACTGGTTCTTCTGTTCTAAAGATTACAATAAAAATATTTATCCATTCTTAAAAGCAAAGTGCATCCAAGAATACCAAATAATAAAGTTCCTCAAGAGATCCTATGGATTTTCAAACAGGATACGGTTTGACTGAAGGAGCTATACATTACCAAATAGAGGAGGTGCTTTATTAAGAAACTTTGTGATTGGTTGTTTTGTTCATTCAAACATACATCACGATTTGAAGAGGGGAATCTAACTTTAGTTACTCTACTTAGAAAATCAAAAATTCAACTTACGACTCCGGCAACTGCTGAGAAGTATCCCCAGAGTGGATCAGCTGCTCCATATCCCTGAAAGATAAGCAATTTGAAATTAAGTACCTAGAAAGCCATGACATAAATTTATAAGATAAAAGCCCTGCTGCAACAAATTAAGAGAAAGGAATAATTCATTCCAAATGCACAACAACTACAAGTAAAATCCTTTTTGCTACCTTGTTTGAACTGGTCAAATTCAATTAGATCATTTTGGGACATTTTAAACTCAGAACTGTACCAGTAAAGCGTGATGATAATACAAGAGCCAGATTTCCTGGGTTTCTAAAAACTTGTATGGGATAATTTGGAAATAAACCATACGATATAATTTGTGTGAATGTAAATGACCCGAGTTAGACTCCAATCCCCAACCTCTAGATTCGTAATCTGGAGTGCAAAAATAAACTATAGGTGAAACACTTTGATATAATCTTCATCAGTAAATGAAAGTATAATAGTGCAGATATATCAAAACGTTATAGGAGCAATGGTTTTTTTCAAATTTCCAGAATAGTGTACATGGTAAGGATTGCATTTTGTCTATATACCAGTATATTGAGCATGATAAAAGAAAATAATTCTGAAAATCGATCTTCTAAAAACTTAATGAAAGGCTTAGTATCAATTTTTGGGAATTACAATGTCCTGAAAAAACAGCTGTATAATGCCAGAAAAGTAGCCTAAGTGTCGAATTTTTCGAGCTCATTTTCAATTGAATGATTTGAAATACAATGATATATTGAAACATGTACACCAGGCGGTCCTCCAGGATAACCTCCGCGATATCCGCCAGAACAACAAAAAATTTGAATCGGGTAGAAAAATACATCAAAGACAAATTTGAAAATCACGAAATGCTAAAAACTACATACAGGTTGTGCAGGATAACCTCCGGGATATCCACCAGGGGCCTATATATCCAAAATAAAAATTATGTCATGCATTATTCTATTGGTAATTACAGAATCTTCATTCAAGGGATTTTTCAGCTGGAACTAAGAGATTGCAGGAAATTACTATTTTGAACTTTTTAATCCATCTGAAATGAATTGCATATAAGTAAAGAAAAAAAGGGGGGGCATGTATGGCTTCACTAGAGATTTCTTAAATATGTTAAGGACAAATATTTTCAAGAAGGAGAAGAATAGTTGATTACCTTAAAAAAGGTGTGGAAGCAAAAGAAATTCTGGTTCACCCATCATTTGATCATTTGAGATTTGCGCACTTGCTCAAAATGCATAAAGGCCATACTTTTTTACCCTTTTTTCACAAATTGCCCTCTTGAAATATATTCAGGATTGTTAAAAAAGCAAAAACGAATTTGAAAATCACGAAATGCTAAAAACTACATACAGGTTGAGCAGGATAACCTCCGGGGTAGCCTCCAGGTGCCTAGCAGGTAAAAAGGGAAGAAAATTATCCTAACAGTCGAACATTGCAGATTAGAATTTTAAACCTTTCTTGGGGCTTAAAAAATTCTCTTAGAAATTATTGATTCAATTACTTTTTTTACAATGCTTGTCAAAATAATAAATTTTTTAAAATTTTGTACGAATTTTTCAGCTTGCGGCTTACAGCTCTATTTTCAGGTGAGAAGAGTTGTTGCAGCTGTAGATTTCTATTTACTGATTTTTCTTCAAAACCATCAGCTTTATTCTATTATGGCCTGCAGCTTTTAGTAGATTTTGGTACAGCCTGGCAGTTTCTAAACCCCTTGTAACAGGCCTAATCTATAAATAAAGGTTGATTGAATGTTTTAAGTTTATTATTTTGCAATTTAGCTTTTCTTGTGTCATATTTTGCTTTTATTGTGAAATTTATATAAATCATTTTTGTTTAAGATTTTGATTTCGTGTTTGGTTAATTTTTGTTTTAGAGTAAATATTTTGACTTCATTCGTTTCGTGTTTCGGGTTCTTGCATTTTCTATATTCCAGTTTCTCTCTCTACAAAACATGCAACTTTTTCGATGGAATGTAGGAACCGGGGCTGTTTTACCTGAATAATGGGGAGTTGTGGAAATTATGACCAAATGTCTAGGTTTAACAGCTTTAATATATCATTATATTTCTATTAATCTTTTAGGTATGCATAAAAGTATCCTAGGCTGCCTAGTACAAAACTGACTATTTTTTTGAATCCTGGAAACTGATTGACAGTTTATGTTGTAAGAAATGTTTTCCAACTAGACACATCTTGAAAGCAAGAAGTCAAATCAGCTCTTTTCAGGATAATTCAATTTCTTGCTTAAGTCTGGTAAAGAACTAAGGGAAGGCCAGGAAAATCGGAACCATAATGTTCTGTTTCCCATATTTCTCACCATCCCTATATCAGAACAGTCTCTGATGGGTACAAAACTTCAATATAGCCAGCAGAATCTGAAGCAGTGTAGTGAAAAAATTGGATTACTTCAGCTTTTCGTCTGACACTCAACAGAGTAATACGCCAGAAAGAGGCAGAGAGGGCTTGGTTTCACCTTTCGACTCTTGAAGTAATCTCATTGGTCAGCCCACTGTATTGCAGGTGATGTTTGCTGTCCTACACTATACCAATCATTCACCTCTTTTCTGATTGGCCTATTTCGATCCACATCTAGGTATAATAACTTGTTAGGTTTTTGTTTTGCTCCCTTTCTGACGTATTACTCTGTTGAGTGTCAGGCACAAACTTTAAGTAATCTATGTGTTCGTTTCACTATGTTTCCGATATTACTGGCTACATCCTTATTTCAATTAACAGAACTAGCCAAGCTTCTATGATTTTCCTCAATATGGTTTGTTCAACATAATCCTTAGATTTGAAATTCATAAATTATTATCTACAATTTTATACTGCAAATTCAGGTTTTAAAAACAAATAATTGCCTTCCAAGATTTAGCAGTTGACATTACTGTTACATTCAGATAAAAGCAATCCATCACACTCTTTAGCAGCCTCAAGGAAAACATTATAACTTTCTGGTTCTGACTGTAGTATTATCATCATTAAATGGCCTTGTCGTGATGAGCTGCCTTGCTTGGCAGAAGGTTGGTTTTTTTGAAAGTCTTCCTGTTTGACGAGTTGTGGTTTTTGAATTGAGGAGGCATGATTTAACTCTGTGTTTTTTGCTCAAGTTTATTTCTGTGACAAACGCCACAAATACAAGATACAGTTAAAGGTAGATTAGATGCAGAACCAACCATCTGCCAAGCGAGGCAGCTCATCACAACGAGGCTATTGAATGATAATAATACTAAACACCTCAACATTGTCGCTTTTATGTGTATTTTCCAAAAAGATTTTAGCACACCTAATCAAACATCCTCTTTCCCTGGACATGTTCTCTTTTGAGGGAGGACAGCCTGGGCGGAATTTTACAAATGCCTCAAATGTCCAGGATTTTAGGGTAGATAAGAACAATTGCAAGCAATAATATCAGCTATAAGTAAGATCGAAGTGAAGATTTTCCACTAGAGGTGGCAGCACCAAACAAAAGCATTTCATGAGTAATTTCTCACTACAATTGGCAACACAAAACAAGGAAGAGGAAGCCTTGGATGGGACGCCTAACAACAAATTTAATATGCTACTTTTCCTTTCTTTATTCTAAATGGTGACTTTGGCATCATTTCTGTTATTTTTCATATTTCAACCAAAAAGACTTGCTAACCACTATTTTTTGCTATTTTGCAGGGGCAATTATAGGAGCTTTCGGGAGCTCCACCCCATGATGGGCCCCTACCAGGGATCTACCCTGGACCTGCTGCTGGGGGATAACTGCACCCTAAGAACCCCAGTTGTTAACGCAAGGACATCATCCTTGCTGATGTGCTAATGGCATGCAACTTGTAAGCACATTCCAGCCCTATCTTGATATGGTTCTTCTTTACCTGTAAAGTCCTCTTTTGGGGGATTTTAGAATGTTGTCAGCTTGTAAGTGCACAAAGTGATTTGCTTGTAATAAGAATCATAGTGTTTCTGAAAAGCTATTTACTTGCTATTTTGTTTGCAAAAGAGCCTGTTGACACTTATTTCTAGCATATTTCCACATTCCATTCGTTTTTGCTGAACACCTCAGCTAAGTCAAGAGGCCTAAGCTAAAGCACGGCAGTCCTCAGTGATGTTGGCTGTTCTGCCTCAAATGCAAAAGTGATGAAGCTTTTTGCCCGTGCTTTATGGACTTCTAGAAAGTTGAAAACACCTGCTACTTTATTCCAGTTCACAATACTTACACCGTATCCAGGATAAGCCATTTTAAAATGATTTTCTGCACACTTTCTCCACGGCAGCTCACCACAGCCCAACGCAAACAGAGAGAAGCACAACACCGCCTCGCTTCCAAAAGTGAAAGTTTGGTAATCTAAATTACGGACCATAGACCATAAGGAAAGACACGGACCATAAGAAACACTACTACACTCGTGTTTGAAACCGTAGGGTTGGATTTTCAAACAAAGGAACTTTGGTAGAAGATTTTGTGTTAACCAAAAAAGTGTAGAAACCTTCAATTTTGCCTTTACATAGAAAAGATGCAAGGAAATGCTCAGTGCACCTAAAATTGGTAAACTTATCTCACTTGGTATTTAACTGGAACATGTCACACAAGGTGTGAATATTCCAAAGTGACACTTCATTTTTTTCTAATGAGCACGAAGTAATGACAAAATGAAATGAAATGAAAGCTAAGAAACTATGATACTAACAATAACAAGATTTAGTATAGTTTCTTATTAAGAAATCATTTTATAAATCAACATCAACGATAGCATGAGGATGATTGTGATCATGATCAATATCATCATTGTAATCATCATCATCATTGTAATCATCATCATCATTGTAATCATCATCATAATCATCAAATAATAATAAAGAATACCTTTTGATTTTTATTCTTATCAACTTCTGATACGGGTGGCGCGATGGAGTTTCCTGGATCAACCAGACACGAACCAATTGCACTAAGGGCTGAAGGCACAGAAAACTTTTTCGATGTTTGCTTTTGCTTTTCTTTGTCAGGAACAAATGCTGGCAGAGAAGGCAAGCTTAGTGAGCGCTGCTCTGAAGATGAGTTTGCAGCCTGGTTGTCTTGAGATCTTGAATGTTTGCTGTTTTGCGAATGTTTGCCTTGCGCTTGCGCACTGTGAAATTTTTCTTGCTTGACAGCTTGACTTTTACTGCGAGATTGCTTCTGACTTTGAGCATTAGATATTTTCTCTGAGCTCTGTGCTTGTGTTTGCATCTGGGCCTGCTTGTTCTGGCTCTGTGTTTGCTTTTGAGCTTGAGTCGTATGACTTTGTGTTTGCTTTTGAGCTTGAGTCTTATGATTTTGTGTTTGCTTTTGAGCTCGAGTCTTATGACTTTGTGTTTGCTTCTGAGCTTGACTCCTGTGACTATGAGATTGTGTATGGTGGCTATGACTCTGTCCTGACCGGTGGCCTGGTATTTTCGTCTGAGCCAATTCTTTGTCAATGGGGGCCTTTACTTCTGTTTGGCTCTGAGCTCGTGTTTGCTCTCCACGAAGAGCCTGTGCTTGCTCACGATTCTGTGTTTGCTGCTGAGTTTGCTTCCCGTGACTCTGAGCTTGCTTCTGAGCATGCGTTCGATGACTATGTGATTGCATATCACTGTGAGAATGATGACTCCGAGTTTGCCCTGACCTGTGAGCTTGTGTTTGCGACTTAGACCTAGCTTGCTCGCTTTGGGTTTGCATTCGAGCCTGATTGATTTGCGTTTGGTTCTGCTGTGCTTCATGACTTTGACCTTGTCCTGTCTTCCTAGCCCGTGTTTGCTCAC
Organism: Pelagia noctiluca; assembly: GCA_963924455.1. Lineage (NCBI taxonomy): Eukaryota > Metazoa > Cnidaria > Scyphozoa > Semaeostomeae > Pelagiidae > Pelagia > Pelagia noctiluca. The sequence continues at coordinate 2,997,514 of OZ004315.1, read as the reverse complement.
TCTGAGCCGATGTTTGCTTCTGAGTTTGGGCTTGCAAATTGCGAGCATGCATTTGTTTATGAGCTTGATTACTGCCTTCCTGCACTGTAGCCTGCTTCACAGTTTCATCTTGCATGCTTACTTTCACAGGCTTTGCTCCATTATCCAAATTCTTCTGAGCTTGATTATTCTGTTTTTGCACTGCAGTTTGTTCTAGCGTAGACTTCGCTCCATTATTTAGAGCTTGTCCTGTACCCTGCAGTTGTTTTTGCTCTCTGCCAGCATGTGTTTGCTTCTGTGTTTGGCTGTGATGAATTACAGTGCTGGCTTGACTTTCTGCGGAGGCTCTTCTTTGCGTGTGGTATGAGTGATGCGTGTGAAACGTGCTACTGTGCCGTGTTTCGTGCGAGTGCCTTCTATGCTGATTAATACCCACTGCTTCACCTGAATGCTTTCCCGTTGGAGGCATTAGCCCGTTATTCGCTACATTCATCATATTTTCCAGGCAAATCAACTTTCAAAACTTCAAAAACACTTTACTCCACTTTACTATTGAAAAAGAAATGATTTGCGTTTTTGCTTCATTGAGTGAATGAAGTAAGCAATTTCTTCAAATCTTGGGTAACCCCCTGTCAAGCAACAAAACATTTTCTGACTCAACAACGAAAAAATGGCAGTGCAAAACCCGTTAAACCGCACAGTACTGATGATATCCCCCTACAATACTGAACAGACGCTACCCAGGTCAAAACTGAAATCTGAAAATGAATCTAAAGCTAGTTTTCTACTAGGCGAATTTGTCGCGCGACGCAAAGTGATCTCTTTTCATAGCTATCGCTTCTGATCGTGTCCAGAAAGTTGAAACTGATCGAATTAACCAGTTGATCCCGACGAGGAGCTGCAGCGATGAATTTCGCTTGTCAAATGATCAACACGCATGCGTAAACTCTCGTCACTCCGCGTCGCGCGAACAAATTCGCCTAGGGAGAACGGCTTGATGTCAATTCCATCGCTAAAACAAAAGTTCCCATGATACATCACTCGAGTAGTGACGGGGGTATATAACGACTGACATGTTGTCTGGGAACAGCCACAATAACGCCAGGAAACCCGTTAATAATTGAACATACCTTTCATGTGACCCGATTTTTGGTGGCTATTTGACCACAGGGGACCAGAATAACCATGGTAAGGGGCAAACCAATATCAAAAATATTTTCCGTCTTTCTCCGCAAATCTATTTTCGCAACTCTTTGAAGTTGGAGAATGGTGAACTTTCAAGATGAATTCAGTCTACGCTTTACAAAACAAAAAGTTAATACCTCACCTTTTTGTGGATCGTTGTGCAGAAACGATATTTCTATAAGTTTCGCCACCCGTAGTGTGATGAACACAAAATCTACTGGTCAGAATCGTATTCTGTACAAATTGTGTTCAGGTTTTTGTGCTAAGCAACTAGAACCCAGGTTACAGTAATAGATGATTTGAGAACAAAAAAAGTATTATGAGGAATAGAATAACGCAATATGGAGACAAATGTATTATTCATTCAACGTTTTGGAATCAATCGTCACACACATCCAGCTTTTGAATTTTTGGTATAAAAAACAGAACATTATTTCTACGAAATGTGATTCTGACTGTTTGTATTTTGTGCTTTTCATCAGGCTACGGTCCAGTAGCGAAAGGAGCCTCGATTTGAGACAGAGAGAATTCCGAGGATAGAGCTAACGTAGAGATGCATATCTATATAGTGGACTATACCTCGTGTGCGGGATCCACTCTGTAAGAATCTAAGATGATCTCTTCGAAGACAAACGACTGGATGCCTTATCTTTCCTTCTCTACAGCGTTGATTAAACACGACTTTTGTTTGAATGAAAATAACTCAAATCACCATTGAAAATAGGAAATCTTAGAAGGATTTATGGGTTGAGTGAGACAAAGGTTGGGAGAAAACCACGATGAAAATATCATGTTCTGTCCCACAGCTGTTGGGAAACCTGGGATTATGAAATGTTTACGAAGGAAATGGTATTTCAGAGAAATGCTGCAAGTAACGATCATTCAAAATAAGAAACCTTGGGGATATTTGTGGATTTAACATATTGCAGGCAGTCCGAGAAAGGAAGACAGAAAAGCCACACCTATTCCTTGCACTGCACAACCACTCTTGCCAAACAGGAAAAGACATCTCAAGAAAATCAAATCTCGTATAATACCTTTGCTATTTTGCCAGTGAATGGTTATTTAACATGTGATCTTGGATAGATTTATGGGTAAACCAAAATAAAGGTCAGAAAGAAAGTTATCATTTCTTCCCCAAAGAGATTGTGATACGAGGATTACAAGTTCAAGATTGGAAAGGAAATTTTTTCAAACTTTCGCTCAGCTGATTGCAGACGATACCGTCCTAATTTACAAAAAATATCTTTGGTCTAAACTGAGGATTTTCGAGACAGTAGCTCGAAGTTCGCAAATAGTATGGAAAGACAGGGCGATTCAAGGAGAAGAATGCAGGAATTGATTCATAATGCTGTTGAGAATAACGATTTAGGCCAATTGCGGATTCTGTTAAAACACGCTTCTCCTCACATCATGAACCACAGAGGCCAGGGCGGTTTAACACCGTTACTCAGAGCAAGTCAAAGTGGCTTCAACAGCATGGTTAGAATTCTACTCGAAAACGGAGCCCGTATCGATGATAAAGACGACGATGGGAATACTTGTTTACATTACGCAGCGAGGGAACAAAATCGCGATTTGGTCCAGCTTTTACTGAAGAGCTGTGCTAGGACTTTTGAAAGGAATAATCAGGGGCAGTTGCCAGTTGATTTGGCGAGTGAGTCCACTGCAGAGTTAATATCAGATAAAATGATGAAAGACGGACCGACAGAATTCGTAGCTGCTTGCCAGAGAATGAATTCGAGAATCTGCAATAAAAGTCTTCCAGTAGTTAACAATAACGACATCGTTAAAAATCCCACAAGGAGCGTGTCTATCCCAGCACATTTTCAATATGATAACTAAATAAAACAGAAGTGAGAAGCAGCTTTTAGTGGCCACTTTTCAGCAGCATTGGTTTCTTTTACAATTTCAGTTAGAAAGAGCTTACTGCTGGCCTAAGTAGCTTTGCAACGATTTTTAAACAGCCAATCAGATCAATTGAATTTCATTAGCATGGATCTGATTGGCAAATAAATTTCTGTCACACGCATGAGATTAGTTACCCATTTCCCTTACATGAAAAAATTCCTATTAGAGTCCTAGTGGGTGAAGGGCTTCGCTTCCCCTGCGATTACTCGAACAATAATTTAAAGGTAATTTCTGGTTATCTTTATCCAGCTTCCTATGAAAAATATTATTGAAAGATGTAATCAAATATTCATTTCGGTATTATTAGGACAGGTTGAATCGAGACGGTTTTAATACAGATAGGTAATCACCACAACCTCTCAGAGCCAAAGCTATGATGCGTTTTGGTCTCTAATATCTGGGGCTATAAAAGAAGGGGAGGGCTTCGAAAAAGCTACAAAAATCATGATAGGGGAGGTGGGGCAGAAAAATGGAGAAAAGTGGGTGAAGACTATTTCAAAAAGTGAATGGCCAGATGTCGAGAGAATTTATATTTGATATAAAGGCTAATTCAACGTTTAAAATATGTAGCAGCTCTGTAAGAAAATCTGCCTAATATATACATTCCGACAATCTATATATAATTTGCAATGTTTATTACTCGATTTTACCTTAGAGGCAATTTCACAATTGAGGACAAGTCTTTTCAAAGAAATTACACATTCAGGAGAAACGGTGTTGGATCTTGAACTCTGCAGAAAAGAATGAAGAATGCTCAATAAACACATTTTTCAAAAGAAACTAAGCCAAAATTAGTGCCTAATTGATTAAATTGTATGGCTTTCTTAGGTAATAAAAATGTGTAAAAAGTTTGTTAAACACAGGTAGACTTAAGAAAAAACACATATCTCGTTGTACCTCTGGGTTCCAACCATTCATGCGATCATCAGACAAGACAGAACTCGTTGGTATAAGATCTGAAGAAACTTGCATTCGAAAACGCTTATTACTATTGCTATTATGTTTGGCTAAAGGTGCAGGTGTCCTAAAGATGTCTGACTAGAATTTTTTTCTTCATGTCAGCAGCAGAAAGTTCCTTCAACTTATTTTCCAAGGCAGCAGTCGAATAATCTAAAGTAATATCTAAAGTAATCTATTATATACTATTACTCACTAGTCTGCCAGTGAAGATTGATTTTTAAACACAATATTCATCATTCAAGGCTTTCCTGATAGGCCCGTTTCGATCCACTACTGGCTATGTAAAACTCTTTTTGAAGCAAGAGGTCTTTTGCTTAGTTTTCTTTATGTCGTATCACTCCGCTTAATATCAACAAAAAGCATTAATCAAGAGGTTTTGGGTTCGTGTCCTACTCGAGTCATTGTCGTTGACACAAATTATCTCGAAGTATTTTCCGAATCCTGATTCTCCTCCAATCAACCATTCTCCATTTTCAATTTTTCGTATATCATATCATGAATGATTTCAAGGATATCCATATTGATAATTGAACTCACTTATAGTTGATGATCGACTCCATTATCCATTCAAAATGAACCGGCTGAATGTTCGACTCGAGGCAGCGGTCTGCAAAATCAAAAGCAAATGTCTAAACTGTGCTGTCATATTTGCCTTGTTCAACTGAAAAGCTGCTGTAGTTCAAAACCCAATCACAACACACTGAAATGAGTGAAATTGAAGAAATATGAAATTTTCTAAGATGTTTGAAGACTTACCAGTCAGTCCATCTTCAAGGCTTTCCAGGTCTGTTATGAGAAGATAATTCTAAAAAGACAAGGAAATTGTTAAGTTCAATCATTTCGGCCTACCTGTATCTGCCATATGCATCCCCAGAATGAAAGAGACCGATTGGCAGTGGATATTTGGCTTCAGGAATTGAGGCCTTTTCCAAGTTGATGAAGACGTTTTCAGACCAAACAACTGGTCATAATGAAAATAAGGATATGGGTGCAAGGGTGGATGCAAGTTAGGGCTCTCCTGGAGCTTGTAACGTAAAGTTCTTAAACAAAATATGTGGATAAGGCATACATAAAGAAAGACATTAGTTGAGGTGGCACATTTATTTGAATATTCTCAAATTTACATCGATTCGCCCTCAAAAATGAAACAAGCTTACTAGAAGAAAGAATATGTAATGTTCACATGATTGGTGAAAGATGCATCTGGTAATGAATGACTTGACGAAAATTTGATGGAAGTTTGACGATGATTTGAAAAATGATTTGATAAATAGTTTGATGAGATTTTATGAAGAATTTGATAGCAAAATCAAACTTCTCACCTTTTCTGGTATTGCTGTAGGTATTTGAAAGATGACCTTGGCTCCGCATATTTTAAGGATCTGAATCAATTGTTCTTGGAAAAAAGAGATGTCCAGATTATATTTTGAATTTCTCATAAATTATAAAAATTCCTATCAAATTGTACCTCCACATAAAGAGTGACGATTATAGTGTGTACGAAATACGCATCCAGCCTAATTGCATATCTATAAAAGCAAAAAGTTCAGCAGGATGGTCCCTCGCCTCAAATGGCTAGGTGTGGTATGTCGAGAATCTCGGAAACATTCTAAAACATGATAACCAATATCAGCTTTTTTCTGACACTCATCAGGGTAGTGATTCAGAAAGAGAACGAAAAAGTGAAACCCAACAAATTATCATAGCCAGATATTGTACCAAGCTTTATATTGCGGCTACAATGCTATTTTGATCTAAACATGAATTTAGGAAAATTGAAGACAGGGACATGGAAACTGTACCCCTGCGCTGTATAACTCAGGCCCATAGCTACGGGGTACCACCCATGGGGCAATTTGAGTTTTCATGTAACCACGATGGTTTTCTAATCGGCCAGTGTTGATCCCTTTAGAACAGAATTGAAATAGAAGAAAATGTTATCGGGAATAAGAGTGGAAAACAGCATATCTTATTTTTGAATTATAAATGGGCCTAAGTTCTGAAAGTTATCGTTCCTAAAGTTTCGACATCCATTTTCAAATTTAGCGTTAACCCTACCCCATGATAAATTTTTCACTGACCTCAATGCACTTATAAGGAAAAATTCTTAAAACTTCTCCATTATGACTTTGCTCTAATCGTATCATTGATTATTACCTTTGTTGATCTGACTTGATTGGAAGTTCCCCATCAGACTTAAAGTCAGCTGTTTAAATAGCGGTGCTTTCTGTGAAAAGTCAAAATCAATGTGGTTGACAAACACGGATAAAAATATTTTGAAACATTGGTGAACTAAGCTTGATACTTGAAGCGTAGAAACTTAGCAAGCAAATTTCGTGATCATAAGAATCGAACAATTGAAAGCAGAACCATCCCAAATGATGGATTACTATATCGGAGTGAACTTTCTTTACAAATAGTATCAAAAATTTCATCAGAGATTAAATGCTGAAAAACAAATACATAACTAATAAGTTACACACATGTTTCTTTTTGGATATTCTTGCCAAGTGTGGAATCATTTCTTGATTCGATAAAGGATCACCTTTCACTTCGAAATTCTCCTACAAATGCAAAAAATGCAGAAATCGATTTACAAACATAGATGAGAAGAGAGGAACAAAAATCAGAAAGAAAGGTAGGACAAGATTAGGTTTAAAGACAAATAAGATCAGGAAAATAAAATGCAAAGTAAACTCACCTCACCGATAAGCTTTCCAGCTTTGAGACAAGCTATAATCCCTGTCAAAAGACAAACACAAAGAAGGATAAGTGATACAGTTTTGAATTTTCGCTAAGAGTAGGACAAGAAGACTGATCTTTCTTTGGAGATTTCTAATGTTAAAATGATAAATCACAAGCACGTCTAAAGGCAAGGGTGTATTTCACATTGACAAGAGAAAATTTATTCAATTTGAGGTTTAAAATCTCAAAAACTTTCCAAAAAATATTTTAAAGTTCGCAAACTCCGCCGTGAGTTGGATTTTAAGCCATCACTTCCACCAAAATCATGCAAACTGGAAGCAATATCTTAACTTCACATTTTTTCAAAAATCTAAAGGTAATAGTTAGAGATTCGTCTGGCGTAGGACAGCCGGTACAATGCTGAATAGTTTATTAAAAAGCCAGGGGATTATGTACAAAAATATTCAAACATAATTACATTTGAAACTGACAATCCAAGAACCAGTGATTAATGCCATCAGATACTTATAAGTGTATGCTGTTCGATCAATCGCAAGATTCTCATCTGAAACAAAAACATTATACTTTTAAAAAACAAAAAAACCAGGCTCCTATATCAAGCTGACTGATGATGGTAGTTGATTACCTCCACCAAGATATCTGTCACTATTTTTTCATTCCAGTGTGTTTTCCAAGGGTCTAACCGGCCAATAACCATTCAATATAAATCCTTACATGACTATTTCACTACTAGCCAGGAGTAATTTTCCATATTCTAGGGATGCCTTGCTTTTATATTTGTATCCTATCAAACCTATCTTCTTACCCTGCAACCCCTACAAGATAGAAGTTGGTATTCTGTTTGATGTAAAAGAAATGGCATAGAAGCTGGACCAAATTGTTCGAGCTTTGTTTTCTGAACAAAAACAGGAAAAAGAAACAGGCTGTGCCAACAGAATCTTGGTGGACAAAAAACTTCTGAGGTGGTTTTCTTGCACCTAGGTCCATTATATTGTAACAGGTCCGTTGTCCAGTAAACTCATATACCATTATGCAGCAGTGGTGGGGTCTTCATATACCCAAAGGGAGATCTTTGTGGAACAGCACTTGATCACCAGAGAACTTCAGAATACCACAAACAATTACACGTATCATTACAGTAACTCTGAAGTTATTCCAAATCATGAAGGGAAAAGGGAATTTATTGATGATTATAGCTCACAATAAAACATGTTTTCCCAAGACTGCCATAAAATCATATAGCTTATTATCACATTGTTCTACCTACCCGTGCCCATAACAAGATGCGTAGAACCAGGAATATAAACAGTAGAAAATCTGCCACCCATTTTGTCTGCCATTGCTTTGCAATATGACTGAAAATAAATGAAAAATTACTTTAAAAGACAGCCCTACAAAAACATTTTATGATATATAACAACCTTTGTGCTTTTAAATACATCTTTTCGTACAAATGTCGAGCCCAGGCTGAATAGTTTCTTGCAGCATTTGGCTAGAACTCTCTCATAAAAGTGCGTAGCATAGATGTAGATTATTAACATTGAAGGGATCTATGTTGTGTTTTAAATGAGAGAGGGATGACATACTTAAGCTCATTACTACATATCTGTGGAAAAGTTTTCGTAAACCTTAATAAATTTTAACAGAAATATGAAAATACAATTGATATGTCTTACCATTTCCTTCCTCTTGAGTCGGGATGGAATAATCGTCATCTCAGATCCAACCACATTTTCTTGATTCTTCAACATGTTCCGCTTTCTTGATTCCGCATTTAGGATCGGCGTTTTAAGGACCTCTTTTTGAGATTCCTTTACCGGACTTTTCAATTTTCTCTGCGGTGGTGTGGAAATCACGTTTCTATCAGCAGGCCTATCCACCAAAACAGCTGAATGAGGCTTTATTATGTTTTGATTCGGTTTGCCAAGGATTCTGTTGTTATTGTCTTCACTTCTTACCGTTAGTTTCTTATTTGTTCCTCCAATTTCGGGATTCATTGCTGAAACTGTGTTGGCCTTTCCACAAGATTCACCTCCTGGCTTTTCAATTTCTTTCGTGTTTCTCACATCCTGGAAATGCAAGTCTTCGTAGCCTAGCGTATCATTTTGCAGAAGCTTTTTCATGTCATTCAATGTCGTATCTAATAATGGCGAGGCCTTTTTCGTAGTCGCTAGTTTCGGAGGTGGTGTCGGTGAAGGTGGACTAAAATCATCTTTGTCGTCATCTGAAAAAAGGACGAAATGTGGGATTAAAAAATATATTCTATGTATCAAAGTAGGTATGTAGCATTATCATTATTACCACCTTTTCTCTACAGTTAAGTTTTCCATTCATTCTTCTGGTTACTTTCTTCTCTGCCTTATTTACTTCCAAATTCTACGTATCTCCGCATTCCTCTACGCCCTCATATTCGTCACAACTTTCCACCATTGTTTAGGCCTAACTTCGCTGAGTCACTGTCCTTGTTATTCGCTCTATTTTCACCAGTTAGCCTAGCCCTTCCTGAACCTTTTGTTTTCTCCTTCTGCGTCATCCTTAGGTTTAATTTCAACTTCGTGTATATCTTTACGTTTTTAGTAAAACTAATCAGTCGGTTTTAGTCAATGTAATGTTAGTACATAAAATACAGAAAAACACAAGAACTGCGTGCTCTCTAAAGACTCTCCTGCTAGACGCTCAAGTCAGGATAAGATATAGGTGAGATCGCTCTAATACATTTTATTAATAGTTCTTATACGCCTAATTTCAAGACTATTAAAGGTATTTGGTAGAATTCATACAGATAATAAAGCTAGAAAAAACAGACAAAACTACTGCTCATTTGATCAGGCTACGCCCTTTCTAACTCTTGCTATCTTCAGAGTGTGAGTAACAATGATTGCAATTATGATTTTAGCTCGCAAGATAAAGAAATTTTTAGGTAATCAACATGACATTCGGTAGTGGAATAGAGGTAAGCATATTAACTAGGCACCAAGTATTGTGAAAATAAATTAATTTGATTCTAGATTAATACTGCACCTTCAATCAGTTCTTGATCTTGTTTGTTTGTATTTTTCTCTGTATTTACAGGAACAACAACCTGTTTGTTGGTTGCATGTTTCGTCTTCGTCGATTCATCTGCTGGTATTCGAAAAGATGGCTTCATCATCAGATCTTCATTTTCGTCACTGTCATCTGCTTTCCGTTCAGACTCTTCCTCCTCCATTTTCTTCGCCTTTTCAACCAGATTTTTGAATAACGAAACCGATTTCGTAACGGGTTTAGCCTCTCTTTCAAAATCATCAGTGATATCATCACAACCTTCGTCATTCTCTGTTAGAATTTCCCGCTCGAAAGCGCTGTCACCTGACGCAAAGAGTTCTTTCTCATTTTCAAAGCGATTTTTGGTGAGATGGGGGTCCTTCTGTGAAATAATTTTCTTGTTGTATTCAATTGTATTTTCCCCACGATCTTTAGCACATTTTACGTTCATGACGTCATTGTGAGCTTTCATACGCTTTGGTTTATGCTCTACATTAATATCATCATCATCATCATCATCATCATCTTCAATAATACAACCAACCCTCTTCCTTCGCTCTCCTTTATTAACATTAAGTCGAGTTTCTTCTGCACCATTATCTAAATGTTCGTTGACAAAGTCGCAAATATCCTGTTTTTTATCAATTCTTCTGCTCTTTAAACGGCTGTTAAACGCATCGTCATTTTCATTCGAGTCAATATAAACTCTTTGGTTTGCATCGTCCGTTTCGTCAACATCAATCGCAGCATAACACGATTCACTCTGACTGCATTCTGATTCTCTGACGCATTCATTCTCCATGTTGTCAAACGAAATGACGTCATCTTCATCGTTTTCCTCAGCATGGAACACACTATCATCTGCATCAGCGACGGCATCTCCTTCATACGTCCCAACAACAGGAAACAAACTATCGTTTGGACCCGTTTTAAAGTAGTTTGGCTGAGAAGAATCATTTCCTTTTCTTTTACGTAGATTAAGATTTTCAGCCTTGTTCTTCTTGGTCTCAGAAACTCTTTGGTTGGAAGATTTTACGTCCATAGAGTCAACTTCTCCTTCTGAATATTTGGCAGGAGTCGCGCAATTGCCAGCAGCTTCTACTACACCGTTCTCAATTTCTTCAACCTTACTGTCAAATTGATCTTCAGTAAGTGTCACATCTTGCAAATTATTGTCTCTCGGTGAGTCTTTCAGTGTCTCATCTTGCGAATTATTGTCTCTTAGTGTCTCTACTCTCTCAGTCTTTTCAACACCGTCATCTTCATTACCAGCAAACAGAACAACTTCTCCGTCATATGTTCTCTGAGCAGTGTACAGACTATCACACGGACTCGTACCAAACTCGATTTGCCCGATCGAGTCATCGTCTCCCAGTTGAGGCTCTTGAAACTTTTCAGTTTCCAAGGAATCGGTTGAAGATCCGTCTGTTCCATAATCATCGTTAGATGGAGCAGTGGGAGCCATGGGATTACCTTTACCGACATTTCCTTCCAAATTCTTAGGCGACTTGCAAATCTTTCCCCCTTTACCTTCTCTCTCTGCTTCACAATCACTATCAATATCACCAAACAAATCAACATCTTCATCACAACTTCCCTCAAAAAGAGGCAAGCTGTAATTAGGATTCCTCTCGATGCCATTCAATTCAATGACGTCTTCTTTATCTACAAGTTCATTAGGATCACAAGCCCTTCGAGAGTCATGCAAAGCCTTCATCCCTTGATCACAGGGTGATGAAAGATCGACGAAGGTTTCGGTCACTTGAAATGATTTACTGTCCAGCTTATTTCCGATGATTGATTTCTCAGTTAGTTTGTTCTTCTTTGCTAGGTTGAAAATGTTCGTGTTTTGTTTTCGCTTCCTGGAATTCAATTTGTTATTTTGCCCTTGATCTCCCTTTGGCGATGTTGTTGAATTACCCTTGACATCATTATAAGTGTTTTTCTGCAATTCGTTTGGTTGAAGAAGTGGACTTCTGTTGCCACTGCCCATTTTACCATCAACTTCTGCAACGTCTAAAGAGTCACGTGGAGAAGAAGCCGTTTTCTTTTCCGCTGATTTCCGCTTACCAATATCAGATATTTCACCATGTGGTGCGTTTGTCTTCTTGCTCCGTTTCAGGTGCATTGAAGGATTCTTTGAAGTATCATTCTCATCGTCAAAAGCAGCTTCACTTCTAGTTTCCTCGTTAGCATTGCCAGCAGGTATATTGTCCTTTACAATACTTGTTTGATGTCTTGCATCATGATCGAGTCTAGATTGATTAATCTTGCCTTTAGAAGCAACTTTGTTTTCGTATACTGACGTTTGACTCAACACAGACTTGGCGATCAAGGAAATATTCCTCGATTTCGGCTTTGTAGGCGGAGTTTGCGGGATAATGTCGAGATTGCTTTCTGCTTCCCTAAAAGCATCACTCAATTCTTTCACCATTGTTGAATTGGATGGCGTATTTTGAGCAAAAGAGCCTTCAAGGCAGATTGAGTCATTAACAAGGGGAGTTGAGAAAGTTTTAGTGAGTTGCGAGTCATTTTTATCACTAAAAAACAGCAAGGAAGAGCTGCTGATGCAACTTTCAGTTTCACTTCTCTGACTGTTTCTAGTAACTCTCAAATCTGATTTCTCAATTTCATCTTTAATTGCTTGATTTTCCTTGTCTTGCTGTGAATTCACTGCTATGTTTTCTTGAGAATCAATATCAACATTATCCTCAACTTCAAGCAACTTGGACGTCTTAACACTAGAATAAGCACACTCAGTTTCAATTGGAATCTCTTCATTTGCAGTCCCTTTCTTTAGTTTAACATTTAGAGAATCGATTTCTTTTTTAATAGTTGGACTCCTCTTTGATGCTCTCGCATGCAAAGAATCACTTTTCACTTCACTTCCACTCAGTTGAGCTGACACGTCTAGTTTCGATTTGATGTTGGTAGAGCTAGCTGAATCATGCATACTGCCACCTTTAACCCGAGTTTCTTGCTTCCTTATATTAACATTCACAGCTGAAGATGCACTATCTTTAGTACCTACCATCTCTCGAGAGCCAGCTAGTTTGAAACTCACGTTGATAGCGTCTGCAGAATCACAAATATCTCCAGAATTGTTCGTTCGCCTTTTTATCTTCTTTTTAGATATTTTCATCTCAGAAGACGTAGTGTCCTTCGAATCTTTCTCTAAGGAATCTTGTTTTCCCTTCACGTTCACATTGGCAGACTCTTCAGATGTATGGACATTAATATCAAATGCGCCTTGATTTCTTTCTCTCTTCCGGTTCACTTTGAGTTCTGAAGAGGAACATTCTTTCTCATTTTCAAGTGGTTCCTCTTGTTTATCATTTCTGTTCTTCGAATCAACAGAATTACCAGAGAGTTTGGGAGACGATCCTAGATCAAAATCTTCTGATCGAAGCTGTAAAGCAAGAGATTTCTTTTGTTTTTTCGTATTTCTTCCATTTCTCTTCAAACAGCGTCTCTTACTGCCCAACTCCTCGTATTCCGAGTCTCGTTCTTCGACCTCTTCATTTCTAATCTCAGATGATTCCCGCTCAATATAAGGCACGCCCTTCACCCTGGAAATTCTAATCGGAACCTCATCTTTGATTCTAATTGCGGAGAGTTCTACCTGATTGCTATTGGTAATGTTACCACCGAGGCTTTTCACTCTCCTGTTATCCACATTACTTGCAAAGTTGAAATTAAACTTGCCCGTTGAATTTCTATTCATGGCATGTATTCTAGAATTTCGTTCAGATTCATTTACATTTCTTAAAGCCTTTTCTATAACGTTAAGAGCTTCAAGGGGCTTTCTTTGGATGCTTCTCTGACAGCCCGCACACAAAAGACAATCCTCATTTTCCATAACTTTGTAATCGGAGTCCAACACCTTATTGAATGCAACATTTGCGAATTTGCCGACTTGACTGTTTGGTTTTTGAGAAGGGCGATATTGTGAATCAGTTTTGGGAAGTTGCACATTTATTCCTAATCGATCAGAACTATTTTTATTTCTTCTTTCTTTGGGAATTCGCCTGGTTACGTTTTTCGACAAAGCTGCAAGACCTCGGTCGGGATGAGTGGTGGTCGTATTCAGGACAGAGGGCGATTGATGATCGTTTCCCCCTGTTTCACTTGAAGAGGGGCCTTCCGCAAGCAGACTGACTGACACCTGACTGAGCTGGGATACACTGGAAGAGATTCTATCATCAATCGACGGAACACGATCGGGGATACTATGGTCACGATCGGGGATACCATTGGCCCAATCGGGGATACTATGATGTTTTTCAATGACATCACAAGTGAGGTCATCCCTGACAGCACCTTGTAGGATTTTCTCAGGAGGATTGAACTGGTTTAAGGATATGTCCTCTAATATGATTTCATCGGCTTTACTTAAAAGTTTAGTTGAGGCATCTTTCCTTTTTTGATTGGTAACCTTGACTCCCTCGACGTAAGCTGCGACTTCATTGGTTCCTATCTGCGTCGTTTCTCGACTTCCGAATAAATCAGCAGAGTTACAAGTCTCTAGCGTGGCAGTCGTGTCTCCGTCTCGGCTTGATATGTCAGAAGAGCTGTCATTAGAAGTAGAAGTAGTTGAGAACAGAGTTTCTTCACTTCTGGGAGTTTTCGAGCTTTTTTCTCCTACAGCTAAATTAGGCTCTTGCAGCTCGGGAACATTCCCATTAATATTGTTGGAGTGTAATTCTGCTTGGTTTTTGCATGCAACGTTATTACGTTCTTTTCTATTTGAGGAATGTGCAACGTTTTTTTGACCAGTGTTTTTCTTCAGACCGTTTCTTTTGAAGCCCTCAGCTTTGCTCTGTTTCAATCTTTCCTTACCGTCCGCATTTGTTTCAATAATTCCGGTGGCATCTGGGGCTTTGTAAGCCATGGGGTCGATTACTTTGTAAGCTGATTCCGAACACGATGACATGCTTGCTGGGACTATTTCTTCTTCTTTAAAAGAAGTTCCACTAACAGCGGGTCTGCTCGTATCGTCAGCAGTCTCAGAGATGCGTTCTTTCATGCAGTTGGTGCTTGATTGAGATCGGTTCAAGGCCTCATCTGGACTTTGAATATCTTCAGATGGCATCGTTGCACCCGTGGCATCTTCGTTGATCGAAGCATCACGATCTGTATTGTTCTCTGATTTACTACCATTTTGAATATTTTCAGCAACTTGTTTCCCTGTGTCACTTTCCTCTTTGTGTTTCCCCTCAGTCTGCTCAATTGCATCAACATTTTGGACTTCAGCATTTCTAACTTCCTTACGATTGCAAACATTCATCTTCCTTGCATTGGCCATATCGGTATTAGCAATATACTGATTATTCTTCACAAATTCTATCTTATCACTATTTCTACTGCTGCTTACATTGTTTGCTTCAATGTCACTGCATATTCTATCACTAGATACTGATGTAGCTCCCACTTTCACAGCACTAGCCTCCATTCTGCTCTCCAAATATGCTTCGTTAGTTTTGTTACTAGATTCAACAATCCTCTCAGGTTGTTCATCGACTTTTTTAATATTAGAATTATCATTTTTCTTCGGCCTTCCAAATTTAATTTCATTCTCATCTTCATCACCACCGTCTAACTTTCCTTTCTCTAACACATTATTAGATTTACTTAGCTGTCTCGTACTAGTACCCCTTAGCTGTCTTGTACTAGTCCTACCGACTGCTTTATCGCTGATCTCCTTTCTTATTCCAATGTCATCTACAACTTTGCTTTTATCCTTGCCTTTTCTAGCCCTTGAATCATTGACAGTGTTTTTCATTTTCTCTCTTTTTGCCTTGCCCGTCTCAGCTTTAAGAACATCTTTGCCTCTGGTCTCATCGTCTTCTAATTCTCGATCGACTTCACGTACGTCATTAGCTGCTCCTGTCGCCGATCTGAAGGTAGTTGCACCTTTGTCTTCTTTTCCTTTTAAAGTTTCTTCGTCGAATATACTTTTGTCAGCGGATTCAGCAGGCAACTTTTCTTCTCCGTGTTCAAATTGATCAACAACAGCCGCTTTCTTTCCCACCTTCTCAGAAGAGACCTTATCATTATTCTCTGTTCCATTTTTGATTGCCTCAACAATATCGTCCTTTTCTGTCTTAGATGACACTATCTTATCTATGACTCTATCCATTTTTTGTGCTCTCTTATTCTTCAATTCACTTTTATCGTTTAAGACATCAGACTTTCCTCTCTCTAATTCACAAGCAACTTCATCCTCGTTATCTATTCCTCTTTTATCTTCTTCAACATCTTTTCCTCTGTTTCCTACTTCTTCCGTCTGAATATTTCCAACCGTTTTTCCCTTTTTGTATTCAGTTTCAAGGTCAACTTCACTGTCCGATATAACTATCTCATTTGCTTTTTCTACATTGATTTTTTCAGTAGCGAAATCCCGGTTCTCTTGCACTCGTACAAAGCTATTAGCGTCATCGCTGCTCTTTTCTGTGGTCTTTGTGCTTCTATCCTTATTGAATTGAACAACCTTGGTTGCTTTTCCTGACTCATTTTTGCGAGCGAACACATCGCTGTCATTCAAGTGTTTTTCAGGGTCATTACCAACATGACTCCTATCTTGTACTCGTCCTGTCTTTGATTCACAAATAATGTCCTCTGTATTCTTAGTTAGTACTTCTTGTTTCGCAACAGTTTCTACAACAACAAAATCCTCAATTGTTCCCATTTCTACCTCAGAAGCAAAATCATTCGTATCAGGAATATAAATGGTCTCATTAGCAGTAGCTGTTGGTTGGCTTACTTCATCAACACAACCAGCTACCTCCTGCATCGTAACTACTTGGTCAGTCTCTGTATTGTCACTATCGATTCGCTGACTCAAAGGACAGCTAGCGCCATATTCAATCACTGCACTTTGATGCTTCAATCTAGGTTTCTGCTTGCTTTTACTTCTCTTGCCAACAACATTCTTCGTAACATCGCCATTTATGATCAAAGAAGATTTAGATTTAGTTTCACTCTTTCCCTTGCTGATCCCGGCTTTGCCCTTGATGGCAGTATCACTTTTACTTTTACCACAATTCCCCTGCCCTCCTTTATCTGAACTTTCATTAGATTGTGCAGAATCAACTTTCCTTGTTCGGCATTTTATCCTCTCATACAGATCAGCATCATCTTCAACAAAATCAAAACAACTGGAAGGCGGTTCTTCTTGTGCGACTTTTTTGCCATTGACGCCAGCAAACGGCGAAGTTTTCTTTTTCTTTGGTGCATTCTTAACAGGCTTAACATCTTCTCGACTCATCACAACCACTTCTGGTGTCTCTATGTTATTGGCTTCCCCAGGTCTTGGTAAAAGGGGGGTTTCAGGGACTACAAATACTTGTTCAGTGGGCAACATCTCATCAATCTTTGTAGCGACTGATTTCTTTGCAGTGCCATTAAATGTAGATTGGTTTGCATTAGCAGCAGCCTGATTCTCTTTTTCTGCAGGAAGCGGTTCCTCATCTGGATGAGGCAAGTCAGCTTCCGTCCCAAGGAAGACATCATCAGTATCATTTGGTAAGGACCTGGAAAACAACAAAAAAATATGAGAACAGACGCCGACATTGGAAATTATCATTCAATTTGGTATTAGAGTTTTTCCTGGCCATTTTTTAATTTTCTGTGAGAATCTTTGTCCAAAACAGTGGGCAGTGTTTTGCAACTCTGCTTTAACATTAAAAAAATATTGAATAAAGCAAACCTTTTATCCAGATCTTCATTCCTTTTTGTATCACATGATCTACTTGAGGACTTCTCACTAGCAATCTTAGGACGTCGTTTCCGACGACCAAGAGAACCTGACTCAAGAGCTTCTAGCACCCCAGCAGTATTGTTGACTGTTTGATGGTTTTCCTCTGTTTTCTTTTCAGCCCATCTCATATTTCGAGATCCTCCTCTGTTGCTGCCTTTATTTCGTAGTTGCTTCTTGTTTGACGGTTCATAGACAATCATTTTCATGCTGCGGACATAGAGAAATAAAATTGTTATGCTGAGCTTTTTGCAGTGGTGGAAAGGCATTGCAGGTTGGATCAGTACACAACAGGAGGATGGAAAAGAAAATCATAAACATAGCAAACCATAATAACTACTGAATGTTTGCATCTGACCCTCATCAGAGTAGTACATTTAGGGGCTAGGTGGGAGACCGTACAGTTAAAGTTGGACTAGCTACTACTCCTGAACATTTCTTCAAACCCTTCTTTATTTTGATTTCATTTTGATATATGTGTGCCACTCTATTTTGATTAGCAGTTAACTAGCTTTAAGTCTCTAGTAGTAAGTGCAGGAGTTTCCATGCAGCAGTGGGAGTTTCCATACACTTTTGCAAGTATAAAATAATTCACTTAAATCTATTCAAATATCTTAATTTTAATTTCCTGCCAAAATATCTTCATATTCTATCATTTTGACTAAAATCTTCATTAAAGACGTATCTCCTTTACTATCAAAGTTCAACTATACAGAAACTCCCGCTGTACGGTGTTTCCCTCATAGACCTTATATTTGATTTGTGATTCTTCCTATGTACGCAATTAAAACTGTTTTCACACTTGCAGTTGACAAAAAGCAACGAGGTTTAAATAAAAAAGAAGTCTTTAAAGGAACCTGAAGTAAATCAAGGTAAGTGTGGGGGGTGAAGCTTCATTAGGCAATCGGAAGAGAGTTTACGTAGTGGACAGCAATGAGTAAAACTTCACTGTTCTTATTCATTTTCTACGAAGTATGAAAAAACTAACCTTTCTCCATCATCTTTATTAGGCCCAATCTAGAACAAAAGAATCAAGGCATTACTTCTAGCTTGTGTAAAATATTTAGATGTTTCAAGGTCCAGGTTGAGAAATCTCCAGACGACTGATTTAATACGGAGATCATAATGATACAAACAAAAGAGAACAAACACAATCACTCACCTTATCACAATTTTTATTGTTTCTTTTGGTTGTCTTGGTAATGGCATCAGATCCTGAAATAAAGAAATTCAGCTGGTAAATTGACCCGATATTCAGTTGTGTATTAAATTCCTAAAAACATCCACAAAAATCCAAGGAAAATATGCAAGGTAATTTGAATAAAGATGTGAATCATGAATCTAAATGATTTGTGTAAGCGAAAGTGACCCGTGTAGAATTGAGCCTATGACCGCCTAGTCTGCGCCTCAATCTATCTACCAGCTGAGGTTACGGAGCGATCAATTTAGTTGGCCAACCCAAGTTATTAATCATACAAATAGCACCACCACACACCAAATGCAGGGACGAACTGATCCAAGCTCCTCAACAACTCTACCCATCAAAATGTGATGACTTTCCAATCCAATGGTGGAGCTGTGATGGCCTTCATGTTGTGATGTAAACTTGAGAAGAAGCAGGATTTGGAAAATCAATGCAAATATTCGTGCAAATAAAAATAACACGGTTAGGATAAAAGCAGCTACCTCTTAGTCAGTGCTGAAGGGGTGTATGTGTAATGGCATTCATCGAAATAACTTTTAAGGTTGAAAAACTCACCAACAGTCAATAAATCTTCTTCCAAAGAATCAAGAACACCTCTGACTGCATCAACTATCCCTCCTAATTTCACATTTTCTGACAGACCCCTGATGAACAAAAAGAAGTTATCAGACCACAGTTCATTCAGAGTAAGGTGGAATAGAAAAAGCACTATTATTCAACAGAATAAAACCCTGTTCACCAGGGCATTGAAAGTAACCAGGTACTGTATAATTCAATTAAATCATGTGACCGCTGGTTGCAGGAAATTTTTACACTTGAAATTCCTGCTGGAGATTTTTAAAAATTGATTTTTTTTCCACAACAGCAAAAAAGCCATGCATTATATTCTGTGTCTGTATTTAGAGTGTTATCATGTCTCATAAATCACTGACATCCAGAATGGCATGTTCTATCCCCTAAAAAGACTAATATCCTTATATACTGTATATGAATTTCTAATTTATTTTTAGGTCCCCTGTTTGCAGATATATCATTCTTGCTTGTAGGGTGCAGATAATGCAAGCTAAAAAAATCATAATATCATAAGTTGGTCTGCAAGATATCGGACCCAATAACCCTCATGTGTTTTCACAATAGCCTCACCTCATTTTTATCCATTTAAAATTGTGTAATTCATTTGTGCATTTCATTTCAAGTCAGCTCATGCAAAGTTTTTCTCCAGGTATTGTATTAAAGGCGATTTCTATTTTTAGAAGTTGTGTGTAGTTTGTTATGGCTGATGTTCAAAATGAACTATAATATTCCATTTCCAACAAAGCTCAAGCAGAGGTTCCTTCCAGACATGGTGAATTATTAGAGATATAAGAGAAAATAAGAGAAATAATAGACTTCAAATCAGGAGTCTCAAAATACCTTTTAGAGATCTTTTCATTGCATAATGGACACTTCACATCTGATTTCTTTTTCTTTCTAGACATCAACTGTTCAAGACATTTCCTGAGATAAAAAATACAAGCTAAGGCAAATGACAATAAAATATGAGAAACAGTTTACTTTCTTCTTTTTTGCCATTATATACCAAAGTATAATAACAAAATTATCGACAGCTTCATACTATCTTCACAGCTGCAAGTGGCAAGGCTTGACAAAAGGGAAAGTGGGGCCTCAAAAATTGGAAAGTACACGAAGATCTTCCGTGGGTGAAATGGGTGTTTATTGTAGAAAAAAGGAGAGTAAAGATAAAGGGAGACATCAAAATGGTTGATGAATTGTGGAAGATCAGGTTATCAATATCCAGGATAGAAAGTTGTCCAAGAACACATAAAAGGGGACATTGATTAGAAACCAGAAAGTAGGGACAGTGGGACATTAGAAATATAAATGACTTCAGTGAAATGTTGATAATCTTAATCTTAGTTGGGTCAGCAGATTTTGGTACTGTTGTCTTGTCTATCTTTAATCAGCTAGGGATGTCTATTAGAAACCAGAGAGCAGCTTTTTGGGATAATAATCATCATGGATAGTTGGGGCAATAAGCACTGCTTGGAGTTAAATTTCTTCTGTGTTATCTGACAAGAAGCTTGACCCAAATATGTTATCATGAAATGCATGCCGAGTGCTTTTGGGGCAGATTTAACTTAATTTCATTGGTGGATTCTCTCCCTAAATCTTGTTATAAAGCAAATCTTGCTAAAAAGCACCAATGATAATAAGATTGGTCTGGAACAACAGGCTTAGGATTTTTGAAAATGTTGTGAAAAGTAAAATAAAATGATACCAGAAAAATTTACCTGCAAAACTGATGATTACAACTGGTTGAATAAGGTTGGTCAAGTATTTCTAGACTGTGAACAAAAGATGACATTATTTTTCAATGCTAAAATATTAACACTCTGAGAAGAAAGGTGGAACTTTAAGCCATTTGAAGTCATAAACATAGATCTATTGCAAGAGCATGATACCCAAGCACACAATTAATGAGTGCCAATTTGCTCAGGTGTGCTTGAAGACCAGTCTGCAGAGTATGGCAACTGCAGGCGCAAGTCAATTTGTCAGAGCCTTCAAGTGCACACCAGAATCTAAGCCTTGCACGCGCAGATTTGCATATCAAATAACAGTTTTTCTAGAGTTTCACGAGTTTTTAGACATTGCTGTAGGAAAAACTTGCTTAAAACTCCTATGTGCACGCGATGCATGCCGGAAATTTTGCGCTGCACGCGAGATCTCGTTGAGTTCTGCCATGCTCTGCAGGCTGGCCTGAAGAATTCAATTCCAGTCTGGTTTTCATAAATTTTCAATACTTGTACTTCAGGACAAGTCTACAGAGTGTTGTAGAACTCAGCAAAATTGTTTGCATGCACTGCGCCAGAAGTCACAGTTCTTTTCTTGGCAAGCTTTTTGCCCTAAAATGTCTAAATTCTTAAAAGAAATCTTTCACAAAAACTCCACACAAACATCCATATAGGCATATTTATATGTGCAAGGGCTAATTCTTGACGTGCAGTTGCATCTGGTGTCAAAATCATTTGCGCAAACAGTTGCTTTACTCTGTATAGTGGTTTCAGGGGGCTATTACCCCGCTTTAAAACTTTAGCTTTGTGCAACCAAATTGTGATGTCCATTAATTACAGTTTTGTTTTGACTGTTATCAGAGCTCGTTTAGTAGAATAAAATATCTCATGATAGCTTTCTCAAAAGTTACTGCATCGCGACAAATCCGGGGTGAACAACTTATGCTTCTTAAGTTGTTATGCTTAATAGCGAATCTAAGTTAGGCTAAATTTTTAGGCCCAAAAAGTAGAAGACGAGAACTTACCAAATCGCACACTCCAAGCTTTTATGAACACCCTTAGAGAGCTCTTCAAATTCTTTTAAATGTCTTTCCATTTCTGCTGTGTATTTAGAGACCTTAATACCAAGTATTGAAACTTTTTTCTATCGAAAGTATCAAGTCCTTTACTGTCAAGGCAGCCATAACAATTTTGCCGCCAAAATCATTCGGAGTTTCGCGGGTGGGCCAATTTGTTATTCTGTTAATCCGTCCCCACTCGACCCAGTCTTCTGAAATGCAAGTTATGTAAGCCATGGAAACGCATGGACGAAGGGTAGAAGGCGCGAAACGAGTGCTTTTTTAACGAAATCTAATACTTTTTATATGCAAATCCAAATATAATCGCATTCTTAAATAATCTATGTGTTTTTTGTGTTTCATGATCATGAAGAGCCGGTCAAGGGGATCGAGAATGACCATGTGGATTTCTTCGTTTTGACATCAGTCACTATCCTTGTTTAGAGAGTCGTGGGTTCGACTTTGAGTCCACTGTGCGTTCAAAGATTTTCATTTGCATATATAAAAATGTAGAAATTGAAAGTGGTATACCTATTTATCAGAAGGTAGGTAAAGATTGTTGTGACCAAAACAAGCTGGAGGTTTTGCTGTGGCCTGGTAACAGTACAAATATGAACCCAATCGAACATATTTGGGACAGTTTAGGGGAAAAAATTAAATCTGTAACATTCAGCAGTAGGGATGAACTCTGGGGAAAGGTTAAACTTGGGTTGGACAGTATTCCAATGGCTTACATGGCAAAATTGTATGAGAGTGCGGAAAGACGAATTGAAACTGCTTTCAACTCAGATGAGGCTCTACTCGATATTGATGAAGGTGAAGGTTTAATTTTATAGTCTATAGCTTGTTCCAGGAACCTCTCAACATACTTTATATGGTACCTTCCCCAGTCATTTTTGACATAGCAGTGTGCAGCCCAGGGGCGCAGTGGGACTTTATTTCTAGGGGGGGAGAATAAAATTTTAGCAAAGATGAAAATTTTAGGGCTTTCAATGGACTCTCCAAATGGGCCTAAAATGCATACATTGCAAATAAATAAATGCATAACATAAGCAATTTAGCCTCACAGATCCGAATGGGTGATTTTGCAGAAGAAATGTTTGCGAGCATAACGAGCGAAAAATTTTAGGTCGTTTGCATTAGCCAAGGAAAACCATTGGAAATCTAAAACACAGTAGTGTCTTAAATTATCAGCAACAAGCAGCACATTTTAGAAATTACAGTCATGCAAAACTTTTTAGTTTAGGTTTCCTGGATATCAGAGATGTTAATCTAAGAGCGGACAGGACGGATGAGGGAGGACAAGTTTACTCGCGGCGAGGAAGCTCAGCCATGCCAGTCCCAAAAAATCCTCCTTAAGACTTCCCTGTGCTGAATGGAAGAATGGTCGAACGAAACACTTTTTAGCAATTTTCCGACATACTCATAGAAAGTTTCATCCTTAGAAGCAATAAGAAATTTGCAACAAACTCACGAGTTTCCGGATAATTCCGACAGAGTATTCGCCAGGGGGAACATTTATACTCCTGGGTGGAGAGAGGCACAGTTGTGTTAATATCTTGCCCAAGGATGACATCCTCATTTCTCAATTTGCAAGAGCTTGGTTTTCGAAACCACTACCGAAGTAGTCTACCATTCGGCTTCAAGTCTTACGCCTTACTACTACATTATAGAAGACCTACACTATTGATCAAAAAAGTTATGTAAGATATCTTTAGACTGACCATTAATTCTAGAAATAAACTTTGTGCCTTCAGTTCATGCATGCAAGTATTTATGATAGTCATCTAATTTCAACCAAAGAGTGCTCACAACAGAGTGGCTGGTTAATTTTGGCTAGTAGTGTATGTGTGGCAAAGCTTTTATAGTGGTCAATATCTTCTCGGACAATATTCTAAAGAAGGTAGGAAATGAGAGAAAATTACTGCCAACAATTCAGGGCCCACGCCACCGGGGGGGCCACAGGGGCCATGGCCCCCCCACAAATTTGGCCAAAAATATTTTTTTAAGTTTTCAAATTTGATTACATTAATTTAATGAGAAGTAAGATAACCACAGTGTATTCACGGTCCTACGTAGCTGGCAGTCAAGGGGGCAGTTGCTCCCCCAGAAGTTTCCAAAAGTAGCTAAGAGAATATCCTCAAAACTTCTTTCAAAGGGGTTTGCCCCCTTTCTTTGTGTACAGCTCGAAGTGTGCGGACTTTGCTTTCAAAAACAGCTAGCCTCATAATTCATAACTGAAGACAAAAATGAATTGTTGTTCTCGCTCGGTCGAGGAATACAAAGACCTCGTAGAAAATCTCTCCCTAGTAAACATTGCATATGACTTTGTGGAAGATAAGTCGAGTCGCGTAACGCATTTCGTAAAGTTTACCGACTCTGACTTATAAATCGTTGTAAAATTTTAGACTGGCCCTGTTTGAGTTCTGTTGAAAAAAATATTTGAGAGATCTCCCTACAGATTGGTAGTTAAATATTGAGATCAAGTGTCCATTATTCAAAAGAAATATGTCTTTGTCCCTATATCTACATGGTTAGCAAAAAGGCATTGGGTATTCAGGGGCTATAACGTACTTTGTTTTTTGTGTTTTTCTATTATCATACAGGAAGAAAATTTACAGGATCCTAGGCCATTCTAAGGCTTAGAAATTGTAGGATTTCAGGAGCTCCAGGGGGCTCCGCCCCCTGGACCCCTGCCAGGGCTCTGCCCAAGGCCCGATGGGGGGCTTTTAGTGCCCTAGACCCCCTGCTATCTAGGCCATTTGACAATAAGTCATTTGAGTATACGTAGCACAGTACCCCTAAAGTTTCTATATTTTACTTTTGGCCCCCCCACAACAAAATTCATGGCGTGGGCCCTGCAATTACAAGCAGTAGTTGGATTTTGGATTGAGAGGCTTTCTTTCCAGAATGGCAACGGTTTGCACTACAACTACATATGATGATAAATGAGGTCCTAGTATGTTTATTGCTCTTGTCTATGAATGCGTGAGTTCATGTTTAACGTGCTAACCTACCAAGGACCAGAAGAAGCCTTATTTCCATAGTTTATAGAAGTAGATGGTTTTGAAACCTATTGTTGTATCTTTTTGTGCAAGGTTTTCAAATTTTAGAATGCACAGTGTATTTTTTTACTACAGTTTTAGCCCACAAGGTCATGGTTGAGCGAATAGACCAAAACGCTTCTTTTGCTCCCCTGTCCAGAAATATTGCTAATTTAGAAAAGATGTTATAATAGTCAGCATCATATTTATGTAGGCATTATGTACATGTGAAATTTTAACAGAGAGAGGATAAGACATACGTTGTGCACTTTCCAGATAGTGTTCAGCATCAAATATGAAAAAAAGAAGTACAAGCCAAAAATTCCCTCCAATTTGGAAACTTTTCATTAACGTATCCCCTTTCCTATTTCAGTTTTTTAATTTATCAAAGGTCGCTGGAAATGTTGTCCTGAATTGAATCCAAGACGTGAAAATCTTACTTGAATTTTTGTTAAAAGAAACTTGCTTTCATTTTATCCAGAAAATATCACTCCTGTATCTCATGTAAAGTGGGTCTTAAATTGCTTTGTAAATCTAGGCCTAGTGTGAGTTCAGGACGCTTCGGTAGCCATTTCATCGTTCCTGTTCGAATTCTTTCAATGCTCAAGTGTATGTTGATTCCAAGAATGGGAACAATAGGGTAGCATGCACTACAGAACTACATATAGTAGTGAAGAAGATTGGAAAAGACAATTTGGGGAATTAAAGGCCTAACGCTCACTGGTTGCAACGATGGAAAAATTGCGAACGAAAGAATCATGCCTTGTCTTGGAAAGGACATGGCACGTATAGAGATATAAAGGTTTCTCATCTCTACCAAAACAATCAGTTAGGCCACTGTCGTAAATGTATCTTGAACAAACAAATTAAAACTCTTGAACCTTCGCAACTGGAACCATCGAATCAAGCCTGTCTGTGTTTGGATAAGATCAAATCGTTTATTCAGTTCCACATTTCATGAAGATTTAGATACGATATCCTCAAGATTTGCTATTTAAACTCAGATTACCCAGGCTTACGTGGAGCATTTCATGGTTTTCGGGGCCCAACATTCGCAACCTTTGCTAATCTTCGAGGTCTTATTAAAAACAGTTTGGATATAGGAGTTGATTCAAGGATAGCGTTAGTTGTCATCATAACAATAATGGATAGTTTGTGAGAATGGAAGTAGGGTATATAAGGAATATGCCAACAAATAGGATCAGCCTGAAGACTGCTTTTAATCATGTCGAATTCGCAAATACCAAATTATTGAATTGGCAAACAAAACTAGAATGGACTGGTTAGGACCATGTATACAACGGTTGATTTCGCGTTAGACTTCGACTTTGTACTCGCTTTTTGCTAGTGCCCAAAGCCGCATGTTTTTTCACACCACTTAGACAGTGATGAAGAATGGTTATATCTCTCAACCCTTATTCAAAGGGTCGTGGGTTCAAGTCTAGCGTCAGACCTCTCACATGAAGTGTGGGGACAAAATGAGCCAGCTTTTTCTGATTCCAGGCAAAAGAGCAAAAGGAATCAGAAGGTGTGTTACCATCGAAAAAGTGGACCAGGGTCAACATAACTTTAATAGTCTACCTATTCTGTAGATGAAGAAACACCTATATCTTGCCTACTTGATACCTCTGGACGTTGAAGTGTCTATATTTAGTATAAAATGGGTATCGAAAAGTTCTAAAATATGGTAGAGTTTGGTCTGCTTTGAAATAGCTAGGCCTATTTTCCACACAATTAGATATCTCGAATGGGAAAACGATTCATTGTTTTTGTTCGATGAAATAGTTGAAACTATAGATGAAATAAGAATTAGATTCTTTGAAATGACTTCTATCGACTTATTTCATAGCATGATGGATCAACATTGTAGTTGGGGCTTCCTTTCCAAGATAAAAAGTTGACCATAAAACAATGCTCAATCCCATGGCTTGAAATACCCCATAAAAATTGTAAACTTCTTTGGTGCACCTGGTATAGGATGCAAGTAACTTTGAGTAGCTAAAAGGGTACATATGTGTAGCTAGACTTTGATGTTTACCCATTCAACCACGGAATATAAACAGCTTCCTTGTAATAACTGCGTAAAGATTTACTTAAATCGTCAGCAAAGCAATTCTCAAACAAAACAACAAAGACTCATGCCACACTGGAAAGCGACATTCTTACTTATTGAATTCTAGCTTCGAACTGATTAAAATATCGCTTAAATAAACTGAGATTGGCTGGCTTATGTGGGCTGTGCTTTCCTGTTGGTTATATTAATGAATCATATAGTCACACCGCCATTTTGCATGTGGAGGTTTCTACAAAGGGTTTCGTATGGAATGCTCAACCGATGAAGTTAAAATACCAACAATATTAAGTGACCATTTTTCATGACCTAAAAGAGACAAAATTGGCAAGCAAAATTATTTATCAGTAGCTCGTGAAGAAAAGCCAGAAAATATTGAATTATTTCCAGCAGGGACTTGATCAAAATTTCTCGACGCAACGCGATCATCGATTTCCAGAGTATCAACTCTTGGATAAATAGTTGACTCTTGCTAAAAGTGCAAAGAACCAAAGCTTTAGTAAACGAATTATAGACCAAAGATTTAAAAAATAAATGTTCATCTATATGAATATTATTTATCTCACAATCATTTTGTTCTTTTACTAAAAATACAGCAAAGTAGAAAATTGAGACAAAACAATTGTTTTGGCATAATGCATAGTTGGAAAATGGCCTAGCTCAGGAAGTCTTTTCAAACTGTAAAAAGTTCTTACTTACAAAATTCACCTTAAATATCTAATTTGTGACTTTTTAAAGGTTGGAATATATACAGCAATGAAATATATAGTCCTTCAAAGTCTGCCTGCCTTGGTGTGTACAGTCATGATGCTTCAAATCTGCAAGGCATTGCAAGGCATTGTGCCAGTTTCTCATATACTCAGCTTTGTTAGAAAAATAATTGTAAAGTTCATATCTTTAGTTAGTTAATGCCTCAGGCCAAGTGTGAATGTCTATACTTAGAGATAATACTAAAAGATTCGGATGAGCCAAAAAGTCGAGACAGATTTGAAGAATTTCCCTATTTGAAGAATCTTCAATTCTAGCTTTACTTATGTATAATTCAAGGGCAGTCTTTGAAACTTTTGAATAGCACATTATTTGTAACCAAATAGGAGTCATTTTTGCCTGGGACGCCCAGTATATTATGAATACACCACTTCGACTAACCGCGTATTTGGATGACTGGATCGAGTTTTGGGGTGTAAAAAGTAGTAGACATTTCTCAGCCAATATTGATTATTTTCAAAAACAAAAAAGCCTGAATTACCATAACCATGTGTGAGAACAACTTTTGAAGGGCCTAGTTGAGCTAGAAACGAAGCAAAGTGACTTTTATCCTTAAAACGAATGTTAAGTGCTGATAAAAAGTGGCATTTTAAAATAATTTAGTTAAAGTTGCGTAAAAATGTTATATCTGATAGCTGATTGCACAATGCCTTCATTAAAAAGTGAAATAGTTCTTCATCCTTGGTTATAAACTGCAAAAGAAGAGCTTTTTACACTCCACAACTCGAACCATTCCCCCAAATACGCGGTTAGTCGAAGTGGTGTATTTTCTTGTAAACATTGTGTTTTGAGCCTCCACGTGCTAACGTGTCATTACGTTCTATATAAACCAATACAAAACTTAGAAAAACTCTGGTTTAGTGTGCTCAATAATGCAACACACACACCTCTGTCGCAGATAAAGATACGTCTCGAAAGTAAAGTCACACTCTTGCACGTTTAAATGCTTTAAAGTGCGACAATGTGTTGCGAGTTTTCTGAGTCCAGAATCAGTTATTCTGTCGCACCCCTTGATATTGAGCCGTCGCAATTGCGGGCAGTTGGCTGCAATGAAGTTCAGACTCGTGTCAGATATCTTCTCGCATTTTCCGATATCCAGTGCTCGCAACTTCTCGCAACTCTGCGCCACTCGGGCGATCCCTTCATCGCTGACACTGTGACACATGTGCAGATTCAAATAGCGAACTTTCTTGCAATATTTCGCGATGTATTTCACAGTGTCATCACTGATGTTGCATTTCGCGATGCTGATGTATCGCAAATCGTGGCTTTTCTTCACAAAGAATTTCAGCCCACTGTCAGATACACGGTGGCAGTCACTGACGCTAAATTCGCGAATTCTCGTGCAGTAATTCGCGACTGAGACGACGCCTTTATCGGTAATAGACTCGCAACGCCGCAAAAACAGGTACTCCATCAAACTGCAGCTTCTAGCTATTGCATCAAGGGCAGCATCATCGATGAGGCATTCGCTTATGTCGACATATCGCAGTTGCAGGAATGACGCATTTTCGCCATAAGCTATACCATTCGACACGGACAAGTCAACGTTCACTATTCCCGGACAGCTAGCTACGTTCAGAAGGGACAAATTCGGACAGTTTGAAAATATCTCAGCTATGCCTTCACCAGTTAAATTCGGGCATCTAGCAGCTTCCAAATGCTTCAACTCCGGACATCTCCGTCCGATAAGTCTCATAACCTCATCTGACAGATTCTCACAAGCGTTCATTTTCAACTTTTGAATAACTAGACACGCGTACGGAGATATCTTTGACAGTTTTCTCAGAATGTTTTCCATCACACTATTCGAGTCCTTACGGCAGCCACTAATGTCTATGGTGGACCACAGTTCCGGCGTCCAGCACAAGCGGTTCCATTTTCTACTCACAGCTGACGCGCGGCACAAGTCCTTGGTAGATAATTTTGAAAATACAAGCGTTAATATCGAGTCTTCAAGATCGTCTAACGTGCTGTTACATGACGTGTTATCGCGCGGTGAGCTAGTCACAATATCACTAGTACCGTCACTGTATAATGACGATTCCGTGTCAGAAGACATTTGGAACGGTTGATGCCGTTCTGTCGACCGCAGATACTCGCGAACTCGTCCCTCAGCCGATAAATACTGACACACTTTCTGTTTGTATTTTAGCTCTTCGGAGCGTGATTTCGCCATAATTTCCCTGAAGTCTTTTGCCAAGGTTTTTCTGATTATATCACTGTGATCTTTAGGTACCTTTTTCGTGATTGGGTGATGATTCAGATCAGAGCTCGAACGGTCAGTGCTCGATCGACTCTTCCGCATCTCGCTGGATAGGCCAGACCAGCTACCTCCGTCACTGTACGAGTTATCCGCAGAACTAGTCCGCGAGTGTGAAAAGTCCGATTCCTTACCATCCCATGTGTCCGCAGAACAACTCGACGCACTTTGAGTCGACTCATACGATACGTCTATGTGCCCGGATTTCCTTCTATCCTGATTCGTGTCCTTTTTACCAATGGGCGTTGCGACTAGGCCTGCTAGACGACTCGTCCGGAAACTGATTTTATTCCGCATCGCTTTCTTAACAAACTCCGCAGATTTCAGGTCTCCATCCGTTGTTGAAGAGACACGTGGTACCATGATGTCGTCGTTTCCATCCTCGGGAGCAGGGGAAGGGAATCGAACGTGTTTTGCTGGGGTTTTCTTGTGATCAGATTTCATATTTCCGATAATAGGTGTTGAGGGTTGCGTATGCGAACTGATACAAGAGGGTGGTAAATGCGTATGTGAACCAACTCTTGGAGAAGAATCAGAAATTGGAGTACTCACAGCGTTTCTGACAATTGGTGTTGAAGTTTGTGTGTTTATACCATTTGCATGAAAAGGACTCGTTGATTGTGTATTTATATCACTTCTCGATATGTTTTCTGATGTTGGTATTTTCAAGTTATTTCTTACAACAGAAGTAGAATTTTGCGGGTTAGAGCCACTAGAAGTTTGTGTGTCAGAATTATTTCCGAAAACAGGCCTTGTTGTCTGCGTATTTAAACCGTTACTTGATGCAGTATTCGGTATATTCCTACTACTTCTTGCATTGGAAGCTGAATGTTGTGTGCTCGAACCACTCCAGCTAATCGGAGTCTGCGAATGAAAACAATTTTCAAGAACAGGAGTCAACGAATTAAGACAATTTTCCAAACCTTGTTCGTCCATCGGCATTATGGGATTCCGTTTTCCTCTCACACTATTCGAAGCAGCTCTGTTGTTGTCGAAAGACTCGCTGGACTGCTCGGCAGACTCGGCCTTCATACTTCCTGAAGAACAAGAGATTAACATTCATCAGTACAAAGCCACGGGACTACTTCTAAGACGCAGACGTTAAGACACTGGACACGAATACAAAGAAACCGTAATGTCATTTGCGGGCTCAGGTAGGATTTAGAAATCACGTGGTTCGAGTCTAACAATGGGTGTTATTGTCAACAATTAGCCAATAGAATCGATCGATTGTTATTCTGGGAACGAAAGTGGACAGTGAACAAAAGAAGGGTTGAAATAAGATTTGTGTAAAATATGATAATATTTCTGTTGGAAACCATGTGTGAAACAATTTTCAGCCGAGAAAGTGTAAATTTGGAAAGGGTTAAAACATGATATACTGGGTATGGAAGGTGATTTGAGTTTTTATAACAACAAATTCAAACAAACTAGTATAACATGACTTTGATATAGGTCAACATTTGCTGAGCCAGCCCACAATGAGCTCAAGCGTACAGGGAGAATATTTTTGGATCATCCTTGGTAAAGGTTAACATTTAAGTTAGGTTTTTGGACTCTGTCCAAACAAACCAAAAATACGTTTACATAGTGTAGTCAGAAGAAGTTTCCTTTGGATTTTAAGCTGGTCCCCCTAGTTACTCGATGCACTGACGGTGATGTACAAGCATTCTATGGTGACACTAGCGTAGCCATTTTGTCCCATCACACTGACCTCATTTCATTTCATTTTGATTAATTTACCATTAGGAAGGTTGCACATTCAACACTGTAGTCCCGATTAACAGTAGGCCCTCCTTTTAAAACAGTACAAAATCAAATTGAACAAAAATCTACTAACAACTTTGATAATAACAACACATCTAATTTCAATAACTTAAAGATCATTTCTAAACGACTGAGCGAAGCGAAGGCGCCTACTTTGAACTTCCCATTAACATTGTAAATTAACCATAGTTAATTAAAGGGAATTGTTTGGAAGACCTAAGCTATATGACTTTGGTCACTTTTTTCAACCGTGACAGTGGACTTTTGTGTCATCATTTTCCACCTGAATTGGAATGTTAGAGCAACTAGAAAACCCAAATATGTCTTTTCGAATGTTGTTCGATATATTCTAGTTTAAAATAAACCATATCCGGAAAGGGTATGGGGCTTTAAGGAAGCGTGTAGAGCGAAGGATCATCAAAAATACCCATTTTAAAAACAATCATCAACCGTCACAATCAATGATTAAAAACATCCCAGTTTCTTGACTAGACTGGACTCCCGCTAGACCGTCACTGAGTTGTATTTGGATAACACAAATCCAATTATATGATAATTACGCAAAGAAATATTTTGAATTGACGAGCCATTATTTCTAGCTTAACAGTCTTGAGATGTTCATTTTAGTCTTGCTTAACAAGATCAAATCGTTTATGTAATTAGGTAAAAGAGATTCGTAATCAACTTAGCTTCAATTCATCCACTGTAAAACGTGAAATATCTATCATACAGAACGAAAATGAAAACAAAGGAAGATTGAATTAGTGAAATAGCAAGGGTAGTTGCAAGGGGTCCAAAGTTATTTGAATTTCATTGGATTGATTGAGAGACGAAGGAGTTGCATAGCACACCTAAAGATGGCTAAGGGATTAGAAAAACTCTGGGGGAATTTACATAGACAAACTCAATATTGTCAAGATCACAGGGGCTAGAAGATTGCCACAATTCATCGAAAAGCAGAAATTAAGCTTAATCTACCATCCCTACCAAACAGCTACATATTTCCACCAACTAGAGGAAGAAGACGGCTGCTGCTTTGCACTCTAAATTGGTCATTTAAATCAGTACTACTAATCAGAAGAAGTCACCAACAAGAACTGTTTTCTAAAGAATCAGACCTAGTCAGTACGCAAGGGGGAGGTGGGGTTAGGTTCACACCCCATTTTTCGAAGATCACCCTTGAGATTTTTGAAAAAACCAATAAAAGTTATACCAAGGGGGTTTCAGGGGCGTAGCCCTTCAAAATTTCTCTGGGAAACGCCAATTACCACCCCACTATTTGAAGGCTGCGCTTTGGCTCGCTGGCATGGCATCCTGCGGCACATGGTAACCAATGGCTTCCGGAAAAAGCATCCATCTGACCCGGAAGTCCCCCTGTGGAGATTCATCCATGAGCAGCAAAGCAAATACACGGCCCACATCTGCCGCCTACCCAACCATGACATGAGGAAAAAGGTGCTGTTCTCCCAGGGCCGCAAGTATAGCAGGAGCCTTTGAACAAATTAGAGACCCTGCTGCAGATAGACGAGACGCAGATAAGAAAGGCCATGATGAACAGAGCTAAAGTTCAAGATCTTAAGGCTAAAATACACGATCAGTTTTTTTCGTCAGTTTTTCCTCTTCAGTCGAAATTTGAGACGTTTCGTGACGTTTTCTGACTGATTAGTCGAGACTGATCAGTTTTTTCAAAAGATGGACGTGCTTAAACCTTCAGTTAAATGGATTGGTCAGAATGACTCTCAAGCGGAAAAGGAGGTGGTCGCTGTGGGTTTTTTTGTAAACATAGTGCAATTAAAGGATTTATATGACGCATTCAGGAAAACATTAGCATATCTTGCGGGATATAGAGAAAATATTGGAATATTTGAGCAAGTTTTTAAGGAGCATCGTCGTCTTCTTCAAAATTTCTTCAAAAACATAAAAGGCAGAGCGCGTTGAGCTAACAGAGTTCTTTATAAGTCTCTGGGAAGCAGACCCTAGTTTATGGGACGAAAGGTCGCTTATTAAGGACAAAAGGTAATCGAATGTTACTGGGCTCATTCTCAAGAGTTTCTTATGTTCGTCCTCCTCTTCTTAACGAAATTCTCTTTGGAGTGTGCCGTACATCCCAAGGTTTTGGCGTTTTTGAAGCCATGGCTTTACCCAGGTTGATCTCTTTTTACGTTTTCGCTTCAAACCACAGCAATAATCAAAGCTGCAGCAGCAAATTCCGTGTCACTCTCCACTGCTCAACTGAAAAAAACTGACGATTTTTGACTGATCGTGTATACGCGCGCCTCTTCAGTTTTTTTTCGAATAAACTGAAGAAAAAAACGGACGGGAAAAAACTGACGAAAAAAACTGATCGTGTATTTTAGCCTTTATAGGTCTACTGTGACGGCTTTTTAGAAAGGCCTCAGTCACAGAATAAATCTGAATCTGAATCTGAATGAAGCTTATTCGACGAAACAATTATCATTATTATTAGTCATAACTCGGCCAGTTACTTCAGTTCAAAAAACATCATGAAACTCAAGAGCTTGAAACGGATGGGCCTAAATAGGTCTAAAAGTGAATGAGCATGAACCATTATCAAAGAAAAAAATGATATCATAAACTAGACTTTATGGGATTGTTTATCCCTGTTTATATTCCATCTTTGAATCGATGTCGCAAACTTACTCTAGTCAACATTGCCAAGATACAAACGTTACATCATTCCAAAATGAATATAAATCATTATTAAAAATATCGAGTAATCTAGCCTAAATCAAACATTTCCCTGTGTTCAAAATTTCTAATTGAATATTCATAAATCAAAAAACAACAAAAATGAAATTTTGTTTAAATTGTCTTAGACATAATCCAAAATCGCCACAGATGAAAAAGCGGAGATAATCGGCTTTGTGACTCGAGATTCAAAAAACATA
Source organism: Pelagia noctiluca (assembly GCA_963924455.1). Lineage (NCBI taxonomy): Eukaryota > Metazoa > Cnidaria > Scyphozoa > Semaeostomeae > Pelagiidae > Pelagia > Pelagia noctiluca. Next base: position 2,962,618 of record OZ004315.1, on the reverse strand, counting down.
CCAAAATGTAACAAAAATGAATAAAAATGGTTTAAAACAACAAAGACTGTTTTCTTATCAGAAATAACTTGCTTTATTTGATTTATTCGAATCGATCGACTTATTTAATTAATTTTTATCTAATTTCTTATCTGATTTTGATCTACGCTTAAATGGGAACTTAACTTTTAATAGCATTTTCATAAACGCATTTCAAGTAGGCATCCGGATAACAAATTTTGCATTTATCATTTAGAGAGAGCCAGAGGTTTTCGTCACGGAAAGTTCTACGGCTTTTTCAAAATCACAACAATAACAAGCCTGCATTATCATCCTGGGGTATGTCTGTGCAGTACTCTAGAGGGTATTCAGCACTACAGATGGATACAATGAGTACCGTGCAGGCAATAGCTAAAGAGCTTATGGTCTCTCTTCACAGTACTGAATGTCCTACACAGTAGTTATGGCATCCTACAGAGTTCTCATGGCATCCTACACAGTTCTCATGGTATCCCCCACAGTACTGATTGTATCCATCCACCGAACTGAACACCCTCCAAGTACTGGGTGGTATCCCTCCACCTAACTGAATATCCTTCACAGAACTGATGGTATCTCCTTACAGTACTGATTGTATCCATCCACCGAACTGAATACCCTCCACAGCACTGGCTGGTATCCCTCCACTGAACCTGATATCCTTCGTAGAACCGATGGTATCTCCTAACAGTACTGACCACCACCGATAGTACTGCACAAACGATAGTATTCTCCACAGTACTGATGGTTTCTTCCCACACTACTGAACACCGTCCACAGTACTGCAAAGACTTTGCAGTACTCCACAGTATTCATACCCAACTTAGGCTATGTTAACTCTCGTAAGCTATAGGGACCATATCATCAGATATATATTACAAATATCATATACAGTGGCGGCGCCAGCCGCCAAGAAGTGGGGGGGACATATGCACGACGGGGGCTGGGAGCGGAGCCCCCGGAAAATTTTTTAGGGCCACGCCCTTTAAAAACCAGGGATACGCCCTTGTTAACGCTAGGAACGCCTTTTTAAATGCTGGAAACGTTCTTTCACCTAAAGCTCTATTTACATAAGGAAATTCACTTTAATTTTATAAACACAGATATAACCTTGAAGTTGGTTAGTGATGTAACATTTTAAAAATCGAATTGTTACAACAAGAGCTTGCGGTGGTTAGCTAGCTTAAGAACTTCTACCAATTTACTGAGCTTGATATTGTCGGCAATGTCACGTTCACTACTAATTTGAACAAGATCTTCAAGCCTGTCGGGAGATATAGCTGCCCGCAAATAATTATGGATGATCTTTACTTTGCTGTGTGTGCGCTCACATGATGCCACGGTAACAGGTATTTAAAGTTTTTACTTTAAAGTAGCAACAATTGTGATGACCCGAAACAAGTCAGCATACAAATTGTGGAGATCGTTCTTGCTGAAGACATTAAGCAGTGAGGGCAAGCACATCCACACAATTCACAGGACGTAGGCCTACCCCCCCCCCCCTCCATTTTCTCATCGGATTTGCATGGATCTCAGATACCATCTTTCTGAAAAAGTGGGACTACCCCATTCCCCCCCTGGCGCCGCCACTGCATATATACAGTATCATGTTATTTAGATTCTAGTTCAGATTCTTTTTGTTGTATAACATTCCACTTCTCATTGTCGTTTAGTTAGTTGGTTTAAAGTAGAAGATAGATTTAACAACTATTGTATGTACCAAATTTAAAGAAAGTTAATAATTTTTTTGTTAAATGATGTTCCCCGGGGAGATTTATCAAATAAGCACCCCTTTCTAATAAACAGCCCCTAGGATAAACGCCTCGAATTGATGCAGATATTTCTCTGACCTCGCACTGAGGATTACTACCTAGGATAAGAACTATTTTTTCACAGGAGCAAAAAGAAGTGTGAGATTTCTATATTGTCAGTCAACTTCTTTCTTTAACAAATTCAGTAATTACCCCCTCGGGGTAAGCTTCCACATGAATAAGCTTCCCTTGCTTCAGTATCATGCTTAGTTTGGGCTTCCAGCGCGTCCTAATGAGGCCGAGACTCGGGAACCAGTAGCCACCTCTCATATACCTCTGAAATCAATACGCCAGTGAGATCAAGAAAAAGGAGATAAAGAACAAATCACCTGACCCAGGATTCATACAATATTCAGAATTCATCTAAGATCCCCTCTTAAAAAACGGTTGACACGAGTTGAAGTATTGACTTTAAGCCTGCAAAATCCAAGCTAAGCTCTTTAGCCCTGCCTTCTTTAACAAATGCTCAAATGGATACTATTATATCTAAACTATTATCAAGCAGAGCACGTCTCCAAAACGCTCTACTAAACCTTTCATTCATCTATCGTGACCTAGTTTTGAAACGTCCCAGGTTTGTATTACGGGAAGGAGACTCGTCCTCCATTTGAAGTACATTCTAAAGTGACACACTATTCACACTGATTTCTAATATTCAGATAAATCGATTCAGAGTGATTGGCAGTGACTAAGAACGTATTCTAAGGTGGATAGCAATCTGTGCTGATAGTTCCCTCGGGTCTCTCTTAAAGAAGGCCGGCCAGCTCCTATAAGCTAGCACTATATCCATCACTATAAAGCCTAGTTAACACCTCAAAGAAAATCCCGATCAAAGCAGTGCATTCATAGGCATATAAATTTCCCTCAAAAAGATATTCTCTGTATGAAGAGACACACTGCACAGTATAAAGCGAATAAAAGAGGCCCAAACAGGGGGTGCAATGCCCAGCAGAAGTGGTATACATAGCAGTCCTAAGTCAAACAAATGGCCAGGAATGAAAGCTAGCCTTAAACAGAGTAACAATATCAACGACAACACCAACAATCGTCATCATCATCATCATAAAGTCATCTAAAGTAGGCTTATTTGCAATAATGATAAAACAGCTGATTAAGCTAATAAAGGCCTACTAACAACAACAACAACAACAAAGATCACTATAGTGCTTCATTGTGGTTTTGTAATTATTCATTAACACACCATGCAGTGTCCTTTGTAGGGTAGTGACTTTCACACAAAAAATGCAGAGACAAAAACTGCAAGGCATCGCAGAAGTAGATAAATGCTCTCCAGGCGCTTTCAGTAAAACTGCTAGGGCTAGAGGGCTGTTTAACTTGCATGAGTCCATAAGTTTTTTAGACTCTAATATCATAAAGGTGACAAAGATAACTTTCGATATTTCAAAAATCAAGGGGAAAAGAAACATTTCCTAGCTAGCTACGTATTCAGAAAATAGATTAAATTCTTAAAAGCAAAAATAAACATATATTGATGATACAGATGAAAAAGGAAACCGAAAAATATCAACCCACATACCATGTCAACAGAATTGTTTAGTTTCATTGTAAGAAAGAAGGCGTAAGTATTTCAAACGTGGTGCCGAAGCCTTTGTATTATGGGCATGACGTAGCGTTGCTCACTGTTTAGTGTCTCATACCCAGTATCGAAGTTAATAAAATATCAGATATTTGGAAGCCCCAACGCACAAGATATGAACGGGATGAGTCCATTCAAGTTTTCCAAGGTTATTTTTAACTTGATATGCACTTAAACGATAGCTACTATGATAACTTCAAAATAGCTGGAAAATTTGATTTCAGTACTAATTCAATTCCATCCCTAATAGCTTTTTCACGATTTAAACAGCAAGGAAGAATTATCAATGAAACGTTTTTTAAACTTTACAAAATCACATCTCACGACTTCACAAGATTCAACTGCCTAATTTCAAAACGAACGTTCAACCAAACCGCAAAAAACAAACACGTGACCGGAAGTCGAATATTAAGTCAATTAGAAACTGTCAATCAAAGAGGGGTGTACCTGAGAGGTACACCCAGGGGTGTAACAAATAAATATTTGCAACAGGTAACTTTTAGAAAAACACCACCACTCCCAGCATTGTTGCTTAACTGCTTAGTAGTTTGATTTACTTGGATCGAGTCCTCTAGCTGCTTACATCTATTCTGCCCTTATTACTTACAACTCACTAGATGCTTATTAAAAGAATCGTATAGATTTGAAATTGAAATTATGGATGAAAGACTAAAAAATATATCGACCAAAGTAAATTTTTGCAAGAAAGAAAAAGAAACAAGTCTCTTGCCACAAATTCAACGAAAATTCGAAAAATTCAAATATTCGAATAATTTCTCAAAAATTTAGTATTATTCGTATCCATATTCGTATTTGTTGGAAATTCATTATTCGTTGCAACACTGTCTCTTAACCCTGTGCCCCTTCCCAGTCTCAACGCCTGGCAAATTATTATTGTTACTTGGGTATGCTAGCCAGTGAAACTGAAAAAGCAAATCGATATCCACAAACTTTAGAGAAAATCAACTTACAACAGTAATCTCATTTGTACTAGACCCCATTAATAAAAACACGACGTAACCACAAAACTGAGAAAATGGAATAAAAAGTTTGAAAATAGTGTGAAAAATTAACAGAGAAATAAATTAAAGATATTTACATTTGTTTAATTACCTCACTCTCAAACAGACCCAAAGTAATTCTACTCCATCAGTCAACTTTGCAGAAATCACAAAGAAGCATATCAATAGTGCATTGAAGCCACGAAACTGAGTTGAAAACGCATGTTAGTAAACGATATATTCAAACAAACAAAGAGGGAATTCTTCGGTAAGCCTTTTTAAGTTTTCAATGGAGCTCTTACTGTTTGTAGCTGAAGTTAGAATGTGAATATATCCCTTTAGATTCAATTAGTCTCGATGTGGACCAAGAATCCAATAAACTCTGCTTATTATCGTCAGTGAGAAAGAAATCCCCAGAAAAACGTATTGTGGACAGGGTTAGGCTTCTAAAGACTTTCCAAATCGGCTTTACGGCTTCAATGATAGACAATGCAATGACCTCGCTACAACTGAGAGCATAAGTCAAATCTGTTTTCAATACGAGGTTATATCCGAATTCGTCTGAAACTTTACCAGGACGTGCCCATTAGAAACTACCTGAATTCGTTTTATATGACAACAATTTAAGACAGCAATCGACCAACCAACAATGAAGCATTCGTAATAGTGACGCATCAATTATTCGCATTTAGTCCAGACCGAGAGGATTCTGGGAAGGACTATCTCAGGCCGGAGAGCCCGATTACACACTTATGAAATTCTTCTGCTTCTTTGCTTTGTTTCTGGTATTTATCAAACATAGAAAACTAGACAAACAAATAAAGACAAAACATTCAGTATTTAGGATGGATCTACTCAAATTTTGAGTTGCCTATTTCATCAGAGTAAAGCAAGAATAAACCCATACAACAAAGTGGCTGTATATGGCCTCCAAAACCAATTCTCATTACCTGTCTCTAATCATTAAGGCCCTCATCTCTCTAGATATCAAAAGTAAATTGCTATAAAATGCAAAATATCAAATTAGATATGCATCCCATCAATTCGTATCCTACCAATAACATTCGCACTACTTCAAGACCATTACAAGACCTTGTTGTCCATGAACTTGTTTTTCATCTTAATGTCGTGTTACTAATATTTGGTGTATGTAATCTTTATTCTTTATTTTACAGATCAAGCTAGATAAATATTGCTTCCTCTGTAGAGTTTTTATTTCTATATGATATGTTTCACTTAGTATTTGGTATCGCACAAATAGAACGGAATGAATTGAATCAATAACGCATAACATAAGAAAAGTTACTTGCCATTTTATAGCACTTTCTATGTACGTGCATGTGCATCGTAAACTAGAGAGAGAGAAAAACTCAGCTACATGATATTTCCAGTTTGAAAACATATTCAACAACCCCTTCTATGATGCAAAGAATTATGGTTAATAAATGGGAAGCCTTGAATATATCTCTGGATTTAAAAGCATTTTAATGGAAAAGGAACATGAGAAATGTAAGGTAGAAGCAGATAAGCCTCGACTTGTCTAACTATCAAAGATCTAATTTCAAAGGATAAAACACAAATTTGGAAGCAATCCCGGGCACAGTGACCTTATAGTCCGGTTTAAACTGTGGTTCAAAACTGCGGGGGCGGACAAAGCCTTGGTAATCCTGAACGGACGGTGGCAATCTCTGGGTACATTGGAAACACAATAGCAACCGTCAAAACAGCCAAATGCATTGATTATAGCGGACTTCAACATGATAAAACTGAACTAGTATCCACATAAATCGGAAGTTGGACACGTATCAGAGAAGCATTCGGAAGTTGTAAGATTGAAGGGGCAATTCTGGAGACAGAGCAATTACACGTGCCTATCACCGGCAGCTCCCTTCAATTAAATTGCTTATAAAAAAATGTGTGTATAGAGTGCAAAACTAATTCATTGCTGGATAATATCTCTGTTAAGCCTGGTTTCCATATAGTCGCTGAAGTCGCTGAAGTCGCCAGGATCGCTCAAAAACGGGTTCAGCGACCCCAGCGACTTTATGGAAACAAACTAATTTATTTTGCTGGCGACCCTCAACGACCCTGGCGACCCAGTCGCTGGGATCGCTGAAGTTCTATCTCAGCGACCCTCAGCGACCCACGGTTGAGTGCATCTAAAGAAATATTACTGGCAGGATGCACAGCGCATGGCTAGAAGTAGACTTCCTTTGTTTCAAAATGGTTCTTCTGTACTCGAGCGACCCTCAGCGATCAAATGGAGAAAGACTGTTGCTGGAGTCGCTGTGGTCGCTGAACTCATTTTTCGGCGACCCGACGACCCCAGCGACCTCAGCAACTTTTATGGAAACCAGGCTTTAACTGTTCTAGTATCCCTTCTCAGTTGATTGGGTAACTGAAATTCCAAATGAAACGTTTCCGATTGAGTTAATACGGTACAGTCGAATATCTATATGAATCTATATTCCAATATCTATTGGAATCATTTGCTTAACTCTTGCATGCTAGCCAAATCCAAGAACATTTGTTTGGAGAAGGGGCTCGTCGAGAAATGCAAGAAAAATTCGCTATTTTCAAACGGGGACTTTATTTTCAAAAATTAATACTTCAATCAGAGGAGAAGAAATATAAGTATCTAGTTTGCAACTGTAAAAACCCTAGTTGAAATAATAAATTTGTCGACTCAGATAACAAGATATTCAGTTAAACCACCGTGTCACCAGATTTTATCAACAGTAACAAATTCCAACTTTAACGAGGTATTGCTTTGCTCAGTCACCAAATAATACCCCTGAGGAGGCCTGGGACGAGCCTAGGGGAATGCCCATATCAAAAAGGTAGGCCAGCTAGATACTCCATCCAACTTAATTTTGAAGAACCAAGTTGAAATCGACTAATGCAGAAATGGTTTCAAATCTATGTACACCAACCAGGGACTGTGGCTGGGGACTACAGAGCCTATAATATCTTTTTTTTACAATTAACACGATTTATGCAAGGTAAACTTTATAGCCCGAAAGTTAAAGAAATCTTACGTTCTATTTTAGCCTGACTACAGTTCAGTTTTACGTACAGTTTCGTTTACTCTATTTAAGTATTTCTCTTATCCTTTCATTGCAGACCTAAAATGAAAACTTCAATAATTTCATCACAAAAATATTTGGAAGTTTGTATTTGGAGATTTAAAAGAAGTTAAAATTGTCTTTGATTTATCGTTGTATTGTTATTTTTGCGATGATAGACGACTCCACAGAAGATGCAAGATATTTTTACACCCAATGCATGATGGGAAAATGCCCCATAGCAACGCATAGTTACCAAAACTAACGACTACAGTTTGACTGCAGCTGAGAAGCAGTTACGAAATGTTTAGGCCCATGAAATTTTGGTAGATATAGGATGATGCTATGGGGCATATTCCTATCATGTATTCCTATCAATATTCATCTCGGCTTCCTCTTGAGATGAAACCAGCTCTCGTGTGCCTTTATAGTGGCAACCAAGCAAAACCTGCGCCGTTATGGTGTCATTCCTTCATTCATACGTCTTTTCAACTATATTAGGGTCAAGGGGTGGTCAAGTTGAATACTTCGAATAAGTGAGTTTTTCGAAGCAAGTCAATTTCGCTATATTTAACCTGACATTCTATTTTTACTTTGAGTCTTTTATACTTTATCTATAGCCCAAATCTTCAAAAAGGCCAAATCCTTTCATCACATTTGGAGTTTGGCGAACACGGGACCTTTTTCCTTTCTTTCCTAACAGCTAATCAGGGCCAGTGGATGGGGACTAAAATTATGTATAAAAGTAATGGCTATAACACAGCTCAGCTTTATCGAAGGCTAATTCAAACAAATAGCAAACAGAAACGGAGATCTAGAACATTTATTGGAGACGAAGAATTTAGCTTACACTTTGTAATCAAAAAGTTTGCAGGAAGATGATCTTTTTGTGAGGAAATAGAAATTAAATGGTATATAAATTCAAATAGAAAATAAATGCTCCAATAGTTGGAACTTCAAAGTTTCTCTTTTGGCTTTTGGCCAACTAATTTGGTTTAGAGCTGTACCCACAGGATACATAGCAAGTGGAGGTACAGGGGTCACTGGGGTCACTAGGGTCATTAACCCAAATATTCTCTAATTGAAGGAATACCTTGACTTTTATCTTGAAAGTACTCTACTATTCTCCATTTATATTCAAATCTGGTTTTCTGTTATGTTCATAATTCAAAAACTACTCTGACATGGAAAAATTAGCCCTATCTGCCGGAAATCATAAAAACACGATCCAGCGCCCTTTCCGAGATTTCAGATTCTTCTTACATTCTTAAGGCCGATATTTACCCCAAAAACCATACCCCAAATAGTTGAAGCAAACTTTTAACAAGACCTTGTATGAGACTGGAAAAGTGGATTGTTTTCAATTTAAACCACTTTGGAAAGGCTTCTCTTGATAAAAAGTGGGGGTATGGACCAACTTGGTCTCCCATTATTGGAGGCAATTTTTAAGAAGAGTACAAAGTACAACCTTCAAGACTTTGATAAGCTGATTAAGTTTGACACAAGGTCATGCAGACAAAACTCTGAAACTTTTGAATTAGAATTCAGAGCCAACCCATACAAATATTGAATGTCTATCTTGTCATTTCACTCATCAGATTTCACTCAGAATTCAGATGTATGAATACAGATAACAGGTTTTCTGCTTTTCACATAAAAACACAGCAAACTGGAAAATAAACATGCAAATCCACTCCTCTTCTTTTGTGTGCTTTACTAAAAGGTGTGGATTAAGATCTGTCAATAAAAGCTATGGATCTGCTAACCAGGAAGAAAGGGGCAAAGGATCTGATTTTATACCAACAGTTTTCTAATATCATACAAAACTGTGAAGATTATGGTTTCTCAAATCAAGGGGGGGGGGGCAAAGGTCTATGATAGCTTGAGGAAAATGGGGAAGCTATTAAACCATGTGAAAACAGCAGGGGCGTGGTCGCTTTCCAAGGATGGAATTGTAAGAATTTGCCAAGCACCCCTTACCCTATTTTTCCTGTTTTGTAAGCACTGACATAATCTTATTTCAAATATTTGGGTGAGATGTGACAAGTCTTTCAACGGTTGAACCATGAAGGGTTTTAAGAGTCATTTTCTGGCACTTTTCTTGATTTTCATAATTGTTCATCAATTGTTTCAGAGGCTCAAACCTACTTTGTTCTTGGATTTACATAGTAAAAAGGGAATTATGAAACATATAATTCTGCTGTATTGTTTCAAACCATGTTTATTATCTTTTCAAACAAAGTTGTTTCAGCTTCCAATCCACCAGCATAGTTGCTGAACTGTTCAGTTGCTTAGAACAACACAAAACAAAAAGATTGATATCATTATTGCTATATCAAAAACAGTATGCCCAAGTCACGTAGTATAGCTCCCTATGAATTTCTGGAGAATTCAAAATCAAACGAAAATCGTTGTTTGTTTCGTAATTTATTTCCTTGTTTTAACGTATGAAATATAAACTAACCAAATAGACATGAACGTTCCAATCAAGGTTTGCTCGAAGCTTTTCACAGTTAATTTAGAACCACTGAATTGAACCATAACTCTTAACTTTACATGGATGATGAAGAATTAACTCACCCTGCTTTGAGACTTTGAATTTCAGCATTTTATGTCAACGTGTTCGTCTCTAATCCGATTTTCACGCATACTGAGAGCCCAACAACTTGAACAAGGAAGACGAACTAGGCATAGCTGACGAATCTCGAATCGTGCATGCTTTCATTTAGATATCACAGCCTCCAAGCTGATGTTGTAAAATGATTCCACGAACATAACACTTGCAGATAATCAAAAAACGACATGCTAATGCCGATAAAGCTGTGCTCTCAAGGATGAACACAATCTCAAAGGATTTTTATCCGTCTGATTCGAGCCTGCATCAACATGACAAGGCGAAAAGAGGATTCCCCTCCAGATTTTGATTCACGATTTTTAACGCTTCAGCAAAAGAGCACCGAAGGTGGATTTTTATTTCAAGATGATTTTTTTGGAAACCTCGTGGTTTTATTCAATGGAGAAGAAAAATTAAGGAAGGCAGATGGAGCAAGGAATAGATCCCTCGCCATAACTTGGATATTCTTTCAAAAATTGAGTAGGGTACATTATTTTTCATATCAATTTCATTTCAATTAATATTTCAATCAAACCCCCGGGACCCAGAGTATTTGTTAGATCTTTTTTTGGTATAAGACTCAAGGGGCTTTTATTTGAAGGGTGTGTTAAATAGAGGGAAGTTATTGAAAATGGCTGCAAATAGGAGGACCTTTCTTCCAGGGGTTGTTTAAAAGAAGGAGGTGTACAATCGAAGATTCCCTTGTTGAGAAGGAAGATTTCCTTATTGGGAAGTGAGGGGTTCACCAACTAGACACCCAACTTATGACATCCTTTCCATCGCCATGAACGTGCTGCACATGAAGTACTTAACCAGCACACCTTCTACCTTGTACTTAATCAAATGTTCCTAGTAATATTGTGAGTTATCCAGGTAGCCAGTTTGAAATTTTAGGGGAGCAATATTGATCAATGATAATAGGTGCACCAAGACTCTTTGCTCTTTCTCATTAGACCAATAGGATTTAACATCGTCTTTAGGGGATTAAGGGAGACTCCCTTATGCCCCAAGCAGCTATGTGGTTGTAGTGTATGCTGCACTACATTTAATTGCGTTGCATTCTTTGGCATCATATAAAATTGCATCAAACTCCTCAATAATGCATCTACCATTGTCCATTGGTAAAACTGGATGCAATACTGTTCTATTGCTTTATGTTTGAATTGCTCTGGTTCTAAGACATAACGTACACTGTACACAATACATTCTGCTCAATGAAAAAGCGTTTAAACATACCTTCATATATTTGCAACGATGATTAGTCACTCAAACTTCTTTTCTATCAGGTGGCTGTCGTGTCCAGGGCAAATTTCTTGCTTTTGAGTGACTCTGCTGGGAAAACCGGGGAAAACAATTTGGCAATTTGTAATGCAGAGAAAAACCTACACTGGAAAGCGCATTCCAGCTAGCATAGACATCAAGCAAGGTTCAGAAGTTCCAAAATTGTTAAGAATTGTGCCTAATTACTACACTCTTTTTATAAGAATAATTTCATGAGAACATAAGCCCCAAATTTTGCAAAAATCTAAGAGCAAGCTAAGAACAAACTGAGGCTGACCATTTTTAGCTCAATGTAATAACTTTGACAAATAACCATCAGAAAAAGGAATAAAAGGAAAACAAGCAGATTGGACAGCACCCGGATATGTCAGATATTCAACCAAGTAAAAATTTTGAACAATTACATACACAACTGATAGTAAGAACAGGCTTCCAAATGGTTATAAAAGTAAGAACAAGTTAAGAATATTTCAGCCTGAAAATAGAGGAATACATGATAACAGCCCTCTAACAGCCAGCTTCAAACCAGCTTCAAATATTACTGGTTCTTATAAAAAAGAGTGTAAGTTACTTTTACCTAGTAACAGGTGCTGCATATGATTTAAAATTTCAGCCCTGCTTGGGCTTATTGACTTGATAGATATTTGTTATGAGACTTATGCATCCCTTTTCAAAAAACTGAGTACCTGGGTTCCAGAAGAGAGGGATTGTAGCCCCCTGTTCTGAAACGTGATCCCTGCAAGAAGACTCAAGGCACCATGCCAGCAATGGAACACAATATGTAATCCATTGAATGAAACGAAACTTCACAAATAATTTGTCACGGGAGAACTCCTACGCTTTAAATCTACAGTGATTTATTTGTGGGTGATTGTTGCAATCTTCTCAGTAGAAAATTTAGTGATAAGATAAGGTTCGAAATTCCAGTTGTATTTCAAAGGGACTGTCTGACCAAGCCACAATCGTCTGATTTGAAAACAATGACAGTGTAACAAATAACAAATATCAGCAATAATTCAACAATAATTCAGCAAAGTACACTATCCTTTTTTATTAGAACCAGTAAATCTTGGTTAAGGCTCAGAGTCGAATGTTCTTATTATCCTGTAAACGTAGACTAAAGGGCACTGGACTTGAAGGTGTTTATCTCAGTGTCCTTGACAACACTAAATAAAATTGTAATAATACGAGAGCCTAGCTATCTAAGTTTATAAAATTCTAATAGATAAATTCAAAAATAAACTATGCTTTTGTTAAACGTTTCGATATAAATCTTCATCAGTAACCGTATAAATGTTCATCAGTAATCTTCATCAGTAATTCTTCATTCATATGTTACTGATGAAGAGTTATATCGAAACGTTTAACAAAAGCATAGTTTATTATTTAATTTATCTAAATAAAATTGTAATTCTTTATGTTTAATTGCTCTTGTTTGATGTATTTACCACTGATACTTGTAATTTTGCCTAATAATTGTGTTGTTGAATGAAATGAATTTGATTTGATTTGATTTGTTCTCGTATAGAAATCGAGGCTTTTGCTCTTATAAATTGTGTTCTTATAAAAAAAAGAATATAAACGGATGTAAGAGGAGATGAAGTGCTTACCTATCCCGAAAAGCATGTGCTAATGCATTGTATACTGAGTGGGCGAAAAATTAAAAAGGAAGGCACCATTCCTGCCCAACCCTCCATTTACTACACATGCACACGGGAAGCGGTTTTCTTGTCCTTTTAATTAACAGAATTTGATAGCCCTCAACAGCAAAAAAATGACATGGGAGAGTAATTAAATGTAAATATTTTCGGAGTGAAGTTGTATCACAAACAACATCGCTATCAGCAAAATCTAAAGAAACCAGTGTAAAATGAACCCATATCTCTGCTTTTGTTTTTGGACTTCATTTGATATTCTACGCTCGACAACAAAATCACTAGGTCTACAAAATAACATATCATCAACATTAATGAAATGACGAAACACTTTGACGAGATCTGGTCTATGTACTTCATGTTCACTCAACGTTGACAAACCACCAAATATTTCATAATGATACGGTTGGCATAAACAACCAACTTATCCTTCGTTTGACTTTGACATGATGTTCGAGTTTTAACAACCCCTATCATCGTAATTTTAAATCGTTTCTTCATATGTATGATGAATTAGGACAAATGGTACATACCCATATTAACATTAACAGCCTCGATTTACATCCCTTCAACTTTCAACCTTCCAATTCATGAAGTGACCAGTGACCTAGACGTATTCAGCTCACGTACAAGCAAACATTATCCCCCATAAAATCACAGTACAGATCGTACTACGTACTGATAATACGATGTTATTTATTGCTCACTCACTGCCCTATTTAATTCTTATTTCAGTTTAGATGTCTGGAAGGAGAGCCTCGTGTCCTCTCTTACATCCTGCAATTGTGCGAGGGGAAGTCTCGTCACTCTCGTTGTTTGTAACCGCAAATTTCTGTTAACTCGTTGTGGGATCAAATTCTGAAAGGCTTGGAGATAATTTTGGTGACCCACAGTTGGAGGGAGATTTTTCCGAAGTTGAAAGTTTCAAACAAGATATGTTTGAGATTGAAAGACGGGGTTCATGTGGCACTTTGTGCTTGAAATGATGTGGAAACTAATCTGAAGCTCTCTCAGAAACACAAGTGATGAATACTTATGATTGGCCGTGTAACTAACTGACGCAATGTATACCAAGGCATCAGAAATTATGATCTGAAATGTAGGCCCATGACTGGTCCTGTGCAACGTTTCATTGTATTTCTATTTTATTATTTCTATTTTGATATTCTATCTGCTGTTTTTTCGTTGTAACATTCTATCGCTAGAAATGTATTATCTTAAATTGTGTTCTGTTTAGGCCGTATACAATGTAATATTTATTGTATTGTGCTTTATATAAAATGAAATGAAATGAAAACAACGTGACTGGTCTCGTAGTGACAATAGTAAACCCATTTTTCGAAGCCAATTTTGCTTTTTTTTTTTTTTTATTAACTTTATTTAAAGTTGGTATAACAATAGCTAATCGTAATTAATAGGGTTACATAAGCTAATTCAAACCAACTAACTAACTAAATAATCGAAGTTTACAATAACGATTGTTGTATTAACAAAAACCATAACGTCATAACTGATTAAATTTTATATATCTAATTTGACAAAAACGCCGAAATAGACTATGTATGGGTTACATTGACATACCCTATGTTTGGTATGAACTCTGTGCAAAGCCTACAGTTACATAAATTTCTAATCTATTGATTATTATCAATTGTTTGCTGAAAGCTTGGCACAGAAATACAGTTCTTCGCGTCTTTTGGGAGTGAGTTCCATATTGAGCTACCTTTGAAGGTTATCGTGTCAGTGCCGTATTTATTTGTGTTTGGCCTGATTAGCTCAAAGTGGGATGTTCTCAGATTATGAGAAGACTCACGTGTACAGAAAATCTCTTTCATAAAAGTTGGATTCATGCCATTTATTGTTTTGTAAATTTCCATCAATAGTTTTTGAATATTAAGCTGATGAAGGGTTGTAGACTTGTCCTGTTGTAGGAGTTCGGTAAAGCTAGAGGATTGGTCATTATAGGCTATCCGTAAAGCTCGTTCGTGTATGGAATTAATGAGATTATTACTCTTTCTGTTGCAATACATCCATACAAGGGGGCAGTAGTTGAAATGCGACAAAACAAATGTTTTCATAAGTAGGATCCTTTTGTTTGATCCCAAGTAAGGGGCTAGCCTCGATAGTGCACTGAGCTTCTTTCCTGCACTTTTGCAAATTGATTTGATGTGCTTATCGAAGGTTAAGTGACTGTCGAAGGTTATTCCAAGTAGTTTAGCTTCGTTTACTTCTACAATTGGATTGTTGTTTATTGTTATCATTGCTTTATCACTTCTTTTATTTTGTTTTGATTCAACAATCATTAGTTTGCATTTATCCTCATTGAGAAGCATTGAGTTTTCCTTGAACCAATTATTCAAAATCTCTAGTTCTTCGTTGAGGTTTGTAACGATTGGGTCAATGTCTTTACTTTTTACCCAGATTGTGTTGTCATCTGCATAGTTACATAGTTTGCTATTTTTCATAAAAAGAAAAAGATCATTTATAAATATATTAAAAAGTAAGGGGCCCAATACTGAACCTTGAGGCACTCCTTGCTTAATTTGCATCCATGTGCTGTAACTAGAGTTTATTTTGACTCGTTGAGTTCTGTCATGAAGATAACTTTTCATTAATTTTAGTGCGTTTTTGCCGAAGCCGTATGCTTCAAGCTTGGCAATGAGCAATTCATGTGGAAGACAGTCAAAAGCTTTGGAAAGATCCATAAGGACCATTCCATTTTTTAGTTTTTGATCCACGTTTCTTTTCATATCCTCAATTAATCTTATTAAGGCATGTTGCGTTCCGTATCCTTTCCTAAAGCCACAAATGAGAGGGGAAAATTTATCCTCCATGTGTCTGCAAATTTGGTTTGACAGTGTTCTTTCATAAATTTTAGAGGCCGACGGAAGGACACTAATAGGACGGTAGTTGACTTTTGATGTTGTGCTGCCTTTTTTATGGATTGGTGTTACATTTGCACATTTCAATTCTTGGGGGAATTCACAGTTAGTGATCATTTCATTAAATATATTGTTAATGTGAGGATTAATACATTCAACAGATGCTTTAAGGAGTTTAGATGGGACATTATCTGCACCTGTTGCCTTTTTTACATTTAGATTTGTGATTTCATTTTTAATCTCTCCATTAGTACTTTTCTCAAAAATTAGAAGATTACTTAATTGTCCTACAGATTGTTTTATTTTTTTAATACTTATATGATCTTTGTATTTTTCAATTATCTTAGCTATTTCATCGTTATCTTGATGATCATTAATGTTGCTATTATTGATGTCATTTGAATCATTATCTAATGATGGTTGATATGCCAAAATATCTAAAGAATCAGTTATGTTTATAAAATATTCATTCATTATTTCAGCTGTTTCTTGATTATTTGAGATAATTTTATCATCTTCAATTAGGATGATTTTATTTTGTGTTAGGCTTTTATTATTGAAATAAGGTTTTACAGTATTCCAAAATTTTTTGCAATCAGTGATGAAATTAATGTCCAAGTTTTGGAAAAAAGACTTTTTTATTTTTCTTGTCATCTTAACACAGTGGTTTCTTAAGCTCTTATAAATCTCCCAGTTTTGAGTTGTTCTAACTTTATAATATTTATTCTTAGCTTTAGATCTTGCCATTATCAGCTTCTTTAAAGTTTTATTCATGAATGGAGCATTATTTGCCCTTAACATCTTGTACTTTAGAGGAGCATGGCTTTGTAGGGTTTTGGATAGAGCCTCTGAGAAGTTTTTGTATGTTGGGCCTTGTGCATTGTTAAGATTACCCAATTTAATACTTAATTCAGCATTAAAAATCTCAATATTAAAGTTCTTATAGTCTCTGTACTTAACTTTGATTGGTTCTGCCTTTATAAAATGTGTTTTAAGATTTGATGCAGTTAGCTTATGAAAATCAGAGAGACCTGTTTCTACAGCAATTGTGTTTTGAAAGCTGTTCTTCTTGTTTGTCAATATAAGGTCAATACATGTGGGGATGTCACTTTTAAAGCATGTTGGTTCTTTGACCAGGTTATAAAGACCAAATGTGTTTGCAAAGTTGTCAAGTAGCGGATTGGTAGGTTCAAGGTTAAAATCTCCTAATATGATAATATTTTCATGGCTTGATAAAAAGAAGTTCAACATTTTTCCAAGCTCTTGTAAGAAATATTTACTATCTTGATTTGGGGGGTGATAAATCCCCAGAAGAATCCATTTTTGTTTTCTTAAATTTATTTCAATTGAGATTACTTCTATATCAGTACCAGTAGGTAGAGAACTAGCAGAAAGTTGGCGGGATGGAATATCATCATTGACATGAATTAGCAAAAAATTGAGGTAGGGAGGGTGGGTGGACGCAAAATATGAATTGCGTGCTGCGAATATAGCTGCCTTGCAGATAGCACAAGACCTCCAGACTGAGCAAAATAAGGAGTGCCACATGTACAAAGGTAGGGATTACCAAGGGGATTAAAATACATAAAAGCTATTGGTTACTTAGCTAACATGCAATGCACAAGTCAAAGGTCTAAAGGTATTGTTCTATCTGCTAGGTCATAGCATGTGAATGAAATATGAAACCCCACACTGCCCGACTCTCCTAATTTAGACAAGCATTGCAATTTGCAATGCTCTCCCTAAACTAGGAAAGCCAAGAAAGACACCAGTATGGGGTAAAATATTTCATCACAAAAACAAACACATTATACTAACAATACACTACATTACACTACATTACAGTACAGATACTAAAACATACAAGTATTCAGTTTTACATATTTGATAGAAAATCCTCCAAATCCCAAAGGGAAAATATTGAAAGTGGTGGAGGTATCCTATGTTGTGGTATACGTATATATAGTGTGGGAAGTTAGGGAGAGGAAAGCAAAGTCCTGAAATCTATAGGGATTGGAATAAGAAACCCATGATGCCAGCGATGGGATGAGATTAGCTGTTAGGTAAAAGGGCAGGAGCACCACTACTTAGACGCGCCTTGCTGACTAGGGAAGGGTATAGATGACTAACATGCCCTACCTGATGCAAAGTTATATAGAAAGAGTGCCAGACAAGGTACCCCTACCTGATACAGCCTCAATATGGGCTAGGCCGGTATCAAATACCATGAGCAGTGGTAGGCTAGATATTGCACAAAGGAGCCAAAGACAATATGCAATACTAAGGTGGGCAATAGAATGCAATACCTGGATAAAATAGGGGTTGGAAGGTACTGCCTTGATGCGAAGAGCTGCTATTGAATGTGGCGGAGGTATAAACAAACCACCCCTAGTTACTGCTAGAATTGGGGTACTAGGTCGAGCACAGCCACAAAAGGATGATATCAGGAGGATCATAAAAACCGTATGCGTGAAGTACCTTAGCTTAGGAAATAACATCCTGATGCAATAGAAATGGGGAGTTATGTAAGGTTGCTACCAAACTGATGCAACCTATTGATATAAGAAGAGCAGTAGCGTGCGTAACTACTAACCTGATTAAACTAAACAATCACAATTTGGCCACAATGCATGACCGCCAAATGCGAATAGCTAAGCCATAGAGTATTAGCAAGGCCGCACCAAATCCCTGCAAATGCAAAGAGCTGGACGTTCCTGGCCATGAGATCAGAAAACATGCATAACTCGTTAAAGACTTCCTAGAAAGGGAGACAGGAGCACAGTGAATACCAAACAAAAGCCAAGGACCCTGGTCTCCCCCTAAGGATACAAAGCAAATTTCCCAATCCCTTGGCCCCATGGATCCTGCCGGCTAACTCATACTCTAGGCTAGTCAGCAAAATGAAACGTTCAAGTCTAAGAAATGCAGATATATAAGACCAGCTTTCAGGAAGCTATGAATCCTTATAGGACAGAATACTTAAGGCCTAAGAAGAGTGCCTTGGGCGAGGGAAGAAGTGGCTGAACTATGCAATGATTACCTGATAGAAAGGCAAAGCTGTAACAAGATCAGAATATATGAAGGGGGGGCTACCTGGATCTATTGATTACACATAATCCCGGAACCATGTTGGTGAAGGGTGCCCTCCTGAAGGATCAGGTACAAAATGCTAAAGATGGGTGCTACCTGAAAGCTGGTTTGGCATTGCTACTTAAGAAGTAAAAAAGGAATAATTAAGCAGCCAGCAAAACATGAAGTGACACTAAAGCTAAAAAGACTCTGAATGGGGGATGGAAGATAGGCTAGTACACCTATAGCTAGTGTGGTGGGGAGTGTCCAATATCACTTCATATTTTCTGCATAGGCTGTGGTAGTTACTTATAACTAAACTACTTACAAAAAGAAACCAAGTTAAAATATGATAACGAACAACGTGAAGTGAGGTAAAAAACCAGAAGCAAGACTGTATTTGCAGATGTCTGAAGGCACTACCACTAGCTGATAGCCAGATGGCCGGGAGATGGCCGGGAGCGAATGAAAAAGAAACATACAGAGATACCTATTCCTATGTGTGCTCAGCATAAAAATGAGTGCAACAGGGAGAACCAAAAAGGGGAGAGAAGCATATGAGTCCCCAGAGACCATGCTGAAGCGGAGAGCTAGAGGGCATAGTAGGCTTGAGGGCATAGAATAGCTGGAGGGCGTGAATGCCAGTCCAATACCAAAATAGCTTGGGGGGTAATTCTTAGCTTTTACCTCAATTCACGGTTTTCAGCATAAAAATGTGGAAACAACAATAATAATATAAGAGAAGGCACCCGCAACCAAGAAACCTGGTTGAGAAAGCTAGCAAGCGTGCCCCAGCATAGGGGAGGCCAGCATTAGGCCTAAGGCGATTCAAGGATGGCGTGTTAGTTGCGGGTGCATTCGCTGCTGGATGCCTCAAGGGCAAATACGATAACACGAAAATATTGCAGGGAAATACAAGTGAAGCAAAAAGTTAAATAAAAATGTACAAACTTCAATGAATTGCAGGGGTTCTGAGTGAGCTAGAGCCAACGTTAGCTGCGCAGAATTCTCCACAGAGAGCTTTTGTTAACATCTTTCCCAACAAAACAGCGGCGAGACAGAGAAGACTGTGGAGAAGGAAACAAAAAACCAAAAACCAGGGACAGAGGAGGAAATAAAATCAGCCAGACTTCGTGGAGTAGCAGCGGGTTATGTAGTCGAGAGCCAACGTTGGCAACGCAGAATACTCCACCGGGAGCTTTGGATGACATCTTTGATACGTAACCAGCGGCGAGACGAGAAGACTGTGGGAAAACAGCGGCAAAACAGAGAAAACTGCGTGATGTGGTGAACGAAGGGTGTAAACAAGAGAGGAAAACAAACATGGAGAAACTTCGAGGAATAGCAGCGGTGTTCTGTATCATCCAGAGCCAACAATTGCAATGCAGAATTCTCCACTGAGAGCTTTTGATGGACGTCTTTCCGAGCAGAGACAGCGGCAAAACAGCGAAGCGGGCCAGAGAAGAGAGCCAGAGGAGAAAACAAAGGGCACGGCAGAGGGACATCAACAGTCGGTTTTAGAAGAAATCCACGGACTGCCTAGGCCATCAGAAGGAGGCGAGGTGGACCATCAGCTTTTGGGTTGAACTTCTGGGATGCCCAACGATCAGAAGCCAGAGATTCAGAGAACAAAACAAACAGCCATGTCGATGAAAAACGTGGTCTTCATAGCCTAATTTGATAAACTAGGGCTAGCATCTGGAGGTCGTTTGACGAATGTAGGGACCCCAACGCCCGAAGGCAATTGGGGGCCTGACTTGGCAACAGCAAGAGAAAGACAATCAGAAAATTCTTTGAATTTGAATAACGCAAAATATGAATTGCGTGCTGCGAATATAGCTGCCTTGCAGATAGCACAAGACCTCCAGACTGAGCAAAATAAGGAGTGCCACATGTACAAAGGTAGGGATTACCAAGGGGATTAAAATACATAAAAGCTATTGGTTACTTAGCTAACATGCAATGCACAAGTCAAAGGTCTAAAGGTATTGTTCTATCTGCTAGGTCATAGCATGTGAATGAAATATGAAACCCCACACTGCCCGACTCTCCTAATTTAGACAAGCATTGCAATTTGCAATGCTCTCCATCAAAAGAACATCAATATTGAAACCAATCATGTTCATCAGGGCATTAAATTGTTTGGTAATGAGTTGATATTGATGTGTCCAATGGATACGCTTTTTGGAGATTTAAGCTTGAGATCTTTTATTTGCTCTGTTGCTGAAATTTCAGCATCAAGATTGTTTGAGTTTTCAGAATCACAGTTATTACCCTGATTAGAATTATCTGCGGGATTGGGATTTTCATCAAAATTGCAAGTTTGTTGCCTTGGTGTTGTGTGAAAGACAGGGAGGTCTTCTTGATTAATTATTTTTGAAGGGACAATAATGGGATAGTGACCTAGTCAGACTCCTGGGGCTGGGTGGAAAACTTGTTTGATAGACTCAATAATATTTTTTGCTATTTTGGAAGTTCCGAGGTTGTTTAAATGAAGTCCACTGTTATTAAGGTCAGAGAGTTCATTATTATCATTATTAATGAAATAGAGTCCTCTTTGTGGGCATTTGGCTTTCAGGAGATGGTTGATTTCTGAGATTTCTGGATTTGTTGATAGCTTGTCTTGTCTATAGATGATTGAAGATATAAATACCTTGGTGTGGGGGGATTGAGTGGATACTTTGTTTGCCAGACTTAAAAGGTTGTTGGTAATTGTAGGTGCATCAAGTTTAGTGAGGTCATTGGTTCCAGCATGGATAACTATAGCTTCTGGTTTTTTTTCAATACAGGGTACAATGTGGTGGTTGAGATCTTTGGTGGTGGCTCCTGGTATGCTGATGGATTTGAAACTAGAGGTTTTGGGCATCATTCTGTAGGGTTGCAGGCCTTTAGTCATTGAGTCAGCGATAATCAAAATTGATTTTTTGTTGGTACTGAGCGAGTTAGATTGTTTGGTTTCAGGGATTGTGAGTTTGGGTCTGTTATGATTTCTTGGTATAGTTGAATTATTTTGGCTTTGTTGATTGGAAAGGGGACCATAATAGTTTCGGTGTTCAAAGTTAGGTTTTATAGTTCTGCTGGCGGGGGAGCTGCTTTTTCTGTTTGTTTTTTCCATTGTTGTGCGTTTTTATTCTTGAGTTGGTCTTTTAGGTTTTTGATTTCGGTTTTGAGGATTTCATTTTCTATTTGCAAATTATTATTCTTTTGGCATAGTTCTTGATAGAGGGGTTCCATTGTTTGTTTGGTATTTTCGTCAATTGGAGTATTTACTTTTTCTTTTATTTCTTTTATTTCTTTCCATATAGCAGTGATTTCTCTACAGATTTGCTTTTCATTGAAGGGTTGATTTGGTGGTGTATCAAGTATTGAGAAGGGTGGTGTATTGAGGAAAAGATTTGAAAGTTCAGAGGTTGGTGGTGTTGGGTCTATTAAGGAATTTTTACATGAGGTATCGGGTGATGTGATTGATTGTTTTGGTTTGGTTTTAAGAATTGGAGGTGGGGCATTGGATTCAGTGACTTTATCCCTAATAAGAGGCATGTATGTTTCCATGAAACTTTCAATTTCCTCTGAGATGAAGCAGATAGTTGCGGAAGGGATGTGGATGAGGATTGTTATCCATGGATTGGGGTCGTCAGGATTTTTTTTGTTAATTTTCATTACAATTTCCTCAAATGATTTTTCATCTTGAAAAGAGTGCTTGTCTGTCCAAGAGACATCGTAGTCGTCTGAATTACCGAGGTTTAGGTATGCTTCTTCCTGGATGGCAAAGATATGGTGAGCTAGATCTGCATGTGATGTTGTGATGAAATAATGTTTTTTATCTTTGATTTTTTTAAGGAAGTCTGAGTTATGGACAGGTGGAATGGGGTTTGTTGAGTCGATTTGATAAAATTTGGCAACTTCTTTGGCATTTTGGAAGGTCTGTGGGGGTACGGTAGAAGTGGGTCCATGGGATGTTGAGATTTTGTTGTTGTTATTGTTAGGAGGCGTATTTGTTTGGCATATCATTTCATTTTCCCTGGGAAAAGACTTACTTTCATTTGTGCCTTCTGGCAATGTGATCGTGGTTTCACTTTTGTTTTTGAAACCAGGTCCAGGATTGCTCTCTATGTCGCCTCCAAGCAAAAGCAGCATAAGAAAAAAATTTCTTGTTTTGGCGCCATTTTCATATTTTTGCGGCCTAAATAATCTGATGAATTGTTTTCTTGACTTTAATGCAGAATGCCATTTTCCAAGTTCATAACCGAAGTTATGAGTCTTGCCGTATTCGTTATTAATTGGGTTTTCATATCTTTTGTTTTGAATATTTTCGATAAACGAAAGAAAACAGCAATTTAGTAAGAGAACGAGTAAAGCGCCTCTCCACGCCATTGTTGTTGTTAAAAGTTTAGCAAAGCATGAGTGTTAACGTTAGTGAACAATCTATGTGTATCTGTGGTCAAAAAGTCAATACGTATAGTTATAGGATTCATATATTTACAAAAGTTACTAATTCAAAACCGCCATTTTGCCATGCGTAATCCATTTCGGCCTGGTAACGAGGATAGGTTCGTCATCCTCATTAATAGGAGCTTGCACTTCTTCTTCTATCGTGTAATCACCAAATAGTTCACAGCCAATGTCGAAGCGATATTTCCCAGGGCCTGTTGGTATGTCTTCTTCGAAATAGCCTAAGAACAAAAATGGATTGAAATGAATATCTTGAATTGGACCTTTTCAATAAAAGTTTATTGGCTGTAAAACTGCTCATATTTGCTACAGCGGTACTTCCTTAGTCTTTTTCTTTTTTTCTATTATTCTTTTCGAGTCGATAGCTCGTCATGAGTTTTTTCATGTGTCCGTCTCAAAACACTTTTGATAGTATACCTGTATCCAACATACTGATGAAATTCTATGATGCATGTTATATCTAGATATTGTTCACTGTAATTGATATCTGTGTTTGTGAAAAAGATTTTTTATGGATTGACAGTTTGATTGAATCAGCAGTTCCATACATAGGGGGCAAATGATACCCCCCTTGGCTCCGTGTGTGAGACTTACAAGGAATCTTTGATTTCGTTCTAGAAGAGGCAAGTTGCTAACAATACAAAAAATAGATGGATCTAGAAGACCAACAATCAACAAGAACAGAGTACGCATTAGCATCGTGGCAAGAATGCATTCAAATCCTTCTTACTTCTAGTTCACACAAAACACTTGATACCTTCAGTTTCCTAGAGATGGCAATATACTCTCATAAAGATAGGCACTTATACCTCTCTCTTTTCTACTCGTTTGGATTCCTCTGTGTTTCCTACCTACTTTTTCTATTAGATGCTCATAATGTTCCTGTGGCAATAATCCATTCTTGTGCGTACTGATTGAAGACTGTTAGATTAGTCTTTGAATGGTACAAAACTTCAAAATGTCAGAAAAAACTGTTGAGTGTAAGACAAAAATCTTAGGTAATCAATGTGTTCATTTCGCTATGTATCCTATATTTCTGGCTACTGTTAGATTATTACTATAACTTTAATGAGGGTCAACGCATCAATGGTATAATATCCTTTTACAAGTTCATGTCGTGCTTTCTTGTTTTCTTGTGCTTACAATAAAGGGGCGAAACACAAAATTGTATAAATGGTCAAAACATGGAATTATAGGTGCCGTGAATCCAGAATGTTGCAATAAAACTTTAAATCCCAAATACGAACTAAGGAGTTCAAATATGAAATCTGAAATGATGCTGAACCAATGAAAAGTGAATTATGCAACTGTTGATTCTCCTTCATAAGCAAATATAAGAAAGAAGTAAATGGAGAGAAGTAAATAAACGTTGAAATTTCTCACCAGAGAACTTATGATCAGCGTTGACAATATCCCCAGACCCTTTCTTCTTTCCGGCTTCCCACATGCCTCTGTAACTCGATCCAGTCTCTGCGTATGTGTACACGCCATACCCGTGTCTCTTATGCTCGTACCAGTCCCCCTCGAACGTATCGCCGTTGGCATAGCGATAAGTACCATGACCGTTTCGTTGATCGTCCACCCAGCTTCCTTCAAACCGTGAACCATCAGGGTATGTAAACGTTCCTGTGAAGAATCGAAAATTAGTAAATCAAGGACCCTTAACCAACCACGAAGCAATGTTTGCAAACGTTAGGTGGAACTAGTACAGATAGCGACTATAGAATATAATGGAGCGTTTGTACCTCCATTCCTAATGTTTTGTAATATTGTAGCTACACCATTGAAACTTGCATTCTCCAATCCTGGTCACAGCACCAAAATGTGTAGAATAGAAGCAGAAAACTCCGTAGTTAGAAGTACAGCCATAAATATATACCAAACTCTCTGCTATAACTTCGATCAGTTTGTAAAACGTGAATGTGAACGGCCAAACTCATGACAAGACGAAAAGTTTCTGATTACACAAGGGATTGAAGTAAAATGTCACGTGCAGCTAAGGATACTAAGCTAGAACGGGTTAATTTTTTTGAAATTAGCTCGTTCTGGCTAATTCTAGCCCGTTTTGGCTAATAAAAATTATTCTCTTGAAATGATTCTCTTCACGGCACAAGCGTCACTACGCAGACTTCATCGCATTAGAAAAACAATACAAATACGTCAAAAAGTTAAAGTCGCTTTTTTCTCAAACTTCTGCCGGAGAAACCCCTAATTTTTTTTACATAAATCCCCGTCTCTTAATACGCAGAACTCAAATAGCGCGTCAAAATAGTGCCCCGTTTCCTGGAAATCCAAGAAATCGACATTTTAGCCCGTTTGGGCTTCAAAATCTTCAACAAAATTAATTTTTTTAGCCAAACCGGGCTAAAATTAGCCAGAACGAGCTAATTTCAAAAAATTTGCCCGTTCTAGCTTAGTATCCCTAGCTGACGTGTAGTAATTATAGTGCTCAACCTTTAGGTCTTATCCTCGAATTCTCCACCTGATTCCAGTAGCCCCTCCTGCCTAGAAGTTATAGTGCTTACCTTGTCCATGCTTTTTGCCACTACTGTACTCTCCGTTGTACCTCGACCCATTTTTAAACCGGTAAAGTCCTTGGCCATGTCGCTTTCCATTTTGATAATGCCCTTCGTATGTGTCCCCATTCGGCAGGGTAGCTTTCCCGTACCCATGCCTCTCTTCTCTCTCGTTTCTCTCACCTTCGTATTCCTAGAATAAAAACGATCGATTATTTTCACCTTTGCCTATCCTCAGTTGACATTTGGCAATGATTTGTCAACCACCAATTCCCAATAATCAGCTATCATAAATCTTCTATCGCCAGTAGAATCATGGTTGCTAGTAATCACACGATTAATCATGTTGGTGTATATTTTCAATAAATCATCATTATCGTTAATTGCTGATCTTTAGACTGTCTATTGATTTTGAATATTTTCATTAAAAATGTTTATGAAATTTATAAAAGCTTTTCGGCTCTCACCGTCTTCAGTATTTCATTTAGCTCATTTTTTAATAGCTATCATTTTAATGCCAACTTATGCAGAAACTAATCATTGATCTATAATCAACTTTCAATCGCCAGTAATCATCATAATAAGCATTAATCAATCATGATAGATCTGAGGGGCACTTCACTAGACTACCTTTCAGATCGTACGAGATTTTCTCATGAACCAAAGGAGTTCTAGTGATTTTCAAGGCATTTTCGTTAGGAATGTTAGGATTTTCAGGGAGTGATTTCAGGGAGTGATTTGCATCTCGAGTGAATCAGTTGTTTAACGTAATCAATGATCAATATCTAGAATCACTAACTGTTCTGAAATACTATAGCTACCATGACAGAATGTCACGCGGATGTGAAAGTACTATGGTATACCACATTGTGAAATCATAGGATGACATTGGATGATTTTATATCCCAGTAGGCTAAAATAAAATCCATGGAATTCTTTAACTAGGAAATACGATTGACCTAGGTCTACGACTTTTTTTATTTTCATTTTTTCAAAAGCTTGTTGCAAAAATAATTTCATCTTTTTAATAGCAATATGGTAAGAATCCAGGCAAAACATAGCTTATTTGCCAAAAACATATACAAGCAAACCACAAAGTATGTAGACACAGCTGTACCGCATGTAGCAACATGTTGCTAACGAAGTCTTACTTAGGCCTAAGCAGCACCTACAGAAAAGTAAATAAAAACGGTCGAGCACTCACCCCCAGCTGAACTCCATCGTCTTCGTCGAAATCATCAGAAACATCAGACATGTTGATCTTCGTAAATTATCCTCAAAAACTCTTTTTAGATTCAACCAAATATCTATCTGTCTCTGGTGCGATAAATAAACGCAAGTTACATTCGTAGAATGTTCAATTATATTTTGAAACTCTGGTAGCTTAGTAACGATTCCCTGATGATTTTGAAAACCAGCTTTTCTAAGCAAAACGCAGATTTCTATTCAAGCGAATTGTTCGATAAAAGAATGAATAATTTATCCTATTGTTGCCTTTGTGCTACGCAGTAGCGTAGCCAGGGGGGGGCAAGGGGGGGCGACCGCCCCCCCAATGATCAAAAAGTTGGTGTCTGAGAAAAGCCCAAATCTGCAATAAAATCAGCACCTCAGGGGGGGGGGGGGTAGGTTAATAATAGATTTAAACAAAATTATTCCGATAGGAATTTCTTTAGTCATAAGATATTTGGTCAGTCACCTAAGCACATGTCCTGACAGCGTCTTCAAGATAATTAGGGCCTTCAGTGCAATTTTGATAATCGACCACACCAGTTACTTTTGTTTGAGGGTCATCCCTTCCTTGTTGGGATGGGTTTGGAAGAGTCAAAATGACTCAGATTCATGAAAATTGTTTGTGCCATCGTGATCCCACTAAAAACCGTTGTCTTTTAAAAAACATCGCACTGTTTCTTAGCGTATATTTATCGCTCTCATGGTACGTCTTTTTTTAATAAAACCTAGTGAGAGCGAGGACATTCATTTTGGTTTTTTTAGTTTGGATGCGTATCTTCTCGTGCTGTGTACTTTGCTAGGCTTAGTGTCATGTCAGAAAGAATGTCAGAAACAGAGATACCAGCTGATTTATCTACATATACGTTTGCCCCTGCTTTCCCATTCCAAGTAACAGAATACACTTTTTTCTATAAGAACAATTTTATAAGAACACGAGCCTCAATTTTGGCCACAACTTAACAACAAGCAAAGAACAAACTGAGACTGATCATTTTTGGCTCAATATGAAAATTTTACGAAATGACCATAACTGAGAAATAAT
Source organism: Pelagia noctiluca (assembly GCA_963924455.1). Lineage (NCBI taxonomy): Eukaryota > Metazoa > Cnidaria > Scyphozoa > Semaeostomeae > Pelagiidae > Pelagia > Pelagia noctiluca. Next base: position 2,934,385 of record OZ004315.1, on the reverse strand, counting down.
TACAAAACAAGCTGATGCACAAAACACAGATAATGTCAGATGGTCAAGAGAGTCAAACGTTTAAACAATGAACACTACTGATAGCAAAAAAGGCTTCCAAACCAATGGTAAAAGTAAGAACAATTTACGAAAATTTCAGACTGAAAGAAGAGGAATATTTAAGAACAGCCAGCTTCAAATCATATTTACTGGTTTTTATGATTGTTAAAATATAAACATGACAATGTCAGCTATTACCGAAGATTGCTGACCAGCACGCAAACACACAACGTAATTGAACGTTGAACAGACTGCTTTTTCTAAAGTGACTTGGCCATTATTTTAGAGTTATACTTTCAATGGAAAATAACACAGAGAACTCCCTCGAAACTCATGAATCATCAAGGGATCCCTTGGTGACAATCTCTTGATGAAATTGTGTGCTTGTGTGTAATCCTGTGAAGTTGCAGATAATGCCACGCTTTCAATTTCGCAGTACACTTTGCACCATTGCTGGCAGCTCCAGTTTAGCCCTGACAGCAAATATAGAGGTTGTTGTTTTATACCTTTGCAACCAGGTTGCAAAAAATTCTGAAAATTATACCAAGATTTAATCCTATTAATGTAGATTAAGAGAATAATGATTTTGAATTTGAAATAGCTTGCGTAAGAGATTTTTGAATCTGTTGCGTTTTTTGGGACACTCGGTACGTAACACAAACTTATTATTAAAACTTAGATTTGTCGCTCAGAAGGTTTGCTTTCGATTGGAACTCAAGTTTCAAATGAACTTTTTAAAGAAACATTTCTTCTTCGTGTCCCTCAAATTAGATTTTACTTCACGTTTCATAAAAAAGGGCTATCACCTTTCAGTTTTGAAAAGATTAAAGCACTGAATATTGAAGCCCAGTAAACGACATCACATACAGTTCCTCTAAGCTTAAATGTTAAGTATGTCTTGTGCTTGGCATAATTCTATCACAAAATAGTCAATTATTAGGACTTTTCTAACTAATCATTCTAGGGTGGTCTTTCAAAAAGGAATGTTCTCCGACGTTCTGAAGGGCGTGGCCCAAAAAAATTTTCCTGGGGGCAAGCCCCCGGACCCCCATTCTTTGCTCGCTTCGCTCGCTATTTTGCCCCCCCAAAGTTATGACCCTGGCTACGCCACTGGTGCTACGGACAACCGTATCTGTACAGAAGCTTTTACGCTTGATGAGAAAGCATTGTGGTTTTCAATCTAGTGCCCAAAGTATTCATTCTAGTGCCCAGGACTTGAAAAACACCTGCATAGCGAAAGGTCCGTTCGACAGATTGCTGGGATAAACAGAACGTTCCCCCATTGCCTACCTTTCGACAAAGAGCAAAAAGTAACTTTTGTGCTATCTGAGTATGCAAGCAATAAAATGAAACATCTACAACTGTTAAACTGCTAGGCAGTGAGGGAAGTGAGAGCAGATTTACCCCTTTAACAGTCTCACCTGGTGGGGGACATCTATAAAGTATTGTGGGGGATGCCATCAATACTGAGGGGGCATTACCAGTACTGGGATTGGAAGGGATACCATCAATACTGTTGAGGAGGTACTGAAGAGGGAAGCCAAATGCACCAGACCAGGTAATACCCAAATTACTTGTGGTATTCCTCTGCAATACTGATGCTACTCCTCGCGGAACTGATGGCTTCCCTACACAGTATTACACATCGTCCACAGTACTGAACACCCATCCTCCACAATACTGAACACCGTCCACAGTACTTCACACCCCCCACATAACTGCATATCCACCACAGTGCTGAACAGCTATCCTCCACAATACTACACAGACGCTCTCTAGAGTGAGTCTTGAGTAAACATAACATCGTTCTCAGCATGTAGCCTAGCCTCCACAAGGAGTTCTCCATTGGCTGACCTTGACAAGGACCAAGGAGCAAAAGTAAACTCGGTATTATCGAAATTCCTACAAGTGATGCAGTGATGCAACATATGCAAGCAATAGAAAAAAATAATCTCTATGCACCCCAGGCTCATATACAACAGGGGGCAAATTTACCACCCCAACAGTCCCTAATTAACATCAATCTAAGTATCTGTGTTCTGGTGGGGTTTGTTTTTACTGCAGTCATGGTCCAGTGGATATCGAACAATACTAACTTCCTTGAACGCTACATGCTTCTCTTTTCCTTAATTTGATGCACATGATTGCAATAGTAAAAACAAAAAGCAGTTACTTTATAACTAGCTCTTGAGATTGACCCCATGTTCCAAACTAAAGTGAAAACAAAACACATCGCCTATGAACAGAGAATTGGGCTTAACGTTCTAATTGTTGGATCTAGCTTACCATGAAAAGTTGTGAATTGGCTTCCCCTCTCTCCTCAACCATTTATATATATGCTATTAAATGCTACTATATATATGCTATATTGAATGCTACTGAAATCTGGAAGTTAGGTATTGTCAAATGCTACATCTTCATTCAACTTTATATTCCTAAATTAGCTTCATTCTTCCTATGTATAACTGAAAATGAAAATCAATTTCTTGAAACATAATTTGCATTTCAAAATTTTCGTTTTTCTCTTCAAATTTCCCCAATTTCACAACTGTCATAAACCATAGGTTTTGATCATCGATTCATTTCATACCATCGTCTCTGTCGTCGGAGCACTATCGTTCTTTACGTCAAAACCACCAGACTTCCCTTTGAAATACCTCACCACCTTCATCTTCTTGATGTAGGCTCGAAACCCACTTCTCTTCATCAAGTAAACCCACGGGTTTAGCAAGCTATTCAGTGTTGCAAACAGCAAGCATGTTCTTCGCAGCCATACAATATGCAGTTCATACCCGAGTGAGTAACAAAGGCGATAAGAGGTAAGAGGAAACCAGCAGCATATGAACAACAGCGAAATGATGATGCACGTTTTAGCTGCTTTAAGTTCCCTGCGAAACTTCTTCTTATAGACTTTTAACTTGGATTTTTCAACCACACGAATCCTTTGCTTGTCACTGACAATTTTAGCCAAGTTTTCTGCTTGCTCTTTGGTTTGCAACACTGAGTTTCTGTTCAGAAATTTCGAGCGTTTTCTAACGACAAGAATCAGGCTTGCATTGGTTGCCAGCAATAATATGGCTCCGAAGATGAAGAAAGCAAACAGCAAGAATCCTCGAAATCTGAGCTCAAAACTTTTCGAGACAAACACGAAAATTCCAACTTTCATCAAAGTTATCAGGAAAGAGATCAGCCATGCCAAAGCAATCAATATTTTCACCTTCTTCGGGTACATCAGCATCTTATGCTGCAAAGGGAATTTGATGGCAATCCAACGGTCGATGGTCAGGACTATTAAAGAGAAAATCGACGTAAACATGCTGCCAAACAGCGGTAAAACACCGAACACGGTATATATGGTCGAGATTTTCTTCAGAAGTAGCAGAATTCCGAGAATGGTGGAAGATACTCCCACCATGAGGTCTGCGAATGTCAGAGACAAGAGGATTTTGTTGCTGTTTTGGGCGAGAAGAGCCTTGCGAAACTCGATGAACATACAACTGCATATTGTGTTCACTGAAATGATGGCCGCTCCAAACAGGACGAGGCTCCCGTGAAATAAATGGGTGGTAAGCAGAGACACGTTTGAATCAGTCGAATTGGTCATTTAGGGACTCTTTCACAGATTCTGAAAGTGAATGCAAATGGGCCTAAAACTGTCACCAGAGGTTCCAAGAAGTAGTTGCACCAATCTATCACGTCGTGACGATAAACAGTGTTAATATCTTCCTTTATACATTGAGAAGAAGATGGTGTATTTTTAGCATTGTTTCCAATTTCCTTCTCTTTCCTCTACCAATATAACCTAAAATCTAAACCGATTCTTACTTCCACTTCCAGATGCGCACTGTTCCTTTTCTCTTGCTTTACATCTTGCTTTCCATTCACCAATTTCACCAGCTCCATGAGTTAGATATCTCAAAATGAATGATTCCAAGTTTCTATCAGAAACCGCTTATTCTTATCCATCCAAGTAACTAATGGCAATACGAAAAAACTCCAGATTATGTCGTCTGCGTTGGCGTCACTTAGCAGTTATAACGATGCTACCATAAGTGCCCATTTATCTTATAGATTCGTGGGATATTTAATTACTTTTCTTACACAGGATTCGGCCTTTTGCCGATCACAATCTACATTCGAAACAATAAATTCCAATTTCCTTTTCACTAATGGTAAGAATAAACTGATATTGATATTCAAATAGGTCTGAAACGATTTCAAGACAATTCAGGGTTCTCTATAAATATTTTCCAGTTAGGAGATCCGATTTTAATATTTAATAAGCATCTTTTTCAAATTATTGTGACTATTTTTTCCACATCAACTTTATAAATGGATTAGCTGAGATAATATTGAACAGCTGTCGTACGTGATTAATGAAAATCGATTTTAACACTCTTTCCCGAACTGAAAAATGTCTGCTAAATTGACCGTATACACTGGGTTTCGTCGTCAGACCCAAAATACGTGGACCCACAGAAACGTTTCATAAACCGAATTCATAGCGTTTGACGTATATCCAAGCAGTTTTTCAGCAACATTTCACATCATATTCTTTCATCAATGAACTCACCAGTGAGCACTGAGTATAACAGATCTGTTGAAATCAATAAAACTTCGGTATATTTTCCACGCATTCGCAAACTTCTTCTACTTGTAGACCCCTAATGGAAAGCCTTAACATGAGTAGACCCAGAAATAAATTGTGCTGGTAATGGAAGGTTTTTTGGCAGACCCAAGTCTAACTTGGACACTCCGTAAATGGGCTTGGTCATATGTGCGCATGTGCAACCTTGCTAAAATAAGACAATGATTTACAGCTGAATGAATTGCCTTTTTTAAATACAGTGATATTACTGTTGTTACTATTATTATTATTATTGTTATTATTATTAATTCGTATCTCGGATTAGATACTTCTTCAGAACAATGTCGATAATCAAGTAAACTCTATATTTTTTAAAGTCTGTTTTGCGATTCGCAAAAAGCGCTATACATTGATTGATCAATAGGCACATACGCTTACTATCTTCGCAAGGTATTTGTTTATGTGGTAAGCACAAAGGGCCCACTGACTAGGTATGCTAATCGAGCAGTGTGACCCTGGTCTTCCCTCTAGATGTGACCAAACCTCATGATTCCTTTTGCCTTTATGCCTTGAATTACAGAGAACCAGAAAATTCTCTGCTCACACTTTATGACAGGTCTGAAGGTGGTTTCGAACTTTGATCAAGGGTCTAGTGATCTAACCACTCGGCTATCCCCGCCTTAGATTAGAGTAAAGCGGCGTAACACACTAAGAAGACTCAAAAGAGTAGACTCTTCACCTCGACAAGAAGCCTGTTCCGTGGTTTTCCACTCATCAGGAGATATACAGGTGCTATATACAATAACTCGAATTCATAAGGTATGGTATATCATGGGCTCAGAATCTGGTGGAGGCATATCACAATTGTGATGGGCCACTTTGTGAGAAGTGAAATGTAGATGACTAGATGGAGAAATACCATGATTTATGCTGCTATGATACAACAGTCTTTGGATGGTACAGAACTTCAGTATAGCCAGAAATATCGGAAACATAGTGAAACGAACACATATATCACTTAAGCTTTTCGTCTGACACTCAACAGAGTAATACGTCAGAAAGAGAACGAAACAGAAACCTAACTGATTTAGGTACCCAGATGTGGATCGAAAATAGGCCAATCAGAAAAGAGGTGAATGATTGGTATAGTGTAGGAAAACCAATCAACACCCACGATACAGTGAGCTGACCAATAGATTACTTCAAGAGTGCTAAGGCGAAAACGAACTCTTTCTGTCTACACAATAGGGGATCCCTGGTTTTTATGTAGACTGATTCCAAAATAGCTAAGTGAAAGGTAGATCTTGCTGTGCCAATTATTCGAAAGCAATTCTCACTGTAGGCTTTAGCACACTCTGGGTTGTCGAGCAAACACTGCCATCAGTTAGGTTTCTGTTTCGTTCTCTTTCTGACGTATTACTCTTTTGAGTGTCAGACGAAAATCTTAAGTAATCTATGTGTTCGTTTTATTATGTTTCCGATATTTCTGGCTATGCAACTATGATAGCAAAGTAATATTTGTTTTCCTGTTCAAATCAAGTAGTATTTACAGTCAACTAACATCTCGAACTAGGCTATTCCCAATCTCCGTCTAATAAACTTCATCAATGTCGTGTCCCATATATAAGATCGAAAGCCATCCCTTGTCATCAGGTACACCAGGGGATTGAGAAAGCTATTCAACGCTGCCATCAGCAAGCATATCCTCCTCAACCAGGTTATGATGATTGGATACCCCAACGAGTAGCTGAAACGATATGAAGTGAGGGGAACCCAGCAAAACACAAACAGAAACGTGATTATGATGCACATTTTCGCTGCTTTGATTTCCTTGCGGAATGTCCTCGCGAAAGCGGACCTGGCCATCATCCTCAAACGCTTGGCGTCACTCTTGGCACCACTCGATGGCTCATCGGTTACCGATACCTCGCAGTCGTATGCCAGGTTCGAGTGCCTCTTCAGGAACAAGGTATGCCGTCGGATGATCAGACACAGCTTCGTGTTGGCAATCAGAAGGATGATAGACCCAGCGGTGAAGATCACGAATAGCATGATGCCTCGCAGCTTCAGCTCGAATTTCCACGAGGTGTACATGTAAACAATCGACTCCTGCAGCGTGATGAGGAACGGAACCACCCAGCTGACTACAATCATCTTGTGGATTCTGCTCGGGAATATCAGGGTTTTGTAACGCAGTGGGAACTTCACAACCACCAGTCTGTCGATAGTGAGTATACCTAGTGATGCGATGGACGCAAACATGCTGCCGAATAGAGGAAACATGCCGAATAGCTTGTATATTATTTGTGGTTGATGCAGCATGAGCAGAGCTCCGAGCAGGATCGACGATAGGCCAACCAAGCCGTCTGCGAGTGTCATTGAGAGCAATATCTTGTTGTTGTTGTGGACTAAAAGCACTTTTCTGAACTCGATGAACATCCAACTAAACACGGCGTTAAGAGCGAAAGTCGCTGCACCGATCACGACCAGACTCCAGTAGAAAGCATGGGACACAGTGGATGTGGCTGATGATGGCGTTGTCGAGTTGTCCATTTTCGCAGTGGTGCTAGGCCAAATTCAGCCAAAGTGTTCCTTCCTGTATACTGATAGTTGAATCTCTATTATTGCCACTTGTATGCTCCTAACAATAGTGACAAAGAAGTTACAAATATTTCTGAACAAGCAGTGTCACCAAAGAGGCTTAAAGTTTAAAGCATTGGGTACCATCGAAGAGTTTGATATTGTTCAGTAGACCATTTTTGTAATGATATGAAACCAATTCGATCAGTTTTATATGAGCTTCTATATGACTTTTACTGTGCTCAAAAGGCTTTGAGCTCAGAGCTTTCAGTGGCAGAATTTTGCCAAATCTTTGTCCGTAATCTTTGAAAAGATGAGTTCATTGCTTTTTACTGGTAAATTCCGACAATAACAGCTGAGCCCACTCAACCGTCAAAATCGATCTGAAGTCAGAAACTTCAACGAAGTAGATGCTAACAATCTGTAGTTGAATAAATGTTGTCACCTCTAGTAGTAATAATAGGCTGCTATATACTGAAGCTGGTTAAGTAGTTGCTTGGTTGTCATCTTTTCGGTGATAGAAGTCCAATCCAGGTTTTTCTTTCAGCTTTAACAACCCAATGTTAAGTCTCACTGTTGAACAATACACACCGATTATAACAGGCTTGGGGTAGGAAATGTCAGAAACCAGAGAAATGTTTAGACCCTTCTGCTTTAGAAGATGAACATTTGCCGTGACCTTCGAGAAGACGATTTCCTTGATTTTAACTGGTTAACTCAAACAATAGCAGCTGATCATATTCATTATACTCAGCTATCATCCTCAATTTCAAGTCAGCAATTTCCGATGAAGTCACTAATTACGTGGAATGGTAGATTTTTGAGATATCTTGCAGATAACATATGCTAGTGTCCAAGCTAATTATGTGGTCGTTAGGTCATCAATTTTTCAGTGATAGCAGGCCGATTCCAATGTGTTCGTATGATCTTTTAAAGTCGACTTCTATGATTACCACTACTTAAATCAAGTAGTTGCTACACGCTGACTACCACCAATTTTTAGGGAACCTGATCGAAGGAGCTATAAGTATATAGTTTCTTCCAATGGTAAGATTTCTCCAAAAGATTGTCTTTGACCTTCGAGAAGGTGATTTCCTTGATTTTTACTGGCAAACTCAAACAATAGCAGCTAATCACACTCAGCTATTCATCAATATTGATTTCAAAGTAACAAATCTCCTCGAAGAAGTCGCTAATTACGTGGAATAGTAGATTCTTGATATTTCCGGTAGATAGCTGATGCTGTTGAAGCTGATTATGTCATTATTGAGTTGATCATTTTCAAGCGATTGTCGTCGATGTGATCCAAAGGTTTTGTACGAGCTTTGAAAGCGCAATTTTCATTTTCACTGTTTAGCTCAAGCAAATACTATTCACCAATTAATAGAGATTCAGAGTAGGTAATGAAAGAAACCAAAGAATTATTTGGAATTGTTGATTCTTCTCTAACGGCTGTGAGATTTGAGAGAACGAGTTGCTTAATTCTGACTGGTGAACTCAAACAAATAGCAGCTAACACTCTCAGCTGTTATCATTAATTTCAAAGTCAATAGTTTCACCAATGAAGTCACCAATATGAAAAAATTGTCGGTTCTTTAGCCTTTGATAGAACGCATGGGCTATCGCTCAAGAATGTAATGATGATGTTGTCGAGTTTTTCAGTTTTCAGTGATAACAGGACAGTTTGCTCTAATAATTTTCTTTGAGGTTCCACAAAGCAACATTATAGCTTCCATTGTCTAATAGTTGCAGCTTCAAACTAATCCTTACCACGCAGAGAATATCACTGAATAAGCTAATAATCATTCTTAGTGGAAGGTTCCATGCAAACTTGAAAGCGACATCCACAAGAAGAGTTCTTTGGTTTTAACTGGTGTACTCAAACAATAGCAGCTAAACACTCTCGGCTATCCTTATTGATTTAAAGTGAGTAGCTTCACCGAAACCGTCAATGAATGTGTGAGACTGCAGATATTCCAGCTTCTTGTAGAAGCCATGTATGATGATGTGGTTTCTGAGTTGTTGAGTTTTCTGTGATAACAGGCCAGGGGAGCCAATATTTCTTTTGAGATTCCACAAGTTTACTTACTTAGTCTCATTGGTAAGATGTAGCAGCTTAACTCTAATCCTTAACAGACAATATCTCCAAAGAAGCTAATCTAATCCAAACTAGGCAATATTACCAAGCTAAACAAGGCAATATCACTAAACAAGTTCAAGTATATAGGCGTTGTTTAAGAAGAGTTCCATGACAACTTGTAAGTGAAATCCACGAGAGGAGTTTTTCGGTTTTAACTGGCATACCCAAACAATTGCAGCTGGGTACACTCCATTATCACCATCGATTTGAGCAGGAAACTCTGAAATTATTTCACACCCAGTGCAAACATTACAAATTCAAGACGTGGAATTTCCTATCTCTAATGTTTACAAGATCAATAGCATTGCTTCCAATGGCGATTCTCAATGCAAAATAATGCTTATCTCATACAGATTATTAATGCGAGGTGATATAATATAAGGCGTAGTCTTTGTCTGAGGCTTACTGAGTTAACTAGCTGAAGCTATGGCAGCTGCAAGGGCAATACCACTGAAGAAGCCGCTAGTCTTGTATGATTGTAGATTTTTCTAATGCAATAAAATCCACATTTTCCCAGTGATTTTAAGCAATAAATGCGTTCATAAATTCTAAGCGATTTCACAAAAGGAGTGATTCCGCTTTTTTAACGGTTAAGCTCGAACGTCTTCATAACAAGTTCTTACAGCACAACATATCTAACGTAAACATTACTAAGATTAAGGGTTAAGATTCTTTAAGTTATCGTAGATAAATAAGAACGATCTTCTAAAACTCTCTCAAATACGAAAAGTTCCAATGAGGACAGACAGTTTTTTCCTTTAATAACTTTTTTACCAGCTGCGAGTTCTAACATCATAAAACATCCGTTGAAAACATTCTCGAAATCAATAAGTCGAAGTGTCCATCTCTTAGACTGATAAGGGCAATCCAACATTTCTCTCAACAACTTTCATACGAGGCGTATCCTTCGTTTCAAGCTCATCAGGCAATCAAACCTAAACTACACTTCGTATATTGGAGGCGTAACTTATATAGGTCTGGGACAAATAGAGTTTATATTTTTTGCAAACTTTGTAATAATAATCCAGATGCTAGAATTCTCACAACCTTTATTCAACTTATAAGACTGTTTTATCTCAGTTTTTCAATAGAGTCACCGACAATTCGGATTCAGACAGATGCTTGTCAGTCGGTTAGTTCTAGATCTTGCAAAGTTTTGACGAGTTTCTTCATTTTTCAATTATATCGGCACACAGACAGATTCAAGGAAGGGTTGTAAGTAAGTAAGTAAGCAAGTTTATGTTTATGGTGCTAGCATGCGAAAAGCAAGAGGCCTTGCCCGTCCATAACTTCCCTTCCGTGAGACGGTGAAGTATGTTGTTTAGTTAACGGCACGGGGGTCATCCATCCAGGATGTTGACCTCACACCGCTGAGCCTACGCAACTTGGTCACTCACTTCACACGTTTAGACCTTGCAAAGTTTGTTGAGTATCATCTTTTGCCCAGTATATTGCCCCAGAGAAAGATGTAAAGAAGGGATGCATTATAAGAGTTGCTAAAATCTCCCTACCTTCCTTCAAACGGAAGTTTTAGTTCTCGACATTCCTCCATTCAACACAATATGAAACTGCTACAGCGAAACCTTTTGAGCAAATGCTGTTCTTTATGGAGGCTACCTTGCCTGCCTCATTCTTTGGCCTATTTGGTCTTTATCACTAATCTCAAAATAAAGACTGGATCGAGTATCTGTCGCTCTGAAATCAGGGTCAATATTTCTATTTACTATGCTGAAATGAAGTCATATTGTTAGGTCACATTCATTATATTGAGATACCAATAGGGGCTGCTTTGTACTATGATGATTGTTGGAATGTTATGAATGCTCAGCACGAGACTAAATAATCGTGAGGCTATTTTTAGCAAAGAAAACAGGCAATATGATTTCTTTGGCAGCCATATTAGGAGGCCAAAAGCAAGCTGAAACAATTGGCTTCAACATCAGAATATGCTCAATCCAGTCTTTATTTTGAGATCAGTGGTCTTGATAGACGAATTGATTTAGCCTAAACAAGCCTATCTCTGATATAAATTTTCATGGTCTACATCAAATCCATAAATTCTCCAATAAAGTGCAGACATATCTATTGTTCGTCTCGATGTCTCACTCAACTGCTGGAGGTAATTAGTTGTATCTTCGCTATACCAATCATTACCAGCTTTCTAACTATACCAAATTTCAATCCAACTCTGGGTACAACAACACTCAAGTTCTATTTTGGTTCTCTTTCTGATATACTTTCTCTGATGAGCATCAGAAGCAAAGCTTCACTAGTTATTATGTTTCATTCACAGTTATTATGTTTCTGATTTTTCTCATCTACTCAGATTAACCTCATTCCATCAAATAGATTACGAGTGAAATACCTTATTCTATTATCAACAGAATGTTATCAACTTTTGAGTTCTTCATCATGCCGCTCTTTCATAAAACAAAAAGAGTGTTTATTCGCAACATTATCTCTTTCAAATTGTATGCAATTATTTTTGGCGCCTACTTTATGGAATTACTTAAAACATGTGCAGGCTTCTCACGATTGCTAACAATATGATTTGAGAAGGAGAGTACTAAAAACCAAGTAGGCCTACACCAATTGAGCTGGCCTGAGAATAATTATTTCATTGCAATCCTAAATGGAATTTTTGTACTTTGAACTGGCTGTCAATCGAAAATTGCTAATCTCAGTCCCTCATTCTTGTACTTTCTACCTGTTTTTATATTTTTAGTGCTTTACCAAATGCTTTTTAAACTTCAACACCAGATTAAGTCTAACTGAGAAGAAGGGAGACAAATCTAAGACCAATTAATAATTGGATACTATCATTTCAAAGTGTAATATATCTTACTCCAACTCTATCAAAATAGCTCCATCTCATGACATAAAGACACAGGAGCATCTATAATGGCAGGAGATATGCAACTACTGCTGAGAATGTATTGGAGTACAGTGGCGAGAGTGCTAGTGAAAGGTACAGTGGTGTACATCTATGAAAAGTGCTGGTTTATCATACTTGTTTGGTGGTGAATATCACTACTGTGGATAATAATGCGTACTTTCTTGGTTTATCGTGCTTATGTGGTTGATATTTGGCACTTTTGTGTTGGGTGGTCGCTGCTGTGATGGTGAATATAAAGTACTGTATTCACTAACTGCCAACAAAGTAGTGATCAATCAATCCTAGACATGCAGAATCACTAACATTTTAAGCAGAACATCACAGTAATGATAACAGGTTCCCTAACTTGAGAAACATATAGAGTGGTTCGCTAATTAGAAACGTATGACGTGCGTTGCAAGCGTTTTGTTTTCAGCTTCCTTCCCTGCACCTTTTCATTTCAGGTCAATGTTTAAACTTTTCATTATGTTTAGGACCGGCTTTGCTGGTATAAATCCCCACGAAATCCGCAATCGTCTATACTATTCATTTCGTTATGACTTGAACAAACATGTTGACTTTGGGATGATTAAACGACCATGCGATCCTTCCACGTGGATGAAGCTAATTTGGGTTTGGTGTGAGCTGATTAGCCTTGAAAGTCACCCATCATTCTTACTTGATACGGGCAAGCTTGGCTTCAGGTTTAACTCCCATGCTTGCCATGCTTTTGTGTTGCAAGATCAATGGTTTATCTGTTATGTTTTTCCAAGATTAGGACAAACAATGTATCTTTGTGATGAAAGATCAGGGGGTGTGTAGTAATGTGGGGGATCATCCTCACTATTCATATCCCTCCAGACTCCCCTTAACTACTGAATACTCCCCACAATTTTGCTGATATTTATCTAATTGTGTGAAAGGTGTCGGAAATCTGTGGACGTGTTTTGTGTTCGCCATGGCGTTTGGTGGGAAGTGATGACAAACAAAAAGTACCGAGCGTGCTAAAAGCATTAAACGTGTTTCCAATAATTTTATTTTTATAGTAGACTCCAAGAAAAAGACATGCTCTTCTGTGACTCAGAGTTTCGTGCTTACGCACTCTTCAGACAGACTATACTAAACTTTGAGTCACAGAAGAATATGTCTGTTTACGACACAACATTTTAAATAGGCCCAAACTCTAATCTGCCGCCAAAACATTCACTGTTCCAAGCTTAAATGCCTCTACTGTCTGTCGATCAATAAGTTTTGCTAATGTGTAGTGAGTTTTGCTAATGTGTAGTGAGTTTTGCTAATGTGTAGTGAGTTTTGCTAATGTGTAGTGAGTTTTGCTAATGTGTAGTGACCCTTGTGGGCCACCGTAAAGAAGAAAGCAGTCCTTAGTGGAATCTCAATGTATTAAATTGGACCTACCAATATGGCCGCCAATGACTTAATTTCAGAACGACAGATGCTCGATCCAGTCCTAATTTTGAGATCAGTGGGCTGACCTTACAAAAAAGGCTGATTGAAAAAGTCAAACGAGGTTAACATATGTTGTTAAAACCCTGGTTAGTACCCTGGTTAGTACTTCGTTCAGTCACATGGGAAGCCCACCTAAAGAATACTCTCACAAGAATTTTGAAGTGGGATCCTCTGGCGGCTCGTATCTTTCGGTTCGCTTCTCTTGGCTGGCATGGATGCCCTTGCTATGATATTGAATTGCTTGGGCTATTGCCACACAAACTTATCTGGTAAGAGCTTGTTATTTTGCAGCCTCGTCCTGAAACCAGGTTTAATCAATACCTATTCGCCTGAATTCGATTTAATAAAACTTAAGTCAACAGCTGTTGTTACCTGGGATTTCAAGAATTAGAGAATTGATAGCAACTAGTTATCAATGATCAATATCATTTCAATAGAATTTCTCAGTGTGGATGTTTACCGACCAAATTGATTGTAAAAATTATGAAAATGGTAAACAATTCATAAAATGTCAACAAGTAGGGAAGGAAATTAGGAACAACAAACCAAATATGTATGCTCAAAACATTTCGATTTCTTTTAAAAGTATAGGGCAAATGTATGTTCTCCATCTTTCTATAAGAAGATCTATAAGGCAAGGGGGTATTACAATTGTGATTTGATAGATCAAAATGGCTACAACGGGGTAGTGCCACATATGCGAAAAGAATATACAACATTAGAGCTAAAATATTTTAGCACTGTTAAAAAAAACCGTAGTAGTTAAAGCCTGCTACTAAGAAACCTAGAAAATAACAGCCTGTTCGCTTAATTTTTTTAAAATTTTACCGTATTTTAAGCGTACAAATAACAAATTTAGGGTTTAAATGTTGCTAATTTTTACCAATACCAATAATGGTAGTCGAAGGGTCTTAAAAGCCTACAAATAACTAATAACCACCATTATTACTGTTAACTAAAATTTATTTAAGAACCCGTTAAAGCTAACTCCTAAAAATGTAGGCACTTAGTGCGGGTTTTTACTGTAAATAAAACTTAAAAATATTTGTATCAAGTAATTCATGTTCCCATACTACGCGTTACATTAAAAATACTGGAGTCGTGGGTTCGGAACTGTCAGTTAGCTAACAAATCTTGTTGAAAAACTTATTAGCAGTTACATGGTTGCCAAGTAAAAGTGAACACAGAACACGGACTGAGATGCAGAGGTATTCAATTCAGGACCGTATATTTTACGATGGAAGGATCTTAGAATCTTGGACTACTACGTATCCCCCTGGCTTGATAGCTATCATGCAACCATTGGAATCTAACATACCCCCTGAAAACAGGATTCATTCATCGACACTCTCGAGAAAAGTATAAAATGCATTAAGAAGCAATCAACTATATTTTTCAAAGAAGATACGCAAAGCTCATTGGATGAAGACCTCTTCGAAATGATGTTAAGTTTGATTCTACTATTCAGCTACGCTTCCCTGATGGTTACTGCCAGTCAAGTATGCATTATTTTACACTATGAACGCGTGAGATTTACCAAGCTCTACAGGTTTTCATTAGGAAAGATGTCTCAAACTCTAAGTTCGTATACCATTTATTTCGGTGGCATTTATCCGACTGTACTTGGAACTCCCACACAATTGTTCTAGGCACTTTTTTACACAATCAGCATCAAGACATTTCGATAAAGGTAAACCGACAGTTAACAAATGTTAGGCAGCATTACGTCATACGTAACTAAAACCTTCCATTTAAAGACTCAATGGGAACTAAATACCACTCCTCCGAGAATTCTGTGATCTCTTACGAAAAATCTTTATGGCCGGTGCTTGACTTTACCCCGCATTATCGCACCTTTGTCTGGTATACCACACTATATAATGCTCTATTAAACTAAATCCACTATATGTATATATATTATTACCAAACGCTATTCTATTTTTTTTTCTAGGCTCCAATCCCAGGTCCAGGTGAGTAGTGAAAAAGTAAAGTAATTGATATGCATGAAAATAACTCGGGTAGGATTCGAACCCACGACCTCTGGTCTGAACTTGCGTCTGAGATAGTGACAAGATACTACAAATGATAATTCGAAACCATGGTGATAAGATATACCCATCTGTATGAAAGAGAGAAGAAAAGTACTCAACCTTCCTCCATGTAAACCGTCTCTTAACTAGAACCTTCCTTGCATTTGTTATTCTAAGTATCATACATTCTCAACAGAAATAGAGTTTCAAAAAACCAACTTCAACTCTTTCAATTATGGACGCTTTTCGTTCCATTAGGGCAAAATCACAACATAGAAATCTCATACTATTTCAACCAAGTAACACACATTCTTTACAGAAATAGAGCTAACTACTATTTCCTACAAAATTGACATCGCATTGATCAAGATGCTTTAAACATAATAGGGGCGGATCCAGTTTACAGCTACTACTGCTGTGAGCCATGGTAAATGTTTAGGCCTAGTATTTTTCTTTCTTATCATTAAGGCTCTAAGATAGTCAGAACTTTTCCTGGATCCGCCCCTGAAACATACCTTTCGGAGTTTGGACCTCGAGAAGGGGAAAATTTCCTAGAGAACTTTTAGAGACCCTCCTCGTTATCTGATTTTTCCTCGCCTCAAATCGATTTCATGATTTGATACCAACGTGTTAATGCCACATCTGCACGCATATGTGCTGCCCCTTCCATTTTAGTTAGTTATCACGATAGTTGTAGGAATGATAAAATTTCTGTTTTAGTGTGCGAAAAAGGACCGTGTGAGCCACTGTCTGAAGAGATGGGGTGTTCGAAATGGGATCTGAAAGTGCTCCCGTCAGGAAGATGTTGTGAAGTATGCAGTAAGTACAACAATAGCTATTTCCTTAAAAACATTAACCTGAGCACTTTGGAATCTGGATGCTTGCCATGAAGGCCACAAACCTCCTTAGAACTTTCACAATCTTTTACAGAAACTTTGCGAAAATAAAATATAAGGTCCTTATCTTAATATACCACAGTTATTTCAAACTACGAGATTTCTATTGATTCTTTCATGCCATTGTCTACTGGTATCTATATCAATATCCGTTAACAAATATACCCCAGCTCACGTTTTTGAACTAGCCTATAGAAAGTATTGCACAGGTCGATTCAAAATGGCGGCAAAATTGCAAAGCTCTGACAGCCAAGCCTAAACTAAAATTCCCATATTTTGTGTCAGTCAGCTTACAAAAACATGATTTTGGTGGAAATTCAGGAAATAAGTTGAGTGATGGCCAAAATATAAGCAAGGAGCTTTGGAAGCAGGAGTTGTCATCTAAAATCAGTTCACAAGTGTTTTAAAAAGTCACTAATCAGGAAAATGCTTTGTTACTTTGTTGCTAGTGCATAAGGAAAGCACGCCTCACGTCTTGAGTAGCCAAGAACTAAATGAAATACTTCCCTAGAGGTTTTCAATTTTTGTCTATCAGTCTACTCTAATATGATATTTGCTTTAAATTTTAGCCTGCATTGACCACTTCGCAGTTAATCACGATGTGAAAGACACCTACATCACCAAGATAAGGAATAAATGCTATGATTGCACATGTATTTATAAGGATAGGATCAAACAGGCCAAGTGTTTCAAGCGCAGATGTGCTAAACTAGACTGCCTCCCAGAGAATACAATATCCACCAGTGATGGTTGTTGCAGACAATGCATACAATGTAAGCTCTCATCGCTATACTCACTAATTTTTAATTTTGATCATGGTCCTTATCACCCACGGAACATCTGTGTAGCACTGCAGAGGATGTTCAGTACTGGGGAGGTTGTTCAGTACAATGGAGTATATTCAGTAATGTGGAGGATGTTCAGTACTGTGGAGGGTGTTCAGTACTGTGTAGGATGTTCAGTACAATGGAGTATATATAGTAATGTGGAGGATGTTCAGTACTGTGGAGGGTGTTCAGTACAATGGAGTATATTCAGTAATGTGGAGGATGTTCAGTACTGGGGAGGTTGTTCAGTACAATGGAGTATATTCAGTAATGTGGAGTATATTCAGTAGTGTGGAGGGTGTTCAGTACTATGGAGTATATTCCGTACCGCGGAAGGATACCACAAGAACTGTAGTTATTAACTCCACAGTATGTTTATGATTTCTTTCCATTGTACTGAACACCCTCTAATGTTTAATGTATGCTAATGTATGATACTAATGTATGCTATTCGCATATTATATGACTCCAATGTGTGTTGTATGCTAATGTATGGTATTATGTTATTCGCATAAATGTTACTAATGATCATGCTTGAAGATTATTCTTGTATGTATTGATATTATCCCTTAACAGTACTACGGATATCCCCCACAGTACTAGACGTCCTCCACAGTACTGCACATTCTCCACAGTACTAAACAGACGTTCCGATGGTGAAAATAATAACCTTAGATGGGAGTGTATTAGCATTTCTACATACGATTTGCATAGATAAACAGGGCGATGATGATTATGTTGATATTGATGATATCAAAGATGGGTGTTTCCTTTTAAAGTGCCAACCTACGTAGCAGAAACGACTCGACCAAGAAACACTAACAGGCCACCGAGAACTTCCAGACCAAGAAGAAGACCTTCTCGACCAAGAACAGTATTTCAACCAAGAGGTATGATAGTTTCTTTCTCTTTTTCTTTTGGAATTCTTGTTCCAGAATTTTAGCATCAAACTTTCATAAAGAAAGAGGATATCAAAAGACAATACAACACAATAAGCAAATTTTATTTATGTGCCAAACTGTCCTGCATCCAGATTTTAACTCTAGACATTTCATGAAGTGTTAAGCGTCAGAGGATGTAGACTGTGTACATGATGACGTATTTCCTGATCCTTGGTTCGTTTCTGAAAGTTTTCTTTCTCATTGGTTGGCCGAATTGCTAAAAACTGGGTTGTTCTATGCTGCTAATACAAGGTGATGTCTTGCCATCTGAAAAACCATGCTCGACTGACTAGAAGATTGTGACTCCATGATAAGAAGAACACTTACATTTAACTCGAGAAGAGTATGCCTATTCTGATTATAGTGCTCGATATATTGAGTGTAGAGCAATTATACAGTTTGTTGAGTGTAGATTCTACTGATTAGATAATGAGTGAGACACTACGATAAACGATAATTGTAAAAGCAGTAGAGCTGACAGTTTGTCTTCATTAGAATATGCATTATTGAGATTCAAGAGAAACTAAGACGAGACACAACAAAATCAATCTATAATTTCTGCATTTAATTTCAGTGGAAATCGCTCGAGAAGATTATTGATGTTGCCACTCCAGAACATGCCAGTTACAAAGTTATGAATATTATGAAGATGGAGGAATATTTCATTCAAATGATTTAGTAAAAGATAAACTTATATCTGGAATCACGAAATTTTATTCTAATTGTTTCTTGCTTTGTTGCAAAGACATACACAACTCTGAAAACCTTTTATTCAATAGAAATGTAGGAATCGACTTAGGCGTAGGTAATAAGCAAATACGCTTACTATCTTCGTAAGGTACTGGTTTATGTGCAAAGCAAAAAGGGCCACTGAATAAGTAGACTAATCGATCAGTGCAACCCTGGTCCTTCCTCTCGATGCGACCACACCTCGCGACTCGTTTTCTCTTTGCCTACAGTTATAGAGAGCTGACTAATTTTCTCCTCGCACTTTACGTGATAGGTCTGAAGGTTATTTCGAGCCCACGACCTTTTGAACAAGCGTGGAGTGATCTAGCCACTTGGCCTTTCCCACCATACCTGGTTAGACAACTGCAGTAACAGAACAGCAAAAAATAGACATCAATAAACACATTAATTGTATCTTTAAACACATATTACTCCACGAACATTCAACTTCCATACTTTGACTGTTTACATTCTTCAAACTTGCTATAATCAAATACGAAGCAGCGAAAGAAATCCAATTTCCTAGAAAAAGATCACAAAATGAAATTAGCAGCATAACGAAAAATTTAGGCCGTCGTAATTTTGGTAGCTATGCGTTGCTAAGGAGTATACTCCTATCATGCTTTGCGTGAAAAAGGGATCTACTATCTTCTACTGAACATGGTGGTGGCAACTATCTGAAATGTTTTGTTTACATTGCTTCTGGGTGAGGACGTGCAACAGTGTAGACACATGGTGCTTTTGGCAGCCTGGGTTTTGGTATCTCCGCACAATGAGACAATCGTTCTGGTATTTTTAATGACAAGAAATCAAATAATCATTATCATACTTTTAATGATAGAGAATGAAATAACCATTATCATACTTTTGATGATAAAGAATGAAATAATCATTATCATACTTTTAATGATAGAGAATGAAATAATCATTATCATACTTTTAATAATAAAGAATGAAATAATCATTATCATACTTTTAATGATAAAGAATGAAGTAATCATTATCATACTTTTAATGATAAAGAATGAAATAATCATTATCATACTTTTAATAATAAAGAATGAAATAATCATTATCATACTTTTAATGATAGAGAATTAAATAATCATTATCATACTTTTGATGACAAAGAATGAAATAATCATATCATACTTTTAATGAAAAAGAATCAAACTTTCATGGCCATACCTTTTATTTAACCTCTTGCTGGAAAAGGTCTTCTTCCTCCTCGTGGTGGGAAGGTTCGAGCTAGGAATAAAAATAAATGAAATCAACTCATAGCTCACCAAATGCAAAATGAAAATGGGGTAGGCTTGACGTGAAAGGAAAGAACTAGTTATGAGAAAAAATGATTTTTTAGGGTTATTTAGGCACACCGATTTCGAAACGGCTAGATTTGAGATATTTTGGGGCTCTGTTCAGTCTGGGTGCTTAGTTATTTGATTAAGGTTCCCAAAACTGCATGATTAATTCGTCATTTTTAGTGAAGAGATGAGACCACGGGATATTTTGCGAACGATTGACCCCTAGTTTGTTTAAGTTGCAAATTTCTACTGCTGAGAGTAGAAAGACCACCATTGAGGGGCTATAAGCACATTATTGCCGAGAAGGCTAGAATCAAGAAAGTTTAAGGGCTCCCTTAGTCTGGGTCTTTAGTCATAGAACTAAGGAACTAAGGGCAGCAGTGCTTATTTCAGATTAGTTTTGCCACACTTCGTGGTCTTGGAATTTGAAAGTGTGGGCAAATAGTTTTGGAGCTTTTGAAATGAAATGGAATTCACAGAAAAGATGTAAATTTTAAATAAATGCAAATAAACAATTAATTTGGATGGACATCAAATATAAATGAACAGATATAAACAATCAAATAACGAGTAGAAAAATTTTGAAAAGAAATCAGATCAGACGTGGATTTAGGGGAAAGAAACTTCCAGGCTTTAGCAAACATGTGTTTTATATCAACGCATAGAGAGAGAATTTCAAGGATCCTCAGCCATCTAAGGACCCAGTGATGGCAAAATCTTAGGAGCTTCCAGGCAAGGGCCCCTGAACCCCTTCCAGGGCTCTGCTTTGAACCGGCTGGGGGGGCTTACGTGAGATTCGGTCATTGCGTGTATGCTACCCCATACAATGCACAGTTTCTAGCTCCGCTGCTATAAATGTGTGGTCTTGGAAATTTTCCTTTAAATAGGCACTGGAGGACAGTAAAGAAAAGGATGAGACACTTAACGTCTCTCCTTACCTCTTCTTGGTGCGCATTTCTCGCAGCAGCCATCATTTGTTAGTTCTCTCATATGTGCTGGGCAGTTGGCAGGTGGGCAGTATTGTTTGAAGCATTCGGCTTGCTTGATTCCATTTTTGTTGGTGCAATGACATCCCCAACATTTGCTTTGAATCTTGACGGTATAATACTCTTTTTCGTTGTGAGAAATGCCGTTTTCATCAGTACATACTAAAACAGGACACATAATTAATGCTATACTATGCAATGCATGTAATTCGAAATGGTATCCTCGATATTTACTGTGAAGCATGGTAGAGTAATAATCTTTTTTGTCGTAAGATATGAAATGTTCATCGGAACGAAAATATTGCAAGTTTTAGTGTAAAAACAGAATAAAACATACAACACATAAATGAAATAGTGAATGAACTTACAGCAAACTGGGCAACATTTTCCCTCTGGAATTTCATATCTCAAACAAGACATGTATGGTGGCAGAGGTGGACAATATACTCCAGAACAAGCATCTGAAAGAGAATTCATTGAGATTTACTGCATCAATTGATATTCTAAGTTAAGTTATAAATTGAGGGGTGGGTGTGGCTCAAACATGGAAGAGGGGAGGGAAGGCGTGGCTCAAAGACTGTTCAAAAATTCTTTCAAATAAAAATCATGGTTCTGCCTTTTAATTACATGGTTACAATCCTCGCCAAAAGGAATGAGACAGTGCTTGATTGCCACTCAATATGTACTAATTGTCCAAGAGAGACCCCTTCCCCCTAAGCAATGTTGTTTTAGACGTTGCTTTGGTGCGGAAATGCATCTGCAACATCCTCCGGTGATATCCAGTCCTAGTATCAATATTGGTTGGGGGGGGGGAGGGGGAGCTCTAACATCATCTTACTGGTTCATAGCTCCATGTTAAAAGATAATGCTAAAATCGCCATTGTGTCTCAAGACCTCATGGCGAGGATTGTAGGTCGATAAAGACAAAAGTAAAAAAAACAGCTAAAACTTAGAACTAATATCTAGTGGGTTATCAGAAGAAAGTAAATATTATATGCCTCTTTACAAGAAGGCTTACCCTAGGTACCAGACCCTCTCCAAGGAAAACGAGATAGATTTGAATTATCATAAAACATTCTTCATGTTGCTTGGACAGTTCCCCTTTATCATATGTATCATTTTGCCATGATACAAATAAAAAGTAATTTCAGTAATAAGATGATTTAAAAAATAACTTACATTTGACAGATAGTTTTAAAAGATGGCAAAGGTCAAAGAAAAACATACAAATACTATACATCTAAAATATTAAGAATTCAGATGCAGCCCTAACGAAGGTGGTAGTCATTGAATTAGAAAGGTCAAGATGACCATATTCTTGTGATGGTACCACAGCTGTATGGAGTAGAAGAGACAGGCCAAACATGAAAAAAAGAGTATTTCAGTGTACCTTTCGCTTCAGGAGCCACTTCGGTTTCAATTGCAATCTGTAAAAAAAGTTGCAATGAGTAAACAAAGTTAACGGCTGGTGGCAAGGGCAGACAAAACAGACAAATAGGTTGGCGAGTAATGGGGGTCGCATCACTAACATACTTTCTACAAATCTACACGGATGTGTGAGAATAGCCCTGTTTGAAAATAGCTTTTCTAAAATCTTATCCTTACTAAAACCATGGGTGAGGATAGAACGGCACCATCTTCACCAAAAAGCAGAGCCATTCCTTAGGGTATATACCCTTGTTGTGCTGTGCCCTCTGCATATACAGCAGGGTACAGAGGCAAAGCTCATTCAGAAGTCAACGTGAAGTGAACCTATTCCGTTTCCTATAAGAACGGATAGCAAAAATCTCAAATGCGAAAATGGAAAAACAATCATATTTTTCCTTCCGTAACTGTTTTTTTGTTTTATTCCGTCCACGTGTGCGTAATAATTCCTACTAAACAACTTGACTTTGATAAAGTCGATCGAAATTGAAAGTACGTTGGCCGAAAACATGGAGATAGCTACTAGATTCCCACATTTGAAGTCCATTTATTTGAAAACTGCATATGAAGCATAAGTAAATTCCCGTTAAAGAAACTGAGTACTGAACGAAAGACGCGAGAACACCTTCAATCAGTAAAAATCAGAGACAAAGTGAAATATATGATACTGAAACGTTTTTCTAACACGTGGGTATTTTATGACGCACTACACCAATTACACTAGTTTCAGACAAAAATCTGTCAATAGTTCTTTAATCTCTAAGAGAATACAGAAATAATAAATTCAAAAAAGCCTGGATAACGGTTGATTGACGTCGTTACTTATTGAAAGACATGAACAAGTAATTGCTAATATCAAACATACACACCTTGCTTGCAGACACCATGAAGGCTGCGAAGCTGAATAGTAGGATTGAATGGTACATCATTTTGAAGAGTTTTCTTTCGGTCAGCTGAACTGTTCTTTAATATCTTCTCAAGTCGTAGATGGAATCAAGTGGATGGATCACGACGAGCACAGCCTTTTTATACTCTCATCCAATCGATTCAGGCGTGTTGATGAATGAAATATGGCAACAGGGGGTTATGTTGGATAGAATAAGAATTGTACATGATAATCATCATCTTCTGAGGACCATCAGGCACCTGCTCTTTTCGCCCTCATTCAGGAGAGTGGTTAGCACGCTCAGCTTTAGTGGGTCTTGGCCTATCATAATGCTGACACGCTTCCACCAAGGGCCTAGGTTTGTGGAGGCTTGCCAGAATTGTATTACCCCACTTCTGAGAATACATCATTTTTATTGGGGTATGAGAAGGAAAGGGGAATAGATAGGAGTAGATAAGGGGGCAAAGGTAAGAGCCTCGTTGTAAAGCTGAAATATTCATTAACTTATCGAAAAATGCAACATGTTGCAGAAAAAGATAGCAATCGTAGGTGTAAGTCAAGGAAAAACCCTTTGAGTTGAAAGGATGAACTAGCTACGTTCGATCAAAGACTGATTGCAATCGATTAACACGACATGCTGGTTAATCAACTTGTACATCAACCTCAAAAAAGCAACGTCATCCTAATAACGTAGTAATAACTAACTATCACTTCTCCATTCCGGAGTATTTACAAGAGATTTGCACCAGTACAGCGAGTGTAGTAACAAGGGTTTGTGTCTTCATTTATTCAGTAAGATTGAAATCTTTCCACGCATGCGTTTGTTTTACAAAGTAGCTATTGATTATTTCCATGCATGCTACTTCAGTTGGGTAAATAATTGGTTGAAAAAGCAGAATTCTCACAAGGGGTTTTAAGCACTCGTCCTGCTCTCCACACCTTTTGCGTACACCATTTTCATGTTCTGCTTTGCATCATGATACTAATGCATTAACTAAAACCAAATTATCGAAAAATTGTGATTTTAGGTGGCTACAGCGTTTTTTGAGGTAGTAGTAGACAGAAAAGATTATATTGATATTCAGATTTGGAAAAAATCAGCATGAAATTATTAAAACTTTATTAGAACTCGTTTGTTTATCTTAAAATCCTAAACTTCCCTCGCGATCAGCGGCGAAGATACCAGTAATCCTGGTCGTGCTCAGTACAACAAACAATTTTGAACAAAATAATATTTTCTAATCTTTTTCTTCTTTAAAACTCGTCCTTCTCTTGTCAGCGATCCATACGATTTATCTTCAGCTATTCGCAGGCAAACTCTTTTCTTTTTAGGCCCTTGTGTGAGGGTAAGGTTGCATAACATAGGGCTTCCAAAGGAATGCCAGGTAGTGCTATAAATTTTAAGCACTGACTTGAAGCTTATATAGACACCCTGTGCCTAGTCGTGCTCAAAATCTTGAGCCATCATTTTTTCCTATTTCTTATGCAAACATCACAGATCACACTATTCGTAGTTTGATGGAAAAGTATGAGTTCGATATATATCACTACGGCTGGGAAGCATATTTCATGTCTCTTATTGTCCCAACTACGCAGAAATATCAGGACCAATTAAACCAGGAAATATTAGTAAACCAGAGACAGAAAAGCTCTGACGTCTTTCTAGGGCCATGAATTGACCTCTGTTTTGTAAGCCTGCGGTAACGAGTTGGTTAGATATCAGGTTAGCTAGACAGGAGTTTTGACACTATTTAGGCCAATGTCCTGCTCTTTGACCACGTTACTTTTTCAAGATTCACTAGCGTCACTAAATAAGGTTTTTCTCCGATGAAGTCTAGACTGGTTGGTTAATCAATGTAAGCTGTCTTGGCAACAGCAACAACATTACAACAACAGCAACAATAGCAAAGATAACTGATTGGTATCGAAAGGTGCTTCAAACCAAGACTGAACCTCACTCTTGCCAATTTTATCAAACAAGCATCCAAAGAATTAAAATTTGATGAAATGCGTAATGTAACATATGAAAAATCTAATGTAACTAACAAAAAAAAGTTCTTAGAAATATCCACAACACATCACCACGATGGCATACTTCATGAGGGTTTCCCTACAACGTCAATAATTGACGTTGTTTAGGGGCTGAATGGGCGGTACCCCATTCTAGATCGTGATCATCATTTTCTTGTAGCCGTAAATTACCAGCAGTTAAGGGCTATCCTGGCCCTTAGATAAGTTTTTGGAATGTGTGTACAGTACTGAAATCGAGTTTGAGAATAAATGTTCAGCCTATTCGAACAACAGTCTATAAGAAGAACGAATTGATAGTTCTAAGTGTCTTCCTAAGTGCATTTTCTGAAAAAAGCCCAGGAATTCCAAGCAGTGTGAAAAGTTGACAGCAAATTCAACTCTCTTGGCCTTCCTAAGCAATTGTTTATCCATACCACTGGAGAACTCAAGTTAAAATTTGACACGGCGAACTCAGATCAAAAGACTCAGCACCTAAGAAATGCGACAACTGTTTGGTGATGCAATGCTCTGATAAGATGTTATACTTACTTTAAATTAAATTAGAAAATGCTGGAGTCCGTCCTCGATGTCTCAGTTTTCCTTAACTCTCCTTCGGTCCTTCCTGACTTTGATCAAAGTGATGGATTCAAACGATATTTTGTTTAATTCCCCACACGAATCAAACTGAAATCATCAAGACATACTGAGTGTCTAATACAAAACTATCTATTTCATGATCGCACTGTATAGTGCACATGTGAATGGCGTATCAATAAGTACTTCAGGATTGCAGGAAAATAGAAAACATAGCGAATTAAAATCACTACTAAAGCATTTCGTCAGATAGAGAACGAAAATGAGACCTAGCGAATTGCTGAGCCCAGTAGTAGCATAGCTAGCGAAATATTACTATTACAAAGCTTTAAGTAGCCACTCGTTGAAGTAGCACGTACTTTCGTCGTAAATGCATTAATAAGCTCTTGGAATTATCTATCAAGGTCAAGAAACTTGATTAAAGTGTTGTTGTTGTTGTTGTTAGGCCAAGAGCATCTGATGCAATAAATATGATAAGAAATGATATTTAATTCTTCTTCACAAAAACACTCAGCAAATATTTTCTCAGCAGTCAGGTTAAATTTGTGTGTGTAACCATGCTGTGTACTTTTCGAGATGTAACATCAAAACTTTACTTTCAAACCGGTGTTCTCTGACAACAAATTCATTTTTCAAAAGGCCTAAACAATTAATTCGAGTGAGTGGACTTCATTCATCTCAGTGAAACTCAAATCAAATTGCGATTCGTCTCATGTTAAATTAAGGCCCCGTCCACACGTATACGGATATTTTTGAAAACGTATATTTATTTATCTGTTTTGGCCTTCCGTCCATACATAGCCGGAGTCTTTGGTGTTGAAAACGGAGCTTTTCGAAAACGGTGTCCAGGGGGGGGGGGGAGGATTTTTAAAAACTCAATTTTCATGTTGTCGTGTGGACGGCGAAAACATAACTTTTCGAAAACGATGACGTCACCAGCTTAGTTTTGCACAGTCAATTTAACGAACAAAAAGTTTTTGTTAGTGATTCCTCCGTATCCGTGTGGACGCAGATTTTTTCGAAAACGGATAAATAAATATGCGTTTTCACAAATATCCGGATACGTGTGGACAAGGCCTAAATCCTATGTCAAATGAAAGTTTCGTAATAAATGTAAAACATCTTCACCAAGCACTAAAATGTCATGAATACAGTATCAACCCCTGCAATAGAATCAATGTCACAGATAGCCGAATATCATGTCCCTTCTCTATTCCCCCAATTTTCTACAGCACTCTTTCATCATTATCTGTTGTCTTAAAAAAATCAAATCACGTTTAGATACATCTACTAATACTGTAAGTAATAAAGAGTATCAATTCTAAGAGATTCACACTGTGATAAGTATGTAAAGGCACTGGGCATGAGAACGTATTGAGTTTATAACTGCGCTTGTGGCTTCCCTTAACAGTACTGAACATCCACTAAGGTACTGGTGGTATTCCTCACAGTACTGATTGTATCCCTCCACAGTACTTAACATCCACTAAGGTACTTATGGTATCCCACACAGTACTGATTGTATACCTCCACAATACTAACATCCACTAATGTACTGATGGTATTCCTCACAGTACTGAACATCTTCTAATGTAGCTACTGATGATATTCCACAATTGTACGTGTACTGAACACACTTAACTAGAAACCCTCCACAGTTCTAGGGAAGTAACCATGATTTTCGCCTGGGGGATAATTGAAACCGATTTTTTGGGGCTCGGTGGGATCGCGCCACGGGAAAGTTCTGGGGTTAATCATTCTTTAGATTAGTTTATGAAAAGATACAATCAATATGGTTTCACAAATATGAATCATGTTTTTTATGAAGCTTTTTGAGATATTTCTAAGGGCATGCTTACCCCCTTGCCCCTCCTAGAAAAGAGCTGGAGGCTTTTATAAAAAAAAGTTAAATCTTTTTCTGTATGATATTCGAAAAACGATAGATTTTCCTGACCTGTTGAAGGCTATAAATGGTCAACCGACTCTATTTCTTACCAAGATTAAACATCTATAATGTTATAAGAACTACATATTCTTCGTTAGCAAGCTTTAGTTTAAATTTTTCAATTCAATTTTTAACCAATGGATTGGAGAAAGGTCATGGCCAGGTGGCCCCCCTATGGGTACGCGCTAGCACATCACAAATATTCAGTAGAGTTAACCTAGCAGCAGTTCTTGCTGAAGGTTGTCCTTCGTTTGGCCTTCCATCAACCACGTGTTTTGCTTCATTAATCAAGTGATTTCCAATCTCAGGACCGTTTTATAAGTGATCAGAAATAAGAACGATGAGTGAGCACGAATGATTCTTAAAAGCAAACAGCACATGGCAGACGAGCCGTATTGCTTTCAGCAAGTGGTTGATTAGAAAAGTATGGATTTGATATACCAATTAAAGTTTCAATTAAAAAGGAAGGCTTAAGTGCAAGTCACTATCAAAAGCAAACAGCAAATTATAAAGTAGGCTAGTCTTAGTGTCTTCTGCAAATGCTCTGTTTGCTTCGATTAAACGAAAATAGTTGATTTGTAGAGCTGACCTCTGAGAAAATAATTGCTCGTAGCTCATACATTGTTCTAATCTAGGAACATATAAGTTTTTCTGTAAGAAACTTAGCTAAGGTCCTAGTACTTATAGTTCCTCAATTTCAAGATTTGTTCAAAGCGTGGATCTTTGAAAACAAATGTACGTGCTCATTTTGTAGAAGATGGTGTCTTAATTGATATCTTTGAAGTTGCATATGTTAGTCTTAATTATCAAATACCTACTATGTTTCAACTAACAATAATTAATATACAATAGAATACAAATCGACCAGTTTCTAGCTAGAACTAAGTTTCTCAAAAAGTTCCCTAACTCTTAACAAGTAATTCATAGCAAAATATTGTCAGATGGTGATGCACTTCAAAATTGATTTTTTTTTAGTTTCTAAAAACAAGTTAAAAATCAAAGAGCAGATGTTAGAAATGTTTCAGCAAGTTTTAATCAGGTAAAGATTGGTTGCTGAACTATTTTCCATCTTAGTAATGCCTCGTAATCTTCAGAATTCAATAATATTGGTTTAGTTCTGAAAGTCAAGCTAAAATTCAACATAAGTTCAAATTTCTATGTTAAGACCCCATTTAAAGAACATTTGACTGGATCCAAAAAGATTCAATGCTCAAAACGGAAATGATAACATCAAAAAAAGAATACCTCACTAGGAAATAGCGGCTGGATTCATTAGGCTTCATTAAGCTAATCTCGAGAGACAATAAGGAAGTGGATACAAAACTATGCAGGAAACAATGCACTGATAATGCCAGCAGCTTTTTCCCAAGGTATTCAATACTGTGCCCACACGTGGGAGGATGTCCTGTAAATGGTATCCTCCACGGTACAGATGGTATCCTCCACGATACTAATTATACTCCACAGTACTCAACATCCTCCTAAGTACTAATGGTAATCCTTCACAGTACTGAACACCCTTCAATGTACTTATGGTATGCCCCAACAGTAATGAACACCCTCCAATGTACTTATGGTATGCCCCAACAGTACTGAAAATCCT
Source organism: Pelagia noctiluca (assembly GCA_963924455.1). Lineage (NCBI taxonomy): Eukaryota > Metazoa > Cnidaria > Scyphozoa > Semaeostomeae > Pelagiidae > Pelagia > Pelagia noctiluca. Next base: position 2,904,520 of record OZ004315.1, on the reverse strand, counting down.
CCAAAATAGGGTGATCATTTGTATTCTGAGCATTAAAGCGTCCTGGAGCTCGAACTCATTTCATCGCCTAAGCTCTTTCTATCTTCAAATTCTCGACATCATTTTCATTCTACATGTGCAATTACACTCATTCTCTTTAAGAGACTAAGCTAAATTCTGTTACAAGACTTTCTTAGCTTACACCTCTGTTGCATCAAAAAATGCAACGCAGTAGTGTTTATACACCACTGTAGTACAAAATTACTATCACATAAGCATGATAAAGCACAGGAGAAGTGCAGAAGTACCACCACACTAGCATAACAAACAACCATAGTAAGCTAAATAAAACACAACAGTAGTGCACAATCACCACTACACTAGCATGAAAAACCATCAAAGCAAGCAAAATGATACAGTACAGCAGTGTTCGTCCACCAGAGTAATGATAATCTAGCAAAGTAGTATAGAATAACTACCACAATAGCGATTAACCATCACAGTATTTATTACAGGTAGGCCAGCGTTATAAAAAGTTGAAGAAAGAGACGTTGGAGGAACTATCATATCAAAAAAGGAACTATCATATTCAAAAAACTGAGCACTAAGTTGATGTTGGGTGATCCCCTATAAGAAAATAGGCTTGTGTTTGATGATCGTTAGAAAACACGCCTACCCCCTAAACCTGCATGAAATATTAATGTCCTCCATTGCTCATTTGATTGCAACTTGATGGATTAACGACGGTGCACATGTCTAGTGGAATCAAAACAAACACCTACATTTTTACCAACAGTTTGTCAAGCCGACAACAAACACAAAATCTTTTGAATCGAATTCTTTTCAACCTTCGAGAGTCACTCGGCAATAAAGGTTTACAATTTTTTCCTTCCCTGTTTACATTTCAAACAATTCTTCTCGAAGTCATCAGCAAAGAGCGAAATTCGGCATTTCTCTCCAAAAAATCCAATCTTAATGTTGTGATTAAGAAAAAGAGAAATTCTATCAAAATTGCTTGCTCAAACAATGGAGTTTGCACAACCTATTAATGCAATCAGGATTGTTTTAACAAGCGCGATAGTTTTTATTGATCAAAAGCTTTAGCTTGGATGAAAGTTGATGATTGTTTTATACGACTTAAGTTGACTATTGTTTGGCTTGCAAAACATTAATTGATTAATGCTTTTACGAGCCGAATTTGCGTTTAATCAAAATAACACAATGAATACCTCGTTAGCCTTTATTCGCATTTCAAGTGCGCTACTAGGAAGCGTGCAATCGGGGCGAGGCCATGTTTGAATTATTTTTGTATGGGTCAAGGCTATGTCTGCGTTTATTTATTTAAGGAAACACATCTTCTAATTCCCGTGAACAAAAATCCATTCAAAGTAAGGTCTTGACCATGAACGTAAAAATCTTTAAAAAGTATTTTCGAAAGGCAAATATTTCCTGCTCAAGAATGAAGTTTCATTCCTTAAGCAAATTCAATTCAGAGTTTCTTATTGAGCGAAAACGAGGGCCTTGCCTGGAAGATTGCATCAAACAAGCGAGCTTTGTGTTGGAAGAGTGGGTGTATGTTTGCTTTATCTTCCTGATTACTTAGATTGTTTTTCATCGAATGTTCACCTTGCAAAAGCAAGTTTGCTTTCAGAAAATGCATAAAATTCAATAAGACAATACTGCACTGAGAAAAAAGCTTTTATCGACGGAAAGGATGTTTCATCTTCCGAAGCTTCTTCAGAAATTAGGAAAAGATTAGTTGTTTAGAATGAATTTGAAGAGATAGCAAGAAGAGAGTTAATCGACCTTGCAGAGAAGTGTTTTGTTTTGAAAACGAAAGAAAGAGTACAATTTATTCCTATCAAGAAAGTATGTATCCACAAATACGTTTTGTTTTAGATAAATATATATTTATTCTTAAGAAGAAGCATAATTTGGAAAATCAACCTAGTCAATTCGCGAGAATGAAAAATGAACCTAGCAGGATTCGAACCTACGACTTCTAGCTGGCTCATCAGTGCTCTATTAACTTACTGGTGGTGGGTTCGGATCCTCTCGGGCCATTTGCATTCTCACAAATCAATTCAGTTGAACATTTATTCTGGAATCGAACATTTGCCATGATCACGAATATTTCGATTCGGGAAAGAAAGTTTTATCTTAAAGAAGAAAGTTTTCAAATGTCATATTTAATTATGTTTCATAGTTCTTGTCTTATCATAAACAGAATGGTTTGAAATATAGCTTTTTATTCCAATCGTTAGTCAAGTTTGGTCTTGAAGAGATTTGTATCTGAAACAATGATAATTTTGATTTCAGAAGCAAATATAGGCTTTGGAAGATTGTGTTTTATAAAAGGAAGGATCTTTGCTATGGAAGCATGGTTTGAAAAGCAATTATGCTAGAAAGATTGATTATTGACAAAGAAAGTTTGCCTTTGGAAGAATTTTAGAAGAATTGGAAGAAACTCAAGAAACTTTTACCCCGCAAAGACACTTCTGCTGGAAGAGTTTTGTTTGGGAAGATGTTTTGGTTTAGAAATTGAGTTTCATCTTCGTTAAGAAAGTCTTCCATTCAGACTTTTGTCTCTTATAATTTAGATCAGCAAAAAGTAGTATTTAACGAATTTACTGTAATGTCTAAATCATGCTATAAGAAATATTTTGAGTTCTCGTATCGCTGCCTCGGCGGCATCATAAGGAAATCTCTGGGTGATACTCAACAGGCAACATGCCCGAGGCTTGTTTCCTGGTGGAAGGGAACTCTAAGATAAGAATTTTGATATCTCGATTGTTGTGGTTTCCTTCTTAATTCTCTGCAATCTGTGTGTCTTCTGTAACGGGATAATGTGCCCAACAACAAATGAATCTGTAATAAAATCTACTCCAGATTAAAGGTGTACGAGATTATCTAAGAACTAAATTTAATTCTATAGAGATTCTTTAGTAACTCCTAACAATAGGGTTGTTGGACAAGTACAAAACATCGCAAGGATCCGCTGTCAAATGGGTAGAAACATATGATTAGTATTGTGGAGGTTGTTCACTTCCGCGTGAGGATACCATGAGTACTGTGGAGGATACTCAGTTTTGTGAGAGATGCCATTTTACTGTGAAGAGATACCATCGGTACTATTGAGGGTGTTAAGTGTTATGGAGTGTTTTCAGTATTGTGGGAGGATACCATCAGTACTTTGGGGGTAATACCTAACGTGCCTGTGGTTTCCCTCCACATTACTGAAAATTAATAAACGAAGAATATGATAATATTGGGAGAAACTTAGTATCAAGCAACTTTGAAACTAGTCGATTTAAGTGGTCTTGTTGTGATTGATATCTAAAGGGTCTAGGCTTCCTCAATATGAATGCACAGTCTCAACCAATGAGTTTTGAGAATCCTCTCCAGGCGCATTATGATTGGTCCATTTCATTATACGTTGTTTGGCAGAAAAAGATTAGAGAGAAACAGAAGGAGAGAGACAGCAATAAAAAGAAGGATAAAGAACTTTCTTCAAGCCTTAACAGCAACAATGAGTCAGGGAGCAATACCAGTATTCAAAACAAAACCTTCCACGCATTTCTGAATTAACAAAACCCAAATATTAGAACAAGACTCAGTGCTTGTGTATTTTACTAAAAACCTGATCGATCTTGTCTCAAATAAACCAATAATGTTGCCTATCAACGAGAGAATTCCCTTCTGTTATTTGAATCGCGTCAAAGCTTGATTGGAGTGTTTTCCAATTTGAATAGGCGTTCAACAAGCTTAGCAGCTCGGCAAATGAATTGAAACTCGAGACGTGTTCGATGTAGCATGTGTTTGTGTTTGCCAATCTCAATACAAACTCCACTGATTAAAAATTCCCAATTAACAAGTGCATATCACGTCTGATTCACAAGTGATTTGCGATTTTACACCTTCCAAGCTCATTCAACTGTCGACAGGTTTTCTGGACAACAAACGTCCTCAAGAAACTTATGCTGGACCATTTCAATTCACTTTAAATGAGTTTTATCACTTCTTATAATCGTTCTAGGGGCGATCGCGAAAAAAAGATCGAGCGAGCAATAGGGTGTCCCAAAAAATGGTATTCATTCGATTTGATCTAAGGGTGAAATTTCTTTGAAATCAATCTTAAATCTACTCATAAATATTCATTGATTATCAAGTTGAAGAATGATTATTCAAAATTTCCGAAATGAGGCATTCGACCAAGAAATTTCGAAGTTCTCCTTATCCTCAAACCTGATGACTCGCTAGTTATTTTCTTTTTTATACGACACTCTTTCTTTAATTACTTTCTGTTTTTTCTGTTAAGACATTTTTTATTTATTTTCTTTATCCTTTTCAATAATACTTCTTTTTACTTTCTTTCTCTTTTTATACGAATTGGAATTAGAAATTCTCTTTAACTTTCTTTACTTTCTTTCCCTTTTTGATGGAACATTTTCTCTTTACTTTTAGTCAATGAGCCAGAAGGAGCCGTCAGTACCATATCGAGGGAATAAGGCTCCTACTGATTTTTTGCAAGATATATACATATAGAGTTGGAAAATGTGTGATAGCATGTGATCAGTGGTAGCTTTCTAAATTTTTCAGCCTCTTTTATGGAAGTCAGTCTCTGCGTAATTGCTACCGAACAGGGGTGGGCAGACCTAGACTTGACTCTCTGTAATTAAAAAATTACAGCTCATATATACAGCTCATATGTTTCTTTCTCTTTCTCATACCACACTTTTTTACTTTCTTTCTCTTTTTTCTACGAAGAAGAATTAGAAATTCTCTTTAATATTCTTTACTTTCTTACTCTTTTTTAGAAGACACTTTTCTTTACTTTCTTTATTACGATGCTTTCTTGTCTTTTTTTACACGACAGCTAGCAAAATTTTTTGTATTCAAAATTATCAAATGCATAAAATGAAACCATTTCGAAACAAGGTGGATATCGGGAAAAAGCAGCTGGTTTCATTTATCTTTTCCTTGCTAATTAAAAAACGTATCGACTTTGTCAATTAGGCACACAGTAAGGATATCCAAGTTAATTAAAATCTGCCGAACAAGAAATCATCTCAACAATAAACAGGAGATGTGTGCTTTTCAGGTTTCAGACCCCTTATCAACGCTGTCTAGACAGACTCTAACGTCTTCAAGATTATATTGAATTTCTAATTCACACTAATGAAGATAGTAACAAAGATAGTACGCTTATTTCCAAAGAATAAGCGTATTTGCCTATCAACCATCAATATACTACTTCGATTAGTGTACCTATTCAGTGGGCCCTTGGTGATTTGAACATAAACCAATGTCTTACGAATATAATATGTTTATTTGCCTATAAACTATCAATACACTGCTCGATTAGTCTACCTATTAAGTGGGTCCTGTGTGCTTTGTATATTAACCAATACCTTACAAGAATAGAATAGTAAGAGTATTTTCCTATTAACTATCGATCCACTACTTTCATTAGCCTACCTAACCAGTGGGCCCTTTGAGCTTTGTACTTTAACCAATACCTTACGAAGATAGTGAAAGGCTTCATGCCCTGAAGGAAACTTTCCTCTGAAATGCACTAAGGCAGCATGTGAGGATGACGAGCAAAATTCGAAAAATAACAACGAAACATAATAACTACGTAATAGACAGAAATAAAGATTGAAAGAACTGTTAATATTGAAAGAAAGTCACAGAGCCGTGCAAAGCGAAGAAATCCAGGCAAGCCTAAGTTTCGTACATATTTTCTTTATTCTCATTTCAATACCCCGCTAGTTGGTTTAGAAAAGCAGCGAAATTCAGAGTTTGACATTAAAGAGATTATTCTGGGTTGGTAGTGCAATAAAAATGAGGTTGTTCAGAGTAAATTTTTGGATTAAACCTTCCAATAGAGTTTTAGAAGAAAACAGTATTTTAATAATGAATTAAAAGAGGACCAATCAAAGTTCAGCTTAACTAGTCCTTCGAAAATCTCTTAAGAGGTGTTTTGCTGGAGAAATCAGGTTTATGCGAGTCTATTCCAAATCAGTAGTGAGATATCAATCCGAGTATCAATCCATTTTAAATATTTATGGTCTTCGATTCCTTTTAACAAAACAAATCAAACTGAAGCTAATACAATTCTTCAACGTTTTTGCAACATTACAACAATACGAGAGCCTAATTTCCTATGTCTATGGTGCCTTCTCTACAGTAAGTGCTTAAAAAAGGCCCTGACCGAAAATCACCAATGTCAACCTTATTTCACCTGACACTGTTTTACATCCTAAGGGTGTTCCAATGGTATTGATAAACAAATGAAGATGGAGAGCAAAAATGAAATGGTTTGGGCTAGACGCCTACCTTGTAATGGCTCAAACATCAATCTACAGTTCATTAGGGTCAATCAATAATATCAGAGAGTCATTTATGAATATTTTCAACTATTTGATCCAGTTTCTCAACCAACTCTTCTTTACCAAGTGTGTAATAACTCTCCATCCAAATATTCTTCATTTCATGAATTACCTTGCCAAACATTGGTCCAGCTTTTACTCCTGCCTTTTTTAGATCATTGCCAGTCACAGGGAAACAAGGAATTTGCCAGTCCTCAATTTCACGAGCAATGTCAAATAGCCCTTTATACCTTAACACCTGGTCAATGTGTTTTCGGATTTTATCAATCATCTTTGAGTTAGAATTTGAGGCTAGGATGTCCTGATACGGCTTTTTAGGGTCATTAGCGTGTTCCAAATTTCTATGGCTAGCAATAAACTTACCTAGGTTTCGCTCTGCAGAAGATAGCTTCAATGAAACTGCCAGGTCATCAGCCTCATCTGCAGTATCCACAAGACTCATCAGTATTGAAACTGGTTCTAAGGCATGGGTTTGGCCTTTACTCCAAACTGATTCTAATTCTTCAAGGTGCTTGTCTGTGCATGTTGGGAATCCTAACAGAAATATTGTGAATTACTTTTCGGAGCTTTTTTCAACTAGTTAAAAGAATCAGTGGGGGTGTCTGAGAAATTTTTTCAGTGAGAAACAGATACAAAAAGTGAATCCACGATATTTGGAATTTGATGGTTATTTTGCCTTTTGTCAAAATAGGATATCCTTTGGTTGATTAGGCCTAACTGCTTCTTTGCGTCTCTCTTGGGCAGAGAATCAATTGAAAGGATGCTCCCATAGGCCATCTACACTATTCATTCAAAACAAATGAATATTTGACAATAAATCAAAAACATATACTGTATTTTCTTTAATTCTCATAATCCTATTTCTAAAAGTTTTATACTGACTGGAAAATTACAGATTTGCCTCCTGCCCCTTCCTACTCTGCTGCCTAATTTTTGTTGCAATAGATTAGAGCGAATAGGATAAACTGCATTCCATTTGTGATGAGAGATATCGTCATTTTTCATTAGAGCTGCATTGTTCTGGTTATTGTTACCAGAAAGACAAGTGGATGGATTTTTCAGAATTGAATTGAATGAATATTGAGCACTTTCAAATGTGCCTCAGTGATGACAGAAGGTTACTGCTATCAGAGGCAAGCAGATGGATGAATGATGAAATCAAGCTCATGAAATAATTCAGCAGAGATGACATTAGCCAGTGCCAGCCCCATCACGAGATTTGCATCTGAACCTCTTTGAATTTCCCAAGCCACTCAATATCTGGATGCATGATAATTGATCTATCAATAAAATCCACTCTTATTGACATTTTGTCTATTCAATGGCGAATAGTTGGTGGCAGTTATTTTGACAAGAACTAGGGCCCCAAAGAGTTGAGAAAGTAGATATTGTGTATGGAATGGAATGACCTGCAAGTTTTCAAACAAGAAAATGGCTACCAAAAAAAATTTTTCATGAAAAGGCAAGGTAGGTAGGCACGCAAGGTAGGCACTGCCCCACCTGCTCCATTGGGCACCAGCACTGAAAAAAAATGTAGGGTTCTTATCAAGCTTATTGACAGGTTGAGGATGAAGAAAATTAGAGAAAGCTCCTAATTTCAACTTATTCTGAAGAAATATCTTCATCACCTAGTGACCTAGAAACATTCAACTGATCCAAAGCCTACACAGGTCAAATTGAAATCTCTGATACATGCTCTAAATTAATGTAGGAGCACAAATACACTGGTCATTATGGATATTGTGTGTTAAGAACAAATATGTTAGTTAGCAAGGGGATTTTTAATATTTTAATTTGAGAGGGGTCTCACCAATATTTTCAGCAACTCCCAACTTGTACATATACTTCAACAAGCTTGGTGCGTGATTTCCAACAAGAATTCTTGAAACCTCCAGCCACACTCTCTCAACAGCAACATTCTTCAAACCATGCGCACATTTCCTGATTATTTCAAGTGTATCTGGATCATGGTCGTCTGGGGCATCTGATATGCGTCCATAAAATCTAAAATATCTTAGAATTCTCAAAAAATCTTCTTTGATCCGCTTTTCGGGGTCTCCAACGAACCTTACTTTCTTTGCTGCAAGATCCTTGAGCCCAGAAAAATAATCGTAGAGATTGCCATCAAAATCAAGGCTCATGGCGTTAAACGTCAAGTCTCTTCTTTCTGCATCAAGTTTCCAATCATTTGTGAATTCAACTTTTGCTCTTCTTCCATCATGTTCTTTGTCGATTCTTAGCGTTGTTATCTCGAAGTCATGCCTGTTAAGATGTGCGGTAAGTGTTCCATGCTGCAAACCTGTCTCAATATAACGTATATTATTCTTTTTAAATATGCCTATCATTTCATCTGGTGTCGCTGTTGTAGCAAGGTCAACGTCTTTTGGTAAATGCATTGAACGAATAATGTCTCGGACTGCACCACCTACCATTCGTATTTCATATCCATCGTCTAGAAATGCAGACACAATTCTCTGCAGTTCAGGTATATATAGCTCTTGAAAGGTTTTGTTTTCTGCAAGATTCATGATTGGAGGAAGTTGTGCTGGGCTTTTTTTGAAGATTGGGCCTTCTTTTCGGGTATTATTGTATGTATATTTAGAATCTGAGGAGAAATTTACAGCACAACACTTTGAGAATTGTAAATTTCTTTTTCCAGATTCCAAGCCTCTGGAGCTCTTTCCAGATGAAACTGCAAACAGAATATTTAAAACAGTACAAGGAAAACGTTTCATCAAATTAGGCCCGTTTATAAAAAATGGCCTAGGCAAAATTTTGCAGCCTCTCGGTTTGACCCTCTCACCATTCAAGTCACAACATTGTGGTATTGACTTCCTTATCACATAAGGCTCTTTTGAAAATTTTGATACTTCAGCAATAAGATATTTTCTAGCTTTCTTCAAAATATCAACCATTAGTAAGAGTATCAGGTGATATACTTCAGTGGTCTGCAACGGATGCCTTCGCCATGATGAGAAAATGAAATCGAAAGTGAATTTTTACAACTACAACAACAGCTGAAGGGCGTGTCAATTCGAAGAAAATGGTCAACACGTGGTCCATGAATACACTTCTGACCACAAGTCTTTGCACACCTTAATTAAAATGGTGGACAAAGTACATACATACATTATTTAGTTGATAATGCAGGTCAAATTTCAGCTAAAAGTAATAAATTGTAGGACTTCTAGAGGAAAAATCGGGACAAATAATCGGATTGCTCCAAGAACGCTACTGTGTTGGTGGGTTTGGCCCCAGCTTTCACTGGTGTGTAATTCACTATTGATATAAATATGTTACAAGCTAACTTGAAACTATTAAAAACATAAGATGTACTACCTTGGATGTAATACTGTACCTTTTCATGTGAAAGTGTTATGGAAAGATATTAAAGATATAATTAGCTTGAAGCAAAACAACTCTGATACACTCTCGCATTTGATTGATGATAATTGCTTAGAATTTTCTGATTTCGTCCATATTGCAAATAAATTCAAAAAATACTTTACCAAAGTAGCTGTAAAAGCTGTAACTAATAAAATCCCAAGAACTCAAAAATCACTCTTGTCATTTTGAGGAGTTCAAACTCAAATTATTTTTTCATCTTCCCTTAGTACAGTTACTGAGGTATCCAACATAATACAATCATTATAAATGGTAAATCTTCTGGCCCAAATAGCATTCCAGTGAAGTAAGTGAAAATTCTTAGTTATCCTATTTCTTCTGACCTCGCAGCTCTTAATAATGAGTCCTTCACAACTGGTGCTTTTCCTGATAAATTTAAAATTGCTTAGGTAATGCTAATATTTAAGAAAGGACTAAAGACAAAACATGCAATCATAGACAAATTTCTTTGCTTTCTATCTTCTGATAAGTATTTGAAAATTTATGCAAACTCGTCTGCAAACATTTTTGAAAGCATGTGAGGTTTTATTCAGTATGCAATTTAGTCTCCGTAGTGGACTCTACAGAACAAAGAGCATGAATTATGCATTAATGACCTTAACTGAAATCCAGAGCCTAGAAAAATGCAAAACCTTCCCCCCGGTTAAACTTTTTCCCTTAAAATTCCTAACATTTTTATGAAGGCAACAGGACGGAATCGCCAAAGTTGACGGCTAAGTTACCAAACACTACCCTTAAGACGTCTGAGGCTGAGATGATTGATCAGACCTCTAGCAGCTGGTCTTATCTACGTAATAGACTAAAAGAACTCACAAAAATAATGAAAGCTACGGGTTATCCGATCCAGTCTGTAAAAAGTTCATTATAATGCCTTAAAAATCGATATCCTAGAAAATTCCTCAAAATTAAGCAGATTTTGACAACCTTCCTCCGGCTGACAGCCGTGGAACCGTCACTTTTTCTGTACTCTGCTGAAAGTTTCAAGTGAGCAGACTAATAGCAAACTTGGCAGGGCCTTTTTTAACATACTAACTGGGGGGGCAATTGCCCCTCCAGCCTTTTGCCTTCTCATTGTTCTAAACAATAGCCTATTGTCCCTTTTCTTTAATAGACAATAGATTGCCCCCCCAGTGATGTTCCCTTCAAAAAGGCACTGAAACTTGGCTGTGGAATCTTATTGACCTCCGAAAGGCTTCAATAGGCCTACTTTCAATCATGAAATTCTGCACAAAAAACTGGAACATTATGGCATTTCCTGCACTCTGTTGATTTAGATAATCTTACCTTAAAAATCGTAGACAACTGATCTTAATCAATGGTTATTCTTCCCAATTGTGTGATACAGGATGTGGAGTTCACCAGGGATCGTTTCTTGGACCTCTACTTTTTCTAATTTACATCAATGATCTGCCCAATGTAACTTGTGTTTCCTTAATTAACTTTTTTGCAGATGATATAAACATTTATCTTGAAGCTGATGATCTAAATTCTCTCACCATCAAAATGAATAAAGAACTGAGTAAGGTAAAATCTGGGCTTGACAGTAAGAAAAAGGGATAATTGGTTAAATATTGGCAAGAATAGCTTTCTCTTTCATCCACCAATGATCATATCAACATTAGATTGGAAGGAAAAACATTTCCAGGTATTACAATGTGAAATTTCTGGGAATTTCTTAGGATGAACACCTAACCTGTAAATACCATATAACTGAACTTCATAACACATTAACTAGAAATTCCAAAATATTTTTTTAAATAAGACACTACATTCCTCAGTAACCTTGAATCAGCCTCTATAGCTCCTTAATTCTCCTTATTTATTTGCTATGGCATCATTACCGAAGGTTTAACATATGACACATGTCTAAAGCCACTTTACCTGCTTCAAAAGAGAATTCTGAGATGCATAAGCTTATCTCATTTTGCTGCTCCATCTGCACCAATTTTCATTTCTTAAAAATTCTAATGCTAGAAGACTTAATTTACTCCAATCTTTTCACGTTTGTTCACAAAGCTTTAGTTTAAGTATCTCCTACCTGCTTTCATAACTATTTCACTCTTCTCATCAGTTGATCGGCTCGGAACTCGTCAGGTAACTAGGAGGGACCTCTTTGAATCCTTCAAAAACACTACCCCGTTCTTCATTCGTGTTTCGAGTTCTACTTCAGTATTTCCAGCCGGTCTGAAAACTTTTAACTATTAAAAACTTCTTCAAAGATTGATAAATATCCCCCTTTGCGAGTCGATAAGCAAACATCTGTTTGCTTGTTGCTTTTGATAAAATTGTTTCGTTTTCCTGTTTTTAATGGTGGGAATCCTCTTGGATAGTTAATCTATTTAGAGAATTAGTCAATAAGTTAGTCAATTTGTCTTAAATACAATCATTGCGATAAATCATCGTCTTTTTGTGTGATCAATGTTAGATTTATTTTGAATTTTTTAATGTTCCTCATGTAATTAACTGTGGTGTAGTGTATGGTAGATTGTATCTAAGACTAGTTGATAAATCAATGAAAACAAAACTAAACTATAAACTGAAGAAAAAGAAGGACAAGAAATCACATTCAAAACTCAATGAAAATGAAAATCATTCATTCATTATCAAGAACAAATAACATGCATTCAACTTGTTGAACGTAATAATGCATTTCATTTGGCCTAAGGAAAATTCTATCTGCACAAATATTCAATAAAAACTTGTAAGAGTCATGAACATTCAAGTTTGATAGATCATCCAGGTATATCAAATAAGAACCAACTGCACTTCTTTCTTCTTTACTTGCTCCTTTATTTACCAAATTTTCTTTGGTATTTCCTACTTCATCGTTGCAACCAATTTGTATATCTTTGCTATTCTTCTTCAAGAGACTTTCTCCATTCTTCACCATTGCCCCACACTTACAAGAGACATTTTCGTACTGTCTTTCAATCCTTTTATAAATGAAGCTGGAACAGCTTAATTTGGCCAACTCAATAGGTTTGCCAGTATTCAAATCATCCACAGCCTCCGTCATGATATCAGCATACATCTCCGTGGCCTCGTTTCTACACGCGCGGATCTGGGAGTGTACATCTTTATTCAGTATTTTACTCGCCTGATTCGCTTTGAAGTTCTTGAATATTTCTTGAGCACAAAACAAGGAGTAATTCGTGCAGTCTTCCACACTTTTCAGTTCGCTTTCTTTTGAAGGGTAATTGTCTTGTATGAAGGCTTCTTTTTTGTTCTTTAATCGAAGAGCAATGCAGCCCCAACATTCCAAACTCCCAGCACCGACATCCAAACATGACTCAATAAGTTTTCCACTTCTGTATAAACAAAAAGATAATGCATATTACTACGGCATATTTCTTCAAGCCTCTATTCCACACCTAGCATTCCGTTTGGTCATAATTACAATATTGGTGAATTCGTACCTCTCTCTTATTCCGTCCAGGCCATATATCAATTTGAGAGCAACTATCAGGAATGACATCACCATCTCTTCGTAGAATTCCGTGCAGGTGACGTTTCGCACACGATTGAAGTTCACCCTTGGTTTGAACCCAGATGCTTTCAGCAGCGACAAAGACAGTCTGAACACTGCAGCTAAAAAGAAACAACTATCACTGCTCTTTTTTGCTCAAGTGAGAAGGGAGTCAGATTTGTGTATGTATGTATATATCTGCCTCTATTTAAACTATTTAATACATTTCATATTTCTAACTATTTAAACTGTTAAAAATATGAAATGAGAAATGATTGAAAATAAATCATACATTGATTGATACTAAAAACTTATAAACGAAAATACAAGATAAAACAACAGCTCCAAATAACTACGGTGGCAGGGATAGCATTAGAAAGTTCCAAATGACCTTATTTCTATAATGGTCCCTCAGAAAAGTGCTAAACAAAATATCAAAGCAAAATTGATTTTTTGAAACAACTTCAGAAATGAGCGAAAAAAATGATGGAATCTTCGAATCCTACTAGGGTTATTTTCATTCTCGCATATTATTTCGATGAAAAGAAGGTTAATAAGTAAATATCTTACATGGTAACTGCAGGTCCATGACGAGTTTCGCCATCATCAGTTGAAGGTCTGGTTCCGGAATCGGTGGCAGACCTAGGAAATTGATGATGAAGGCAGCCCCCTCATGGGTTGTAGGTGCGCGAACAAGCAGGTCATGGAAACACTTTACATCTTCTTTGGAGAATTTCATGTGTCCTGGGAGAACATCCGATATCTTGTAATACGGCACAAGTCCTTTTTCAATCAATCTGCAACAATAAAAAGTAGAACCATGAAAGATACTGATCCCATGAAAAGACAAAACACAGGGTAGAAAGGAATGATACAAGTCAATCTCATGACGAGTGTATTCCACCAACAAAAGGACAATAACAACAAATTGATGACTGATGATCTGAAATCGTGTTGCCAGATCACAAAGCAATAGAAATAGAAATGACTGATTAGGGAGAAGAAGGACTTCTGAAATTTCCCCCTGTGAAGGACAACTTAATGAAAAATATGGTGAGTTTCTTTTTCCGTGTCAATACCGTTGGGCACAGATTGTACCTAAGATTTTGGATACACACCTTAATAGATCTGCTAACGTTATCGGCTCGTTTGCATACAAAAGACCGAGATAAACGATGACGACTGTTAATGGCTTGTGCTGCAATCTGGACCATCCTTGGGAATTCTCCGTTTGGCACTTAAGAGAACCGATGTGTTCTTCCTTCTTCTCTACAGATTCATGATCGGTGGAATCGCTGTCGGAGTGAGAATCACTCATTGAACCGTCAGATAATTTCTCATCAGCTTCACCTTGGTTTTCCGTCTGCTCATCCTCTAAATACGTAAAGAGACATTAAAGCCTTGCCCAAACACACTGGACATTTAATTGAATATTCCTCGACCTATAATGTTCACTAATTTTCAGTACTTTTTAGATCAGCAAACGTCTGGATATTTTTCTAGCCCACTCGTTAAATTTTTGCCACTGATATCTAGTTAAAATAATTCAGGTGTGTTTAAAGCAATCACTAAACACACCATACACAATAAATTAGAAATCAAGTTAAGACGTGAATTAAAAACAACACTCTTGAATAACGTGGCAAGGATAGCATCATATAGATTGAATATCGTAATTTCAAAAATGGTCTCTTCAGAGGTGACTGTAACAAAAAGCTATATACACATTTGTAGATGATTTGGATTTTAGCTGTGATGAAATGCGAAGTTTTTAGAAATCTCTTTTTGAAATTGCTGCAAGGATATTTTTCAATGCTATGCTCAAATATGTTTGGTGTGTTTGCTAATTTCAGATTTAGTCCTCTTAAATCATGTTCAGTCTTGCTCAGTCGAACATTTCAAACTTTTCAAAAATCGCAGAAAACTTTTCATTGAACATCAAGCTTCCTGTGCATTATGAAAAAGAATCAATAGTCAGGGTCAAAATCAACTACATTTCCATCGTGTGACAAACATTCTGCAAAGACTCTGCAAGAAGTTTGTAACCCGTGACAGTAATACTTTTCGATTTAGTATCAACTACATAAAATAGTTCTAGGTTTTTGAGAAGAAGCCGGATTTGGAAATCAGTCGAGATAATTTGTAAGAATGAACATCCTGCTTGGGACATTCTTTCATTCCCATAAATTGGTTTCAAATCATCTCGAGTTCTAGGTTCGTCTATCTCCACAATATTTTGAAACCAATCTGCATCAAGACCGTTATCCTGTTAAAACTGCTATCTTAGAATAAGGAAGAATTACCCCCTGGCTTTCCCAGATTCCTTTGCGAGTTCTTAGGAAACGCAATGCATCAAGGGATTTTTAGGGGAAATTTGCATTAGTTTAAGATTGTAGGCCTAACAGCGAAAATATATATATTTCATAGACGATCTTTAGACGTGAATAACAAAACTATACCTTGTTCGTAATCTTCCTGCTCGTCACCCCAAAAATCCAGATCTAAATCTTCTTTTCTAGTTTTCTTAGCTTTATATTTACTATCTTGTCCTGGTAAGGGGCTGGAAGAAGTCCCGGGCTGGAGGTCACGCTTCGATTTCATAAAACTAAACGCAACACCGCTCCCCTCTTTAGCACCTGTGAATGCTACTTTCTTCTTCTCCAAGAAACGAAACCATATTTGCTGAGCAACATCCTTGAAAATATCAGAAAATCCAAAACAGTATAATAAACAACTTTTTTTGCTGCTGTCCTGCTGATTTTTGCTGCTATGAAGCTTGTTGCTTTGTACCAAAGACTGTTCTACAATTTTCATTAACAGTGCACCAAAGACAGCATCAAATTTCGCAATGTTTCCGATTTTGCTGATTTACGTATATGTTCAAAGAAAATGACCTTTCAAGATACCTTTAAAGAGGGATTTACTCCGAGTTTTATCAAAGCAGAAACTTGTGCTTTTAGAAGACATTGAAATGCTTCGAAGGTTAGCCATGGTTTTCCAAAATCGGTGGCTGTGAAAAATAAAATAAAAGATTTACGAGAGAAGAGATCTGATCCAAATAAAAATTTAATCAAATAAGTATCCACATTAAACATGTTTATATTGCATGACAAATTACCGTAGCTTTAGTATATGCTAAAACTGTAGCTGGTTTAAGCAGTTGTCCCCTGGATATTTTCAAAACAATTCACTTTCCTGTGGATGACTTCTTCAAAACGTTCTCCAGAAATGCTTTTGCCACCCACTAAAAATGATCTGCACTGGGAGTCAAACAGGGCATCAAACTAGCTATTGGAACAACAAAAATATCTGTAGGAAAACCCTAAAATTGCTTCATTCATTTCAAAGAGAAATATTGACAAGAATAAAAACATTTTCCCCTAATTAACTACCCACACTGCAACTATAATCAATGGTTTTACTCAAGAATCAAGACATTTCCCACTGTTTGATCAAATCTATGCCGATTCATAACCATCGTTGTCATTCCATTCTGTAACATTCCAAAAGTTAAAAATTCACGCTTCCATTCAATTTTTGTGTATGAACAATCCAGACAATACATTTGATCACGAAAACAATCGCTATTGAAAAAGTCAAATGTTGTTCCTAATGGAAGATTTCTCATTAAGGTCGCGTCTTATTTTTACACAAAACTGGTTTCTCAACTAGCGACTTAAAGCAACCTCGTTTTCGATTGTTTATTCTCGTATTCAATGTGCAGATAAATCAATATTGAAACCTAGAACTACGGTAATAATGTCGAGGGGTATTTTGAATTGATGGCTATTTGACAATGAACTATAGCAAATTAGCATTTGCAAATAAGCGAATTTAAGTGTTGAATGGCTGGCCCAAGAGAAAACAAGATTTTTTTCAATTTTTGCACATGACATTCCTCACATGAGTGTTAGTTTCTCAGAAAATGGTGCAAAATCTATGTCATAAAGATGATACTAAAAGATTCGGATAAGCAAAAAAATCAAGATAGATGTGAAGAATTTCTTTAGTTCTTTCTTAAAAAAACAACATATATAATTTAAGCACACCAATGCCTTTCATCTTTTTGTCTTTTATTGTACAAATATAGTATAAATGTACCAACAGTGTATAACAAGCTTTCTATATTTTTTCTAGGTTCCTTGGATGTACCTTTCCTCTGTCCCATGTGAATACGACCTTACTGTGTATATACCATCTTAGTGTTGATGTGAAAAAGCGTATGCACATTCTCGTTGGTTCACACTTGAGGAAACAGCTTACACCAACGTTCACCAGTGAAGTTCAGCTCAAATAACAGATCAGAGTGCGGCGGGCTTGTAGCAGCAATAAAGTAGCAATTCCTTCTATTTAGTATTGCAACCCGCAACATACATGGATATTTTGGTGTGATTTGAAGGGACAACATACATGGATATTTTGGTGTAATTTGGAGGGACAACATACGTTGATATTTTGGTGTAATTTGGAGGGACAACATACGTTGATATTTTGGTGTAATTTGGAGGGACAACATACATGAATATTTTGGTGTAATTTGAAGAGACAACATACAGGAATATTTTGGTGTAATTTGAAGGGACAACATACGTTGATATTTTGGTGTAATTTGAAGGGACAACATACGTTGATATTTTGGTGTAATTTGAAGGGACAACATAAATGGATATTTTGGTGTGATTTGAAGGGACAACATACATGAATATTTTGGTGTAATTTGAAGAGACAACATACATGAATATTTTGGTGTAATTTGAAGGGACAACATACGTTGATATTTTGGTGTAATTTGAAGGGACAACATACGTTGATATTTTGGTGTAATTTGGAGGGACAAAATACATGAATATTTTGGTGTAATTTGAAGGGACAACATACGTTGATATTTTGGTGTAATTTGAAGGGACAACATACGTTGATATTTTGGTGTAATTTGAAGGGACAACATACGTTGATATTTTGGTGTAATTTGAAGAGACAACATACAGGAATATTTTGGTGTAATTTGAAGGGACAACATACGTTTATATTTTGGTGTAATTTGAAGGGACAACATACGTTGATATTTTGGTGTAATTTGAAGGGACAACATAAATGGATATTTTGGTGTGATTTGAAGGGACAACATACATGAATATTTTGGTGTAATTTGAATAGACAACATACATGAATATTTTGGTGTAATTTGAAGGGACAACATACGTTGATATTTTGGTGTAATTTGAAGGGACAACATACGTTGATATTTTGGTGTAATTTGGAGGGACAACATACATGAATATTTTGGTGTAATTTGAAGAGACAACATACATGAATATTTTGGTGTAATTTGAAGGGACAACATACGTTGATATTTTGGTGTAATTTGAAGGGACAACATACGTTGATATTTTGGTGTAATTTGGAGGGACAAAATACATGAATATTTTGGTGTAATTTGAAGAGACAACATACATGGATATTTTGGTGTAATTTGAAGGGACAACATACGTTGATATTTTGGTGTAATTTGAAGGGACAACATACGTTGATATTTTGGTGTGATTTGAAGGGACAACATAAGTGGATATTTTGGTGTAATTTGAAGGGACAACATAAGTGGATATTTCGGTGTAATTTGAAGGAACAACATACATGGATATTTTGGTGTAATTTAATGGGACAACATACGTGGATATTTTGGTGTAATTTGAAGGGACAACATACGTTGATATTTTGGTGTAATTTGATAGGAACAACATACATGGATATTTTGGTGTAATTTAATGGGACAACATACGTTGATATTTTGGTGTAATTTGGAGGGACAACATACATGAATATTTTGGTGTAATTTGAAGGGACAACATACATGGATATTTTGGTGTAATTTGAAGGGACAACATACGTTGATATTTTGGTGTAATTTGAAGGGACAACATACGTTGATATTTTGGTGTAATTTGAAGGGACAACATAAGTGGATATTTCGGTGTAATTTGAAGGAACAACATACATGGATATTTTGGTGTAATTTAATGGGACAACATACGTGGATATTTTGGTGTAATTGGATGGGATAACCTACGTGTATATTTTGATCTCCTCGCCGATGAAGACCTTTTCTTCTTCATTTGCCGTCGATGTTGTGAAGTTTTAAAAAAACCATCGTCTAATTCTTCTTCCACGGCAGCCTCGTTTCGAATTTCCTGAAAGAGACACAGGCTTTGGAATTAAGAAACCTGAAAATTGATTGAAAAAAACTGTCGAGATAGAATGCTTTTCAATTTGTTTTCATACCTTTTAAAATGGATTAGAAAAAATGACCAAGATAGAAAGTATATGGAAAGGTATTTTCTGGCGAATCTTGCCAATAACAGTTCAAATTTGTAGCCTGCAAAAAATTTGATCTCAGACCCCGTTTACACCATGCTAGTAAGAAGCGAATACGACATGTTTTGAAGTTACAAAAAGCATGCACACATCAAGAGATTTGCAAAGTACGCAAAATTTTCACGGCCTTACAGTTTAGAGTTGAGTTGTAGTGCAGATAAGGATATATTACATGCTGTTAAACTCCAAAATGCCTCCCCCCCAAAGGAAAAGAGCAAAAGAGATGAAAACTAAGCGATAAACTTTACGTGGGAGAACGATGAGACCGGACTTCTACTTGAAGTTATGAGGCATTAAATTTCAGGCAAAGAAGGTGAAGGGTACGATTGAGATTCAATTAAACAAAATATTTCGAAATACAGAGATCTGTTCGTTGAAGCTAGGCTAACAGCAGAAGTATTGGTTGTTTATTCCTTGTCGTGAAAGTCATGTTTGGTTTCATTTTGGCGTCAGTGCAAAAAGTTTGTTGTCAGAAGAGCCTCACCTTGCCAAATTATTGCCTCGACATGAGTCCGATATCAAATAATGCCGTATTTGCTATATACCGGTTGAGCAACAAAGCCAGTTGGCATAGCGTATCAATTTCGTATCGTGTTTAAGTGAAACTATGCCGGCATAGTGTAAATAGGAGGCCAATACGGCACGGTTGCATGCCGTATTCGTTTCGTACCGGCATACTAACGGGGTCTCACTCAGTGCAATGCATGACAGGGCATGACTACCAACACTAACAAATGCAGCGCGAAGGCAGCTACGGAAGATTTAGGCCGTTTTACATTTCGTATCTATGCGTTGCTAAGGGACATATTCCCATCATGAATTGCGTGAGTGAGATCCACCATCTTTTACAGAGTCGTCGATAGTTTGGAATAGCTGCAAAGTCTTGAAGACTTTTGAAAAATCACTTGGTTTACAGACTGTCCGGATGTACTACCTGAGTTTTTAAAACATTAAATTTCAAAGTATCATCAATCTTTTAAGGCTCGATGACATGGTAGAATGGTTTCTTTCCGAAATCCGCCAATCAACAATCTCATGGGATGGTCATGTGATGTTTTTGAGAAGTCATTGATTGACCTGGGTAACTACCAAGTTTTCAAGTATAAATGTTTATTATCGTGTGAAAATTTCAAAGATTTTCCAACTTTTCAATGGTTACATTTTTAATTACTATAAGCAGGTTGCAGGCTCATAAAATATGTGTGTGTATTCTGATTAGATTGTTGGTACCTGACACATTTGTGTTATCTGTGTTATTAGGATATTCCTAGTGGTTCCCTCTAATGTGACTGAAGACGGAGTGTAGATGCATTGCTTACAGGGTAAAACAAAAATATACTGCATCTTTGAACGTTACGATTATGTAATCTTCATCAGTATACCTGTTTTAAAACCATTTGTTACTTATTATGACCCACTTGTGGACCTAGATTTCAAAAAGGACACAGAGTAACAGAGCAATGATCCTGAAACAAGGACCTTCTTTAAACAATATCGACAAGCTAAAAATAAAACAAATGGGTGGACTGAGAGCACACAGAGAAGCCAACATGTCTAGCAAAAGACAAATTTTAGGCTGATCCCTCGGATTCATCTTTCCTAATTCAATTAGTTTTTCTCGAAATAATGCCTGAGAAACCAAGCGTTAATCAAGTCAATTTTAAATTGTGAGATATAAAATGAATCTTAACGCGTTAACAGGTCACTGGAAATTGGTTTCCAATGAGCACTAATAAGGACACCACGTTCAGTCTACCAACAGTTAAGAACCATGAATAAGAATAACCAGTTTAGGAATTAATTGCCTGGAAACCGGATTTTCTATTCATGGGATATCATTCTGTTTGATCTGAGTCAATTTAGCGAGCTCTTTTCGAGCTAATCAGTCTCCCAAGGTAAATTTGTGCAATTTTACAGCAGAATTCCAGCTTTCCAAATAATTACAATAAATTATCATAATTTAGGTGAAGCTCAACTGTCTTTCCTTACACTAATCGACTTTATAAAAATCATTAGGCTTAAAATACATGAAATTAAGTACTTCTAATAACAAAATGACATTTTCTACTTCATTATCTGGCTCATAATCATACGAAACTTGGAGATCAAGAAGAATATAGAGGCTTATCAAAAATAAAGAATCCTTTCAAAAATATATTCCCGGAACTCGGCTTCCATGTTAGTAATATGCCTAAACCATGTCAAGAACACAGGCCTCTGTCTAACATACGTGGGCCAGGACCCTCACTCATTGCCCTGAACTAGACAAGCTACCACTCTAATTTGCTGAAGTATCTAGCAGCAAGCCTATCCACAGCTTAATTGAATCCTTCTTAAGAGGCATGTATAATTACAAATTGTTGAACCCAACCTTACAGTCACCTCGTTAGTATGTCCAGTTTGTTTACCCAAAACCTAACAAGGTTTGCGAAATGACCCCATTTATACGGCCATCCCGTTATTCCAACCAGCTCTTGCTGGCAAATTGGTGCCGTGTTATCCGGGCTTCTTTTTAGCGAAGCCTGCCAAAATCTCTGATATCCTCTGGAGCAGTTACAGGCAGTACCCAGAGATCACCTATGGTTTTCAAATGTAGGGTTTTAGGGAGAATATCACCAGCATAACAAAGGGGCTTTATGCAGTCAAAAGGCCCCTCAAAGAGCTTTGGCTCCCAATGAGCTTTGGCATAACGTGTTTAGCCTTTAATGTATTTTGAACATCAGACAGACAAGTTGTCTAGAATCTCAGACTTTTTGCTGGTATCCTACCCTCCATTACGTGCGTCAAATAAGATAAAATTGAGATATTTTTTAAAAATTCATCAGGTTTGAAAATTATTTTGGATACCGAAACTTTCGCGGTGTAAACAGAAAGATAGGATTTAAGGGTGGGTTTCAATGTGAATTCCAGGTATAAACGAAACGAAAAACAACTTCAAAGCTCATTTGTACTTGTAAGCGTCAGAAAGTCAGATCAAAAACTCTCGACTCTTGCGAACGGTCGGACCAAAGAGCAGAATTTTTTGATTTTAGAAATTCAAAATTTTTGCCATCACAATAAGACTCCACAGTTTTATCACCATTAAGCAAAGCAGCATTGTTCCAAGGATATAAAATATTTGAAGAACATTGGCATTAAGCAAGTTTTTTGAAAGATACCAAGTATTGGAGTTTGCACAGAAATGATGACGAAAATTGTGATTATGTTCCTCATCCAAAGCATGACTTGGATCCGTGTTGCTGCAGAACCATTCCACATCCGTCATAATATGGGTAAATGTCTTTACACGAAAGACTATAATGTCGCATTCAATAACGTCTGTAGACACCAATTCCGGTGGAAAGGAGACACCCGGCTAATCCATATCCCAACCGGCAAGTGCGTGAGAGCCGACACCCAAGGCCGTATCAAAATAACCAGCATCTGTTCAGGGACAGATTCCCTGTTCCAATATCAAGCAAAAAGCCACTCCATTAAACACTTGTTGACAGGGAAATGCATCACATCGACTGTGGAAGACCCGGCAAAACAAACTGAACCGTCTCTATCGCCAAACTGCAACTCAACCAGGGCACGATTCTGGCTCGTTGCGCAGGTCTATTACGTCATTCGTCATTTCGGTGGCTTGTGCTGGGTTTACAGTGAGTCTGACAACCTCATCAAGTTGCAGAACTCGTACGTCTGTGATCGCTTCTATCAGCAGAACAACTTGCATCTGAAGCACATGAAAACCGGCAAGTGCGTCATCTTGGAGAATTCCTATCTCAGGCTCACGTCTGTTTGCTCGAAAACAGGCACAAACTTCAACCTCTACCAGATGGGGTTTCTTCACCGGGATTGGAACACATGTGTGTGGCCATCCAAAGATGCAGGAAACCCGAAGGCTGGTACTTCTCTTATTGTCAAATCCGATTGCTTCAATTCAAACAACAATGCTGGCAAAACATTATTCTACGATGATAAGGGTAAGATTATCCTTTTTAACTTTTTTAGTGAGAAAAACAAGGAGTTGGAAATTCCCTGAGAAATGTATGCCAAGGATTACCTGATCCTCTATAATACAAACAAAACGTTCCTTGTTCCCTTACTCAAGTTTGGCTTGTTCCCGTGTTCCCGAAAACGTCTATACAACCGTACGTTGACATTTCGAGGAACCTGGAGCAACAGCTAGAACAATCAAAAATTTGAGATTTGGGTAATGCACTTACATCTACTATCACAATAAAAAATTTCCCATTCTTTGGAAGCTTGGTTCGTTGCAAGATACGTTTTCGGGGTCCATTGTACCAACCAGTAATGATTTTCTTCAACTTAACTCTTCAGCATAAATCTTCTATTTCCCCTAAATAAGTGCCCACATGGCCAACCATATCAATAGTTGTATCAAAATTCAAGATATGTTCCCCTAATCAAGTACCCACACTGGCCACCAATATCAATAGTTGTATCAAGAATCAAGACATGTTCCCCTAATCAAGTACCCACACTGGCCACCAATATCAATAGTTGTATCAAGAATCAAGACATTTTCCCCTAATCAAGTACCCACGCTGGCCACCAATAACAATAGTTGTATGAAGAATCAAGACATTTTCCCCTAATCAAGTACCCACGCTGGCCACCAATATCAATAGTTGTATGAAGAATCAAGACATTCTTCCCTAATCAAGTACCAAAATTTTCCACAAATATCAATAGTTTTATCAAGAATCAAGACATTTTCCCCTAATCAAGTACCCACACTGGCCACCAATATCATTAGTTGTATGAAGAATCATGACATTCTCCCCTAATAAGTAACCACACTGGCCACCAATAGCAATAGTTGTATCAAGAATCAAGACATGTTCTTCTAATCAAGTATCCACACTGGCCACCAATATCAATAGTTGTATGAAGAATCAAGACATTCTCCCCTAATCAAGTACCAAAATTGGCCACAAATTTCAATAGTTTTATCAAGAATCAAGACATTTTCCCCTAATCAAGTACCCACACTGGCCACCAATATCAATAGTTGTATCAAGAATCAAGACATGTTCCCCTAATCAAGTACCCACACTGGCCACCAATATCAATAGTTGTATCAAGAATCAAGACATTTTCCCCTAATCAAGTACCCACGCTGGCCACCAATAACAATAGTTGTATGAAGAATCAAGACATTTTCCCCTAATCAAGTACCCACGCTGGCCACCAATATCAATAGTTGTATGAAGAATCAAGACATTCTTCCCTAATCAAGTACCAAAATTTTCCACAAATATCAATAGTTTTATCAAGAATCAAGACATTTTCCCCTAATCAAGTACCCACACTGGCCACCAATATCAATAGTTGTATGAAGAATCATGACATTCTCCCCTAATGAGTAACCACACTGGCCACCAATAGCAATAGTTGTATCAAGAATCAAGACATGTTCTTCTAATCAAGTATCCACACTGGCCACCAATATCGATAGTTGTATGAAGAATCAAGACATTCTCCCCTAATCAAGTACCAAAATTGGCCACAAATATCAATAGTTTTATCAAGAATCAAGACATTTTCCCCTAATCAAGTACCCACACTGGCCACCAATATCAATAGTTGTATCAAGAATCAACACCTTTCCCCTAATCAAGTACCCACACTGGCCACCAATATCAATAGTTGTATGAAGAATCAAGACATTCGCCCCTAATCAAGTACCAAAATTGGCCACAAATATTAATAGTTTTATCAAGAATCAAGACATTTTCCCCTAATCAAGTACCCACACTGGCCACCAATATCAATAGTTGTATGAAGAATCAAGACATTCTCCCCTAATCAAGTACCAAAATTGGCCACCAATATCAATAGTTTTATCAAGAATCAAGACATTTTCCCCTAATCAAGTACCCACACTGGCCACCAATATCAATAGTTGTATCAAGAATCAACACCTTTCCCCTAATCAAGTACCCACACTGGCCACCAATATCAATAGTTGTATGAAGAATCAAGACATTCGCCCCTAATTAAGTACCAAAATTGGCCACAAATATTAATAGTTTTATCAAGAATCAAGACATTTTCCCCTAATCAAGTACCCACGCTGGCCACCAATAACAATAGTTGTATGAAGAATCAAGACATTTTCCCCTAATCAAGTACTCACGCTGGCCACCAATATCAATAGTTGTATGAAGAATCAAGACATTCTTCCCTAATCAAGTACCAAAATTTTCCACAAATATCAATAGTTTTATCAAGAATCAAGACATTTTCCCCTAATCAAGTACCCACACTGGCCACCAATATCAATAGTTTTATGAAGAATCATGACATTCTCCCCTAATAAGTAACCACACTGGCCACCAATAGCAATAGTTGTATCAAGAATCAAGACATGTTCTTCTAATCAAGTACCCACACTGGCCACCAATATCAATAGTTGTATGAAGAATCAAGACATTCACCCCTAATCAAGTACCAAAATTGTCCACAAATATCAATAGTTTTATCAAGAATCAAGACATTTTCCCCTAATCAAGTACCCACACTGGCCACCAATATCAATAGTTGTATCAAGAATCAAGACATGTTCCCCTAATCAAGTACCCACACTGGCCACCAATATCAATAGTTGTATCAAGAATCAAGACATTTTCCCCTAATCAAGTACCCACGCTGGCCACCAATAACAATAGTTGTATGAAGAATCAAGACATTTTCCCCTAATCAAGTACCCACGCTGGCCACCAATATCAATAGTTGTATGAAGAATCAAGACATTCTTCCCTAATCAAGTACCAAAATTTTCCACAAATATCAATAGTTTTATCAAGAATCAAGACATTTTCCCCTAATCAAGTACCCACACTGGCCACCAATATCATTAGTTGTATGAAGAATCATGACATTCTCCCCTAATAAGTAACCACACTGGCCACCAATAGCAATAGTTGTATCAAGAATCAAGACATGTTCTTCTAATCAAGTATCCACACTGGCCACCAATATCAATAGTTGTATGAAGAATCAAGACATTCTCCCCTAATCAAGTACCAAAATTGGCCACAAATTTCAATAGTTTTATCAAGAATCAAGACATTTTCCCCTAATCAAGTACCCACACTGGCCACCAATATCAATAGTTGTATCAAGAATCAAGACATGTTCCCCTAATCAAGTACCCACACTGGCCACCAATATCAATAGTTGTATCAAGAATCAAGACATTTTCCCCTAATCAAGTACCCACGCTGGCCACCAATAACAATAGTTGTATGAAGAATCAAGACATTTTCCCCTAATCAAGTACCCACGCTGGCCACCAATATCAATAGTTGTATGAAGAATCAAGACATTCTTCCCTAATCAAGTACCAAAATTTTCCACAAATATCAATAGTTTTATCAAGAATCAAGACATTTTCCCCTAATCAAGTACCCACACTGGCCACCAATATCAATAGTTGTATGAAGAATCATGACATTCTCCCCTAATGAGTAACCACACTGGCCACCAATAGCAATAGTTGTATCAAGAATCAAGACATGTTCTTCTAATCAAGTATCCACACTGGCCACCAATATCGATAGTTGTATGAAGAATCAAGACATTCTCCCCTAATCAAGTACCAAAATTGGCCACAAATATCAATAGTTTTATCAAGAATCAAGACATTTTCCCCTAATCAAGTACCCACACTGGCCACCAATATCAATAGTTGTATCAAGAATCAACACCTTTCCCCTAATCAAGTACCCACACTGGCCACCAATATCAATAGTTGTATGAAGAATCAAGACATTCGCCCCTAATCAAGTACCAAAATTGGCCACAAATATTAATAGTTTTATCAAGAATCAAGACATTTTCCCCTAATCAAGTACCCACACTGGCCACCAATATCAATAGTTGTATGAAGAATCAAGACATTCTCCCCTAATCAAGTACCAAAATTGGCCACCAATATCAATAGTTTTATCAAGAATCAAGACATTTTCCCCTAATCAAGTACCCACACTGGCCACCAATATCAATAGTTGTATCAAGAATCAACACCTTTCCCCTAATCAAGTACCCACACTGGCCACCAATATCAATAGTTGTATGAAGAATCAAGACATTCGCCCCTAATTAAGTACCAAAATTGGCCACAAATATTAATAGTTTTATCAAGAATCAAGACATTTTCCCCTAATCAAGTACCCACGCTGGCCACCAATAACAATAGTTGTATGAAGAATCAAGACATTTTCCCCTAATCAAGTACTCACGCTGGCCACCAATATCAATAGTTGTATGAAGAATCAAGACATTCTTCCCTAATCAAGTACCAAAATTTTCCACAAATATCAATAGTTTTATCAAGAATCAAGACATTTTCCCCTAATCAAGTACCCACACTGGCCACCAATATCAATAGTTTTATGAAGAATCATGACATTCTCCCCTAATAAGTAACCACACTGGCCACCAATAGCAATAGTTGTATCAAGAATCAAGACATGTTCTTCTAATCAAGTACCCACACTGGCCACCAATATCAATAGTTGTATGAAGAATCAAGACATTCACCCCTAATCAAGTACCAAAATTGTCCACAAATATCAATAGTTTTATCAAGAATCAAGACATTTTCCCCTAATCAAGTACCCACACTGGCCACCAATATCAATAGTTGTATCAAGAATCAACACCTTTCCCCTAATCAAGTACCCACACTGGCCACCAATATCAATAGTTGTATGAAGAATCAAGACATTCGCCCCTAATCAAGTACCAAAATTGGCCACAAATATTAATAGTTTTATCAAGAATCAAGACATTTTCCCCTAATCAAGTTCCCACACTGGCCACCAATGTCAATAGTTGTATGAAGAATCAAGACATTCTCCCCTAATCAAGTACCAAAATTGGCCACAAATATCAATAGTTTTATCAAGAATCAAGACATTTTCCCCTAATCAAGTACCCACGCTGGCCACCAATAACAATAGTTGTATGAAGAATCAAGACATTTTCCCCTAATCAAGTACCCACGCTGGCCACCAATATCAATAGTTGTATGAAGAATCAAGACATTCTTCCCTAATCAAGTACCAAAATTTTCCACAAATATCAATAGTTTTATCAAGAATCAAGACATTTTCCCCTAATCAAGTACCCACACTGGCCACCAATATCAATAGTTGTATGAAGAATCATGACATTCTCCCCTAATAAGTACCCACACTGTCCACCAATAGCAATAGTTGTATCAAGAATCAAGAAATGTTCTTCTAATCAAGTACCCACACTGGCCACCAATATCAATAGTTGTATGAAGAATCAAGACATTTGCCCCTAATCAAGTACCAAAATTGGCCACAAATATTAATAGTTTTATCAAGAATCAAGACATTTTCCCCTAATCAAGTACCAAAATTGGCCACAAATATCAATAGTTTTATCAAGAATCAAGACCTTTCCCCTAATCAAGTACCCACACTGGCCACCAATATCAATAGTTGTATGAAGAATCATGACATTCTCCCCTAATCAAGTACCAAAATTGGCCACAAATATCAATAGTTTTATCAAGAATCAAGACATTTTCCCCTAATCAAGTACCCACACTGGCCACCAATATCAATAGTTGTATGAGGAAAAAAAGACATTCTCCCCTAATCAAGTACCAAAATTGGCCACAAATATCAATAGTTTTATCAAGAATCAACATCTTTCCCCTAATCAAGTACCCACGCTGGCCACCAATATCAATAGTTTTATCAAGAATCAAGACATTCTCCCCTAATCAAGTACCAAAATTGGCCACAAATATCAATAGTTTTATCAAGAATCAAGACATTTTCCCCTAATCAAGTACCCACGCTGGCCACCAATAACAATAGTTGTATGAAGAATCAAGACATTTTCCCCTAATCAAGTACCCACGCAGGCCACCAATATCAATAGTTGTATGAAGAATCAAGACATTCTTCCCTAATCAAGTACCAAAATTTTCCACAAATATCAATAGTTTTATCAAGAATCAAGACATTTTCCCCTAATCAAGTACCCACACTGGCCACCAATATCAATAGTTGTATGAAGAATCAAGACATTCTCCCCTAATCAAGTACCAAAATTGGCCACAAATATTAATAGTTTTATCAAGAATCAAGACATTTTCCCCTAATCAAGTACCAACACTGGCCCCTAATATCAATAGTTGTATGAAAAATCAAGACATTCTCCCCTAATCAAGTACCAAAATTGGCCACAAATATCAATAGTTTTATCAAGAATCAACACCTTTCCCCTAATCAAGTACCCACACTGGCCACCAATATCAATAGTTGTATGAAGAATCATGACATTCTCCCCTAATCAAGTACCAAAATTGGCCACAAATATCAATAGTTTTATCAAGAATCAAGACATTTTCCCCTAATCAAGTACCCACACTGGCCACCAATATCAATAGTTGTATGAAGAATCAAGACATTCTCCCCTAATCAAGTACCCACACTGGCCACCAATATCAATAGTTGTATAAAAGATTAAGACATTTTCCACTAATAAGTAAACACATTGGCCATCAATATCAATAGTTGTATCAAGAATCAACTAGGGAGGTTCCCTGTAAAAAGCGTGCGAAGGAAACTTAAAAGTTTCACAATACTGCTACACCCTGTTTTGTTCTATCCCACCATTCCCGAAACAAACACAAACTGTATTTTAAGGTGGGCGTTTTCAAAAGAATCAAAGAATCAAGACAAGGCATAACAAATGGTAGAAGATAACATTAGTTACAAGAATATCCCGATAGAAATCATTAAATGCCAAAGTCTTAGGAAACAAGAATTCTAAGCCAGGATTAGAAAGCAGGTTTCACTGGATGCACTAGAGAAAATTACACAAATTACAGTGGGCTATTGCAATGCCATTTTAGTTCTTATCAACCAGGAAAAGATAACTTATAAATATTCGAGCAAATAGTTTGGAAAAAAATAGAACAACCTGAATTATTTCACGCAACCAGGAGTAACTTCTTAAAGTTAATATGGAAAACAAATAATAATTATAATATGTTGCGTGTGGTACTTTAGTAAGAATAAAAAAGAAACAAATTGTATTTGAAGTACCAAGTAATATCATTGAAAAATAAACACTGACGTTTCAGGCGTATGCCCGTTATCAAAGTCTTTATGGAAAACAAATGGTTATCTAATCAGTAGAGAACTTTAGTTTTGATATGGTGCAGAAGATATCTTAAGAACAAAATTTCAGGTAGTGATAAACCTAATAAAACAGTATAAGCGTCAGTCTGCTGTAGAAGATTCCTTGTGAATATAATATCGTGTAGTGCCAAATCAGACAAATTGAAAATTGTCATTCTAGGTGTTCTTGAGGTGGATATTGTATCAGAAACATGCGACGATGGCTCGCCTAACACCGGTTGCAGTCAGAAAAAGGGGCACGTGAAAGTTAACGGATACCAGTATAGTAATGATGGGTCGGGCATCAATGTCGTGGTGTTGGACTACCGCAGTGGAATTTTCGAAAACAGGAAAGTGTATAATTTATATGGCGACCCTACTCTCAAAAATTCTCTAGCGAAATTTCTGAATGGTTTACCAAGTGGTAAAATCCTGTTCATGGCGATGAAAGATGTGGTTGTCACTGATTTTGGCACTGATCTGATACCTGCTCTGCAAAGGCACGGAGTATCGGCAACATACGCAACGAACAACCTGGCCAAGGCTAGATGCTCGATGGCAACGATCGCGTACACGGGAAAGAGCCGCAAGAGCTGGGAGCAGTCCGTCAACCAACCGAAGTGCAACGGGTCATCGAGGATCCAGAAAACAATCTATGCTTTTAGGGATTTCGAGGGTCTCGAGGACTGCTCTGAAGAAATGGGCATGCGCTCTGGTAAAATATCAAGCTCCCAACTTACAGCCAAGACAAACTGGGCAGGATGCGACCCCTTTTTAGCAAGGCTTCATAATTCTGCAGGCTGCTGGTGCTCGGCTAATCACTCGCCTGAATCCGACTTCATCCAAGTGGACTTTGGAGCTTTGCGCCTGATAACCGGGATCGCCATACAACCACATCCTTCTGATACAATTATCTATGTAAAAAAGTTTGTACTGCAATACAGTGAAGATGGCATTGTTTGGAAGTATTGCGTGGACGAATCAAATGCAGTTAAGTATTTCAAAGGGCTTGAGGGCATTGGTACTAAAGAAACATTCACCAACTGGTTTTCAAGGACATTGTTAAGATATATAAGATTTGTACCTACTGATAGAGCACATCACCCTTGCTGTCCCTCACACTGCGTTCGCATGGAGCTGTTTGGATGTCGGCCAAAGAGAGCGATATTCCGTGCAAGTGTATACAGCAGCAGTGATGTGTATATTGGGGGTGCGAGAAGCGGCCAAGTGTCATTCAAAAACATTTCGCCGATGCACAAGAAAATACAGATTGGCATTTCTACTGCAGCATCGAATACTACATTAACTCGTGGGGTCACACAGCAGGACATCAGGAACGTTAGTGCAGCAATAACCTTTGGCAATGGCACACTCGTTGATAAGGCAGTCGAGATAGCAAGGTGGGGAGGTGAAGAACGAGGTATCACAGAATCTCTGAAGATTGGTTTGAATTTGGATCTGAGTGAGCATTTCGACGTGAACATTAATATGACCATTAAGGTATGACGATTTGTACACCAAACAAAATTCATTTTTCCAGGATTGAAATTGCAATTGCAGCTTACGAGTTCTTGTCTCCCTATGTGCCCTCCGGTCAATCTTATTGCTTACGTGACGTCAGAATATCAAAAAAGCGCAGGGAAACAAGGACTTATGGAGTAGTTCTAGCCTAAGGTGTGACGAGGAAAACTTCTAACATGCTTACAATAAGACATCAACTTATTGCATGTGGATAAAACTGAAACCCTGCTCATTTTTCAATCTGGAACAACATGCAATGTGCCACCATCTCTGTCCTACTATATCATGTAACATGTTTCGCTAACTTTCGTATTTATCGCTGTTCTTAAGTTATCTACGGGTCAAAAACTGTTCTGGCCTATCACTCTGTAGAGTATTAGACGAAAGGCATAAGTATCGGCTATGTTTCAGGTGTATAAGTTTTCTTAAGTTATGTACCGATTGAAGAATCTTCAATAGATGTATTGTTCATCTACGGGCCTTCGTGTGCTACAACTTCATGGTTTTGTTTCCCTCCAACCTCTCACTTGATTCTACATAATTAGTGTGAATGAAAATGAGGTAGGTAGGTTTTCGTTCAAAAGAGTTATCTCAATTAATTTTCAAAATCCTGCTTCCTTCTCTACTTGATTACACGTCAAACTCTTACCAAAGATATTGTTCATTTCAAACAGAGACAACAGTTATACTCGTGAAGATTGAATTATTTAAAGATGAAATATATCTTTACTTGCTCATTTTAGATCTTGGATGCAAAAAGAGAATCAGGCATGTCGGTTTGGAACGTCTACACGTTCGAGGCAGAAGATCAAAGTTTGATCATTTCACGTGCTGTGAAAATAAAGCGAAAAACTAAGGACGAAAGCCAATTGTTGTTGAATATCACGAACGAAACACACACTAACCCCCACGGTCATGAAGTCAACGTCAATATCTCCGTAACGCACTCGGAGATCTCGAGCAGCGCAAACGCTTACCAAGTCATGATATTTGTTTATTACGACACGAGCCAACTCACACTAACATCACACAACAGCATCAAAAAAGATAACCAGACTATAAATCCAACACGAAGCACTGCAAGCCCAGGCATCATTGAAGTCTACACTGACACCCTGTGGCTCTACAACAAACACTTTATCAGTTTCAAATTCAGTGTGAACAAAAAGCAGATTCTCAAGAATCAGAGCGTAGAAGGGGTGGTTATCACTGACTTTGCCTACATGAACAACCTGCTCAATTTCAAAGGGAAGGCCAAGGCTGTCCTCCACCAGCACATTCCTTACAAGTTTGATGTTCCGGAGAAACACAAGATGCTGCCTAAAAGGCCACAACGGATACCAGTGCCAGGCTTCAGCATGCTGTACGACAAGCAAAGCAAGAACATATACATTTGCAAAATGAGAAATAAACACTCTGAGAGGAACCTTCCATTTTGCCTCATGTATAATTACAACAGCAATGCCTGGCGTGAGATACCTTACATCGCAGCAGTTGCTGGCATCGATTCGAGTACAGGGATGCTGTTTGGTATTGACCGCAACGGAAATGGCTACGTCAGTTTGAGCAAGGACCTGAAGACTGTGTTTCATGTAGATGACAACGAGTGGACATCGATACAAAGCAAGACTCATGTCAGAAAGGCGAAGACCGCACCCGATGTTCAATCCCTGCCAGAGGTTCGCAGCAGCTCGTGGAAATTCCCGTCCAGCGGTTATCAACGTTGGGCAGCCACAAGAAAAGGGATCTCCAAATATGGATGGAGTGTATGGAATCTAAAGCTGTGTTGGTGATTTTATCAGAGTCCCTTATTTCAGCAGGATATTACGAGTATTCTATTAAGCAAATAGTATTAGCAGTAATTGGAATCATGGACGATTCATGATATTCTGATAAGTAAAAACGTTAGCCGTTTGTTTTTGCAATACCCTCACTTGAGTGATAGGTGAGGTTAAGTGATGAACCATTTTCCAATTAATTCCAGAATCTTGCATTAAGGAAATACTGCCTTCTGACCTACCCTAGACACATTACCTTAAATAATTGTATTGCCTTTGAGCTCACAAAGGATTCTGGGATAATATCTCCTCGAGCCCTTAGCACTATGGACTAGGGCAAATTTCCAGTAATCCAAGATGGTAGAACTGGATGAAATGTGGTTCATTGAAAAGCAAATACTGTTAGAGGTAAAAGACTTCTTTGGAGGAGCACCATATATATTCTTAGATTAGACGATGGACATTTGATCTTTTTATCAAAATACCTGAGTAGTTTTTAAAAATATTCTTAGACTGTATTATTTCTACTTGTAAAAATACACGTAATTAATTGCACAAAGCATCACAATTTCTTTTCCACACTCTTCTCTTTGTGACATACTCTTTGGAGTAAAATTGTTTTAATCATTTCAATGTACGGTGTATTTTGTAGAAAAGAACAGCTACTTTGATAACAAATTAAAAAATTATTATGATTATGAAATGAGCAATAATTACTAGTATTTCATGCTTTTGGTAAACTGATCACACCAAAGAATTTTCTAACTTAGACACCTTTGTGACCTCCCTGGATTTATGAGACCATGAGATTTGACCTGGAATTGTGAGTTGGTCTTGGAAGGTCTACTAATTCCTATTTCATAAAAGATTTGGATCGTTTGCATATCTTTCAGGCATGGTCCATATGGACTAACTTAAGACCCTGAGACATGTCCGTAGAGCTCTTGAACTTGGCTATAGATGGTAGCCATGATTGGGTCAAGTTTTGAGATTTCGCAAAAATCTTTAACCTAAAATGCGCTCACATAAAACTCCTTATTACAACTAAATTAAACTTGGTTGGATTATCCATCAGGAGAAGTATCATTGCTGAAATGTTTGCAGCTGCAGAAATAAGTTAAACTAATTTCTTAGATGTGACAAGTGCGGCAAAGAAGACAGTCACAGAGTATTTAAAATCCTATATCTCCGACAAATTAGATAAACTCCTTTATCTACACCAGACACCACATTGAAAAATAATGGTATGGTTAGTGGATTAGATTTGCTATTTCTTGATAAGAGAATGATTTGTCATATGGCAAGAAAAGTGAGGGAGAATCTCATTTGCTATGCACAATCTTCAGCACCTCATGTACATCTTAGGGTATTTCTATTGAGATGATCATGAATAAAACTGCCTCGAGTAGGACTCAGACCAACGACATCTAAATTATCTAGTACATTACCACCTCACCACTGAGGACATCAAACAACCCAAGCCATATCCATCATATGAATTGCACCACAACTCACTGATTGCAGAGACAAACCTGTATCTAATTTCTTTAATAACTACACAAGACCTGCTGCAGGACAATTACTATTAGGTAGCCAGCTAAACTGCTGTCAAAACTCCCCTTATTTATCATTGATGTTCCAGGCTTGCCAGTACCTGAAGGTAAGACGCTGATCCAATAATTTGACTCCTCTGATTTAGATACTAGGTAACAGTTGATTTGGCTGAATAGAGTTGTGACTTGGATCTAATACATGTCTTGAAGTGAAAATAAACTGAGTGTACAGATGAGGTATATTGTAATTAGTTAATTCCTGGCTGAAAAAAATTTTGATGTTTTGATTTGATTTACTTGTATGTTGTGTTGTGTTGTTTTGTGGACACTATGGGGCTGACCTTAGGTTTGGAGTTGGATGTCTAGTTGTGGGGCATGGGACTTCTCATTCTACTACCACATTTATGTGGCTGCAACATTTATGAAACTTCTATGGATTATCGGATAAGGTAGCTCACCTGGGACTGAGTGCCGCAGTTTTCACAGTAAAACAAACCGTCAAACTCATCAAACGATTCACTTCCACACAGCACACAAGACGGCATTCTCTAAAAGGAAAATATACATCTATGAAATACATTCAGGAACTTTTGTTGAAATCAAACAGTACGCTGAATTATCTAAAACCTGTAAGAAGTAATGATATTACCCAAGTGAGCCGTTCCTAATCATCTGTAACCAGCAGTGGCCACACAGAACATTCCAGTACTCTGCAACAGACTATCAGAGCAAAGCAACATTGATAGTTCATAACAATTTGAATAGTAATTTAGGATGCTTTGTTATTACTGCCAATTTTTGACTGCCTTCTGGTTGGTTACTGCTGATAGCTTATTGGGTGATCCCTGTTTTAGTACTAACATCCTGAAACCACCTAGAATCATTCAAATTAGATCACCATGAGATAAACATACAACTTTGGACTAAGTTGTATCATTGAAAAAACAACTTAAATATAATCCTCTTCTAACATTTACAATAAAACTACTTATTCAAACACACAAATTAACAGAATTAACACTAATTAACAGAATGAGACGAAAGATTCTCCAATAAAAATAAAGGTCAGAGGGAAGGGATATGGGAAAATTCAGCAGAGAAAATGCAACAATACACTCTAAAACTTGCCAAGCTATTCAATCAATATCATGCTAATCACAATAAGAGTATTCTCGTAGTTGCTGTTGCTAAAATAGGCCATGACCACGACCTGGTTGTAAGATTAAGCCTGAACTTGCTTCCCTGACAGGTTCCTGATTTCAACTTACATTACGGCAAATTAAACAGCAGATCTAGGTCAACTCGGCAAGCAGGTTGAACCAGCTTAATTGGCTAGAGCGCCAGGATGCATGTTAAGTCTACGCCAAGGATTTTTAGATATACCCTGAAAAACAATAGATTCTATTGTTTCATGGCAAGTTGTATGTCGAAGATCTTAAGTCAAAAGTACAGGGAATACACACTGGCAGCACGGGTCAAGTTCATGAGTTGCAGAACCGGCCTGCTTCATTTATGTCGATGTATTTAACAAGCTTTCCTACAAAATGAAGGCCAGGCATGACCTGGAAAGTTGGTCCAACC
The DNA here is from genome assembly GCA_963924455.1 of Pelagia noctiluca. Classification (NCBI taxonomy): domain Eukaryota; kingdom Metazoa; phylum Cnidaria; class Scyphozoa; order Semaeostomeae; family Pelagiidae; genus Pelagia; species Pelagia noctiluca. The sequence goes on along the minus strand of OZ004315.1, from coordinate 2,867,293 downwards.
TTTCCTGATCTAGACCTGCTTACTTCCTCTGTACGAAACCCGGGGTATTCTTTTATCTTTTCCGCCCTCAATTGTTTTAATACAAACTTTGTTTCCATGTGTGGTTGCGCCTGCTAAAGGGCAATCATCTCAATGGCTCATTGCACACAAAACATTTCGCCAAAAAGTGCCATACTTTCCATACAGGCTCATTTAAATAGCCGAGTTTTGATATTTATGTTAAAAATCAGCATTTTTAAGCGACCCCATTTAACAACTGCCCCGAGATTTCTAGCTAGATCTTCCCGGCCTAGTAAGTATTTTAGTTTCTTGCCTAATCAAGCAGCTACTTTTTCGAACTGACTGAAAATACAAACCGTTCCATAGATATCTTCATAAATTCATCAACTAAAACTTCAGGAAAAGTGCATTTGAGGAGCTCCAAGAGACCATGCACATGCAGAGAGATTGTCCAACCAACTTCAATTTTTAGATCAAAACAAAATTGAATTGAATGGACTGTACATGGAGTGGAGGCTGAATTGCGAATCACCATCTGGAAGGCGCGCAAAGTGTTTGAAGCAGACGTAAACAAAACCAGATTGCAGGAATGAAGCACTGAATGGCCTGCTTTGTTTTGCCTAATTAAACCCGCAGTCTTCAGCAAAGCATGTTCCTGCAGCCTGTATCATAATCTACCAGTATTTGGCGAGTCTACAATCAACATGCAACAATTCCAATCCACACTGAAGCCTGAATAGACCTGACTTTACTTCACCCAACAACGCCGGAGTTGTTTTCATTGAGTGAGGTTTCAAATCAGCTTCCGTCGGCTGTAATTAAACTCAATAAATGCCGTAGATTACAAACATGATGGCTACGCAAGTTGGCATATGGGACCGTCTATCACCTGCAGAGTTCAAACAACTGCAAGAATATACCAAATGTGAGTCTTTCTTCAGTTGTTTTACAAATTGAATCACGCCAAACATGTCCTTGTAGTAAAAGCAGATTTTATCTACTATCTCTCTATTTATATCGATATATCTATTTATCTATTAAGGTCGATCTATCTACCTATCTATCTATATCTACCTATCTATCTTTGTTACGAAATGAATTGCGCTGAAACAACCAAAATGTCCTTAAGTGGTAAAAGCAGTAAGCAGCAACCCGCCCAACAACATTGTTTTGTCGACTAGCAAAACCTGTTTGTTTCATTTTGCTGCATGATTCAATTGATTTAGGGCTGGTGTGCACATCAGAGCAGCTCAGAGCAATGATATTCCTTAGGTTGGGCTTCAGATCCATTCAGAAATCCATTAATAGTATCTATAATCAGTGAAAGTCTTTCTTCTTCTACTTGCACGATTTTAATCTACAACTTCAATAACAAAGGCTTTGTTCCTTACAAAGAATGAATAAAGATTTGCCTTCTTTATCAAATATAATGAAGGAGGCATATCTTTCTATGATACCGGAAGAGCGCTAGATGAATATGATGGTCTTACAACTAACTTCATGTCATTATTGTCATTTTAGTATTTTATCAACTGAATCATAGAAAGTTCAATGTGTATTTTTTCAAGTTCTTATCTACAAAATGATTTGATTATAATCTGAACTTAGTGAAATTATGATAGAAATGATAGTCATGATATGCTAAATGAATGGAAACTACAAATTTAAGGAAGCCATGTATCTCGTGTAAAGAACAACTTTGGTTGAAGATGCGTTAATATTTTTCTAACTACCCCACACTGGGTTCTAGGAAACTTTTACTAGAACACAAAATGATTTAGAAAAGTTAATGAATGGACAAATATTTCTAAGAAACTTTTAAAGGAGTGCCATAGACTATGAAATAAGTGCATATCAAAAAACCCACTTGCACTTTTTACTTTTGCCAACAATGAAGTGATTTGATTTCTTAGCAGGTTAGAGATAAAAGATATTTGATTTTTGGATAAGAATAGATCCATTTTACTTTACAAAAGAGTTTCCATAGTTGCTCCTGGTTGCCTCATGAAAGGCTGTTTGTATGGAAGCAAAGACACTTGTCGTTAAATTAAATGAAATTTCAAAATGATTCTGCTCCTAGTTTCTTTTCTGAAAACATGCATTGCACCATTTCATGGGTCGATACATTCTTTGATTTTTTTAAATGTGTGGGATGTTTTGTCTAGTTTTAGGATACATCAACAATCATAGCTCTCTAATTCAAGGTTTTTTAACTGATAAGGGTCGATATGTTAACTTGTTATCCGCAAACTATGATTTGATGGGAAAATGTTTTTGGATATACTTTGTCAACTTTTTCTTTATCACTCAATCTTTTCATACCAGTAGCCTATCAATTTAGGTTGATGACCAATTATTCACCGATCGCATGCAACTTCTGTTGTTTTTACTGCAGTTTAGAACTTACAAGTCAGTCTCAGCATAGCCTAGGGGAACAATTCTTTGAATTGCAATTGCACACCTCAAAATATGACAAAGAAACATTTCTTTATCGAAAGAATTGTGTCTCTATGGGTATATGTACTGGACCAGAACAGCATTGAAAACAAACTCAATCAGAACAGAGAATTAATCTGTCCTTTCTTAATTATTTCTATGTCATTTATCATTTGTGAAAACTGTTTGTTTTCCCACACAACCACAGAAATGTTTCCTAGACATCTCTTGGGCCTTGTTTATGTATAGCTCTCTATTAGGTTTATGTGTGGTTTGAAATCTATTCTGCTGTGGTTGGTTTCATGATTGATAAGAGCTTTTTCTTTTCTTGCATTATATTTTTTTATTGATCCCTTGCCAGTTCTATTAATTTTTGTTTTCTCTTTATCATGCTAAGCAAAATAAACATTAGAATTTCAGTTTCACCTATCACATCTGCAAAGCTAACCTCCCCATTTCCATTGGTTATATGTAGCCGGATCAGGGTTGCTTTTTTGGGCTCAATGTTGAATTCAATTCTATTTTTTTTGATAGCTAACAAGTAAAGAGAGTGGAGCTGCCACGCACAGCCACTAATAAAAAAACTGTGAAAGCAGCCATTGTTTTAGATGATTTCATTTTTATATTGCCTCTGACCTCTCTAGCCTTTCATTCAAGCCAAACATACACAAAAAGTCATGTGAATTTTATATTGATATTGGACCCACAGAATCTATACAAAAGAATTACTAGAGCCATTATGATTCAAACTTGCCTGGGCACAAGTGCAAATTTTCAAGTTTACAAACTTTAATTGCTTTTTGTGGTAACTAGTATATTTACCAGTATACCAATAGTTACCAAGGGCCTCAAGAATTTCAAAAATTTCAATCAATTTTGCCCTTTGAGAGCATTCTTTGTTTAAATACTCAACATGATAGATCTGTATGCTGAGGGGTAGGGCAACGCCTTGAATGATGTAGGTACAAGAATTCTGAAATTTTGGGGTTTATGGGAGAAAATTTGCCTTGGGCTCCTCAGCAGTTGGGAGAAAAACCTCTTAGGCTTCCTGGAAAGACATAGTAATTCAGTAGAAGTTTCCAGGGGTTCCTAGAGTTTATAGGTGCTCCCAGGGGGCTCACTTCGTTTCATTGGTCAGAAAATGTATGAGGTTTCTGGAAGTGTCATGTCCCTCGCTGTATGCCATGATGACAAAAGCCTATCTTTTTTGTAAGAGAGTAAGGTTCTAGTGTGTTGAATTCCTTGCATGTGTGTACCCCAGTTAACAATTCAAAAGGATGCATTCCAACTTCTGCGAGACGCCCTCTAGATAACTCCTTTATAATCAAGAAATCTCTCAGACGAATATCACGTTTTCTTTAAAAGAGAAACGTTCCTTCAACTCGACTAATAGAAAAAATATACGTTTTTAAGTAGATACAAAGGTCCGTTTGATTCTCTTCAATTCAATTTTTAAAAGTACAAGTCGTGAAACTTTCGTTTGATAATCTAATCCTTGCAATGAAACCCCCTTGAGTGCTGCTGCTTATTTTCTTAATTAACTTTCATGGGCTAGCAAGCCAAAGAGAGAAACTTGGGTGTTGGATTGGGCTGATCTTCATATCAACCCTCACTCAGGCTAAAGTTTTTGGTTTGGAGAACAAGGGAAGGGATTATATTTCAGCCATGACTGAAAGCTATGTTTTCCTGTTTACTAAAACGTTTCTGAGCTGTGGTTGCTTAAAGAAGAAAACCTCTTCAATACTACCTGCCGAGAAACTTGCTTCTTTACCACTTAATTTCTTCTTCACATTCGGTGTGTGGTGGTGCAAATTATGAGATTAATTTGTCTTGGTTTGGTCGATTCAATCGATTGCTACAGTACAGTAGTTGGTAGAGTTATCGAGGTGCAGACTTGGGGCCTGTTTATATGAAACAGAACAAAAATGAATAGATTTCATTTGTTATAATGCCTCAATTTTCTTGCTATCGAACCCATTTAGCTTTCTTTATATTAGATCTCGGGACCTTCTAGCTACCTAAAAGTGGACTTAATAATGTCTAAACCTTTGTGGGTATTTGCTGACTTATGAATAATGTGACTCTTCGTGTGATTTGTGATTGTTGATAAAGCTAAGCCATGTGCCAAACTACAAGCATTACCAGATATGGCTTTCGTCTGATTTTTCTTGATCTCGACCTTTCTGGCTATCTTTATATCATAATTTGAAACTTGTTGGCTACGTAAAAGTGCTATTTGAATCATTATAATTTGTACATGGGCTTCGTTGTCTGGTAGCCTTGAGGATATTTAAATAATTGTGTAGCTATTATGTGATTCATTACGTGCGTGGTTGAGCAGCTTAAGCGATTTGCTATATGCAGCTGAAGTTAAGCTCGGTCGTGTGAGGTCAACTGCTGGATGGATGTCTTTAGATTTATTGACTAAACATCCCACTCCATCGTCCTTAGGGACATTAAACTAAGGGTCCCGTGCCCCTACTAAAAATAAGGCCTCTCTTTCTTTTTGCAAGCTAAGCATGTTCAACATAAACTTACCTAGGTCATAGTTTATAGAAATAAATGGTTTAGAAACCTATTGTTGTATCTGTTGTGCAAGATTTTCAAAATTGAGAGGTGCACAGTCTTTTGTTTTGCTGTTGTTTTAGCCAACAAGGTCATGGTTGAGCGAATAGACCAAAACGCTTCTTTAAGTTCCCTATCCAGAAATATTCGTTATTTAGAAAAGATTTTATAATATTCAGCATCATATTCATGTAGGCAATATTCACTTGTAGAATTTTAACAATAAAGAGAAAGGGTAAGACATGCGTTGAGCACGTTCAAGTAAAGCTCAACAGCAACTGTAAAACAAAGACGTACAACAATAGGTCTCCTGACCATCTATTTCTATAAACTTACTAAGTTACTCAAGTGATTTGTGATGTTGTTGAGCGCTATCTACCCAACTGTAAGCTTTTTACACGCTTATTCCAATTTTCACTCGTACGATCTCCACTGCACAGAGCATTTCCAGGGATCCTACTGTGTCTTTTCATGCGTGAATGGAAATACTTATAGAAGATGGCAGTGCAAATGGCGCCTCGGTTCTACTTTTGCATGCTATGCAAACGAAGCAAGACAATTAAAACGAATCCCATCTTATCTCAAATTTGTCTCCATTGTTTGAGTGAATAAAAGAAGGCAAGTAAAGTAAAACACATGCAAACAAAATACCTTGCACCTGCAGCCGTGTCTAAGGAAAACAAACGTTTTAGTTTTTGTTTCGTTTCATCATTTTATGTCGAACAGTCTGCACTATCTCAGCCTAACAAGTCGCTACGAAACTCTTATCTTTGTTTTACAGCAAAAAACATTTAATCTTAATTTTGTTTATTCAATTTATGTAGCCAGTATGTCGTATAGTGTTGAGTTTTATTTGATTTAATCCTTATGTCGAACAGTTTGCGCTATCTCAGCGTCAAAAGTTGCTACGAAACTCTTATCTTTGTCTTACAGCGAAAAACATTTAATTTTCATTTCGTTTATTCAATTTATGTAGCCAGTATGTCGTATAGTGTTGAATTTTATTTGATTTAATCCTTATGTCGAACAGTTTGCACTATCTCAGCGTCAAAAGTTGCTACGAAACTCTTACTTTGTCTTACAGCGAAAAACATTTAATTTTCATTTCGTTTATTCAATTTATGTAGCCAGTATGTCGTATAGTGTTGAGTTTTATTTGATTTAATCCTTATGTCGAACAGTTTGCACTATCTCAGCGTCAAAAGTTGCTACGAAACTCTTACTTTGTCTTACAGCGAAAAACATTTAATTTTCATTTCGTTTATTCAATTTATGTAGCCAGTATGTCGTATAGTGGTGAATTTTATTTGATTTAATCCTTATGTCGAACAGTTTGCACTATCTCAGCGTCAAAAGTTGCTACGAAACTCTTACTTTGTCTTACAGCGAAAAACATTTAATTTTCATTTCGTTTATTCAATTTATGTAGCCAGTATGTCGTATAGTGTTGAATTTTATTTGATTTAATCCTTATGTCGAACAGTTTGCACTATCTCAGCGTCAAAAGTTGCTACGAAACTCTTACTTTGTCTTACAGCGAAAAACATTTAATTTTCATTTCGTTTATTCAATTTATGTAGCCAGTATGTCGTATAGTGTTGAGTTTTATTTGATTTAATCCTTATGTCGAACAGTTTGCACTATCTCAGCGTCAAAAGTTGCTACGAAACTCTTACTTTGTCTTACAGCGAAAAACATTTAATTTTCATTTCGTTTATTCAATTTATGTAGCCAGTATGTCGTATAGTGTTGAATTTTATTTGATTTAATCCTTATGTCGAACAGTTTGCACTATCTCAGCGTCAAAAGTTGCTACGAAACTCTTACTTTGTCTTACAGCGAAAAACATTTAATTTTCATTTCGTTTATTCAATTTATGTAGCCAGTATGTCGTATAGTGTTGAGTTTTATTTGATTTAATCCTTATGTCGAACAGTTTGCACTATCTCAGCGTCAAAAGTTGCTACGAAACTCTTACTTTGTCTTACAGCGAAAAACATTTAATTTTCATTTCGTTTATTCAATTTATGTAGCCAGTATGTCGTATAGTGTTGAGTTTTATTTGATTTAATCCTTATGTCGAACAGTTTGCACTATCTCAGCGTCAAAAGTTGCTACGAAACTCTTACTTTGTCTTACAGCGAAAAACATTTAATTTTCATTTCGTTTATTAAATTTATGTAGCCAGTATGTCGTATAGTGGTGAATTTTATTTGATTTAATCCTTCTGTCGAAACTTTGCACTAATTCAGCCTTACAAGTTTCTACGAAATACTTACTTCGTCTTAAAGCATTAGATTAATATACCAAAGGATGATAGTGATAATGATGGTTATGAAATAGGGATAAGCTAATGGATGATGATTTTACTTTTATTCGATCTAGAAATTCATATAAGGATATAGAAATTAGTTTTAGCTACTGGGGTCAAATCACTAAAACCACATTCATTATATACAGATGAAATAAATATTTACGAGAACTTTACAGTTATCATAGCTTTCGGTTATACAACCTTCCTCAGTGTGGGCAAGATTTACAACAGCCGAGTACTTATACTAAAATTTCTAATTTAAAAAATAATAGGAACTATTTACATGATAAAACTGATTACCCACCAACCCCACCCTACTTACAATTAAAATGTTAAAATGCATTAAAAACCCTATTCACGTTAAAAGCTAATCACCATAAAAATTGTATCTACTGGGGTCATTAACACCTATAACAAGTTAGTGAGTGAGTTTTGTTTCGTGATATTTCCAGCCTTTCCAGGGTAGCATCCCTTACGAAGACGGCGGAGTGAGTTGTCTTGTCACCACCCGAAGGGCCACTCATCCAGATGCTGAATTTACAGGAACAAGCTTAACTTCAGTTTTGCGCATCAAACCGTTTAGGGTTGAGGTGAAATTAATAAACATGAAACCTGTCAAAAAACCTAATTTCAAAATTTCTGGAACTGATATCAAACTTAATTGCTCTAAGACCATTAAGTTGAATATACTACATTTTGACTAAGAAACAAAATGAGTAATTTTCCAGAAAAGTAATACATAAATACAGCATGGTGACTGTATATACTGCATGCTTCTTGAAAGAATTCCTTTCAATGTCACCACCCACTACTACACACCCTACATGGCCACCCATGGTTCGAATGGTTCAAAGTCTTATTTGCATGTATTTGATTGACAAAGGGCCTTTTTATATGGAAGAAAGCTAGCCCTTCTGCGAGCTAGCCACTGATCTCAAAATAAAGACTGGATTGAGCATTCTGTTGTTTCTTACGGTGGCCCAAAAGTTCACGGCAATTTCAATTTGATCACGGCGATATCAATTTGCCCACGGCACAATTTCAACTTCCTCACGGCAATATCAATTTGCTCACTGCAATATCAATTTGCTCACGGCAATATCAATCTGCTCACGGCAATATCAACTTGCTCACGGCAATATCAACTTGCTCACGGCAATATCAACTTGCTCACGGCAATTTCAATATTAACATAGCTACTTTATGATTATTGATTTTATGGGCTTTAAGATGACCGCCAACCCTGATTTCTTTTTAATTCCCATTGCTGTTTGAAAAGATGGCGGACGACGAAAGAGTCACACTAGAATCGCTATTTTATAAAAGACACGAGTACCAAGAGATTCGTGAAATGTAGTAGTATGCTGCTATATTGTCAGGCAAATTTTTTGAACGTGTGACGTACAGCCATAAAACTTCCCTGCTAAAGCCATCAATGCATTCAATGCATTGATTCAGTTGCGATCAATGCATCCATGTATCGGGAACCCAAATGGCTTTAGCTTATCGTACCCATCAGCATGCCAAACTTCATTTGGCCCAGGGCAGATGTATTCACGCCTGCGAAGCTTATGACTCTTTCTTGTATCCACTCCATCAGGATCAAGCTCACGCACAATTTCCTCTGCAGCTTTTCTTGGTACTCGTATACCTTGCCGCTGAAGCGCACGCCGAACGCTGCAGTAGCCCCAAGAACTCCCAGGCCCATCAAGGATTTCCATGATTGGATTTTTTAAGGACGGACGATTCTATTCCCCCTTGTTTCTTCGAAGGTTGTATTGTTTAAGCTTCCGTTTCAGCTGACTCAGGCTAAGATTTATGTTATACATATACATGGATGCATTGATGGCTATAGCAGGAAAGTTTTATGGCTGTCCGTCAAACAATTTGCCCGACAATATAGCAGCATACTACTACATTTCACGAATCTCTTGGTAATCGTGTCCTTTATAAAATAGCGATTCTAGTGTGACTCTTTCGTCGTCCGCCATCTTTTCAAACAGCAATGGGAATTGAAAAGAAATCAGTGTTGGCGGTCATCTTAAAGCCCATAGAATTAATAATCATAAAGTAGCTATATTAATATTGATATTGCCGTGAGCAAATTGAACTTGCCGTGAGCAAATTGATATTGCCGTGAGCAAATTGATATTGCCGTGAGAAAATTGATATTGCCTTGAGAAAATTGATATTGCCGTGAGCAAATTGATATTGCCGTGAGCAAATTGATATTGCCGTGAGCAAATTGATATTGCCTTGAGAAAATTGATATTGCCTTGAGAAAATTGATATTGCCGTGAGCAAATTGATATTGCCGTGAGCAAATTGAAATTGCCGTGAGCAAATTGATATTGCCGTGAAAAAATTGATATTGCCTTGAGAAAATTGATATTGCCGTGAGCAAATTGATATTGCCGTGAGCAAATTGAAATTGCCGTGAACTTTTGGGCCACCGTAGTTTCTAGATTCAGATGTTGTAGCCATTGCTGTATATTGCACTTGTCCTCCCAATATGGCTACCAAAGAAATTACGTTGCCTGTATTCTTTGCTAACAATGGTTGCACTATTTTTCAGTCTCGTGCTGATCATTCAAAGCATTCCAACAATCAGCAAAGAAAAAAGCACACCCCGGTCGAATTTAAATGTATTGAATTGGACCTACCAATATGGCCGCCAATTACTCCATTTCAGAACGACAGATGCTCGATCCAGTCTTTACTTTGAGATCTGTGGAAGTAGCCGCTTTAGGCGATATTTCGCCTTCTTTCAAAATCCTTGTTAAAATACTCTCCTTTGAATATTAGAGGAAGGCTAGCCCTCTGAGGCAAGATCCCGTTATTGATTCTTCATGTAAACACTATCCAAAAGGCTGGCTCTCCTGAGAGACCTGGAAAACGTTCTTACGGTTTGTAATTTGTAGACCAGCCAGTTTACATCTGTTTACATCTTAAACTCGAGATAAAGTCGAGCTTGCTTAGGAGGGCTAACCCTACTTGGGTAAACATGCTCAATGAGAACAAAAAAAACACGTTGCCGATGACTGTGTCACAGTTTTCCATGAAATTTTTATAAAGTTCCAAGCATGGAAGAAGCCGAGAAATTTGAGATGAATTAAACTTTCTGTGCGGTAGATCCATGGCACAGCTACGGTAGAGCCGTCAAAAGGAAATGTTTTCATCGACATTTCGGAACTCGCCTAATGGCACATCTGTGTCTCAGCACTGGCACAGCTAATTCCAGCTGTAATAAAACCAGGTATTGCAAAATATATGAAAACACGAGTTTAAATGAAATCAAGAGCACCAAAGACGTCAGAGCTTGGACTCGGAGACGAGATGCTCGCCGCCAGGAACGAAAATATTACTTGATAACGAGTTAAAACACGAAGCCTGAAATAAAGTTGTGGTGGAAATTTCCAGCCGAAAAAATAACTTAATTGAGGTCGAACGGCACCCTGGTGATTGTGTAGACAGTAATGATGAGTAGTTTTTATCATCTGTACTGTAGGGGATATCATCAGTAAATTGGAGGTGTTTAGTACTTTAGAGGGATACCCTCAGTGCATTTGAGGATTGTGGAGGCCTTTGGTGAGTTCGAGACCTGATGGTGGCCTATCAAAGTTATGCTAGCCCACTCTGGTAAATATGCTTTCCCAAGATAGATTGCGCCTTGTGAGTTCATATAGCTTAAAGTTAGTTATAGCAAGTGTTGGAAACCTTTACTCCAATTAGTCTATCACTGCCTGCTTTCTACGTCACTCGAAGAATAGAAAGCAAACAGGAAGCACTTAAAGACAATCATTTTAATTGACTTTTCCCTTATCAGTCAGAGCAAACAAGATCAACGACCATGTACGTCACGTGTTTGCTCAGATAATAACCAATCACCACAGCAATCAGCCTTTTAAGTTTCTATTGATTTAAGGATGATTTTCAATTAGTTTTAAATTTCTTCTCTATCAACCAAAGTAGCATCTGCTTTTTATTTTGACTGGCTTCTGTTATGGTGTTGAGCATTGTTTTGCCATATGTTATTCCACTGACCAGGCTTTTTTGCTCATACATCAGCTGTGACTCGGGCAGGTATCGAATTTGATAAGAAAGGTTCCCTGTCATATCCAGCAGAAGTGATATTCTGGTCCGTCTTTTATGCTATGCTCAGTGCTTGCATTGGTCATGAATTCGGTAGCCTGCGTCACAGACACTGTCCTTTGAAAACTGTTGTTTGAAAGTGGTTTATTCTGCGCACAGGCGAGAATTCGGAAGGTAGCTAAATTCTGAGATTACTCATCTGCTCTGTATACGTGGCCGGCTTCTGCCATGAGCATTGTTTCCACAGTGGGAACATCTCTGCAGTACTGCGGAGGATGTCCAGTACTGTGGAGGGATACCACAAGTACTGTTGAAGTTCATCAGTGCTGTGGGGGATATTATCAGTTTCGTGTAGGTAACCTAAAGTACTTGTAGTTTATCTCCACAATATTCAACACCGTCCAATATCCAATGTACTGATAAAATCCCAAACAGAACTGAGGATATCCCCCCCCTCCTCCAAATTACTATACACTCTCCAGTGTAATGAACATCCTCCACAGTACTGCACAGACGCTCCCCATTGTTGTTTTTCCATTAGTTATGTTGGTTTGTTTTCTTACTCCTGCTTCCCATCTTGTTTACTTGATTCATCAGTTGAAGCCTAGGGCAGGTATCCAAGGTACCCAGGAAGTTATGAAATCCTATCCAAGAAGAGATGATATTCTTTGCCGTTATGCTCTTCGCTTACATTTTCCCTGACATCTAGGAAATGAAAAAATAATAATGATAGATACACTACTATTATAACTTTGTTACTTAATAGCTTTTTAAGCCCTCTTATTTGGCCAAATAGAGTTATGAATTCAAAGATCTGTGAGCCCATGAATTCGTTACAGCTTCAGGAAATGAAATTTCGTGATTTACACTGCCGCACCTATTCCAAAGAGAATTTAGCTAGTAAATATATCGAAATTACAGACTGGAACGATAGACTTTTTGATACGTAAAAATTATGCCCAAGGAAATCAGTTGCTTCGTATTTTCGCAAGTTGAATGCTTTAATTTGTCGAAGAGATAGTTACATATTATTTCTCAAATTCCAAGTTAGCTTAACGACTGGACAATGATATAAAAAACCATACCTAATTTTAGTCTGTGGTAATAACCAATTTATGCAGTGATAGAATGGTTGGTGCAAAAATGCAAAGTATTAGTAACAATAACAACGTGTATTGATATTATCAGCCAATAGCAGAGGACCAAGGACCCATATTGGACACGATCTTATCTCAGATCTGCTTGTCGAAGCTTGCCTTTTATAAGATATCTAAGACAATATGATTCACTATTAGGTACGTAAAGTACCTCGATCGTGAGTTCAGTTTTAGTTTTTGAGTTTTCATTCACTTGTCAATTGACCTTAGGCTACGTTTACGCGATATCGGATTCAAAGGAATACGGTAAGATTTCATACCGTATTGGCCTTCCGTTTATACGAAGAAGCTGATGAATACAGTATGAAATGAATACGGAATCGTGTAAACGGCCGAATCCGATAAGATTTTGATACGGATTGATAAGGAGGCCATTGTGTGCATGTCTGTCGATGGCCTCCTTATCCATTTACACGATACCGTATTCATTTCATACCGTATTCATCAGCGTCTTCATGTAAACTGAAGGCCAATACGGTATGAAATCGTACCGTATTCATTTTTGAATCCGATATCGTGTAAATGTAGCCTTACAGATGAAATCTATCATTACAATACACTACATGAATACTCTTTTAATTCAAACTAAACTTCAGATTTTAACAAGATGGAGGTATTAACAAGAACATTTTACATGATTATATTTGAGATGAATTAACCAAGGAATAACATTCTTAATAGATAAATTAATCGAGAGAACAACCAGGATTACATGAAAGTAAGTTGAAAAATTCTCTCGAAACAGCAGTAGATCTTTCTGAATGAGCTGGTAAACCTTTTGCTGTGGACCCCCTTGCAAACATTTTGATTTACTGGACCCCCTTGTTTATTGAATCTGTGACTGTGCACAAACATCGGGCTGACACGAAGGAGCTCCAATGTTTTCTTTTCCAACCAGTGAAAAACAGAAAACAACAGCATTTTCGAACTGTGAGGTTCTGCAAAATCTGCTTAAGCCCGGGGTTTTGGTAAATTTCTCGGATTTCCAACAGTGCATTGGTTGTCAATAATGCATTGATTGTGACTAGTTGTGCTGAGAAGTGTGGTAAAACAGACTTAACATTCGGCGAGCAAGGTGTGCTTGGCAAACGAATGTTACGCAGCGCAAAGCCGACTGATTTTATCGGTCCGGCCCAGCAAGAAGCAAAAACAACAGTTCGTTTCAGTACGAAATGAAAGCGCAAACGAAAACCTTTGAATTCAAAAGAAAAGTTTTCAGAAATGAAGAAAAAGCGGAAATGCTCTGCCACTTCTCTACGGTTTTAGGCATAAGCTTGACAATAGTGGGGAAAATCACTGTCCAAACAAAGAGCCTAAAGGCAGTGAAAATGATGTTGATCAGAAACAAGAAGTTTAGGCCAGATAATTTTTTTGACTAAAACTAAGAATCATTCAAAACCTTCGTTAGTGTGTTACAGATATTGTGGTTGATTAGAGTATTTGGGAGAGTCGGGTAGAGTATATGAAATATAACACTTTGATGTAGAACAAGGTATTATAAAGTATGATGATGGAGATCAGCACTTTAAGAAGAGAACGATGGACTTGATTATCTTCGTTATTTTGATAGTTGAGGAAGAAATGAACAGAGTTAATTATAATAGAGCAGTTCATTGTTGGCCTAGATTAGAGCCCAATTGAGTGTAATCAAAAAGAAGAGCATCCAAAGTAGTGAAAACAGGCGGATATCATTGAAAAATAGAATTGGTAGTTTGAGGGAGAGTTGGGTAGATAAGATCAAATAGAATACTTTGAGGTACAGCAGAGTATGGAAGAGTCTAATTAAGACAAACAGTAAGGTAAAGAAGAATTGAGTAGATTAATTTGGTAGTTGAGGAAGAGTTGAGTAGGATATGATAGAGTACATAGTGATGTAGTATGGTAAAGAAGAACAGAACTTAAACGAAGAGAGGATGAAGTAGATTTATTTGGTAGCCGAGGAAGAATCGAGTAGAACATGACAGAGTACAGAGTGATGTAGTATAATAAAGAAGAACAGAACTTAAAAGAAGAATGGATTAAATTAATTTGGTAGTTGAGGAAGAATTCAGTAGAACATGATAGAGTAAAGCGTGATATAGTATAATGAAGAAGAACAGTGTTTCAAGAAGAGAAGGGTGGAGTAGATTGATTTGGTATTTAAGGAAGAATGAGTAGAGCATTATAGAGAAGAGAGTGCTGAAGTACATAGAAAGAGAACAGAACTTAAAGAAGGGAAGAGTGAAGTAGATTAGTGTAGAATATAATTGGTAGTTTGAGGAAGGTTTAGGTAGATTAGAGTAGAATAGCTTCAGGAAGAGAAGTGTAAAATCGGGCAGAACATTCTCTTCTTCATTATACTACATCATTCTCAACTCTATCATGTTTACTCGAATCTTCCTCAACTACCAAATTCATCTTCTCTTCCCTTCTTCAAGTTCTTCATTTTACTTCACCAATGGCTGCGTATGTAATTCTGTGAATCTCTTTTATTTCCAACATACGTATGAATTAACACGAAATGATCTAAGACTTCTTTTCAGTATTTCCTTAATGCTTTAGTCATTGTTATTTCTCTGATATTGGCAACCAGCAATGCAAATACACGAAAGTTCTCTTACGTCAGACTCTTTTGAATTTCAAGGATATTTACGTTTTATTTTGTTATCTAATCCGGAGGCTGAAGTGTTTAATTTTCAATGATTTCTTTGCAGTTGAGGTTTCTGATTGAGGGTTTTTTTAAGCGAGAATTCTAGGAACATGCAAATATACAAATTTTTGGGGTAGAGGGTCATTTATATCAGTCAACCGTCATGGTAATGAACCATTATTAAATTTTCTTAGTGATCAATAAAAGCAACAACCCACCTGATAAATTTTTTCGGTTAACTTTCCAAAACAATGGTGAGCAAAGTTGGCAATTCTTGCAGCCAGGGATGCATACCTCTTAAGATTTGTTCATGCATTGATAGATTCTCTCACAATCATTGCGCATTTTTAAATAAATTGTTTAACTGTAGGTTGAAGTACATTATGTTTGTGATCTATTGCAGCGACTGATCCTTCAATTAAGGAGGTGATAGTTTAAGTTTCTTGGTTTATTGGTCCAGAATTGATGACTTGAATTTATCGAGCTATATCTTATGAAAATAAGTTTACAACAACAACAACAACAACATGAATATGGCAAAAACCCTTTTGCTTTTGATCGACTATTTCTGATTAAATTGATTTATGTGACTCGCAGGTCAACGTAAACCTTCATAATAAACAGTGTGCCTAATTCTTATATTTGCAGAACAGCAAGTAGGACTGTCTACTTATTCTTCACATGATTATGTAATTCAAAAATATTGTTAGGCCGCTGGCAGACGTGTTTTTGCTTGCAAATCGTATACACCTGTATAGTTTAGAATCCTTTATACAGTTGAGAAGTAGCTGAGTATAGCTACCTTTGCATGTGAATCTGAACATTGAATTGAATTGAAGTGAATTGAAAGGCAATTTAAGCCTGTTTTCCATATAGTCGATGAAGTCTCCAGGATGGCTCAAAAACGAGTTCAGCGATCCCAGCGACTTTATGGAAACAAACGAATTTATTTTACTAGCAACCCTCGACGATCCTGGCAACTCAGTTGCTGGAATCGCTTGAGTTCCAAAAAATATTACTGCCATAAAGCATAGCGCATTCCCGCGCAATTCTAATTGCTAGGCCCAGATCTCTAGAATGTGTTGTCCCGGACTCTAGCGACCCTCAGCGATCAAATGGAGACAGACTGTTTCTGAAGTCGCTGTGGTCGCTAGACTCATTTTTCGGCGACCAGCAACCTCAGCAACTTCAGCAACTTTTATGGAAACCAGGCTTTAAAGGATTGTCATGCCACTTCCAGGCATTTTTTGCTTGCAAATTGAAAACACCCCACGTAGGCGTAGTTTTTAACTCTCTGAAGATTGCATGCGATTCTTAATGACATGACTCGAATGATAGTGTATGCATGGATTTGTGAAATGTGAAAGGAATTGAAACTGTGAAATGAATGGCACAGTATTTTGAAAGTGACTGCTGAGCCGTTGTCAGGCGTATTTTTGCTTGCGAATTGTTTACATCTATTATCTCACCACATGTCTGATTATATCAATACTGTTTATGTTTGAAATGTTAAAGCTTGCAGCAATATCTCGCCTATTCTTTGCTGTCAAAAGCATTCTTTTTTGTATGTTGCTATGTTACAATCTTGCTATTCAAAATAACAGTGTAAGTTCTGCCCAACCATTTAACCATTAACCATTGTGATTTTTTGTAATTTGATAAGAAATTATCGATCTTTAAGACATTTGCTATTGGTTGCAATCTGACTTTAAACTATTCCAATAGGAACTGGGTTATTGTATGGCCGCGGCAACCCTGGCTGACACCCGGTGGTGTTGTATTTCAATAGACCGCCTGCACACTTACGTCAGATCTTTAGAAATTCATCTTGAAACAACCTTAGCCTCGACATCATGCGTAGCTAAATTCCCTTTGTTTCTAGAAGCAACGCACACCTTTGGGAATTAGCTACACATCATGTCGGGCCTAAGGTTGTTTTAGCATGAATTTCTATAGGGATGACGTAATTATGGAAGAGGTCTATTGAAGTAGCCTACTTTGGTATAATTTAATTACCATGCTTTATGAATTAATGTCTATTCTAAGGATTTATGCTGACAAATATCCACAAAGCAAGCCAATCTAGCCATATATGGTGCACCTAGCCCTCCTGATGATACCGAACTTTCAGTTTTAAGTCCAACCAACCAGGGTACTTACCTAACATAAGATGATATATGTAAATCACAGCTTAGGGGTGCCTTTTCTGTAACGCCTGCTATAGCAATTCATTTTACCCATTTTATGATGTCTGAGTTTCGACTCCATTCGATGAAAATGTGCTCGATACATCAAAGTAAAGTGATGTACATATACGTCGAAGACAGGCGCGGATCCATGGAGGGGGGCACGACCCCCCAAAACGATGAATTTTAAACATAGAAAATTTGGGAGAAAACGAAGTGCAACTAATAATTAGGTAACAAAGTGAATTAGGTCATTCCTTGAACATAACTGTGTATTAAGTAAACATTACATACGTACTTAAACATCAACATTTTACATCATCTTGCATCTCAGGTGATTGGGTGAATCTCCAAAAATTTGAAGTTTTAAGCATATTATATATATTTAGGAAATGAATTTGAAACTAAATCAATTAGACAAAATTTGAACCTAGAAATTATGCCCCGAAAATTAACCAAATATATCAGCAGCTCTAAATGATTAAGTTTTCCCAGGTAATTTCACTTCGAGGCTTATCCATGAAAAAAGAGCATTGTCGATTTTGCTCAGAACGCCACCTTAGATAACAGAGGCTCGAGAAAGGGGCTGAAAAAATGGAAAATGGGATCATTCGATTGGCAGCTAATATACCCCTTCTCTTCACGCTCTTGTACCCAGGTCATTCGAAAATGAAAGTTACTACAAGCTCGTTTCATTTGTTTTTATGTCTTTGCATGTCATATAAGATCCTTTATAGAGACTCACTCCTTTACTAAGCCAAAATGCTCTATGACTTTTAATGTTTCAAAGATGCACCCATTTGTAAGGATTTTTGGTACAATTCGAAAGGAGGCTTACTTTCTTAGAGAATATTGAAATTGTAATTCGTGTAAAAATGATAGAAACAGTATTTATTGGGATGCATAGAACAGAAATCAGAAAGATGTAGATGATGTACTATGGGGATACCATCAGTACATTGGACCAAATTCAGAACAGTGGAGAGAAACCACAAGAACTTTGGGGGTAAGACCCAAGGTCTTTGTGTTTCTCTCCACAGTACTTGATATCCTCCAATGTACTGATGATGTCCCTCATAGTACTGAACACCCTACAATGTACTGATGATGTCCCTTGTCGAGATACTGAGTTTCCCTTGACTCTTTTCTTCTCAATATATATATAGACTTTTGTTATTTACGAGAATACGTTGCTAGAGAATTTACCCCATCAGACAAACTCGGCACATGCAGATAAAAAATCTCATCCACAACCAATTAAACTAGATGTTCATCTACTAGTATAAATGTATGGAAATAAAACCTGTTATTTCAAAACTCAAGCCAAATTTTTAGCGCAATTCCTGACAATTTTAGTGATAACGAATCCCTGCTTTTCATCTAGAAGCTCCTAGAATTGTACATTGCTCTAAATTCCATATTGAAATATTCTTCTCGTGTCGTAATAAGACGTGTCGAGGATTGGGAAACTCCGATTGAATAATTGATGAAAAGCGTGGTCGTACCGGCTCCATTTTAATACGGTATGATGTGATGTAATTGAGGCCTACGCATGCCAGCCCTGTTCCTTTCTTATTCTCTCACTGGAATAGCCACCCTTGGGAAAGTCTGCACAGTACTGCGGATAATGTTCAGCACTGTGGATGATGTTCATTACTGTGGGGGATACGAGCAGTACTGTGGATGATGTTCAGTACTGTGGATGATGTTCATTACTGTGGATGATGTTCATTACTGTGGGTGATGTTAATTACTGTGGGGGATACGAGCAGTACTGTGGATGATGTTCTGTACTGTGGATGATTTTCTGTACTGTGGATGATGTTCATTACTGTGGGGGATACGAGCAGTACTGTGGATGATGTTCTGTACTGTGGATGATGTTCATTACTGTGGATGATGTTCATTACTGTGGGGGATAGGAGCAGTACTGTGGATGATGTTCATTACTGTGGATGATGTTCATTACTGTGGGTGATGTTCATTACTGTGGGGGATACGAGCAGTACTGTGGATGATGTTCAGTAGTGTGAGGGATATCATCAGTACATTGCAGGGTGTTCCGTATTTTGAATGGATACCATCAGTACTATGGATGATGTACTGTGGGGATATCATCAGTACATTGTAGGGTGATCAGTGCCTTGGGGGATAGCATCAGTACATTGGAGGACATTCAGAACAGTGGAGAGAAACCACAAGGACTTTAGAGGTAAGACCCAAGGTCTTTGTGTTTCTCTCCACAGTACTAAATATCCTCCAATGTACCGATGATGTCCTTAACAGTACTGAACACCATCCAATGTACTGATTGTATCCCTTCGCAGTATTGATGATATCCTTTGGTTGTTTAAATCGTAAAGCTAAAGCTTTATTTTGGTGTTGTTTTCATCACAGCAATAGGCATATTCGTTTCCTGTCAGTAGTGAAACCGAGTTCCACTCAGCTCGTTCTGCTCCGGTCGAACAAGTACTTCGTCCATTTAACATATGATCTTCTTCCCTCTAGCATTATTCGCCCGATAGCTTCGGCTTCATTCTTCTGGAATCTTTCAATCATTTTTCCTACTCATTTGTCTTTATTTTTCTCCTCACTTTCACTTCTCTAAGCTAAAAAGCAACTTACTATTTTGAAAATCACAGGCAACTTTTTTTTCGCCAAGATTCTGAATTGAAGAAGAAAGACAAACGAACCAGATATTGTCATTAGCACATGAGTTACATGCTTCTCATTTTCTTAAATTTCAAAAGAAAAAGAATTAGTAGATTGTCAATCTTGATAAACAGGAACATGCATATTTTATTCTTGCAAAGAAGTATTTATGTTTTGTATGTAGTTTATATATAGTACAGTTACATCTTTTCATGCTCTAAAATTCTGACATTTCCAAAAATGGAAAGGTTAGCTATCTTATTTGGGTGATGGTTTGTGATGTCTGGGGGTGTTGTCAACCAAAACGTATGTAGAAAGGCGTTTGTGATTTGGATGCCAAAATCTACGTTTTAAGTCAGTTGAAAGACGGGTCAACTTCGGGTTAGTGGTCAAAGGTACAACACCATCTTAATTCTCAAGGTCTTAGCATGTGAAGTAAAAGTAAGGAAGACACGAGAATTATGCTTCAAATATGTACATAACTAAAATCCATTATTTTTGAATTAATCCTTTAGAATTTTTTAAACTTAGATAATTAGGCTCTCGTTTTATCATAACTACAAACCTATATACATTGCGTTGTTTTAACGTAGTCTGACGGACTATTGACGGAGTATGAACGTAACGAGTGATTCTAGCGAGTGAATCGACCAAGTCGAATATAAAGAGTGATTAGAATGAGTAATGGGAAGGGAAACGGGATTGAATACTTAAGGAGTCTGGTAACTTATCGAGATTTACTAATCTAAAGAGTCTGAGTACTAGTGAGTAACGTCACTCTGAATTCTTAACATAGCATCACAAGATATCAGGGTCATAGGGACTGGGGCCCCTAAAGCCCTAAATTGTTCTCAGCATCGTGCCTAGTCATTTTATTTCTCTTGAACAATGAGTGCCTTCCCAATAACGTTTCCCCATCTATAGTGCTGCAAGATATCATTTCAGATAAGTTCAAATGAATTAGCAGTTTAGCTTTACAAGTAGAAGGGAAGTATATGGTAGAGCGTATGATGGATACCGCCCTAGCTTTGTTTTGATTGTGTAAACTAATATTTTAGCAAACATTATTTGTCAATGTAGTGCTTTATAAGAGTGCTTTATCGCAATCTTGATTTTTCAATGTTTTGTGTTTGTTTTTCATGTTAATCCAATACCGAAACATTGTTGTTGTGTTTTAATCCATGCAAAGAGGATTTCGTGATGTTTTTTATATCTATCTTCAGTTGCAATGATAACACGAAAGCCACTTCACCAAGTTAATAAAATATTCAAAATAACAAACTATGCTTTAAACATAAAAGCATCGTCTATTCTTGTCTTATCTTAAGTTACGATGCTTTTGTGACAATGATTTCAATTTCCTTATATTTCATTGTCGCGTTAGTTTTGGTAGAATGTTACTTCCAATATTTTCTGTTTTCACTGAAGAAGCGTATTTAGTGATGGTGTGCATTTTAAGCTTTAGATGAAAACTTAAGCTAATAGCTTGAAACTCGGTGGAAAAACGGAAAAACGAACTCCTCCGAACGTCTTCACAATATGGGTTCTGTTGTTTTGATGTAAGCAGATTGCAAAATAACTAAATGAAATGTCGACTAAAGTCTTCCGATGATTTGAAGAAGATGCTCGCGTTAGGCTTGAGCACATTCTGGGTTGTCGAGCTAAGGATGACCTAAGCTCAGCTAGGTATGGAATGCCTATGCGTGGGGTTGGAGGTCGTGGGTTTTAGTTCCTGCAAATGCTGTGTCAGTTCACACAGATTGCCTGATCAATTTTTCAAATCCTGCTTCTTCTCAAATGTTGACCTTAAGCAGAGTGGGGTTTTTAAAGCTCGTCACGTTCGCCAATAACTCTCGAAAGGAACGTGCCCCCTCCCCATGGCTCCTCTGACGTCATTTGTTAAGAGCCCCTCAATTTTGACAATAGAGTATAATGCCCTGGTTCGAAGTTGCTTTGACTTCAGCTCTCTTTAAACGATAGTTAAGATAGGAAAACAATATTTGACTCAATGTATAGTCGATCTATGCAACTCATTCCCCTCCTTCTCAAGAACTCCTTTTCGCTAGCAGGTGATGTCCGCCCCCCTCCAGATACGCCCTAATAGGGCCTACAATCAACTATGACGAGCTAGCCTCCCCACCACTGTTTGTATTTTCATCACCACTGATGTTTTTTTAGCTGTTTATACCTTTTGAGAAGAAGGCCTTTTGAGTCTAAGCAACCTGCTCGTTATCTTTTATCTTTTGTTGTCTCATGATTGATAGCTGGTGACATTAATGCAGAGCGCGAACTTGCAGCACCACCAGATGGCCTTTCGGTGTTTTCCTTTCTATTTCGAACTTGCAGAAACCTCGCCAGCGTAGAATGACGAGTTGTCTGTTCTCTGCCTGCTGATAAGTTGCATCAGTGATGACCTGAAGTCGTTATTTGCAAGCTCTGGCTGTCAGGCGTGATAACCGTTTGAAAACGCCTGTAAACTCAATCCGTGTAGCATGTAAAGTTCTATCGATTGGTGTTGTACAAGAATGACCATGGGCGAGCCTGGATACATGGACAGCGTGCCCGCAAAGATGAGTAGGGATTTCAAGCTTAATATCCCGCTTGGTGAGTCTATAAGCCTCTTAAGGTCATGTTATTACACTTCGTCTTCATAAGTAAATAACCTCAAGTCCTAGTGTAAATCTTATTTCCCTAAACTAATTATTTTCAGTTTACGGTCGTAGAAAATTGCTTACAAGACCCTTGGTTTTTTATCAAATTCAAGTCTTTATCGCAATGCACGGACTATGCTTTCTCAAATACTTTTCAATTAGTCAGTCACTAACAAGTCTTGAGTGACCCAAACAATGACTCGTACGAGCGACTCTAGCCTATACAATACAAGCAATTTAGCTATTAAGCAGCTATATTTCTTAAACAGCTATCATTTTGGTTTTCCAGGTATTTGAATGTTGCTTTCTCAGTTTTACTGCATTAGTTATCCCTAAGATAAATGTTGACCTATACGCCTCTGACGCAGACACACAAGAAACAGCGAGTCAATAAGACAACGAGTCAATACAACAATGAGTCAACAAGCAACTTGACCTTTACATTGTGCGTAGCTCCAATACTAGTATAGATGCGAGCTACTAAGCAGTTACGGTTTAATATATGAGCATGTTAGAACTGAAATGTTTGATATACGGTTTTATCGCCATAAGTAGCATGATATTATAGTTCTTGTAAATGAACGAAGCATGATATTATAGTCCTTGCAAATGAACGAAGCATGATATTATAGTTCTTGTAAATGAACGAAGCATGATATTATAGTCCTTGCAAATGAACGAAGCATAATATTATAGTTCTCGTAAATGAACGAGGTATGATATTATAGTTCTTGTAAATGAACGAAGCATGATATTATAGTTCTTGTAAATGAACGAAGCATTATATTACAGTTCTTGTAAATAAAGAAGCATGATATTATAGTCCTTGCAAATGAACGAAGCATGATATTATAGTTCTCGTAAATGAACGAGGTATGATATTATAGTTCTTGTAAATGAACGAAGCATGATATTATAGTTCATGATAAAGAACGAAGCATGATATTATAGTTCTTGTAAAGGAACGACGCATGATATTATAGTTCCTGTTAAAGAACGAAGCATGATATTATAGTTCATGATAAAGAACGAAGCATGATATTATAGTTCATGATAAAGAACGAAGCATGATATTATAGTTCATGATAAAGAACGAAGCATGATATTATAGGTCTTGTAAATGAACAAAGTATTCATCTAACATTGTCTGCATCTGCAGAATTTATCGCAGCTCTGGCTATGGCTTTGTCCTACTTTTAAAGATATGATTATTCGTTATTCTTTAGTATTGTCCAAGGTGGAATGACTATTTCGCAATCTTAGGGCTATGACATCCAGTCTAAAAACAGGTTGAAAAATTTCATCCGACATGATTCAACATGATCCAAAATTCTAAATAGTAGATTGAAGTGGTTTGAAGCGGTATGAAGCCCTTTCTTCTTCATTAAAATGTATTCTCTCCTCTTTTATATTCTTCTATAATGGTCATTAACTTTAGTCGTTATCTATCACTTCTCTTCCATTTAACTCTAGTATGAGCAATTCCTAAATGTAACAGTTCTGGCTTCCTAGGGATTTGTACTTTAGTTGGTATTGCTCGGGGTTTCGTCATGTTGAATGCTATATATTCATGTCGGAGATTGTGGGCTTATATTCTTTAATCTGAAACTAGGGCTAAGCTTGCTGAAACAGTAAACAACCCAGGTCGAAGAAAGCACCATTATGTAGCTGAGCAACTATCATCGCGCAACCTGCCTACCTCTTGTCCTCAGACAATAGCATTTGATTAAATGAAGGTAATTCTGTAAACCTGAGGGCAGCAACAGGTTTTTTAAGGGGTTGCACTTTACCATAACATGACAGTACTTCATTCAATGAAAAGTCTAGTAGATTCACCAGCGAGCTAATATCTTCAAATTTAGTGTTTATTTACTTTTAACCAATATTTGCGCTTTTTTGTTATTATTTTCCACTACACTTAGACTAATTAGTGTTCCTCAGAAAGCTTACTCAATTTTAGCATGCAGACAGAGTTTTTAGAAATGAGTTGCAATTTAACATAGCAAAGTTACTCTTAACTCAACTACAATTCTAAAAAATTCATCAACAAACATTTTTGAATTTAGTGTTTATTTACCTTTAACCAATATTTGCGCTTTTTACGTTATTATTTTCCACTACACTTAGACTAATTAGTGTTCCTCAGAAAGCTTACTCAATTTTTGCATGCAGTCAGAGATTTTAGAAAGGGGGTGCAATTTATCATAGCAAAGTTGCTCTTAACTCAACTACAATTCTAAAAAATTCATCGACGAACATTTTTAGATTTAGTGTTTATTTGATTTAAACCAATATTTGCACTTTTTCATTATTATTCTCTACTATTATTCCACTTGATAGGTGTTTACTGAAAGACCTTTTGTATATTTGCAGGTAGCACAGGGGGCGCACTGATTAAAACAAAGCAGTAGCACTTAACTCACCCTATAAGTCCAGAGAGTTCGCCAACGAGCTACTGTTTTGATATATAGTGTTTGAGTGTTTCTTTACTTTAAACCAATATCTGCAATTTGTTATAAATCTCTAATACACTCAGACTAATAAGTGTTCCTCGGAAAAAATTCCCAATTTTTGCAAAAGGTTTTAGACAATGATGCTATTATTATTAGAGAATTGAACTAAACGCATCCAAAAGCATCCAAAGTTCAATACATCAATTACTTGTTCGGTGTTTAGTTTATTTTTTTACTTGTTACTAATATTTCACTTCTAATGGTTCATTGCTTTCACCACACTGAGCCTAATAACTTTGATTTTAATTTCTATTGGAAAACCTTTCCTATTGCTGAGTGTTTTGATGTTTACCTTACTAGTTAAGCTCTAGCTATTGCATGTTTTGAATGTAGCATTCTTCAGAGCACATACTGTAACTAACAACTACACCTCTCTAGATGGGAATTTTTCTATCCTCTCGGTTGTAGTCGTTGATGAGTAGATATTATGCATGTTTAGAGTTAAGTATTCTTTAGCAGAGGAGATCTCATTTAGAAAAGGGGAGTCATATTATGGTAGAAGACATCATATAGAGGTAGAAGGCATCATTCGGAAATGGGAGGCTTCATTTAGAAATTTGAGGCTTCATTTAGAAATGGGAGGCTTCATTTAGGAATTTGAGGCTTCATATAGAAGTGAGAGGCAACATCTTTAAGAGGGAGGCATCATGTAATATATAGAGGCATCATACAATAGATCAAGGCATAATATAGAGGTTGAAGCCATCATATAGAGGTAGAAGGCATCATTCAGAAATGGGAGGCTTCATCTAGCAATCAGTGGCTTCATATAGAAGTGGGAGGCAACATCTTTAAGAGGGAGGCATCATGTGTTATATAGAGGCATCATACAATTGATCAAGGAATCATGTATGGGTAGAAGGCATCATATAGAAGTAAAAGGCTTTATATAGAGGTAGAAGGCATCATTCAGAAATAGGAGGCTTCATTTAGAAATTGGAGGCTTCATATAGAAGTGGGAGGCAACATCTTTAAGAGGGAGGCATCATGTATTATATAGAGGCATCATACAATAGATCAAGGCATCATATAGAGGTTGAAGGCATCATAAAAAGGTAGAAGGCGTCGTAAAGAGATAGAAGGGATCATACAATAGATCAAGGCATCATATAGAAGTAGGGTACATAACATAGAAAGGACAGGCATCATTTATCAGATGGAAGTGTCATAAAGAAGAGGGAGGCATCCTGTTAAACAGGGAGGTACCATATAGAAAAAGTCGGTATTAGTTGCAGGCACCACGCAGAAGAACGCATCAGATAACAGATTGAGGCATCATATTGTAGAGGGGTTATCATTAAGAACAGGGAACTGACAGGTCTCGCGTTAAAGCACGTGGAACAAAAAAAGCTTATATATTTCGGTATTGTTTAACATACATACATTCTCTGTCACTTATTAGCGCTTCGCTTAAGTTTATCGTTACTGTTTTGAAAACCTGTGTATTGTAAAGCTGGCTCTGTGCACCTGTTCAAAGAATATAGTTTATCATCTTTCTTTCAACAATAGTAAATACTCAATTTGATTGAACTGATTGTCTTAACGGACGTTTTTAGCTCACGAGAGTCGGTCGAAGTTTTGTATTAAGGAATACGTTCAACTTTTGATAAGTGAAGCCTCGCCCTCAAATGAAATTGTAGGACATGTTTGCGAACCAAAATCATCATCAAACGCAAACAGTCCTTTGGCAAATTAATCAGTTGAACAGTAGACCAGCAAAAGCCAATGCATTTGGATTAATCTACTGGTTTTATTTTTGTTGAAATGGCCCGGCCATTATTTTTCAAATATAGATCGTAAATGGCTAGGCCATTATTGGCTTGAATACAAATCCCGTCAAGTGCGACGTTTCGCCTTTCCCAATCGATATCCCATGCTTACTAAGGACAGTAGCAAGGGTTTTATTATGCCAATGCAATACATCAATTCTAATTCGATAAATTTGATTGTAACATTGAGATATTTCGTAGGGTGCACCAACGAATTGACCATACAGAACAAACCATATTTTGGCGCGCCCGGTTTATACTCTGTGCTCTATCTACCCTGAGTGGAAATTTCATTCAATAATCTATGCACAGCCTTTTCCATTGAAAATGCTCTATTATAATAATCCCGGCTGAGACCTGTCCGTCTATCACTATTATTTGCCAGAATAATTAGCCCATTAATATTTCATGCATCACAATAATTTTCTTATCGCATTTCCATTTCTGTCTAGCAAGTCGTTTTTCAAATCCATGTTTCCATTTTCGTTAAACGTGCCAGGTCCTCGCTGGCCCTGACTTGCCACTTGTTAGGCTGTGATTATTATGTGATGATTGTTATGATGATTCCAAAAGAAAATTAGGACTTTGTTTTTTGGGAAATTGACCATGATATATTATATTTGCTCTTTTTGCATGCTGTTAGGCTCTTTTAGAAAACGGGTGGTTGTATTTAGCATAAAGCTGAATCCAATTTACCATTCAATTTTTTGTTCATTCGAGGATTCATTTCATTGTCTAACGTGTTTTTGTTATTTTTGTACTACCAATTTTAGAGAATACCTCATCGCCTGATTTAAACCATGGTTTTAAAAAGCTCCTTCCATAAGAGAACTGGCTTATACACGTTAACATGGTAAAACTGCAGACATGTAAAATGGCCTAATTTGCAAAATTTGATATTTTTCGTCGGTGCTCTAAAACACACGCGAAAGTCAATTCAAAGTTCCATAGATCACCAACCAAAATATCCTTTCTGATTTTGAATTGAGTTTGCCAAGCTGGACTTTCCTCATTTATTCTCAAAAATAACTGTGTTGGGCGTAGAAACAGGATTTCTGTGCGTCGAGTATTTCCGCTACACACATCTTCAATTTGCCAATTTCTGTACCCTAGATTGAAGTTCGATGTCATTTATGGTGGTTCTTATGTGTGAAAATCTCCGTTAAAATAGGGGAGGCTAACGTGAAGGAAAGTAATGAGCAGAAGCTCTTAGGAATAACATTTGACCAAACGTTAACCTTTAGGCAGCATGTTACAATTCTTTGTAAAAAAGCTAGCCTGAAGCTTCATGCACTTGCCAGAATATCCGGGTACATGGGCACTGGGCACTGATAAACTAAGTAAGATGATGCAAGCATTTGTCTTGTCTCACTTTAGTTATTGCCCACTTGTCTGGATGTTTGATGACCGAGCTTTAATTCGTCAAATTAATCATATTCATGAAAGAGCATTGCATATAATGAAAATGAAACAGACGTTGAGTCCCTTCTGGAGCAACGAAGTCTGGACACCATCCATTTAAGGAACCTGCTGTTGCTTATGACCGAAGTATGTAAAGCTAACACCAACCTAAACCCAGCATTTATGAAGAATATTTTCGTGGATCGAAATATTTGTTAAAACCTAAGGCAAGGTGACGGTTCACAGCTTCCCAAAGTATATACAACAACCTTTGATGTTGAAACTGTATCCTTCCTTGGAAACTAGGTAGAGTTTGCCAATTGTGTTTAAAGAAGCTTTCTGTTTTTAAAGCACACATTAGATACTGGAAAGGTGAGGTTTGCAACTGTAGGTTATGTAAAACATATACCACAGGTTGGGTATCTAACATGATGTAGACATTATTTTTCCTTTAACTAAATGGATGATGATGATGATGATGATGATGATGGTAGCTTTTGGTTTAGAACGGTGCTGTAAGTTTACGCTGAAAATATTCAACACACGGGAAACACATTCGAACACTTCCAAGCAGTTTTAGCACGGGCACTACTTGCATTAAATGGCTCCTCTGTTATTCAGTGACTGCTTCAATTGCACTTTACTGTGACAGAACGTCTGCCTCTTTTTGATTTTATCATGTTGAATTCTATGAATTCGTTTCTTGCAGATACGAAACGGAGGTTGAAAGATGTTCTCATGGAATTTCGAGAAGGGATTTATCCCAAATACAGTACAGAAAAGGTAGGATGATAAAATTATTCATACGTATTTTAATCTCATAATATTTACAAATTGTTTTGTATTTCTCTGCTTCAATGTGATAGATGTGACAAGATGTGTTTTTATTACCCTGGTTAACGTCTATGCAGTATTGTGGAGGGTTTTCAGTACTGTGAGGGGATACCATAAGTACATTGGAGTGTGTTCAACACTGTTGAGAGATATCATCATTGCCTACTGTGGAGGTAATACCTAAAGTACTTGTGGTTTCCCTCCACAGTACTGAATCTCAGCTGCTACTGGATGGTATCCCTCTACAGATATGAACATAATTCACAATTCTGGATGTTATCCCTCCACAGTATTGATGATATACCCCCTCAGAACTTAACAATGAACTGTTGGTATCCCCGCTGTACTGATGCCGATGTTATCTCTACGCTGTACTATACAACCTTCAAGGAACTGCACAGGCGCCCCAGGGTGTTTTTGTTAAAGGTAATGAATCAGCATAGGTAAATTGGGTATACGCTTTTTTTAATAACTTGCTGAAAACAGCTGACACTACAGATCATAGTACAATATTGTTATTCGGAAGCCGACATTTGATGAGAGACAGTGTCAATATGAGTCAGTGCTAAAATGCCTTTGAGATTTCATACGGGCCTTTATTGATCGCATGAAATGTTTTTCAAAAGTGTCCTAAATCGTATTATTTATAGATGCAGATTCATAACCTTTTAACAGTGCAGTACTGATAAGCAATGTAGTATTGTACAGTAGAATTTGATCGTGTATGATTGTATATGCTCCACAAGGCCTTGTTTTCACTAACTATCACTCAAGTCAATCTACTTATTGCCGGAGTGACGTAATGTATCAGAGAACGCAGGGCAACCAGGATATAAGCAGCAAGTCATAAGATGGAGTGTGATGCAAAAATAAACAACACGATACAACCAATGACAATGATACCTGAAATTAGAAATGATTTTGAATGCTATTGATGCTATCTTTCATACAGCATCATCACACATCCTCATACCATTTTGTAGCAATACACTTCATTGTCACTGCTACCATACAGTTAGCTATGATTCCGGTATAATTAACGTATATTGTTGAATAGACTAATTGGTATCACTTATCCTACGTCTGCTAAAGAGCATGTGCTTGCCCTGAATAATTTCCCATGATTTTGGGCTTTTCGCAGTTGGAAGACATGAATATGGAGATAAGGACTAAGATTGATGATATATTGAGATATTATT
This sequence comes from Pelagia noctiluca, assembly GCA_963924455.1. Classification (NCBI taxonomy): domain Eukaryota; kingdom Metazoa; phylum Cnidaria; class Scyphozoa; order Semaeostomeae; family Pelagiidae; genus Pelagia; species Pelagia noctiluca. Next base: position 2,836,895 of record OZ004315.1, on the reverse strand, counting down.
AGCAACAACATTGTGTGAGATGCAAAGATTCAGAATAAAGTGAAGTCTTATCTCAAATTTGAAACTTCTAGCCTGGTTCATCGGCCTAGCCATAAAGAGGGAAGCATTAGCTTGTTTGCTCTCATTATCACCGTTGGCGATGGTAGTTGATAATTTTAGTATGCAGTACTGTATTACACAATTTGTATTGTATCGAGCTAAAACCCTGCTGTGTATTGATTTTGGAAATGTGCATAATCGACCATTAGGATGTGTGAAAATGTATAGCAAGCAAAGGACGTCCTAGGGCCCTTCCTTTCAAACACAATACTTTGTCAGTACCGTTTACAAAAGATGAATTTCCTTATTTTTTTGTTGTTTTCAGTTTAATTTTGAAGTGCCTCTTGTGGATTTCAAATAGAAACTCCTTTAAAAATTCAGTTTCATATAGGTATATAAAGTTAAGAATTTTACTAGTGATAATCAATTCATTTTTTGCTGGATTTTTAAATCTAAATAGCTAAAAGCTGAATATCATCAATTCATATATTTAAACTGGACTCCTGGTGATGATTGGTTGATTCTCGCCATACTAATTACCACCTTCTTTCTGATTGGCCAATTTCGATTCATATCTGGGTATGATAATTCGTTAGGTTTCGTTTACGTTTTCCTGCTGACGCACTAAACTGGTGACTGTCAACGCAAAAGCTTCAGTAGTTATTATGTTTCGCTATGTTTGCTCGCCATCCTCAAGTTTTGTACCGATCAAAGACTGTACCATCAGCAATGCCATACGTTGCCGTTCCATGCTTTGGCATTAGTGATTCCTGATTAACGATAGTAGCCCTTTCTTTATATCGGAGATATCGGTCTTGAATAATGGGCTTTTTACGATTTACCCATGTAAAAACCGTACGACTAAGTTTAATTGTTTAAGAAGTACAATGTGATATAATCAAAATTAACCTTAATCATATCAAATGGTACTTCTTATACAATTTGTTTCTTTTATTCAAAGTAGGCTTATTTACAATGAAATAGCTGATTAAGCTAAATAAGGCCTACTAACTAGAAAATATGTATCAGTTTAAAGCTCTACAAATATTTACAATATTAAAGGTAAAATAGAAGCAATTTAATGATATGATATGTAATCATTCATATTCTGAAAATGCTTCAGTTTATTATTTTTCTTACTAGGTTCCTTGCCCGCCTAAATCTATTTTCAAATGAAGTAAAATAGTGTCTAACTTGATGATAGATACCCAGCCTGCGATGTATATGTTTTATAAAAGTGGTGCGAGTATGTGTATCATAAATGGTAAATAGAATATGTTTTACAATTTCCTTCTTTTACTTGAAACTCTTACCTTACTTTTTCATTTTAGCCAATGGACTATGCTGGTTTCAAGCTATTCATGTCGGCCTACCTTGGAGATGAAGTCAGCGATCAGTTGTGCCAAACTCTTTTCTTCACCTTCCACAAGAAGGCTCCTCTCTCCGACGTGACGTCACCTGAACTGCCTCATGCTCTGTTAAAGAAGTTCCTCTCGCATAACCTAGCGATTTCTTGTGATAGCCTGCAGACGCACAATAGTGGTAAGCAAATCTGTTTCTTAAGTAAAACAGGGCAGGAAAACTTTTATTTGACTCTGCAAAAGTAGATGGTTGATTGTAATTTCTAGAATAGGTAAGGGGAATTCAAATCCGATGTTAACGTGACACGACCAAACTTGACATGGTTTACGATACCCATTTGTGTCACAAAATATGAACATACTGCGCGCCAGACAAGACTCTACATTTGACGCGTGCGGTCGTTTGGAACCCACTGTCCAGAATGTTTTATACCAATCAGTTGTTTGTAGGTGCGTGCCACAGAACCGCCAAATTTGTCCCATATCCCCTTCCCTTGAACTATGAAAAAATTGTTTTGCAGATTACTGTATATTCAGTCTGACATTCAATCTCTGTCCCGCAGATCTGTTTAGGATTGCCAAGGGAACTCGCAAGGCGACCGTTGTTGCCACTGCAACTGTTGTTGCCGGTAGCTTCGGGGGCGCAGATCGCAGAGCCGTCTTATCGCCAGATACAGGAATAGAAGCGGACGGAGAGAGCGAAACCATGGACCCTGCTTTCAGTGCAGGTCATCCGAGATTCGACAGTCAAGCTAAAAGTTTATCCAGCCTTTCAAAAACAGGTTTGTGGATATTCGAAATTATTAGATTGTAGCGACTTTTGATGGCATGAAGAATCGAGATAAGGGCGTTCCAAGCTGCACGATTATTCCATCTCATGCTGATTATTCCTAACATTCCAAAAATCATCAAAGGAAAAAGCACTTCCCAGTATAATCTCAATGTATTGAATTGGACCTCCCAATATGGCTGCCAATCGACTTCATTTCAGAATGACAGATGCTCGATCCAGTCTTTATTTTGAGATTAGTGATAGTAATAAGACTTGTTTCGGAATATCTACACCAGTCCCACTTTCACCAGAAACGTTACAAAGAGCCATTTAAACGGCAAGACCATGCTCTTTGAATTTATTTTCATGTCGAGAGACAAAAACGATTTCCATCTTCCTGAGGCATCGACTCATTTGCAAAGTAGTTCAATCCTGGAGCTTCTTCTCGATGTGACCACGCCTCGTGTCTCCTGTTCCGTTTTGGCCTGAAATGAGGGCTGGCAAGGCAAATCAATTGCTCAAACATTATGCTATATTTCTCAAAGTTGGCCAAGACATACATAGGATCCTTTGAGCTAGGGTTGAGTGATCTAACCACTGAGCAATCTCCGTTGTATTTTTACTGAGTGACTATATGAAGGTGGTAGGAATCGAACTCATAACCCCTTGGTTAGAAACCTTAGCGATTGTGCTATACAGCACAAAAGCTAAGGCTGGGAAGGAGCCGAGTTTATCCAGTTGGTCAGATAATTATTTGATTTTTTCATATCTCAACTGTGTGTTTTGACTTATACAACGGTTAAGTACGGTTCTGCTGAACTCAGGAACGCCTGGTACCAGCAGAGAATAAGCAGTGAGATAATCGTATGTGTTTATCATGTTTAAATCATATGTTTTTCCAAGTAATGAATCGTTGTTTTTTTCGTACGTGTTTAGTTGAGTCGAAACGGAGAGCGTATTCTGATTGGAATCAGAGCAGCCAGCAGAGCCACTCGAACGATGATTTTGAGCCTCTGGACAGCAAAACATTGAGATATGTTCCTATGGTGTCAATCAAAGAAATCGCCTGCTATCTGTCGTTATTAGAAGGATCGCGCGTAGAGGATAAACTAGAATGTGAGTATACTTGAGATATACGGAATAGCGGATCTAGTAAGGGCATTGAGTAAGAGCTGGCCTATAATTGGGACAGAGTTAGGAAAACATTACGTTCGCACGGTCATTGACCGGAGGAAAGTTAAGAAAAATTGAGAAATTGAGGAAGGATGCCAAGAAATCAAAATTAAATGTTATGAAAGTGCCGTTTAATAGCATTGTAAAGTGGTAGATACTAGATGTATTGTAGTCTGTTTTTGGTGCTCTAAGGATTATTTGGTAAAAATAATGAATGTCTATCTCTGCATGCAAATTACAACTTAACCTTCCAAGTATATAATCTAGCGTAAGTGAGGAAGGATATTGGCTCCTGGAAAATGTACCCGGAGGAAGGTTGAAGACTTTTCTGGACTCTGAAATGGGAAAGATTTCATATTCGAGAATCGAGACCAAGTTGATGCAAATGGTAGATATTATTTTAAGCCCCCTAGAAGGGGGGTTTATTAGGGACGTGTTGGTACAGCTTATGCGAAAAGGCGGTATCAGCAGTATTTTTATGTCTTTGTTCGACTCTTTGATGTCACAGTAACTAGTCCACCCGATCAAGATGAAAACTTCCCTTCTTTTATGTAGTTATGCATGATCAAAAAAGGGGGGCTTCATGAAAATATTTAGGAATTCAGGATTAAGTTCGGGGAGTCTTACATCAACATCTTGCTAATAGCAAAAATGAAGAATATTCTGCCTCAGTAGAATCTCACTAATGAAAATATGAATATCATAAGAATACACTGACTGATTTGGAATAACTGCCATCTAAATATGCCTCTTCCCACATTTTAAATTCTATCAAGATTTCAACGTGCAAATATTCGCTTAAGGAGAACCTAACAGCTCCTGATTCTTTGCTTTGCTTAGAAAAAAGGATTGTATCCAATAGAACTTTTTCCAATACAACAAGGGGGGTAATTTGACCATATTCGTTCTTCTTTTCAGTTGTTTTTAGAGTTTATGACAGTGATGGCAACGATTATCTAGACCAGCAGGTAAGCACAAATTTCATCAAATAACGTTATTGAATGAAACTCTCTTTTTGTTAATAAACATCGCCTGCTGAGGCAGTCCTCTACCATTTTGCTAACCTTCGAGATGAGATCCTTCCGCTAGCACGTTGAACATAAGCATTGCCCTCCTACGTTTTCCTTAATTTTTGCATGAAACAATTAGAGCCAGTCCTAAGTCATCATGTGGTGTTCAAAAGCAACAACGGTAGCAACACAAATCATGAAGAGCAGGCGATCATGTTTTGCCTTGTTCCAGAATTATTTGACATCCTTTCAATCGTTTATTTCTGGGTCTCCCCCTGTCTTACTCGAAAACCACACAACCACAGAAATGTCTCACTTGTGAATTGCTTATTTTGCATATTCTCCAATCGTACGTACGTCTTTCCTCGAAAAGCACAGAAATGTCTCACTTGTGAATTGCTTATGTTGCATATTCTCCACTTGGAATCAGAGGAGTTTAGGCCTAATCCAAACTAATGCCTCACAGATAAATAAGATATTTGCACCCCAATCCCAGCCATCTGCCCAGTTCTCGTGATTTGCCCTCTGAATCCGGAACACCTGCTCTTGGAAGTATGTTCCTCCGTTTCGTATGCATGCCAGCAAGTCAACAAGCTCAAGATGATCAGGGCTGCTAAAGGGCTACCAAATCAATGCTGTTTGATGGCCCAGACACATAGACACTCTACAGAAAATAAAAAAATTACTTGCGTTGACCTTGCCAGCTTGTAACAGGCCAAGGTCTTATTTCCTGCATCAGTGGTATATACTTTATCGCAGCAACTTATTTAAGTCACTTTAGATCGATCAAATTTCAGTTTTCATCCTTGAAAGAGAACAGTTTAACATATGTCATTGCGATAAATTGATTTGAGCACTAGGAAAATTTTTGTTTTACTGATGCCATTGTGTGTATCAATCTCAACTCCAAGTGCAATAAAAACCCGTATATAAGAGCCTTACTTTTTAAGATCACCATATTCGGGTTCTTATCTATATGATACTGTTTTCTAAAACCGGGTGTAAAGGATATTAGATATCTTATTCTGCAAATTGATCCATTTCAGGAGCTGGAATCAATTGTTCAGCAAATGGTTAGCGTTGCCGAGTACCTTGGTTGGGATACTTCAACTCTGAAACCTGTAAGTTATTCATATCTATTAAGCCTGGATCAAGAAGCATACCATTATCTGTGCTGGTTCTGTTTCTTGCTCTAATCCTTCATTGGAATTTCAATTCTTTTACATTCCAATGGGCACTCGAGACTTTTAGAAAAGTTTACAATACCCTGATAATATAAAGAGAAAATTTCAGAGACCTAAAAATATCATAAAAATGTTTATTCAGTAATCCAAAAAGATCATAAAAATTAGTGGATCCTTCTCGGTGGTTCTTGAAATGCTACTTCATTTTTCTTTAACCAAATCTGTCAGATTTCTATTTATTTCTATTCTTTCACCCTAGAATTATCATTTTTGCTTACCTAAAATTTTGGACCCATAATATCGGCTTTACGGAAAATAAGTAACCCTAAATTATCGGAATGGCCTCTGCGTATATAAAAGTATTGAGTGCCTCCCCCTTCCCCTGGGCCCTACTTTCGTTATCTTGCAATGTTTTTTTATCATGATGAACTTGCAGGCAACTTGAATTCAATTCATTTCTGCAGATATTTTCTGACATGTTGAGTGAGTTGGATTTCGACTCCGATGGGCAGATCAGTCTTGAAGAATGGTTAAAAGGGGGCATGGGTAACATCCCCCTGCAAGTTTTACTTGGCCTTGATGTGGTATGTAACGCTTCTCATTTTCATTATGAGGCTAGCCGTATTTTTTGCATTGATATTGAACGTTACGTAACTCGAGTAGCAGTGATTGGCCTAGCAGTCCAAGAGGTATGTTGGTGCAGCTGAAGTTAAGCTCGGTATTTTGAGGGCAACATCTGGATGGGTGACCTTGGAGGTGTGGACTGAACAACTCACTCCATTGTTCTTTGAAAGGGGTGTTAGAATAAGGTGTCCCCTGCTAGAAATAAGGCATCTGGCACGTTAAATTAAATTTTATTTACTTGCTAGCAGAATTTCTTGAAATCGACACTGAATGGTTTATAACTGGAGTTAATTGTTTTTTGGGGATACAATTTTGATATTTTATCTCTCAATGAATTTACTTTAAAACTTGTTGTAAAAACATGTACGGGACACCCGGTGTATTTTTTGTGAAAATGTTTTCCTCGTTTTGCTGAACTGTGCGTATAGGTCAGCTTTAAAGACTATTCACTGGTTCTGTTTCGATCAAAGACTGTCGGCCGAGGGAATATTCTACAATTAGAAGCGTGGAATATTGATGAACAATGACCAGACGAACGAAATTAAAGAAATCGTGAAAATAAGACGACATTGAAAATCTTAAAGTTCAAAATCCTATTAGAAGCAACAATCTAAAAAAGAGTTTGATTAACAAGATATTTTTGATCGAAATAAACAAGCTTGGAAGCGAAGCCGCGTATTGGTGATCTTTTGTTTTGGGTTTTTCGTGAAACGTGTCGTTGATTAAGGTTTCAAGAAAGTATAAATTGGCTGCCTGCTTCTAATAAACGGCTTGAATAGAATATCGAGAATGAGATTAATGGGAATCAAGGAGTCATGTGATCACATCACAGTAGCAGAGACAGTATTTCTGTTTGTTATTATCACATTATACTTCAAGGCCGACTAATTAAATTCTAAAGCTTTAATCGAAATTGGTTTTTGGAAATACAGTTCTTCGTTTTATTCTTCCTTGGTGAGAGAGAATTGACGGTTTGGCGAAATTTCGAATTTTTAACAGAGATCCCGCATTTGTGGAATGAGTATGGTGTAAAAACGAGGCTGTCTCATTCTGGAATCACCTCTTTTGCTTGATTTAATTCTGAAATCACCCCTATTCCCCCTGATAGTAAAACTTCCACTCCATAAATCGAAAAATGAGTGATTTGGTTTGATTTAAGTTCAAACATAGCAGCCTTCTACATACATGTTCTTATTCCCAACAGGGGTATGCCACAACATGCAACACTTCATAAAGTAGTATCTAACAGTGCTAAACCTGCTTGAATCTATGTTGATTGATTATTGCTACACTAGTTCTTGATTCCATAACCACTATTCTTATCACAACGATTGAATCTAGGGGCCTGTTTATATGAGCAAAATTTCCTCACCTTCCAGACCCAGGGCTGACAAGTAAAGTAAATTGCAAACCGTGTTTAAATGAGATTTTCATGCCAAGCCTGAAAGGCGAGATGAATCCTCAGATGTCATTAAACTTTAACACATTGATTTTCCATTTGAGAAGGTTGAGTTTCCTTCACCTTGTCCGTAGTTCTGCGCTTATATGGAAAAACTTCACTTCACGTGAGTAAAACTGCATCTCCTAAAAGGTGAAGTTTCGCCATACCGTCTAATTTCATATAAACGCAAGCTGAACATGAACTAGGAGGGTGAAGTGAAGTATTTTCACCAATATAAACAAGGCCCTAAGTTCAACGTGATGGCTTCATATCCGTACAGTTAAGGAAATGGTTTATGGATGCAGACCAGTGCACTTTCTAGGTACCAAAACGTAATACAATGAGCCTCGATTTCAATATTCTGTCTCACTTGAGTCGCCGGTTAGAGTAAAGAACTTCATTACTGTGTGTTAACAAACAAATAATTGAACGACATCGTGAGCTTGGCACAGTGATATGCTCGAATCAGCATTGTGTATTCCAGGTTTATTTCAGCCAATCAGGTTGTACATTTGAATCATCAGATTGACCAATCAGAATGCCCCATTCTAAAAACTGGTTTGAGTTAGTCTAACTGCTAGTATGCATGTGGTTTCAGAGTTGTGGAGTCTCTTTGTTAAATTGAAATGACACCTGTATGCAGATGAGACAAATGTGCATTGCTGGCTGAGAAATGCAAGCATATTAGCCCCTGTGAAAGCACTTCATATCAGGGTGGAGCTTGATTAGATGTATGTCGCAATAGAATATATGATCAAATTAGACCGAATGGATTTCACAGTTGAATATGTTTTGTTTTTTTATATAGCGAGTGGATGAAGAAGGAAAACATCAGGTGATTCTTTTTTATATTAACTTTGATCTTATTTCACTTTTCCATTGTTCTCCGACATCTGCTTGTTTTTCCATCAAGAACATTGATTTGAATCCTCGACGGTTTTTACTTCACTCTCACGATGATATTTCCATCGAATGTTATTTAGTCTGCTAGTAAGCATGGTATTTAAAGATGATGGTTTAGAAATTACCATGTCGATTTTTTTCTCTCTTTGTACTCAGAATCTCCCTCGTTCTCATTGTTTCCTTTTGTTATTGTGCACTTTCGTTATGCTCAACTACAATCCTCGCCAAAAGGTCTTGAGACACAATGGTGACTTTACCATTATCTCAGTCATTGAGCTATCAACCTGTAAGATGATTTGGAGTTCCCCTCCCCCAAATCAATGTTGATACTAGGTATGGATGTAACTGGAGGATATTGCAGATGCATTTCCGCACCAAAGCAACTTCTGAAACAAGATTGTTTAGGGGGAGATGGGGTCTCTCTTCGACAATTAGTATATATCGCATGGCAATCAAGCATTGTCTCATACCTTTTGGCGAGGATTGTAGTAAGCATGGCCATTTAAAGATGATGGTTTAGAAAATTCCAATGGCGATTATTTTCGCTCTTCGTTATGAGAATCTCCCCTATTTTCATGGTTTTGTCATTGTGCACTCTTGTTCTGCTGAACTAGCAAATCAGTCACACGACTTAATGTTATTTTTCGTTGTTTCTTTTTGTCAGTCTGTAAGTGAATGCAAGGACCATTTTTTAGATTGTAGACCATCGCTATCCAATGACTATTCTAGTGTGTAGCTCTTTTAAGCCTGTTTAATGTTACAGTTGTTTTAGATAGTTTCTTCTCAAGTTGTAACTGACCGTGAGCCACTGCCAACATTTTAGCAAAATATCTTTGGGTATATTTTCCAATTGGTGTGAAATTCATCGAATGCTCTACAGTCATATACCTTTTTATAGGTTTCAGTCTTGATGCTGTAAATATGTTGAACTCCCTAAAACCTCTCTTGCAGCTCTTTGATATTTTTATTTACTTGTTGCTATTTCGAAATTATCCACGAACTATTTTCTCAAGGGGAACTTTTTAACCTATATATCTTTCGTCTTTGAAATAATTACCTGAATATCTGCCGCTGAATATACTAAGAAATATTAAAAGTTTAAGGATGTGCTTTCTTCTCGAGTAGCTCTGCTAATGTGGGAATCCTTCCTAAAAATCTTCTTCTGTGAAAAGCTTCCCATATCTAATGAAAATATGAAAAGATTCAATTCTTCCTTTATGTGTTGTGTCTGTACTTTTAGGCTCTTATAACTGTCATACTCCAGTAGTGGTTTTTAAACTCACGTTCTTTTGATTTTAGTGGACGATGAAGCACTTCAAAGGGCCTGCGTATTGTAATATTTGCCATGGTGCACTCTCTGGGTTTGCAAGGCGACAAGGCCTTCAATGCATATGTAAGTGAATACAAATGACTCATAAGGCATGTCTAACATGTCTAATACGGGTAATTAAATTATACCAGAGCCAGTACTGCAATTGACATATGCCTCCACTGGGTCTCGAACCCAGGTTTATGCGGACACAGGCGAGCGCGCTAACTACTGTCCCAAACCAGAACAATAAGTTAGCACAGTAGCCTTAAGGTGTTTACAACTCCAGGCTTATCCACGGTGGGGCATTATTTCGTGTTTCGGATCAAATCCTTCTTCAGAGCCATGTTATATAACATGAATTCATAAGGCATGTCTAACATGTCTAACAGGAGTAACTAAAATTCAATTGCACTGGCTTACAAATGAGATATATATGAACATTTGTTGGTAAACCATGGTCTGTAGGAACGCTCTTGTCTTATTTTTGAATATCATCCTTGTTTTTTAGTCTGTAAGTTCACCGCACACGAAAGATGCGTGGCAAGAGTTCCTGCTTCCTGTATTCTAACGTATACCAAATCAAAAATCAAAGTTCAGGTCAGAACTAATCTTTTACCTTGAAATTTATTCACAATATCATTTGTTTTATCGTTTTGTGTTCCTGTGTTCAGCCAAGTGGATGATGCATCACCCCTTTACATTTACTGGTTCATTCACATAAATTCTCAAATCAATGTACCATCGGTTTAAACGACAATATGTTATGCTTGTCCAAGGTAAATCGTTGTTAGCAGCTACTAGGTATAAATTACCTTGGTGCTAAATTGAGTTATATTCAGAAAAGACGTTTCCTAGGAATGAATGCACTCATCCATTCCTTCAACAGCTCATTCTTGCTCCATACAATGGATGCTCAGTAGTGCGAAGGGATATCTCTGAGTAGTGTGGAGGGATATATCTGAGTAGTGTGGAGGGATATATCTGAGTTGTGTGGAGGGATATCTCTGAGTAGTGTGGAGGGATATATCTGAGTAGTGTGGAGGGATATATCTGAGTTGTGTGGAGGGATATCTCTGAGTAGTGTGGAGGGATATATCTGAGTAGTGTGGAGGGATATATCTGAGTAGTGTGGAGGGATATATCTGAGTAGTGTGGAGGGATATATCTGAGTAGTGTGGAGGGATATATCTGAGTAGTGTGGAGGGATATATCTGAGTTGTGTGGAGGGATATCTCTGAGTAGTGTGGAGGGATATATCTGAGTAGTGTGGAGGGATATATCTGAGTAGTGTGGAGGGATATATCTGAGTAGTGTGGAGGGATATCTCTGAGTAGTGTGGAGGGATATCTCTGAGTAGTGTGGAGGGATATATCTGAGTAGTGTGGAGGGATATATCTGAGTAGTGTGGAGGGATATATCTGAGTAGTGTGGAGGGATATCTCTGAGTAGTGTGGAGGGATATCTCTGAGTTGTGTGGAGGGATATATCTGAGTAGTGTGGAGGGATATATCTGAGTAGTGTGGAGGGATATATCTGAGTAGTGTGGAGGGATATCTCTGAGTAGTGTGGAGGGATATCTCTGAATAGTGTGGAGGGATATATCTGAGTAGTGTGGAGGGATATCTCTGAGTAGTGTGGAGGGATATCTCTGAGTTGTGTGGAGGGATATATCTGAGTAGTGTGGAGGGATATCTCTGAGTAGTGTGGAGGGATATATCTGAGTAGTGTGGAGGGATATATCTGAGTAGTGTGGAGGGATATATCTGAGTAGTGTGGAGGGATATATCTGAGTAGTGTGGAGGGATATCTCTGAGTAGTGTGGAGGGATATATCTGAGTTGTGTGGAGGGATATATCTGAGTAGTGTGGAGGGATATATCTGAGTAGTGTGGAGGGATATATCTGAGTAGTGTGGAGGGATATCTCTGAGTAGTGTGGAGGGATATCTCTGAGTAGTGTGGAGGGATATATCTGAGTAGTGTGGAGGGATATCTCTGAGTAGTGTGGAGGGTTATCTCTGAGGAGTGTGGAGGGATATCTCTGAGTAGTGTGGAGGGATATATCTGAGTAGTGTGGAGGGATATATATAGGGGAGACATATCCATCAGTTGTGTGGGGGAGTGTGGGGGTTATCTCTGAGGAGTGTGGAGGGGTATCATGATTATTGAGAGGGATCCTCACACTACCGAACATCCCCTTCATTACACAGAGATGATTCAAATTCTTTCCTTGGATTAGTGAATCTGTCACAAGTTAGATTACTTGACCTAGATATAAATTTCATTTCTAGCAAGGACGCAGTAGTAGTATTCATCCATATTTTTAAGAGTATAGGAATTCAAGAGTATTTGATTGCATCCATTGGTGCTGCTGAAGTTATTCATGTATAAAACGTTTCCGACAACACAACTCCTTGATTCTAAGATCTACATGGTCCAAGATCTACATTATGTATCTACTTTGCAGGAATGCCAATTTCCCTACAAAGATAATGCAAATGTGTTTCAAAATTAAGCCGTCTGGAAACTCTACCAGCAAGCAGCTTGTTGACAGATCCACAACTATACTCTCCGTTCATCAAATCATTCTTGATAGTTTGAATCAGGGCATTGACGAAGGGTGGGAATCATATTTTCCTTCTTGAATCTGAGATTTTTTATTCTTTCAGAAAATGGATCATCATTGGGTAGAAGGAAATTGCCCTGGAAAGTGTGATAGATGCAGTAAAAACATTAAAAGTAGCTGCTTGACTGGCCTTAGATGTGCTTGGTGTCAGACAACGGTGAGATATACCCCAACAATTTTTATTCAATTAATATTGGATATTAGATGTCTCAAAACATTACAATTAGCTACTTGACTGGCCTTAGATGTGCTTGGTGTCAGACAACGGTGAGTTATGCCCCTAAAACTTTTGTTCAATTAGTATTGGATATTAGATGTCTCAAAACATTACAATTAGCTGCTTGACTGGCCTTAGATGTGCTTGGTGTCAGACAACGGTGAGTTATGCCCCTAAAACTTTTGTTCAATTAGTATTGAATAATAGATGTCTCAAAACATTAGAATTAGCTGCTTGACTGGTCTTAGATGTACTTGGTGTCAGAGAACGGTGAGATATACCCCTTACATTTTTGTTCAATTAGTATTGGTATTATGATGTCCCAAAAATGTAGGACCGTCAAGAGGGGTTAAGCAGCATAGATACTAGGAGGTGGAGCTGTGAGGGGCCCGTCAGGAATAGGAAATGTGTTCTTTGTCAATTAGGTTTCTCTAGGTGGAAATCAGGCCCTTGTATCTGTTCTTGCCTAATCTAAGAATTCTATTTTTCTTTCTAGGTGCACAACAAATGTGTTCCTCATATAAACCAAGAATGTGTGCTTGGGAGACATCGTGATCACATCCTTCCATCTAACTGCATAACGCCACAAACAATGGCAGGTTTCTTATGTCTCTATGCTTATGACTTTATGCTTATGACTCTATGCTTATAACTTTATGCTTGTGACTCTATGCTTATAACTTTATTCCTGTTACTCTATGCTTTGTACATATGCTTAAACGTCTATACTATTAACTCTTTGCTAAAAAAGCTATGATTATGCCTCTATGCTAGTATTCTTATGCTAGTGCCTCTATGCTTATGACGCTATGTTTATGACTCCATGCTAATAATTAAATGCTAGTGCCTTTATGATTATAACTCTATGCTTATGACGCTATGTTTATGACTCCATGCTAATAATTAAATGCTAGTGCCTTTATGATTATAACTCTATGCTTATTACTCTATGCTTATGACTCTATGTTATGCCTCTTTGCTTATTCCTCCTATTTGCTTATGTCTCTAGGCTCATACCTCTAAGCTTATGTCTTTATGGTTTTAACTATATGCCCTGTACCCGTATAAGATTTTTAATGAAATTATCTTACCATAGATTCCTTTTCACATCCTTCTCAATTACATCTTGCACAAACAACTTCTATTTTTCTGATATTTTTGTGATTTCACAGACGAAACAAGAAGAAGAAAAAAAGATTGACGAAAGGAAAAAAAATTCTGTAATCAGTTTTGACGGAATGGTTATGCAGGTATTCGTGCCCTTCTTTGATTTCCCGTTTCATGTGGTTTCCATATTCTATCATTAATTAATTTTGTATGAGACGGGGAATTGAGTGACCATAACAAAAAAGAGATCTGGAGCTTTGAAAGATTCTTGCAAGAACTCATTTATTACCTCAAGGTAACCCCGTCGATCTAGATAGACTGCTCTACAGAGATTACAAATCAAAACTGAACATCCGAATTAAAAAAATTACATTCTGCATCAAATAAACTGAGTTTGGACAGAGTGAAAAGAAAATGTTTCAAGAGAGAATTAATCTTCGTTTCTTCGACCTTTTTTGAAATTCTGTAATGTAAGTACTTCTTTCATATCCAGACTCAATTGGTTAGAGGCTTTGAGTCCATGATATGAAATGCTCTTCTGTCTTTTTTGCAGATAATTCCTTTACCAGGAACTCATCCATTAGTTGTTTTTGTCAATCCAAAAAGTGGTGGAAGACAAGGAGCAAGGTTTGTTTAGATGTTTTGAGCTTCCTCTGATACACTCTATTTACTTTGATATTCTGCAAGGATTTTTGAAGCTTGGAATAGGGCGTATTCTTTGTGAGAATTTCTGCCTCTACTATTTTTGCAGACTTCAGAAACAATCTCGCTCATATTTGAGAATAAGCGTAGACTTTCATTGATTGATAAGTGTTAACGATTCATTGATTGACAAAAGACTGGATGTGGAATATTCTTAATCATTTATATCTATCGTAAAGACAACGAGATTGCCTTTCAAAGTACTCAACATGTGGATCTATTAAGGAAGTATTCGAATAGGGTTCAGTAGGGTGGAGTTTGGTTTAGTTTTCGTTAAACAGGGCTGAGTAAGGCTTACAATGTTTTAACGTGCTGTACTGAGCATGACTTTGGAATTATTATGATAACACAATCTTACTCGCCATTCTTATGGTATAGTCCAAGAGATTTCTTCTTATCCCTTATGAATGCGAGGACCGAAAACTTGTTTTGCCCATACAGTGTCGATCTTGTCTCTTGATACTGAAATCTCTGTTTGATTGCCAAGCCATGTTTTTCATGTAAATCCTAATTTCTTTCTGCTTCGCACAGGCTCCTGAATAAATTTAGATATCTATTAAATCCGAGACAAGTTTTTAATCTCGCAGAAGGAGGCCCACTGGCTGGGTAAGTCAATTTTCATTTCTTTTTGTATTAGGTAAACATGTGTTAGGTATCCTTATTGTGGTAATCATGGTTTCTTAATATTGTTGTTGAAACGGTTCTGGCTAGATAAGCTTAAATCGTATTGAGTCTTACTTTTGATGATTCCCATGAACACAGTTTTAATTGAAGTGAACTTGTCATTGGACAAGAATTCTTCTATCTGAAAACAGCTTCTATGCACCACCACGTAAAGGTGCCGTTGACCATTTAGCGTGTTGAATATCAGGCACGCGACTACACTATTGGTAAGGGCAGCTTCGGCGAGTTCTTTTCAACATAGATGAACTGAATAGGTGATTACACACTACACAAGGCGGACACTGATATTGATATTGATATTGTCTTCTGGTAAATTAGCCTTCCGAAAGAATAAACGAATGATAGAAGCACAACTGATGAGTGGCGAATGTGTCGCTGCTCTTTTCAAAGCTATTCAAGATATTTGACCGTTCAGCAGAAGCTCTAGCTCTTTCCAACTAAATCGTACTCTGGTACAGTAAAAAACCCTCGATAAGAGCCTGTATATTTCGGATTTAACCTAAAAGGCTTCTGGGGATTAATCACATTGTTAGTAGCAAATCTGTCTTGGGACGGGTGGCCTAAAATGACATTGTAATGCACGGGAAGCATTTGTCAGTTTTCAGAACAGATTTTATACTGAATCGCTGCAATTACTAAAACATTTCCATCAAAGTAAATTAAAATACTGAGCTTCTCAAAGAAGTGGTTCTTACATGCAGGTTTTACTGTATATGATATGGTAGTGATTAAGTCCCTTAAGAGACCTAAGGCACTGATTTTGGCTAATAACTTTATTCCTGTTTGTCATGATTTAGTAGATGTTATTGAGCAGTGTTTTATAATCTTATTCATTTTCAGGCTTAAATTCTTCTCACAAGTTTCTGATTTTCGAATTCTCTGTTGCGGAGGAGACGGTACGGTGGGCTGGGTTCTCTCCACTCTAGGTACGTCTCAATTGATCTTTTATGCCCCCTCTCCCTATTGATACTGTATGCATCCCTTCTCGTCTCGGTCAACATCGATGCTTTCCTGTCACAGCCTTGGGTTTCTGTTTTCGAAAACCGGTGTGCGTGTGTAATTTTTGCTGCAAATTTATGTATGAATTTAGCATTTAGACGACATCGAATGATCAAATTTCGAAATTCACTATATTTATTCTTGATGTTTCCCCTTTTTATTCTGCTGCAAAACCGTTTAAGTTTATGGTAATCTGCAAAACATACCACCTCGCTTTAGAATTTATGTATATATTATTTTTTACAGACAGACTATCAAATTTTCGAACAAAGCCTCCTGTTGCAATCCTACCTTTAGGTAAGCAAGCTTGTGTTTCTGTGAAGCCCTTTGTGTCTGTAGAATATTTACGCGATATACCTTTTTCCTGTTAATGATGCCATCTCGCATTAAAACAAATTTGCCTCCATAGATATCCCTCAATGAATTGCGTGTTTTAGCATTTAGGAAGGAATCTGGGGTAGCCAGGATTTGTAGTTACTTGAGATGTTAACATTAACAGGAAAGAATTCCCTATGTCTTTTCCTGTGAGAATAAATATGTAATATTGTTATCATTTCATTTTATCATTTCATATCATTTTCGTGTGAGAATAATTATGTAATTTTTTTTATCATTTTTTCATTGTGTATATAAATTTTTTTCGTTCTCTTTCTGACGTATCACTCTGTTGAGTGTCAGACGAAAAGCTTAAGTAATCTATTTGTTCGTTGCGTTTTGTCTCCGATATTTCTGGCTATTTTATCATCTCATTGAAATTCTAAATGTTTTTCAGGGACAGGGAATGATTTATCGCGATGTTTACACTGGGGTGGAGGTATGCATTCTTGCCTAGTTTTTTACCACGTCTATCCATTACACTCTCTTGCATCCTTTCCATTTTTGTGTGTTTTACGTACAAAATCCGCTTTTCTAGCACAGCAAACTAATTTTTAGTGTCACTATGTAAATTTAGAAATTATCTTTGAAAACAATGTTATAAAATTCTTTTTTAGGTTACGAAGGTGGCAGTTTGTGCAAAGTTCTTCAAAAAATCCAACAGAGTAATATTGTCATGCTTGATAGGTTTGTTTTTGAAATCTTAATTTCAGCTTTATTTATCAGAATTTTGGCTATTAATTTTTATTTCAGTTGTTTACATCAACTCAAGCTTGAGATTATTTGTATATACAGTAAAAACCAGCGTATAAGAACCCAGATTTTTCCACTCATCCTTTTGAAATGGAACTTTATCCTGGAGTTCCCTATCATATTGGCGTTTTTGTATCGCAAAAACATTTAAAAAGCTGTTTAAAAGCCATTAAGAACTCCTGGCCATCCAACTCCTCTAATCAGAGCCTTAATTCCAAATTATGCCTCAATAATGATTGAGTCTTAGCTTAATAGGTTCTTAAAACCCAGGCTCTCATACGCAGGCTTTCACTGTTGTAAGGAATCGCTTTTATTTTTCTTATTTTAGATAGTTATAAAAAGGTAATGATGTTTGTATGCTTTTGGAGAACCTTTCTTATCGTTCATCAGAATCCCCAACCACCCCTGCCAAGTGTCCAGTAAGAAGATGACTTGCAATCTTTGGCATACCATAAGAACCGGTCTGTTAGTCAACAATAATTGTTGCTTACTGTTTATTCATCTTAATTTCAGGTGGAATATTGACATAACTGAGTTCGAGACTAATGATGCATATGACCCTGTCCCTCTGAATATTTTAAATAACTATTTTTCGATTGGCGTGGTAAGTCCCTTATTGCTTACGCTCAACTTTTTTATCGTAATTATTTTAAGCTTGCAGCTATAATGTAGTTTGGCGAACTCTCAAATATATTCAAATTAAGCACTCTATTCAAAACAACTCAATTTTAGTGAAGTGGGGTCTTTCTTGCCATTTAACTGTTATACATTTGAAGGGGTATATTTTCTCTAAAATCATATAATTCACCTGTCGTTATCTGATTGAAATTCTAGAATCATACTCTCTGGTCTCTAATAGACGTCCCTCCGCTTATTAATTTTTAGAAAACTTTCCACCCAGGACCTTCTTATTCGAACCCCCCCCCCCTCCCTCCCGCTAATTGATTTAGTGCAAGTGAACCTCTTGAGTTGCAAGCGAAACATGAGCTACACTACAGAAATCTATGAGAATGAGAATTTTGAGTGAAATCAGTTAAGTTATTGCACTATATTTTCAACGTCTCCCTGTCACCACACTACGTATCTCACAGGGTTCCCTTTAATGTTCAGAACATTTTCCACCCAGGACATTCTTACTCGAATAATTAGACGAGAAAATGAGAATAATGAGAAAGTAGGAAACTTCCCTGAAGTTTGATTGTTCCTATATTTCTCTAATTCGTCCTCTCTCTACATTTCAAGAAAATATTTCGTCAGACTTTTGTGAAATATGGCAACTCGTGAAAAAACTCCGCATGAACTTCTGCGAACGGTTTTGATTTTCTTTGCTTTCACCTCGGTATCTTATCATCGCGCAACTTTCTTCTTATAGGACGCCTCTATCGCTTTGAAATTTCATTTGCAACGAGAGAAAAATCCAGAGAAATTTAATAGCAGGTGAGAAATCAATGAATCATGAAATAAATGTTGGGTTTGAGAAAAGGAACCAATAGATTACTCAAGTTCTTACTCCTTCGACGCACTGCAAAGCAGCTGCAGTCTGTGATTTTCAATATTCGGTCCCACCAGGCCCTATTCAAAATTAAACTAAAACGACCAACTCCTTTATGGCCTCATCAAGAGTTATTAGCAATATAAATGTTGGGTTGCGTCTAAAGTCAGTAATTAGATGTGCAGATCATTTCCTTCAGCCTTTTCCAGAACTACCTCGCAGATGCTATTGTTGGAATGGGACTTAACTCTTCCTACTTATTACTCTCGACGAGGCCACAAAGGAATTTGTTAACTGCATAATAAAAGATAGGAGTCACAAATACGTCACTCGTTAATCGTTTCACGCACTATGAATAAATCATTTTATAAGACCTTCAAGATTCGCCCCTAACCAGGCCCTATTCATGATCTAAATAACTTATCAAATCTTAACTCTATTCTTCTAAAATCAGCGTTTAGGTATGTCTTTATTTGAACATCAGAATTGGAAAGCTTAAAAAGAACTGTTCAGACTTTAAAAAGAAACTATTTCCCGGGTCGAAATGGTACAGCGAACAAAATTTATGCTCATCGGTATTTGCGGAACTTTGAGTAGACTCAGCGTGAAATTATACCTGGGTTTCTACAACGTCCCATTCACTCCCTTTAGACAGCGTCCAAAGGAATCAAGAAAATTTGATAATAGAGAACTTTTGTATCTCAGCAAGAACTATTGTGAATTGTTTTTACAGCTGGCACATTCAGGACCATCAAATAATATTGAAGTCACTTGGAACGAGCTTATCATTAGAAATAAGATAATGTGATAAGATATGTGCTTTTTTTCAAACGAAAAAACTATTGATTTTGAAAATGTTGGATGGACTGCAATGAAAGTGGGTAAATGTAGATTTTTGGAGGTGATATGAAATGGTTTCGTTTCAGATTGAAGAATAAACTGCGATACTTTGAAGCTGGAACTTCAGAACAATTATCTGCATCCTGCAAACGACTGCAAGAAGACATCGAGGTCGAGGTGAGTTTGTGTTCTTTCTTCCAATAACACTGAAATGGTTCCCAAAAGAAACCTTTATTGTTGATAGTATACTGTGATAGAACCTAAAAGTCACTTGAATCTACCATAATCACCTAGAATATCAAAAAGTCAAAATTTGTGCTTAAATATGGTTAAGCTCTGACCTGAGCTAGGTCTGGAATCTAAGCTCTGACTTACAGATCAAAAGTTGGCCTGGAAAATATGTTATTGTTAAGTGACGATAAGCGATAAGAAACAATAATGGAGACTGGCTCTCTATATCTTAAAGTTCTTGCAATGATCAGTCAGGCTATTGTAAGGTGATGATATATTTTGTGAGTATTGAAATTCTAGCACCTTAATGTGTTATTCAAGTCTTGGATGGGAACAGATTTCATATCAAAGTTTGAAGTGGTATCCCGAATAGAAAACCGAGCTGACAGCTAACTTTCATTTTCTCTCTTTGGTGTTGAGGCTCCTTGCGATTTAGATGAATTAACCCCAGGGGGCATTTGGACATTTCTTTGATAAGGATGCCCGTGCGCGAAAAATTTTCAACTATCAAAAGAAATAGAATATGGACCAACTCAAACCTCCAAAAAATGAAGTTACCTGAAATTCCGAATGTAACACTCAGATAAATCGATAGGGACTCAAAACACCTAGAAAATAGCAGGAATTTAGCATAACCTAGAAACATATTCTAGCAAAATATAATTTCTTGACATTTTGAACCCAGAAAAGTAGGATGAGCTTCCCTATCAAAGTTTGAAGAGTATCCCCTGAGAGTTTCTCTGCTTTTGCAGTGTGATGGTCGAAAACTTGATTTATCGAGTGGACCGAATCTCGAAGGAATTGCAATTGTGAACATCCCAAGTGTTTATGGGGGAGCGAATTTATGGGGAGAAGTTGACAAACGGAGAAGAAGATCGAGAGAAAACCTCGCTAAGGACATCAATTCAATGCCTCAAGGTATTCTGCGACTATTGTTATTGCTAATTTCTTTTTTTTAATTGGTAGGGTATTTCCCACATGTTATTAATTTTTTCTGATCTCTTCAAATGAACGAATGGAACCGTCGCAATATCTTTGCAAAGCCTCGAGGATTGTTATAAAAATTCAAGTTAGTTGTAAATTATTTCGTTTCGCACTAATCATTTGTGGATTATCCTTACATATCTTTTTTAGACTTTTTGTCTTCAAAAAAAAATGAAAATCAACCTGAAAAGTATTCGGCATATTTGTTAACATCCTAAAAAGTTTTATTTGCATAACCAAAAGCCTATGTTTGAAATTCAGTAAAGGAGTATAGTACTCAGCCTGTATATTGAGAGTGTACAGTTCCATGTGGATTATTAAAAGCATGTATGTAACCTTGCAAAGGTATTGGTGCAACCATGTGGGTCTTAAGAGGGGCACTGATCCCAACTTTGACAATCGAAAATCCTAATCCCAATGATGAAAGTAGAGAAATTGACATGTTTAACAATCTCAATCCCAATTCATTCTCAAATCCCAGTCCAAAGAAGTAGAAATAAAATTTTCTCATTAAATAAAAATGCAAATTTGAGTTCCTAATCTCCCTGTTCTTAACCTTCAATCATCATCATCCTAAGCGCTTTGGAAATCACTTTCTATCTCCTCAATCTCGAAATACATGCAGCACGCGAGGGCATCCTTTTACATTTCCTCTTCCTATTTACATTTAATCAACATCTTGCCTGCTGTGAGTCCCGTAGCGTGATGTTATCAATCCATCTCCTTTCGGTTGCCATCTCTTTAGCCTGCGCACAGACTTTACTAGGATGCGCAGGAGTGAGGAATACGGTTCTGCTTTACAGAAAATGCAACATAAACAATCGTATAGATAACAAGCAACAAACTAGACTAGTTTTCCGTTACCTCGAATTTCATGCTCTGGCAATCATAAGACAGACTATAATCCAAAAATAGAGGCATAAACAATCGTGCACGTTCTTTTCAATTCTATGTTTTTCTATTCGCAGACATCGGAGACTGCCACATTGAAGTAATTGGGTTGGAAAACGTGTTGTATGTTGGACAGATTATTGCAGGCGTTCGACAGCATGGCCTAAGGCTTGCTCAGTGCTCAGCAGTCACTATTAGGTATCAGTTTCTACATATTTAGTCTCATATTCTAAATACATGAATCTTAGCTCGTTGAATTTAATTCATCTCTTGAATCCAGCTTATCTCCCCTTTCACTCAAACTTTAAACGTATTTTGTGAAACAATTCGTTAGGTTCCATTTTCGTTCTCTTATCTGACTTTCTAATCTAATGAGTATCAGATGCGAACCTTTCTATTCGTAGTTATGGTATTTCATTATGTTTCCGATTTTCCTGGCCATCCTCAAGTTTTGTACCGAGTCTCAGACCCAAAGCTTTCGTAGTTATTATGTTACGTCATATCTTCGATTTTCTCGCCATTCTCAGGAACTTCATGTTATCATGAATCTTATCTCCAATTTGCCAAGCCTTATATACAATCTGATAAAGTGTCTAACGAAAAGCTTGTTATTTTGCAATTTTCTTGCTATTCTAGAGTTAACAAACAAACACATGCCTCGGATGTTGATTGCTCATTTGCTTGTATTTATTTTGATTTATTTTGCAGTACTCGTCGACCCTTGCCAATGCAAGTAGATGGAGAACCATGGCTGCAGGCACCAGCTAAGGTTTGATTCTAACGTAGTGTTCTTCTAAATCCAATCACTCTTTAAGATATGCGTCATTTAAAGCTATTCTACTCAAAATTGTAGGTTTAGAGCTCTCCAAAACCCCGTAGAATCAAATGCTTTTTGGACGGTGACACTAGATAGAAATTTCCCACAGTAGAGCTGGGCAGGTATTTGGTCATAGCCTTAACCCTTTCCAGGTTTGCGTCCCACTTTGTCCCACTAGTGGAAAAATTATTCAAAGAGCTAAAATTCATCAATTTTGCTCGACTTTTATTCTTATGGTTAATCAAGAGTGTTGATTTCGAATCTACCTTCAGAAGTTCAAAATCCTAATGTTTTGGGGTCTTGAATTAGTGTAAATAGGACACAAATCGGTGGAAATTCAAGGTTCATTGTCTTAAAATTGGTATACGGTCCAAAACAAGGGTGCTGATTACCATAGAATTTCTATAAGCAGGTTGTCAACAATTTTCTAACTTTGATGTTCATTTTTCTGTACCAGGTTACAATTTCACACAAGAGCCAAGCACAAATGCTACAAGCACCAACTTCGACAAGGAGGAATTTCCTTGGAATCAACTGGAGTTCGCCAAAGAAGAAATCATAAGATGAAATGGCTGTTAGTTGAATGCATCTGTTTCGGGTTTGAGAAGTTTTGTTTTTGCATCTTGGTATTGTTTACTTTCTGTGTTCGCATGCCAAGTTGTTTTGATGTGATAGCATTAGAAATAGTTCCTTCTGTTACTTTCAATATTTCAGTTACAACAATAAGAAAGTATTTTT
Organism: Pelagia noctiluca; assembly: GCA_963924455.1. NCBI lineage: Eukaryota > Metazoa > Cnidaria > Scyphozoa > Semaeostomeae > Pelagiidae > Pelagia > Pelagia noctiluca. The sequence continues at coordinate 2,813,622 of OZ004315.1, read as the reverse complement.
GTTGGATGTTGTAAGGGCTCTAATGAGCCCCTAACAAGTTGTCCCCTCCCTCCTCTCTCGGTGGCCTGTAAACCGTTATTAGCCTGTAGCTTGCGTACTTGCCTATATGCCCTAAATTAGAAGCCCGCAACTAATAGCCTTAAAATTATGAACCTGTTTGTCAAAGATTCTAAGATGTTGAATATATTTTGAGGTTGTAAATTGCTGGTTTTAGGCTATTAATTTTTACAATTTTTACTAATGATGGTAGTCGGTGAATGTTGAAAGCCCTATAAAAAACCAATAACTACCATTGTTACTGCTTTTAAGTACGATTCATTTAAGAACCGTTTTGCGCTTACTCCTGAAAATATAGGCTTAGCTCCGGGTTTACTGTACTTACTCACTGTACTTACTCACTGTAGATTTTGGGTCAATTCATTAAATCTTGGCGTCAAACACATTGCGGAGTTTGGCACTCAAACAAAATAAAATGTAAACATACTTGTTACCAAAAGACTATTATTGCAGACAGATTTTCACGATGATTTCGGTGATGCTTTTGTTTTCAGGTTCTAGTATACCCCATTAACACCACACCTTCATTGGGAAACCTTAACAACGTATTGCTCTTACGTTGGTTACTATTGCTTGTCGATCTTAAAAGCTTTTTTGTGGAGTATTCTAAGAATGGCTTTTCACTCAACGTTATTAGCACTGCCAGGTTGGCTGATCGTGTTTCCGTTTTAGGAATCGGTATTACTTGCACTTTGTTGCCCATATGATGAAAGTTATGTTATGGCTGGGAGGATAGAAAATTTCAGACATATTCGGAAAGTTTCTTTCAAAATTTGTGCCAGGGAAATCGAATTTCTTCCTTGAACCCACCTTGAAAGAGTCTTCGTGAATATTGAGGCACATTCACAGTCTCAAAATCTTGTATTGTAAATCAAACATAAGAAGTGATGTCTCTCCAGTGAAGAAAAAGGTATCCATCCAATCCTTACTTGTTTTTGTTTCTAATTTATTAATGTCATCGTTTTTGAAAGGATATGTTTTCGCCGTCCAAACGACTATACGTGAAAACGTAGTTTTAAAAAATCTCCGCCCTGAAGAGCGTTTTCATCACTGAAACCTCGGGGTATGTGTGGACGGAAGAAAAATATGCGTTTTCAAAAATCCGTATACGTGTTGACTAAATAAGATTTCAAACTGTACAATAAATGGTTAAAAGACTGGTTATCCCACATAAACTAACCTAGGTCTGACCTTGGTTAAAACTAACTGGAATTAAGTTTTCCAGCGTAAACTTGCACTAGCCTAAGCTCGACCCCGGTTTAAAACCAACCTGGGTCATGTTTTCCAGCGTAAATTCAAACTAGACTGAGCTCACGTTCCAATCTTGGATGATATTCGCCCGATCAGCTATTGCTTATCATTACGGTTGATTCAATGTTTTAAGTTAAAAGAGTTTATTAACGTTTATCAACATATTTTGGGTTTTTACTTCTAATGTTAGTTGATGGTATTTGTAGAATTTATGTGTTCCCACTAACTTCAGATGGGTGTTAGAAACAATTATAAGGTAGATGTTGATTAGAGTAATATTCATTTAGTTATTTCTTTTGCGTTCATAAGTTGAGGGACGGAGCCAGAAGCTATGAAATAGGGCCTCCCTTTGGCTACGAGTCTGAGAAATTGTATTGCTTCATAGACAGGGACTCAAAAACCGTGGGTCACCGGAAGTACAAGGTTTTGCAAAAAAGAATGAAAATTCCTTTTTACATTTTACAAAGATTGTCTCCCCAGCTTAATGAAAAAGTGCCTTTAAACCCTCTTTCCAAGATACTTGTATTTCTATTCAGCGATCCAGCTCAAATCTTGCAAAAACGACTTCGAGATGGTTCTATAGTGATGATATCCTCATATAGTCTGTTTCTTGAGTTAAGCAGAGTTTCATTGCAATGGGTTTTTACAGATAGCCAATAAGAGTAGTAGTCCTTGACATGTGGCAAGAACAAGAGCCATTTCCCATGGACCTAATACTACTTTACTTTTAACGTAAGCGACCTTAGCGTGCGTAGTGTGTTATTCTCTTCCCAGATATTTGGGTTACTCAAAGCGTAGCTACTCTATCGGATTGCTTTCAGTGATTTTTATATCGGATGGAGCTATATCTCCCCTCATCAGTCTGATACATAACTAATACAACGCTCTGATTGGAAGAGCGCCATTTACTCTGCTTTTGTAGTGGTTAAAAAGTCATGTAGACTTGCTACAAATTTTCCTTGTTTACGGGCTGCAATTGAACCCCCCCCCCCCCCCCTTCAAAGGATATCCCGCGAATGAGTAATTACAAACTCAGCTGAAGTCATTTACCATTAGATTTAATGCTAGTCTCTTAACGATTGGTTGCTTACAGCACCTGTGATACCCAGGATGCTAGATAGCATTCCGATAGAATTCCAGACTTATTGACAGTTTAGTCTGTTAATGAAGGTCATGTGCAACGCCGAGACATCGCTTCATCAGTTGAAATCATCCCTTACAATGTTTATATTCTTCAGTCTTCTAATTAAGGGAGGTGACTCCCAAAAAAGTAATTGTCATGAAAATGTATTGTACACATATTGCTGTAGTGCGATTTCATTACTGTTACTGATGCTGGGATATCGATGCACATGACATTAATGGATTTCCTAAGCTAGTAGCAGACTGCCAGACTGCCGTCATGTTCGGCTATATGCATAGTTTATTCCTTATTAGACTCGGATTTTTTAAAGAGGCGGCCAAGTACGTCAGATGGTTATGTAGAAAGATTTTCTACTGTGAAACATAAATCCAACAACAGTATGAAAAGAACTAGAATTGAACGTATTATTGTTTGATGACCAATCACATAATTGGAGGGAAACGGACCACTGAGTCATCTTACATGACCCTACCATTAAGTTCTTCTGCCTGACTTGGTCACCTTAAATACCGTTGTTAACCTATGTTTTCTTGTTTATTTGCAATATTAACATTGCAGTTAGCTCTAGTATTTTAGAGTACGAAAACATAGCCATCAATAAGTTTTGAAAGTCTTGAATGCAATGAATCAGTTCAAGTAAGGACAAGAAATGCTTGGTTTTCTTTCGCGCAATCAAAAACACATTCTCGTTCGATACTATGACCTTAGTTGCAATAAAATACAATCAATAAATAAAGAAGGATTTTAAGCAACCAGGCTGACAAGGCCTAGATGTATGGCATCTTGACTATCCTTCTTCGGGATGTTGCCGAAAAATGCGAAGCGTCGTTTTGCTGCCCGTGGTGCATTATGGTATAGGTTTTGCAATGACATCATAGGGGCTAAGTTGCTTTCTATAAGATGAAGGTATTCTCTTGATTTCATATTAGTCTCATAGCCTACGCCATAACAAGGAATGCATCATTACATCATGCTGCCAAACATACATCGTATGACAACTATACGATGCCTAAGGAAGTTGGACTTTGAGAAGGCAAGAACCTGAACTGCTTATTAAAGATACGTACTTTCTATGAGCCTATTTCTAGTGATATGTTTTTGCAACTAACACTGATTCATTGCCTTTCATTTAAGTAATTATTATTTGCGTAAAAACTGCCATATTTTAATATTTGTTTTTACCGGACGTTTCGTGAAAGCAGTGCTGTAACGAAGTGTTGATGTATGATATTTCGGACACTCTTAATACACGTTGGTGGAGGGCTGCCGGACAGTGATTACCTTAGATATTTAAGAATTGTTTACATAAATGCCTTCATTTCCTCGTTTCTATTTATTGCACATCTAAGGAATTATCGTCTCTTATTTGCTTGTTTTCTGCTGGTCCTTGGCATTCAACGGAGGGACAAACTTGCTTTCTACATGACTATGTCTATCAGGGGTCAAACAGAACAGAGGCCCTTGCAGGGGTAAAATACTCCCTTGATCCCTACTTGTTTTCGAATTTTCTCCTTTTATCCCCGAAATAAAGATCAGGTGATCCGAGGGAGCGCGAAACGGCGAGATATCGATCGATATTTGCAGGCAAATCAGTGACAACAGAACCATAAAAAACTAAGCTGCACATTCCTCTCCCTGATCCCTGAAAGTGGGGGCTCTTCAAAGGGGACGGAAATCCGACGTTTCGCGCGATTTTCAGCTTAAATCCGCCGTGTTGTAGTTTGAAGGACAGATAATTCTATCTGGAAAGCCAAGAGAAGCCTTCATTTTGCTGTGGAATATGTGAATAATTCCGTCAATCTTTAAATATATGTCAAGATTTCCGTATTCCATGTAAAATATTCAAGAAAATCTGCACTCGACAGGGATGAAGAATCCCGTCGTTCTGTCGAAAAATTGGAAGGATTCCGTGCCCTGCGATGAATTTTCATTCGATTCTGGAGTCCCCCAAACCCTGATGACGCACCACCTGAAAGGTGGAGTTAGACTCCAGCTCCCTGAAAAACATTAGGCAGTCTCCCCGCCTTTCAGAAAATGATCGAACAGTCTTCTTTACCCTCCAAAACACCTCGGAAGGGTTCGGAACCATAGTTGTTTTATATATTCTCTTGCTAAAGACTTTACAGTAAGTCTTCAGGTCCCTTGTCTCCTTGTGCTCTCTCGCCCACTGTCACAAATATTAGTCCTGCCTCCGACATTGGATTTCTAAAGATTATTGATAGTTGATAGGCAAATACTCTTACTATATTCGTAAGGTATTAGTTTATATGCAAAGCACAAGGGACCTATACTGAATAGGTAGACTAATCGAGCAGTGCGACCGGCCCTGGTCCTTCCTCTTGATTTGACCACACCTCGTGATTCATTTTTCCTTTTTACCTGGAATTACAGTGAGTTGGCTGATTCTCTCCTCACACCTTATGGGACAGGTCTGAAGGTGGTTTCTAACCCGGGACCCTTTGATCAAGGGTCGAGTGATCTAACCACTCGATATCCCCGCCACCAAAGATAATTGAAAGGAACTTTTATATGAAATTTTTCAGAGATTCAAACAGATATGACTTTTTTCGAATTGAAACTTCGGTATCCATTAAGAAGTAGGCTTCCTGAGCAAGGCAAAGTTGGTAGACATTTTGCAGCCGTCAGCACATTTCTGAACTTCTTTCCACAGATTACGTAATGCGCAGTAAATACTTGCGCATGATTTTCCTTATGTGTTTTTGTTGTGATTTTTCTGCGTCTGGGTGCAGTGAGAAGTGCTCAAGGAAGCTCAAGATTTAGGGCAAAATGAATCGTTTATTTGGAAAAGGAAAGGCCAAACAGCCACCTCCAAATCTCACTGATTGTATCAATAATGTGAGTATGAATAATCAACTTCTAGGATTTAATCTACCCAAGGTTTCACAACCATTTTCTACGGGCCTAAAAATGCCAGTATGATTGATTGATAGACCGAAATAGGTCTAATAGGCCTAAAAGCCAGTTATTATACGAAACTAACCTCACACTAACTTAATATGTAATATGGACCTCTAAAGTAAAACACCAAATCTGACTAATAACCTTAAGGCCTAGAGTACTGTCGCCATGGATGGGCCACTTTTTATTAAACAGCATTGTCTTACACAACTAACATACCTTAGCAAACGAAAATTCTGTGAAAATGTATCTCTATCTCTTCTTAAAACATTTACATAAAATGAATCAATTTCGCTTCCTTTTCGTTTCACTCGAGTCATTAATATGAGACCCATTTGTTTCGTCGATATTTTAGGCCATCGCCATGGATGGGCCGCACCAAAATAACCGGCGCGCCTCCGCAGTACGCCGCAGATTTTTGAGCGAGCCGCAGAGCGCAAGTAAATCTCTTTGAGGGATTGTCAGTCACATGATATCAACCACTCGTGGACAATCGCTTTGCTCACAGGTGGCCCATCCATGGCGACGTTGGCCGATCAGGAATCGTTCATAAAAGTTGAACTCTTGTGAAAGTGTGAGCATGAATTCACCGAAAGTCTTCGTAATTTGTGAACAACCAAGGCTGGTAGAAGCAAAGTGGGAAGAAAACTATTTGCTTATGCTTAGAATAATAGGAGAAAATCGATAAAACAAAAACTGCAATTCACAACAATAACAACAAATGTTGACGATACTAAGAATTCAAATTCAGGTGAAGCGTTTTGAATATTTTCTTCTCGAGTTTGTTAAGCATCTATAAGCAAACAAAACAAATATAATGACCAAAATAGCATGAGCAACAATTTTCAAGCCTTTTTCCGAATAAACTAGGCCCAAGTAGCTGAAAACTTGGTGTTTTCTGGATGTAGTCGCTAATGCTAAATTTCAAAAAGTGGCCCATCCATCGCGACAGCACTCTATCTAAGTTGTACATCTTAACCCTAGATCCTTACCCACTTTCATACCAGTTTGGAATGAAAAGTGGCCAGACTGAAAAGTTTGGCCTGCGCGGGCGAGATCTGGCCCGCACAGCTCCGTTTGTAAAATTTTCCTGACCCTGCACTAGCCGCGCACATTGTCCAAGCCACGCAGTTGGTAACATGATTAGATTATGAGTTGACCCGCGCAATTATCGTGCGGCGAAATTATCTCGCACGCGCAAAAGCCAAACTTTGCAATCTGGAAAGGTGGTGGTGGTGCACAGCATTAGTTCATGGCGCACAAATCGATGCACAAAAACCAGATTTTATGTTGATATAACAGCAGCGGTGCACAGAATCGAAGTTTCGTTAGGCCAGCGCATCTATTCAGACAGAACCAAGGGGCCAATGCAAAAGCCTCCGGCGCTGAGCTATCACTACTCTCCTGGCGCACACAACCTAACGTGTAAATGTCCGTCCGGCGCACAAAAATCAAACATTCCATACTGGCTTTCATATCCCTGGACCTAGATTCAGATTCCCACTTATAATAATAACAATAACTATGCAATTTTCCCCATGGCTAAGAGTATGGGAGCAGTATCCTGTACACAATGCACTGCAAATACGGGAGTTGTTATGCGCATGCATCTGTGAATACTCGTGCCAGTGTGATGCCAAGTACGTAGGTTTTAACACTGACTTTCATGCCTGGTTTGAAAGTCTAGGATCTTAATGGCAGGGATTGCCAAGTGGTTACATCACTTGACCCTTGATCAAAGGGTCCCTGGTTCGAAACCACCTTCAGAACTGTCACAAAGTGTGAGGAGAGAATTAGTCAGTTCTCTGTAATTCCAGGCAAAAAGGCAAAAGGAATCACAAGGTGTGGTCACATCGAGAGGAAGAACCAGGGTCGCACTGCTCAATTAGTTTACCTATTCAGTGGGCCCTTTGTGCTTAGTACATAAACCCATAATACCTTGTGAAGATAGTAAGCGTATGTGTCTATCAACTATCAACTAAGTCTATAGGTGTTCAGAGGAATGATTTTCCCTTAAGATTCTGATAAATTTGCATGAAATGTTATACTTTATCTGGACATATTTTGTGACTGTGTTTTGAGTGGAATATCAAAGCAGCTTACTTTTACTACTTACAGTAGAATCCCGATAACTTCAAAAAGAAAGGGACAATGAAAGTAGTTCGAGTTATCGAGGCTGTCGATAACTAAGCTCTCGATCACTCAAGGGAATACCAAATCTGTTTGATTTAGATAGAATTCGAGTTATTGCATGTTCGAGTTAGCAGGATTCTACTGCATTCACAAGTTGTGTTTGTTTGCACGAAACCTCCTTTCTCCTGTGCTCACCTTTTTGCCTTTGGATTGACCTGTGTCCTTCCCCGAACCGAGATGCATGATCAAGTCTGTTTTAATTTCATTCAATACCCTATGATAACCCTTTATCAAATACCAAGAGAGCTCTCTGAAAATGTCAATTTATTTTGTTTTCCACTGAATGAATATCCCACCCCTTTTGATAGGTTGACTCAAGAGGGGAGTCAATTGAGAAAAAGATAAACATGCTTGACAATGACCTCAAGAAATACAGAGAACAAATGAAGAAAATGAGAGAAGGACCATCTAAGGTATGTTTTCTTCATCATCATTTATCCAAACCTAATACACCACTAAAATTTTAGAAACTCTTTGCACAAATATCTTAACCCCAGATTCCGATCCAAAGTTCTGAAAATGTACCTTCAAACTTCCAATGTCATCATTAACAAGTTCTTTTAGTACATAAAGTCATGATTTTGAAGTGATAGATACAGCACAGGGGAAATTATGTTGAAACGTTTATGTTATGCAGAATGAATTTGCAGGAGCCTACTGTCCATTCTTCAGTTTCGTAAGCTGTTAACATTTTCAAGATTATTTGATGTCATGAATGAATAGGGAGCTTTAAACTAAGAATAATTTTGAATCTTTATATTCACTAGAACATGGTTAAACAAAAGGCTATGCGGGTTCTAAAGCAAAAGAAAATGTAAGTAATGTATAACAATTACTATTTGATGAGTTTCGTGGAGAGACCAACAATAAAATCATAATTGAAAGCCCCATCATCATGGGATGTTCGGACCTAAATGATTACCGAAACAGTTCCACTGGAGAAAACGTTCTCAATACAATGTAGAATCACTGCCTTTGAAGTAGGCAGATTCCAAATTTCAAATGAAATCTTGCCCTTCTCTAGCAATGAAGCAAAAAGCAACTCACTGTAGATTTGATAGCATTCTAGGTTGTCAAGCAATGTTGAACTAGAGCAATGCATGAATTTAGGTTTTTTTAAGTTTTAGAGACAGTGGATTTCAAAACAACACTTGAATTCCAAAATAAGTTTGCATTGTGATTTGCTTTGAATATGTGCAATGGTCTGCCTCAAGCTGTACAAGATATTTGAGAAAAAAGAGATTTGAATTGATATTGGATTTTCAGAGGAAGTGTTTGAGATTAACAGTATACCAGGGAACGAACATATCATAAAATCTGCAAGCCATGCACTTTTAGGCTCAGCATAAATGTTACGCAATATGCTAAGCTAAGGTATCATTTTGGACTCTGTGAGATCTACAGCAAACATTTTCGCGATGAAAAATACAAAGTATGCTTTTTGTTTATTTGAAAATTCATTTGGATAGCAATCTGTTTTAATTTCAAAGTTAATTTCACAGGTATGAGAATCAGCTGGATAATTTACGGTCACAGTCATTTAACATGGAACAAGCAAATTTTGCAACGCAAACTCTTAAAGATACAAAAACTACAGTAAGTTGACATGAATTGAGTTATGATATTAAAAGCAACCAAGTAATTGGATACGTCGTTGCTTAATAGCCCTTAGATAGTGAGCTTTATATAACCCCTTTCTTAAGAGTTGAATCAAAGATTGGAAATGATCTAAGCAATGCTTTAAATGACTTTGAGCAACGGACCAAATGGTTGGTTTCAGTGTTTGATTAAATGCTATTGCTGATGATAATTGGAGACAGTGCTGTGGTTTCGGCACATGGTGAGAAGAGGGGAGGATACAGAAGTGGGTAGAGTCTTAACACTGGAAGTGGCAGGAACGCAAGGAAGGGTACATCCAACGAGGTGGCAGAAGGATACCAAACCACAATACGAATAATGTTTGTTTGTGTAATTGCATGTTTTTACCTCATTAGTTAGCTATGGATTTGAGTGACCACTAGTAATAAGCAGGTGGTTTATAGATGCAGATTAATTTACCTTGAAGCTATCTTAAGTATTCTTGAATTTAAATCATAGGGTCCTATTTTAGTCATCGTCTTCTTTTTTCTCATAGCCTTTGATTTGGTTTATGTTAACGTGAATGTTTCGATAATGATTTCAGGTCGATGCCATGAAAATGGGTGTTAAAGAAATGAAAAAAGAATATAAAAAAGTTAATCTGGATGAAATTGAGGTTAGTTTTTACCATACATACATATCAACTACACATCGAATGGTTTTCTATCACTCTCCGAAATCGTTAAAGCTAGAGGAAGGACCTGGGCAGCTGTTATATCTGGTTGATTAGTTCATAATTTGCGTTGCTGAAATATTTGATTCTATGATTATGTAAAAGGCAATGATCACCCGCTCAACGATTTGAACATTGCAAATGAGGAAAAACTGCTTTCCTTCAGAGGTTCGGAGCTGACGCAGGTATAGGTATATTTATTTCCCGATTCGAAAATCATGCTGAAGCCCTACAAGAGATCTGACACTAGACAAGTGCAAATTTTAGGTTGTAAAAGTATTCAATTCAATGCGTTTTGCTTCTTTTTAGAGGAAAGCTAAACTGCGACGTGTTTTGAGAATATAAGTTAAAGGGGAAGTTCGGTCAAAAAAAATATTCTCCAATTTCGCTGTAAATTTGTTCTAAAGTCGTTGTAGGATACAATTTTAACTCTTACCTTGCTCCCGGTGTCGTTAATCCACTAATATCCGTTGCGAAAAGTCGCATGATTTTAGGCCGCCATTCTCGAAAATCTGAGCAAGAATGTTGTTGCTGTTTTTGACGTCATCACGGTCAAAAGAAAAATCATGGGGTGAAACACGTATTGCGGACAACACTTCTTATGATAATTCTGAATCTTTCTTTGTTTTTGTGACACAATATAATGTGTTAAAAATATATTTTATTACTAAAAATAGATTAAAAACTGCAATATCAATAGAAATTACTCAAACTTCAATACAAAATGGCTGAAAAAAGTAGTGAAACTTCGAACGAATTTGAACAAATCAGTAGCGACTAAGATAGTGGCAATAAAGAATGATAAGAAGTCTCTTAATTTGATTCGTTCGAAACCTTTGGATACGGAACCAGTGAGAAAATTAAAAGACAATGTGCTTGAAGAGCTGGATAGCGATGACTCCCTGAATTCTGACGAAGAAGAAGAGCTTGAGAACGAAAGGATAGGTAATGATGAATGGTGTGTCTGGGGTAAAAATGCGAAGCAATGGAGGCATATACCAAGAGTCTTTGCTGCCAAGAAACCAACAAAATCGAAGAAACATATCTTCAAGGAAGAAGCAGTTTACATTATTGTTTATTTAATTACCTTACATGAATATATAAGAAAGTTTGAGGGGCAAGAAATCCTCTTTTTTAGAGATTTCCTTTAGTACAAATATATACAAATGAGAATGTTTCGATCTGGACTGAGAAAAACAATAGGAGTAAATGTAAAGTACCATAAGGCAAAAGTAAAGGAAAACGATGTGGGGTAAATATTGAGCCTCCCCCCTGACCACAACCATTATGAAAAGAACATATAAGTCAATGTTCTTTATTAAATAGAGTCCCGGAGTTTGTTCTCTGAAAAGGGTTTTGTGTGTATTCTTGGTTTAGCCTCATATTCTCCACTGTGGAAGATTTGATTCTAGCCTTAGCTAATACAGTACTTTCATCGCGGGGAAATTTCAGTTTAGTCTACTTGACCAGTCCTTGAAACGGCGTTAAACAATCTTAGGGGAGATTGAATGACCACTTGTAAGAAATACTCTCTAGTCTCTAATAGATGTGGCCTTTGCCTATAAATCTTCTGAAAATTTCCACCCAGGACATTCTTATTCCAACCCCCGCCCCCCTACTAATTAATTCTAGCAAAGCAAGTTACAAGCAAAACAAGAGTTTCACTACAAAAATCTATGAGATTGAGAATTTCGAGTTAAACCAGTAAAGTTATTGCACTATGTCTTTAGCGTCTCAATGTCGCTACATTCTGTCTCTTACAGAGTTTCCCATTTTATTAACAATATTCTGAAAATTTTCCACCCAGGAGATTCTTATTCCAGCCCCCCTCCGTATCAATTATTTTGAGATTTTTTTGGGATTCTTCGCTATCCAGCTCTTCAAACACATTTTCTTGTAATTTTCCTACTGGTTCCGTATCCAAAGGTTTCGAACGAATCAAATTAAGAACTTCTTATTATTCTTCATCACCACTTTTTTCGTCGCTACTAATTTGCTTAAAGTCGTTCGAAGTTTCGCTACTTTTTTCAGCCATTTTGTGTTGAAGTTTGAGTAATTTCTATTGCTATTGCAGTTTTTAATCTATTTCTTGTAATAAAATATATTTTTAACACATTATATTGTGTCACAAAAACAAAGAGAGATTCAGAATTATCATAAGAAGTGTTGCCCGCAGTACGCGTTTCACCGCATGATTTTTTCTTTTGACCGTGATGACGTCAAAAACAGCAACAACATTCTTCCTCAGATTTTCGAGAATGGCGGCCTAAAATCATGCGACTTTTCGCAACGGATATTAGTGGATTATCGACTCGGGGAGCAAGGTAAGAGTTAAAATTGTATTCTACAACGACTTTAGAACACATTTACAGCGAAATTGGAGAATATTTTTTTTGACCGAACTTCCCCTTTAAGGAATAGCAGACAACAGCTCTCCAAAAAATGAGTCCAAGATGGAATAGATTTAATTGTACAGCTTCTGATGGAATCTGTCTCTAGCGATTTCTCGTAAATTATTTCAGACAAATATCTTTACACATCTTTGAGTGTTTTTTCGTTATTTGCCAGGATCTTCAAGACGACATGGAAGATATGCTAGAACAGGCAAATGAAGTACAAGAAACTCTTGGTCGACAGTATGGCATGCCAGAAATGGATGATGCAGACCTCGAAGCGGGTAAGAGTTTTCGTATTACACTATCTTAACACGTATCATAAGAACATTAATGCTCCAGGATTCAGCCACATCCAAAGTGTTCAATATCATGTTTTAATAGTCAGGTTGATAGCCCTTTTCAGTTCTATGGATAGCTACAAACTCAGTTGTCTGCAACAGAGCATGATCTGCCTATTTTCCTCTTTAATCAATCATCTTCTTCAAATGTCCTTTGTTGATGATGTGAAAGGTCAGCGTATGTTCTGGTGCCAATATCGTTATATTTATCATATGAAGAGATCAATAACAGTAAGTACTAGGTAAATTATAAATCAGGTCTTTCTGAAACTGAAAAATTGATTTTTAAAAGATAATAGGCTCCTAAAAATTAGTTGTAGATACAGTAGAATCCCGATAACTCGAACATGCAAGGGACGATCAAAATAGTTCGAGTTATCGAATGTTCGAGTTATCGAGGCTCTCTCACTTTTTAGAAAATCAGCCTATGATTTGAGTTATCGGGATTTTATGAAGAGAACAACAACAACAACAACAATATCTTGATAGCGAAACGAAACAGAACGATAATGCAACTTGAACTTGAAAGTTTTTAATTGAAAACGATTGTTCTACAAAATGAAACACACATCACAGGACACCATGTGTATAAGGAGATTTGGACGTCAAAGCAAAGTGAATATCTGAATGTCCGTTGTGAGCTTGAGAATCCTCTAGATAATTATGCTGTTTGTGTTCTGAAAGGTGCAGATATTGTGGGACACTTGAAGAAAGGAGATACTGGCCATTTTTCTAAAACAATTTTCTGCTTTCTTCGAAGTCATTCGGAAGCTAAGTGCGTTGCCAAAGTCACTGGAAAGAGGTGCAATCAGGGGAATGGAAAGGGTTTAATTGTCGCATGCAGCCTTGAGGTCACTGGACTTAAGAACTTTGTCTCTATTTAAAAAAACAGCTTGATTGAAGAGTTTGTGATTAGAATATCGTTGTCATTGTTGTTGTTAGTACTTTGGCACAAAAATTTCGAGTTATCGAGAGAAAATAGCCGCAGCGGGTATAAAAAAATGGTTCGAGTTAGCGAATGTTCGAGTTATCGGGGGTTCGAGTTATCGGGGGTATATTCATATGTAAGTAGTGTTGAAGGTTCAGGGGGAATGCCAAATCTGTTCGAGTTAGCGAAAGTTCGAGTTATCGCATGTTCGAGTTATCGGGATTCTACTGTACTTACTATATCAAGGGATAAAATACATTTGGGCTCAATTTCTAGTGATAAATCAGAGTTAATAAGATTATGTTTGACTCTAGTCGATTGAAGCTTTTTAATTTCTGTAGAACTGGATGCCCTGGGTGATGAATTAGCATACGATCAAGATGCAGCGTATTTAGATGATGCCATGAATGCGCCTGCTGCTCCCGATACCATCCCAGCCGAATCAGATGCTTCTAGCCTTCGAACTAAGGTGAGATGTTCCCTACATGATATGATAATATAGACATCCTTTTACTTATAAAATATCTATGAAGATGGTAAAGTGGCTAGTGGTCAGTAAATTTTTCGACCTTTCTTTATAGGGTACAAACCCTCCTTCAGACCTGTCACTTTGAGTGCTAGAAAATAATTCACCAACTCTCTGTAAGGAAAAAGGCAATAAGAATTACAAGGTGTGATCTTAGCAATAGGAAAGATCATGGCTGCACTGCTTGATTTGCCATTCCATCCAGTGGCGCTTCTTTTGTCACACTATCCATAAACTCGACTCTTACAAGCCTTGGCTTTTTGCTATTTATCACATTCTCTAACCAAGAAGGGTTTGAGTCCTTTCTGCATTATTTCCAATCAGTTATCAAATCATTTCTTTCAACAGGATGGAGTTAAAGTTGATGAATTTGGACTTCCGGAACTTCCAAGTCAGACCACCTAATCTTGTTCACGTATACTTTCGTACAGTATGTAAAACATCATCAAACTCTGGAGGACATTTTGTTCATAATTTTACTTCTCACGGAATATCAAATCCAATAAATGTTGTAAAGGTATTGAAAACACTAGAGGTGCACTTGTTCAGTAATTTGCAAGCAGTCGATGTAAACATGTTAGGGTTGTATTCCGTATCATTTTGTATCCCCACCTCCAAAAATTAAGCTTTTTGCCTATTTATTTTCCATAACAGCTCTATGAAGCTCCTCCTCTCTTTACAAGAAAGACTACAGAGTAAAGTGGAAGACTAGGTATAGCTAATAGATGTATTCCATCCTAATATAATGAATTTTTAACTTAATATACCTGAGAGTGAAGAATTTCTTCTCTAAACCCTTTTTAAAAAGCAACCACTCTAATAAGCCCCCTCTAGAGCTTCAAAAATTAGATACGCCTCCCCGGGGTTTATTAAAGCTTTTACTATAATTCGGTACAATGTTTTGAAATAGAACTAGCAAGGGTTTCTTGTTCATCCCTGTCTTTTACGATAAGTAAGATTAATTGTATTTGCAAGGAAGATACATTACAACGCCAAAGCAAAAATCCAGCGCGAAGCGTTGGAATTTCACATCAAAAAGCGTAAAATGGAAATCAAGAATTGTGAAATGGTCAAATTTCGAATCTTTGGTCTTCTTGATAAGATTTATAAAATGCAAAATTTTTGGGGGGATTTCTCTTCTCTTATTATTCTGCTGTAAAAAGCTTACCAACACTGTTTTATTTGTTACCAAGTGGAATTCGTTATTGTAACTGCAATTGAATTAACCTACAAGATGTATCATAGTCAATTGAATAAAGACTTTTTTATCTTTATCTCATTGACTCTGGTCACATGAATTACAATCAATAGATAATCAAAATACACATTTAGTGGTATTTTCTGTGGTTAGTTGCTGATGCCTCGGGCTAGCACGGGGTAGCACCGATGTTTTGTGCTACCCCAACCTGGCCACAAATGAAAAAAGGCAGTTACCCAGCCTTATCAAGGATAACCACGTGGCTAGCTAAATCGAGTAAAGTACCCCTTCTTCAAATTCATCCCAAGATTTAACACATAAATTGTAGGGAGAGTATTCCAGCCTTCTGTAACTCCGAACTAAAAGGCAAAACGAATCTAGAGGCATTTTAACATGCAACGAGAGGAAGGACCAGGGTCGTACTGCTTAGATTAGTCTAACGGTACTGTAGCTATTCATTGGGCCCTCAGTGCATAGTGCATTGGAACCAAAATAACCAATTTCTTCTTACAGAGACACCTAATAAGTATATTTGCTTACTATTCAATGGATCAACCCAATTTCGTCAAGAATTTCGTAGCATATTTCGTGCTATCATTCGACAGAGCTCTAAACTTCTCTAAGGGGTAGGTAAATTCAGGAAAGGGGTGCTCTGGCTGCTACTTCCTTGGGTCTAATGTTCGTACCGGAATTATTCTTTTGGGGGTTATCAGATTTATGGCAACTAGTATGTATTTCAGGCTCTTACACTTCCGGTCATATTTTTTTGATCTCCTCTCTCTAATGTGCGGATAAAGTACAAACAATTTACAATATGAATTACAGTGAGCAGTAGGTAGCACTATCAGACTTTTCAAATTAGATGAAATCATTTTTGGGTGCAAATTAATCTACTCCTTTATTTATGTACTGTATTTTGGTTTCATGCTGAGAACCCCATACAGGCATGCGTAGATTTGGGAGCAATCCCATTATTTCACCCCATGGAAGCTGAAGCAGCCATATTGTTAGGGCCATTTTGTTATGGCCTCGATCGAGTTTGGGTTTCAAAGGAGAAACGGCGCGAATTAACTGATCAGATCTACTGCAATCACAACAAACCAAACTCGGATAAGTACAAATACAAGGTATGTTTTAACATATTCAAACGCGATTACAATCTAGATTTCATACTTGATGTCAAACGTATTGATTTCCTACTTTTACTATGCTTGTTCTTTTCTCCTCTTTTTAGGTAGCAGTTGACCAGAAGAAGGGAACCAATAATGCGCAGTAGTTAGGCCAGAGTGAAGGAAAAAGAGAACAATCTAGGGATGGAGCCAATGTTTCAAAGTAGCACAGGCCTTTCCAGCAATGTCGTCAGTGATTTCTCACAAATTAGTGATCACCCAGTGAGTCAAAGCAATACTGTCTTCAACTTGACTTAACTAAACCCACCACCCATAATCCCAACTAGTCTATGATAGGGTACCCCAACTACCAAAAATTCCTGCTTTTACAACCGCAAGGCTTTTTCGTTAGAGACTACTATCTGTAAAAGATTCAGAAAACTGTGCACTGCCTTTTCAAAGACTGTCCTCGTCCAAAATCTGACCCAATCCACTAAACTACAACAGATCCTCTCTCAAGATTGAGAGAATTCTCTATTCAATTTGTGAAATCTTAAGAATGTCGGTATCATGAAAAAATTCTCTAGCGCTCAAAAATCCAGTGATGAAATCTTAATTTGATAGAGAAAAACTGAGGGTCAGGTCCAATAGAAATTATGGCCAATTTGGTTAAACTATTTTCTTGGTCCCAACAGAGGAATAGGGGGATTCCACTGTACTTAGATATTTCTGACTCATTGATTTGAAGCAGCTGTATGGCTTTGATTATTAATTTTGTTCTTTTCATTGCAGATTGAGCAAGCTGATTGGTTGGATGTAAATCAAAAGTTGAGACAATCTGGTTATGATCCAATTTTTCTATCCCATCCTAACAAATTGAACGGAACAAGCTCAGGTTTGTAAAGGAGTTGTAAGCTTACATTAAAACTTAATATTTTCCTAATCTAACAATACAAATTATACTTACTGAAATCATGCCACTTTAGTCTTGGCTATTACCCCAGGAGGGGCACTTAGCGAAATTGTTGGGTATTGGTTTGCTTACATCAGAAAAGGGGATCTACACTCTTGAAAAAAATTATGGAGACATTCCTATTGTTTTGAGAAATTTTCCCTGGGGCTAGTACACCTCAAACAACAACTAGATAAACCAGCTCATTAGAAAACATTAAAAGACATAGAACAAGTCTAAAGTACTAAATTTAAAGCCAATTTCTGTTCTGATGCTGCCTCTCTCCGCAGGTTTTATTATTCTGGAAGAGATGGTTGCGTTTGGATTAAGAAACACACTGGAAACACTACTTGGAGATTGTGAAAGAAAGCAAGATTTGATGCAAGAGCTGGTCACTTCCTCAAATAAGTTACAGTGAGTCAACTCAACTTCATAACTTTATACTCTTCCCTTTTTCAAATGCTGAATTTCTATATATTTGACTGAAAGATATCAAGGAAACATGCAGAACTTTTGTCTTGCACTCATCAAAGTTACACTTATCCATGACTTAGGGCCTGTTAACATGGAAAAGTAGTTAACCTACCAGACCAGGGGCTGGCAAGTGATATTTCACCCTCCTATAGAAAACAATAATTATTTTCTACTAGCGTTTATATGAAAAGTAAAACTTCACCCCACACCACTGGTATGGTGAAACTTCAGCTCTCAGGAAGTGAAGTTGCACTCAGATGAAGTGAAGTTTTTACTATGCTTGTCAGCCCCGGGTCTGGTAGGTAAGGTGTTTTAGCTCATATAAACAGGCCCTTAGAAGAAATTTTTGTAGGCCCCAGGCTTATCCGACCTTTTTGCCAATGCTGATTACTTCAGAGATGGGAGCCAACATTGTTTTGTACAGCTTTGACTTTGATTTTGCTAGCAAGAGTGACTTTTTCGAAGGTATAAATAAATAACTCATTTCACAAAGGTGTTAGTATGGGTTAGTGTGCAAATGAAAATCTCAAAAGGAAAAGTTTACAATACAATAATTCATTCTATTTTGAATGTGAATTTTATCTTCTTTCCAATAATTTGAATTTATAATTTAATTCAATTATAGACGAGAACTTGATGAAGAGAGAAGCAAACAAGATGAAAGAAAAAAGGAGGTATTTCTGGAAAGGAAATTTGGTTCTGCATTCTAGAAGCAAATTATTCCCTTTTAAATTTCAAATAGAAAGTCAATCCAGATTGTTTTTGATGACACAAGCAGAACTCAAACCCAAGACCAAAGTTCTCTTATCTACTGAGCTATCAAAGATAAAGTTGTGCTTAAATCATGCATACAGGCTCTTCTTATTCACAACCGAAAAATTCATTTTCAAACTTTAATTTTTGTAATCACACCGTTTCAGAATCAACCAGTAGAATTTTTAAGAATCCAGCAAATTTGTTTGGCTCGTGAAACCATAGCTCAGGAGAAACTCTGAGTCAAAGTCCAATGATTAAGAGCTGCTAGTCAAGCAAGTATCAAGCAAAATGTATCCTTTTAAAACTATTTACATCAATTTTCAACGTGTAAATTGATAACTTTGTTTCTGCCGTGGATATTAGATTTCATTCATAAAATATTTGCATGATCTTAAATTTCTTCTCATGTTTTAGATTTTGTCTTTGCAAGCTTCTTTAGAAGCAGAGAAAATCAAGTTTCAAGTGAGAATTAAATTTACTCAAAGCTAACAACTTTTTTTACTTTAATCTGAATTGAAGCAGGTATTATCAAGCAAGACTTGGAAAGTGGTGGAAGAGCTGAAGTTATTGTTTAATTATGATACAAATTGGAAAAATAGCAAATAGTGTCAATACGAAAGCTTTACGTCTGACACTCATCAGAGTAGTACAGAAAGAGACCGAAAACTAAACCTAACAAATTGATGTACCGAGAATGAGATCGAAATTGGCTGGCCAGTTCAGAATTGAGATGAATGATTGACATTGTGAGAAACATGTTTTATGGTGTTTGAGTCATTTTAGCTACTTCATACTCGTATAAGGTATATTTCTATTTTTGTTACCCTGAATTTGAGAATTTTTATAATCAATCGGCTCTTATTTTTTCAAGGAAATGGAAATGCTCAGAGCCAGTGAGCTGGAAAATCATTCTGAGCAAATCCAAAAGCTAGCAGCCGCTAACTCCAAGATTCACACCCAGAACAGAGAACTCGAGCAGAAGAATGTTGAAATTCTGTCTAAGCTACAAGATTTGGGTGTGCTAGAGAGGACTGCCGAGGAAAAGGTATGTAAGAGAGTGTCGACATATATATTTGTGCAATAACAGTCTTTGGATGGTACAGAACTTCAGTATAGCCAGAAATTTCGGAAACATTATGAAACGAACACATAGATCACTTAAGCTTTTCGTCTGACACTCAACAGAGTAATACGTCAGAAAGTGAACGAAACAGAAACCTAACTGATTTATATACCCAGATGTGGATCGAAATGGGCCAATCAGAAAAGAGGTGAATGATTGGTATGGTGTAGGGAAAACCAATCAACAACCAAGATACAGTGAGCTGACCAATAAGATTACTTCAAAAGTCCTAAGGCAAAAACGAACTCCTTCTGTCTATACAATATCCCTGGTTTTTATGTAGACTGATTCCAAAATAGCTAAGTGAAAGGTAGATCTTGCTCTGCCAATTATTCGAAAGCAATTCTCACTATAGGCTTTAGCACACTTTGGGTTGTCGAGCAAATGTTGACCTATAGCAGAGTCATGTGTTAGTGATCCTTTTGGTTTTGAGGCACGAGATGGTTGTTCTCGTTGCGGCACAGTTTTGTTGCGTATGCTAGACGGCACGTGTTGTTTAACCCTATCACATAACCGCTGAGATGTGCGACCTACGTACCTGGCATCACACCGGCACGAGTATTCATATACTACAAGGCTGTTTTGTGTGTTAGGCACACTATCTTTGCGGATAGATGGAATTATTTTTCTAGAGGAGAAGACGAGACGGGGGCTGACCGTAGCGTAGCACTTAGTTATGGCTTTCTTAATTTGTTTTTCAAGTCGCAAGGAGACGTTGCCAATGTAAGGCAATTATGTTTCCGATATTTCTTGCTATATTTTTGTATCGTCACGGTTTCGAGACATTTTTCAAAAAATTTTGCACGATTTGCAATGATTCTGAAGTTATTTGGAACAATTTGCTGCGAATATGAAACCATATGAAACAAAGTTTGTCATTTACCTTATTGCTATCGAACAGTTCTGAAACAAATTTGCGGTTGCTTGAGAGGAATAAGGAAGAAAAGGAATGCAAGAGATTGCCCACAATTGCTGTTTAGAAATTGAAACGATTCTATAATGTCGAAGATTAAATGATTATTTTTGTTTTCAAAGCCAGAGAGTGGAAATTTAGATAACGAAGCATTTACAAGAGAAAATGAAGGAACGCAAAGGGAAAGAACTCAAGCCAGGAAATCAAAGTATGTGCAACTTACGTAAATGCAAAAAGAGGTTAGAGGTAGGATGGAAATGGAGTCACCTAAAAGTTCCTCTCATAACACTATATAAGTTTTAGGCTTTGAGCCATTTATTATTGACTGGAAATTTCATAAATAAAACATGGTATCCAAGTCAAGTGTTATATTTTCTATTTTCTAACATACTATATAATATCAAATGTATATGTAAGACCATCTCTGAATAAATTAGCTTTATCAAATGTCCAAAATTATCATTGTGGATTCGCAATGATATTGTAGGAGTAACTCTGTTAGAGAGCGATTTCAAAGAAGTAACGCTTTCAGAGAGCGATTTTAATGAATTCGAGGCGATTCTAAAGGAGTAATGCTTTTAGAGAGCGATTTTAAAGAATCCCAGTCAATTTTAAAGGAGTAATGCTTTTAGATAGCGAATTTAAAGAATTGGAGGTGATTTTCAAGGATTAACGCTATTAGAGAGCGATTCTAAAGAATTCCAGGCGATTTTCAAGGAGTAACGCTTTTAGACAGCGATTTTAAAGAATTCCAGGTGATAAGAAAGGATCATCGCTTTTAGAGAGCGATTTTAAAGAATTCCAGGCGATTTTCAAGGAGTAACGCTTTTAGACAGCGATTTTAAAGAATTCCAGGTGATTAGAAAGGATCATCGCTTTTAGAGAGCGATTTTAAAGAATTCCAGGCGATGAGAAAGGATCAACGCTTTTAGAGAGCGATTTTAAAGAATTCCAGGCGATTTTAAAAGATTAATGCTTTTAGAGAGCAATTTTAAAAAATTCCAGGCGATTTTAGGAGATTAATGCTTTTAGAGAGCGATTTTAAAGGATTCCAGCGATTTTAAAGAAGTAACCCTTTTAAAGGAGCGATTTTAAAGAATTCCAGCGATCTTAAAGGAGTTTGGAAGGGTTTTGAAAGAGTTGATTGGATTTGCAACAATTATGAGACAATTTTGAATGACTTTCGTTGCAAATTCGTCTACGTTTTAGAGTATGATTCATGGAAAACAGGATTTCATAGCTCGTTATTTATTTTAGTGATTTCTACAAATAAAAAACAAACATTTGATATGATTTATGTTTTAAGGAATGCTGAAACATTTCACCAGTATGACAAAAAACTGACAGAAATGCAACAAGAACTCGAGAAACTCAGGTAAACGAATTCTATTGGTAATAGATCCGAGTCGATTTCTAATGACTTCCTTATTTCCAATCGTTTGTTTATAATGATTGGCTTTTTAGTGCTCAGATCAGCGTTTGTATAAGAATTGCCAGATATCGATTTTATTACTTATTTCATACACGTTTTTATAAGGAGCCTTTCCTTTTTTTATAGCCTCCTCGAGTGTTCTGTGAAAAGTCCTGTATAATCAATTTTACATTCTGATTTGAATTTTAGAGTAAACGTTAAAATGTAGAAAATATATCATATCATATCATATGTTATTAGTTCAACACGAAAGCAACCTTCTGCTATAGATAACTTAATTCTACTGAAAAGATAATATTCAAAATGTACTTGACTGTACACAGGAAATGGTATTTCAGATATAGTACGTCTTAATTTGTCAATTTTGCATTATATCAATTTCTAATTTCTTGCTTTCTACATACAAAATACACATAGGAAACTAATCTAAACCGATAGTTAATTAATAAAATATATGCATTTATGTTAACCCATGCTGAAAAGCGTTGCAATTATAGTTTGGGCCATCCCAATTTTTAATCATGTGTTTGAAACTGTTAAAATGTTTGGGCAGATATTACTTCATTCGGCTGGCCATTCCTTATTTGCGAACCCAAAGACCTAAGGCTATTAGAACCAAAAGGTGACCTGATTTGGTCTGGTCTGTTCAAGTAATTTGATTAAATATATGATTCTTCTTTTCAGAAATAGTTGACAATTCTCTCTGCTTTTTGGGTAGATTACGTGGCAGATGACGTGGCTCCTACTGATGGTGTTTGTCTACATGCATTATTCAACTCTACAACGATTTTCTTTACAGGTTGAAAGTTTCCAAGAAAGAATCAAGAAATTCAAAACCTCGAAAGAATCCGGATAGAAAATCTGACAAAATTGACTCGAAGATTAACACTGTCCAGCAAGATGAGGCGACCTCCGTCAGTGATAGATTCAGTGATTTTGATGATTATGATGATATGCGCAGCGAGACTACTATGGTTTCAGATTCTGTGAGTTTCGCATCGACTATGTCAAGTGAAATTAGCGATGCTGGCTTTCTCTATAAAAGATTGAAGGTAAGAATTTGGTTAAAGCTATAAAAAATAGATTAATTGAGACATTTTGTGACAATCAGAAATGGCCCTAATTACCCGGATGACTCATTTGGTAGAGCGATAACGCACCAACTCATCAGTCGTGGGTTCGAGTCCTACTCTGGTTAGGTTTTATTCTCACAAATTATTTCGATTGATTTTCCAAGTCCTGCTTCTGTCTTCTCAAGGAAATGAATTCAGAATAAAGAGTGATTGTTCAGTGTTGCAGCTATATAGTCATGATTTTGATTATACTGGATTTCATATACTGGATTAGTCTGGCAGGACATGATGTCTTAACGGTTTCGGATAGCAAAATGATTCAAATTGTTTAATCCTTCATGACATCGTTTCAAATGGGTTCTTTGAAATAATTTCTAAACTCAAATCTGTGACGATATTTTTCAGACTACCGAGAGAAAATTCAAGGAAGCAAAAAAATTGATAAAAGAACTCTCACAACAGAATGGAAGGTTAACGGCTGAAATAAAAACAAGGTAATTATTTGCAAACTTCCACCCAATCGATTCATTATTTGTCGTTCATGAAATCCAGGAGTGTGTTTCTAGATCATGTGATTTTCACCTCTATTTATTCCAGGCCTAAACTGAAGGAATGGAGAAAAACATTGGTTGTGAAGAAGCAGATGGAAAATGTCTTGAGAGAAAATAACCTAAGGTAATTAGCATGCTCCCAGAATAATTCGTAATTGCACCTGATATGCTGGAAACGTAGACGAGTTTGGTGCGCCATTGTGAGTAAGGGACCCCGCACAATGATCTGCTATGCATTTAACCGAATTTTGATTGCCGAAAAATAGCCGATCATAATGCACGGTCCCTAAATATTGTCTTAAAAGCCCTTAGAATATTTCACGTTGATGCCAAATAGACCAACTTAGATGTGGTTGATTTTTTAATTTACCAGCAACGACAGTTTTAGAGTTAAGGATATTTTTTCAGGGATAGCGTAAAAGCTCTATTATTAAGCCCCCAGGGGGCTTATTTCATTTTTGAGTTTCCAGATAGAGGGCTTGTCAGAGTGGATGCGGTTTAGGAGAAGAGATTTTTCACTCTCTAGCATGTTAAGTTAGAAATTTACAATATTACGAAATACATCCATTAGCTATCCTTAACTCATCACATTTACTCTATAGTCTCTGTATGAAGGGGGAGAAGAGCGGTAAATAGTTTTGTAAATATTGTTTTTACGGTAGTTTTTCTTCGTTTGAAAAGGATCGAAATCTGCCAACTAGGGGATTTCATTATAATCTGAAATTCAACTAGATGCTCTCCTTCGGGCGCACGTGAATACATGACATTGGAATTCAAATATTTAGGAATTCATCGCATTGGTAGTTTGCATTGATGGATGAGAGTTTTAACTATTGAAAGATAATGTTAGATATGCAAATGGTTCTCCAACAGGATATTTTCAGCGAGACATTTTGATATTTAACCAATTATATTTTGTTCGTTTATTATAGCCCTGCAATCAGTTCAGGATCGACTGCAGCTGAGAATACCATTAAAAAGTGTACCCATGTAAGTTACATACATACATGATTCATTTGATGAAGCAGGTCAGGGTAAAGGCAGCATATAAGCTGATGTTCACCCTCTCTGATTTTCTTACAAGCAACATATTTAGGTTATGTATTTGATTTCTTGCAAATGAAATATTTTATAGATTAACCCTGATGTGTTCACAACTACAGGCTTATCCACGGTGGGGCATTAATTCGGATTCGGATTAAATCCTTCTTCAGAGCTATGTAATATTAACATTAATTCATAAGGCATGGTCTAACATGGGTAATTAAATTATACCAGAGCAATTGACATATACCTCCACCGGGTCTCGAACCCGGGTTTGAGCGAACACAGGCGAGCGCGCTAACCAGTGTCCTAAAGCAGGACAATATGTTAGCACAGTAACCTTGATGTGTTCACAACTGCAGGCTTATCCATGGTGGGGCATTAATTCGTGTTTCGGATTAAATCCTTCAATTCATAAGGAAAAAAACAGGGGCATCTCTACTCTACTGGAGCTGTTTATTTTTCAGAAATTTTGGCCCTATTTTTTTTGGAAGGTTGTAGGGCAGGAAAGTTTGATATTTTGACATTTTATTTTGGAGTTTCTTTTACCTGGTGAAGTAGCAACCTTTTAAATGATCCTTTGCTGGGTTTGTTCTATTCGATTTGTTCAGGTGGATGGTATTGATTTCCTTCCTATCGATGTGTGCAGAGAACATCTCAAGGTGAGTGAGACTAGATTTGAATACCTTTTATAGGATCATTGAGTCTGCTACTCAGGGGCTACAAAGTTTCTATTAGGTGTAGTGTAGTATGCTGCATCATTACCTTTTTTAGGACTATAAGGTCCTTTTATGCTCTATTGCTCCATTTGTGCTACAGAATGTTGAAAACGAACCTAGAAATGACTGCCCGCCAAATATGACTCCTCGACTTTTACCATCATGAAAATCAACATAAATGTCTTGCTGATACTTTTAAGTGGGTTTGATGGTTGGAATAGAGCATAAAAGATAGATTTATAGAAGTTTGTTTAAATTTTTAGGATGTTTGCAGTCGGATGGATGTTAGAAATATTAATGACATCTCCAGGAAACTCGAAACGCTGGAGGATTCGTTTCAGCTGAATTATAAAATGGAAAAGGTAAATTGTGATAAGTGTTGCAAATAGATTGAAACGTTTCTATCCATACTTTTAGAAATCACATTTGCAAATCATCCTCTCTCTTGGTTCCTACAGACAGATACAAATTGACGAGAAACTGCGTACATCGAGGCCTATCAAGGCCACATTAATTCTGATACTAGATTAAATGCACGATAGATATAATGGTAGACCGCAGGTAGTTCCCTAGTATAAGGTAAGAAAGGTCCTGGCCAGGATATATTGCTATTTTGGTAGCTATCTGGGGAGAATATTGATTACAGCTATATATGAATTGCTGCCAATTGTCTCCGTCATCTATTAGTATTGCCAGGTCTCTGTTGAATGCTCTGGTTTCTTCTTCAACTACTCAATGTTATTGCCTCTGATCTTTTTCAAAATCCTTTGTTTCCTATTTGGAATATCAAAGAGAAAATCGAAAATTACTGTTGATTATCTCGACTGCAGAGTGATGCTGTTGTGCCTTGATTATGCCTACCTTCCAAACAGCTAATGCATTTCTGTATACATTCAGTTTAGCCTATTTATCTTAGCGTCTTTCTAGCTAGAGGATTCTTGCTCGATTCAAGTACAGATTGCTAGTATTCATCTATTTACATTGATTAGCACTAACTTGCTGTGCAGGTCGTTTGTTCGTTTGAGTCGTGTTCGGGTAGTTTTGATTCTCAACTGACTCTATCGTCCCCTGTTTTGATCTTGTTTCCCTCGTGCAGGTCCTGCGCCATCTGTTACGGACAGTCAAGTCACACGAAGACCGTGACGATGCATCTATTTATTCTGGTAGCTTGAACGAAGAGGCGAGATCAGACGAGATCCAGTGGAAGTGTTTGGTTCCAACCATCAAAGTCTGGAGGGATGAGCTCAAACAGTTAACGGTATTTTTCAGTTTTCATATTCTGTACCCAGGCTAGGTCTTACTACACATATATACACTTTATAGCTATAAAATCGTTGCAAATCAGCCATCATTCAAATTTTGTGCGATGCAAAGAATAAAATTTTCAATATCTTTAATCAGATTTATACAGATTGATACAGCCCACCACTGGTTGTGCGTTTCGTTGGATAATACGGTGAATGTAGTTTAGATAATTAGCCAAACCTCTTTTGAATATCCTATTTCCTTTGTTGTTTAGATTGTTTCTGTCAAACCCTTTAAATTACCGAAACGAAATATCAAGTATTGCCTAGAACGCATTTTACCTACGTATACACCTGCCTTAGCCCTTTTTTCCTACTAGGTATCTGCATTGAGGCTTGATTCCCATGTATTTGCTCTCTTACCATAGGTCTTGTCAGATATGGTCAAAAGGCTTTCAGAAATGCTTCTTCCCTGGAAAAACAAGGATCAAAAGAACCCCGAGAAACAGCAACCACCTTCTATCAAAATAACTGCCAGTGATCTCCAAAACCAATTGAGCTTACTGGAAGAGGAGTGCAAACGAGGCCCAGTGAAAAACAGGCGAGGCCCGCCAAATAAGGATGAACTTCTGCACGTGGTGCAGCATTTCATGAAACTGTATGACGTGGAAGATATTTCCGGAACCTTCGCCCGGATGAATGATGTTTACGTGAAGTATTCTGAAATGGCAAATGTTTTGCATACTGTCAAAGATCTGGTTGGCCTAGGTGAGTTATTTAGTTTCCCCTCCATCACTTTCACACACGAACTCCCATTAGATGATTCCATTGCAAAGGATTGAGGATATGAAATAAACCAATAGAATCCAGATTAATGATCGAGATTTTCCTTAGTATCTTACCCATAAACCATAGAAGCTCTATTAAGCTCATGGGGGCCTTATCTAATTTTTGAGGTTCTAGAGGGGGGCTTATTAGAACAGGTACTCTTTAAAGAGGGTTTAGAGAAGAAATTATTTACTCTCAAGCATGTAAAGCTAGATATTAGCAATACCACGATAGAATAAACCTATTAGCTCATCAAATTTTACTCTGCAGTCTTTCTTGTATGAGAAGGGGGCTTAAAAGAGAGGGGGGCTTGATAGAGCCTTTACATTAATTAAGCTCCTGCAGTCTATCGCCAGGATATGAATACCATGTTACGAGTCTAGTCAATCTCATGTTTTCATTTTTGCTATTTTGCAGAAAAAAATGCGAACGCAGCGAATATAGTGAATTCTATTGGAACACTGGCGAAAGCAAAACATTTGCTGCATATGGAAGACTTAGACAAGTAAGTTAAATTGCAATTCTAGCTCATTTTGTTTGTGTTGTGATTGTCTTTCATCATTTATTCATGTCTTGTTTTCCATGATTTCAAATTTATTAAGAAGCTTTGATTATTCTTGCAGTGCACCTGAAAGTATCTTCAATGAATAGTTGTTGAATAGGCTTTGTAGAGTTATTAACCTTCGCCCTCTTCAACTCTTCAAGTAACTACTAAATGCAACCATATCAGCGTTAGTATAATCTTGAAGCCAACAGGGTGACCCGGTATATTTTCATAAAAAGGCTTATAATACAGAAAGTGGATACGTTTTGTAAACAAATTTGCCATAGGATCCAATAAGAAAATAGGTTGAGGAAACTGGTGCTGAAGTCTTTGTGAGGACTTTAAATCAAAGCACCCCTCTTTGCCACAGATTCACACAAAAGAGAAAATGACACGTCTCTGACGATGCATTTATGGCGGTTCACTACCAACAAAATATATTATTTAACAAATCATACTAGAATCTAAACTACAAAGTAACAAAGTAAATATCAAGTGGGCAATAGAATCTAAAGTAATTATTAGTATCCAAGAAAATTAAACTTGAAATACGTTAATCCTCACGTCTTCAAGTGCCTTCAAAATCAGCAATCTGAACTGCCTCCAAACCAACTGATCAATGAACAGATGGCACGGCCTTTTATACCTGGAATTCTACGCACGTGTGTACACCAGAACGGAAGTAGATGATGCACAGGGAACACAAATATGTTATCAAATAAAAACGCAGCAATGTCAAACACGCAGAATCTTGCGTAATTATAATTTGTCCATAATAGTCTCCTTATTCTATTTTCAGTGTCATCAACCGACTAGATCAGTACGACGAGTTCTACCTTGCTTTCAAGTCAGTCATATCCAGCCTTCTCGAGATACTTGGTAAGCTATTTGTTTTTCAACCTCTCCACTCATAATGTTGCCAAGCCTAAATGAAATCTAATTAGACGAATCCTCGTGAAACCTTACGGAAATCTCAACTATTGGCATATTAATGACAATTATGATAATTTTGATAATAATAATACAACTGTTAAAAAACCGAGTATATATTTCGATTGAAGATCATTTTCAATACTTCGGGTTTTTTTTCTGTAAAATGTAGATGCTGCTCTTGCTTTCATTATATTGATATTAATGATAATTATATAACGTGTCTACAACGATAATACCAATTAGGTTTAGTGCCTTAAGGACTCTTACGAGCAGACTTGAATAGTTCCTCGAAGATATAGGAGTAACAGGACGAATAGAGCTAATCCAGCAGTGAATTTTATTAGGGACTGTAAGAAGCATCAGACAAGTTCTAGATATCTTCAGAAACTAGATGTGATCCGATATCCCGTACTTATATCCAAATGTAGCTTATTTGTGTAAAACATTCATGATAATGATGATGATAATAATGATGAAAAAGGAATTGATTTTAACAGATCCGCATGACATGGCTATTCGCTTATGCTAGATAAAAATATAGAAAAATTGTATATCATCCTGAATAAATTAAGATCGTTCAAAATACGTTAAAAGGTGAACCTGATATACACAAGATAAAGTTATTATGCTTGAAGTAGGGAAGCAAATATCCCATGGATGCGATTGTTCGCCTCAGACAACGAAACTCTTCTTCAGTTATTCATGATAGCAAGCTGTTACGTCACTAATTCAATTCAATTCAAACTTTATTCGTAGGAATCGTTAGAATTACAATATTTGACCCAGAAAAGGCAAAAGCTTATCTATCTGAGCCATCTTTACAATTACTATGATCAAACACAGTTATTGAAAAGCATGATCTATTGATTTTTTGGTAATTTCTGGGATTTTCGCGAATTCGAAGTAAAATACAAAGCTAAATCATCAGAAGTCTTTTTGGTTCTTTCTTTGATTCAATTTCTGGAATTTGGATCATGTCTTTATCAAGGAATCCATTTCTTCCCGATGTAGATATTGAGAAGTAATCCTGATGCAAAATTGAAATTTGCGATTTTTGCCTTATTTACAGGAGTGGATGCAGTTGAAGAAATAGTCCCAGCCGTTCGAGCCTTAGTGAGATTTCCCTGATCAGACATGGAAGATTAAGCTCCGAAACAGTGAGCCATTGTCTCTTTTGAATTTTGCTGATTTTTGTCTCATTAATGCTGTGAGGTGTGGATTAGGGACGCAATGTGAAACAGGGATATGAAGGCAATCGCTTATTGGTTATAAACACTATAGAGAGTCAAATTGATGACGTCGCAAAAATCTATTTCTAGAATTTTAGGGCAGAAGTCCATAATCTAAAAGACAGTCAATGATAACATTGTTTGAACGTAAAATCACCTCTTTACATTTGATATTTACTGAAATATGACGATTTGATTATCAGAAGTTGCCGGTCAAGTTCCTGCATTTTCGACTGGTTCACAATGTTTAGAATCAGCCAAAAGATACAGTGATTTCATATCAAAAGTCAATCTTTCAAATTGTTATATCTTGGTCATTTTTAAGATAAAGGAGTATTTTCAGTTTCATGCAATATTGTTTTTGACGGTCATTGAGATTATGGAATTAAACTCGAGAAATTCTGAAAATGTATGTTTCATGACGTCACACTTTGGTACTCTATGCTAAAAGTAATCCCCCCTACCTTACCTGTCATACTCTTTATTTCTTGGAAGAAGTGGTAAAATTGTTTAGGGGCTAGCTGGATACTTTTTAGATATTTCTTCGTTTTCAGCCTGAAATGTTGTACAATCGTTCTCATAGAAGTCTTTTTAAAGATCAGTAACACACGGAGTCGATAAACAGTGCAGGTTTTAAGCTCTTGCTTGGATGAAGTATGTGAGAGAATGGGGTTGCAAAATACCGTCTAAAACTTGCCACAAACAGTTACTTTTCAAACAACCCAAACATGTAAATATACGTTTTACCCCTTCGCCGCAACTTTTGCATCTGATTTTTAGTGTTTTGCGGTTTCTGTCTGTTTTACTTGATTTGAAATGTGGCAGAGCCTTTCTCTTCGTTCCCATATTTGTGGTCCGTTCTTAGAATAACCTAATTCTAAACGGTTGCAGTCATGTTGTAGAGAGCTGGTGTAGCCTAGTGGTTAAGGCGCTTGATTTCTATTCCTTTAAGGGTAACCTTCGTGGGTTCCGATCCACGTACGCTTGGAGTCATGAACTACAAGCCGTCAGCCTTTTTAGCTGTCCATCCTTCCGAGGTCGGTAAAAGAGTACCCAGGATATTCATTTTAGTATATTAATTCTGGGGGCACAACCTGCAGGTCCACATCAGCTGTAAAGCTGCCGCACCCTGACGTGCGTCAACAAATCTAAATAATTGCTTGCTAGAAACCTTTAATGACTAAGTGTCCTAGGCCTGGCTGAATTGTACTTGTCAATAAAATTGCTCTTAACCATCCTTGTTTTTCACAGTCGATTTCTCTTCCCACAATGAAATTCCCTTGGCAAGTCATCAAGCATTTTTTATTCAAAATGAATAAAGCTCTACTCTAACTGTAATGTTGTCACTCCAACACAATCAACCACCATCCTTGTTTTGAATTTCGGACTAATTATCTTCCTGCTGTGCTGTTGTGTTTCTTTTGACAAATATCCTTACTTTTGCTGGGATCTCGTGCCGTTGGCTAGCAATTAGACAATTATCTCTTTAAGAATTAATGCGTTTCAAAGAAACTCGGTCGTAAAAACGCAGTTTTTTGCAAACTGCAGGTGGAATGTCTCTATACGTTGTTCTGGGATTTGTTTCATATGGCGAATTTAATAGTTGTTTGAGTTTCTTCTCGTATTGATGGAGTTTCTTCTCACATTGTTTGTGAAGAGTTTGCAGTTCAATAACAAGATTTTTGATTGGGAAACTGAATTTCTCAAGCTTCGCATTACTGATGATGAATACGAAAAGTGTTTGATGTAATAAATTTGAAAGTTACGCTGTTTTCTGTGTCATTTGGACTTTGCTGGTACATCTGACCATCATCTTTTGAACTTTGGAAACCAAATGTTTGGTACTCAAGCTTCGTATTACTGCTGATGAATATTTGCACTGTCTGGTGTATCTCTTTGCACTCTCATCTGATAGACATGAAAGTTAGACAGTTTTCAGTGTTATCTGGACTGTTACTTTTCATATTGATGGTATAGATTTGGTTTTTCCTATCCCGTCTTCTAACCATCGTTTGATATTGCAAGTTTGTTCTTATTAATCTCGACAATCCTATCACGAAGAACATCTTATCGTATCGACCTATTGCTCTTTGTTCATTCGTACGGCCTCTATAAGCTTCTTTGATACAAGCAGAATATCTCTGAATAAATTCGTGAATGGTTAAGACCGTTTAAGAGTCTCCCTTGACACGCTGATTTCGTTTGTTCGATTAGTTTGCTGTGGTGCCTTTTGGCTTTCTCTAGGTTAGACCATGGATGAATTAAGCTCACTGTGATTCGCTGATTTGCTGTAAATCTTGTCCGGTTCTAGATATCTTTCTCATTCTTTAAGATAACTCGCTATGTCTTATCGCACGTTGTTTATGTTTACAGTGTTTATGTTGATTAGCTTAATGAGATAAGTGAACCTTCAAGGTGGGACATCGATCAGTTTCGCATATTGTATGGTGAAACAAGCTTCAGGCTGATGAAATTCAATTTACTGGAACAATTCAAGCTACTTATAGGATTAAATTGCTATTTTACAACGGAGCTTTTGGTGATTTCATCGTGGTGCTCTGATAAATACATCAAACATTGTTAATGCTGTATAGCTTTCAGATAAGGGAAACTAAAGGAGATTTTGATCTTATCAAGCTTAGTTCAGCATATTATCAAATTGGATAGACATTGGCTACTGCAGATTCTGATCAAATAAGGTTGCTAAACGGAACTTTTGATGTGATCTCACTGTGATGCTCTACTGAATTCATCACATTGTGTTTGATAGATCACACGGTGAATAACTTTCTATCTAGAGCCTGAAAAGTGGATTTTCAAAGACAAATCTGATTTTCTGTTCAGAATATTATTAGATTGGACAGGCAATGGCTACTGCAGATACCAACGAAATTCAATTTCTTTTGCAACCGATCTTTTGACGGGATTGCATCTCTGCTTAATTCATCACACGGTGTTTTATGGTGAATAACTTGACTGTCAGATAAAGGAACCTTCAAAGTGGATTTTGTTTACGTACGTAGCTGATTTCTATTCTAGATTTCGTTAATCTGGATAGCCTTGAGGCTACTGCAGATGCAATCAAACTCTGCGTGCTTTCTTGATTCCTAAATTACCATCTCCCTGAGTTGTGGATTATACCATCACAGCTCACTATAATAATAATGATGATATACCAATACTTTTACAGGATAAAAACACTTCAACGAATCATCGTTGTTATCAACGTGTGTCCTGTCTCCACTCGAATTACCCTCTAATTTGATGAACGAGAAACGAATCTCGATAGAGGTCAATTGCATAAACCTACTGTTATCATTGTTAAGGGATTAATCAAATTCTCCATCCAGCACATTCTTGTGATAACAAAACGGCGAGTTATTACAGGTATTTGTGGAAAACACTTGCACCAATTGTTTGAAGACTCTGTCGAAACGTGTTTTTATAGGGAATTCATGAATCATTTAGCGGTCGTGGATTCATACGGACTGAATCCAAGCAATGATTACAAATGTTTGTGGTGATGGATTAAGCAGAATAACCTTCATTCATCTACCTGCTAAACACCTTCCGAATCACTCCAGTAGTCTTGCGGAATCGTGCCAGAATCACTACGTATTTTGATGAGAATATGTAAAGAAGAATATTGGAAGTGGTTGAATATCCTAGCGCTGTAAACTATGCTGTCTCAACTAGTTCACTAACGCAGGTAAAGAACAAATACTGAATTTCTTCTGGATAAACTTATCGACTACTGGAATTGTTGGAATCATCTAGCATTGATTGTTGTGTGCATTGTCTTTTCGTATACTTTACAAACATTAGTCAAGGAAATACATCACTTCTTCTGGGTGCACTTTATGTATATTGGCATTGTTAGAATCTTCCGGCCTGTATCGCCATAAACATTGCATACTAAACTAGTTTACTAACACAAGCTAAGAACAATTTCAACGTTTCTTTTGGATAAGCCTGATGCAGACGAAGACAACGAAATTGGTATTCATGGCCTACTTGCTGCTTCAAAACTGATCACAGGACTAGTTCGAACATGCTTCTTCCAGAGTGTGCGTAGGATTCGTTCCAAACAACTGAAAAAGAATCTACTTTTGCAACCAAATATTTCAGCAGCTTGAAAATGGCTAGATTAATCGCGGGTAAGAAACTTATCAACAATCATCACTTTCAACTCAGCAATATTATCAATTCCCCTTACTTTCAATTATTATTGTATTGTTTAGTCCCCTAGTTTGCTAATTGAAAGCCGACTTTCCAAAATATTTAACCAACGTTTCTCAAAAGCTTGTCTTCAATCCTGGCCATAGTTATAGAGATATATTTGCCCTAATCTTAGAAATGTTACATTAACCCCTCCCCGTTACCCTCCTCAGTATTGCTCAGGAGAAACCAGAAACCAAATCAACATATTTTCTGTGCAACACCAGCTACTTTCAGCAACATAGCATGGGAGGAATGGGGAAAGAGGCAGGAAATTGAGTTTTTTCACAGCTGATGCTTTTCACATATATTCACCGAAAACAAAGTTAAATGAACGTACTGTTCTAAAATGGAGTTGAATGAAAACTTTTATCTTCAATCAAAAACCAGCTATTATAATGCTCCATCACATCTGCTCCAACTTCAGCTATAGTGTTTATTTGAAAGGATTTGATTGCCAATGAAATGTTTTTAGCTTGCTTTGTTTCGCGAATTGAACTTATTTGAAGAGATCAATTAAACTTCGTAAGTGCTTTTTGCGTCTGGGAAAAACAAGCCGGAATCCATAAGGCTTCTACAAAATAAAACCAGTGGTACACTTCACGTTGCATTTTAGGCCTCTAAGTAAAAACTCAGAAGACTTTTTAAATTGTGAAATGAATGATAGTCCAGCCTTCCAGACAGTTGCAAAATTGCAACTAGATATCAAGAGACTTAGAAACATTGAATTTACAAATAAACTTTAACCAGGAAATTAAACCATAAACATATATGCATACCATTCTGTTTAACATTGTCTTGTGTCTACTTCCATAGTAGTAATGTCGATATGACTTATGTGGATGAAGTTATCCTAGTAGGACTTATCCTGGTAGGACCAATCTTAGGCCACTACCCTAACTTAATACCCTGAAGATGCCCGTAAGGGTAAGGTGTTTGGTTCGAGACCTATTAGAGGCACATTACAATGATAGTAGTCCACTCATGCAAATATATTTCTAACGTTAAATTATGGCTAATAAATTTACACTGTCCTATTTCATGCATACATATTTCAGACTGTTTTCCTAATTGTATGCACTGCTCGAATGATTGTTGTTTTCTACATTTCAATCTAGTGCTTCATCCTCTTCAAGTATCTTTCCAATTATGGCTGATTCTACTTCTAAATGCCTCAATTCTCACATCTGCATCATCGATGTCAACAGCGAGCAGCAATGATTTAAATACCACAGTCAATAAACTCAATCACACGACAACGTCAATATCGACTACATCGACAGTATATAGCACTAATGGCAGCACTGCTTGGACTAAACTGAATACAACAATACTGATGCAAAGCTCTCTAGCCCAAGTGTTAACAAGCCATGCCAGTCCTTATCAAGCCTTGCCCATTGCTACAACATCTATTTTGCCTGCTGTAGATACATCTCAGAAAGCCTTAGGATATTCAACAAGCTCTTATCAGACGAAATCACATTCTTCTGTGAATGAACCACAAGCAGAACAGAGCATCACACTGACACCAAGCATATCGCCTATCAATGCCACAACTACTAATGTCAACAATACTGCTGGATCAAAAGCCATGACACATGCTAGTGATAGCTCTACCAACAATGCTTTTAGCACTCAAACGTTGACTCATCTTGGTGAACGCTCTACCAACTTTCACAATATTGTCGGGTCCGAAACGTTAACTCGTGTTGATCAACACTCCTCCTCCGTATACAGTGTTGATATGTCTAAAGCTTCGACCCAAGATATTGCTTCACGAACGGATAACATTGTTATGTCTACAACGCTTACTCATGCCGGTGAAAACCGTTCAGAGAATGAGCATATTCAATCCTCTCTAAACTCCACCCCAGCTTATTCAGACGGGCAGGTGGGAAGCGTTTATCATACGAAAATTCCATCAAATATTAATTCCAGTAACACAATATCGAAGTCGACGGTTGAAAGGACTTTACTTAACAGCTCAGAGTTTTTAGCGAGTAATATCCAAGCTACTACAAGTATTGCGAGAGTCGGAGAAGCGATGGAAGGTAACACGTCTGTTTTCGCATCTGCAAGCTCGAATATTCCTGCGAATGAGACTGTTCTTCAAACCACGATCCTGCCTTCTGCCTTAGCCTTCTTAATGATGACCAGCCTGAATGGGAGTCTCTCAGACGCTATCAGCTCAACACCGACAATGCACGCTTCGAACGCGTCAATATCCCCTACACAGAGTCAGAATTTCACGCGTTTCATGAGTACAAAACCTCCTGGTATTCCCGGTAATGCTACAATAGCAGCGACCACAAAGGCATTGAATGCCAAAATTACCAACTCAACAGCGGTTATGTTGAATAGCAGATCTAAAGGCAATTCAGCCTCTACTACAATGATATCTACCCATTCAAGCACTGCAGTGGTCGACAGACAAACATTTTCAAAATCATTGGAGCCAACCTCCACACTTGTCTCACAGCCAATGCTGTCTTCAAGCATAACATTAACGACACCTGTTCCGTTTCTTCGCCAAGATCACATGATCTATCTCTTATCTGCTGTTTTGATCAATGAGACCTTTTATCAAGACCTGGCCAATAAAGCGTCTGGAAATTTCAGTCTTTTGGCGAAGAAATTGCACACGGAGGTGAGTAGAAATGATAATCTAAGCTTTTCTTAACGATATCTCGATCAGTTATTTGTATTTGCAGCTGCGACGAAGTTTTCTATTCAGCCTCATGGGGGCTGGGCCACATTGCTGGGATGGGATACAAGGAGCAAACCCATCTAGATACCATGACCTTAATTTCTCCTCAAAACAAATCATCCCTCTCAAATGTTTTGTTATCAGATGGTCAATCCATTTTGACCCATAGAATGTCGCTGCAGACATAGAGATGCAATCTAACATTTAAGAAGACCAACTAGGCCCAAGGAGACCAAGACAGCCTCAATCAAGTACGATATGCACACCTCCATGAGGTACAAAATCTCATGGAACTTGGCATTGCCAGTTATATACACTTTATTTTTTTCAAAAAGCAACAATTCAATAATTAAAAAACCCCGCCAAGTGGGGTTTTTCTCTGCAAAAAAGGCATTTATAGAAGGCTATGACCTTCTTGGATTGCCTCTATGGCCTCTTCTTGTCAAGAACAAGCAAATAAGCAGAGGTTTTGGGTAGGAGTAGGTAGCTAGTCTATCATTTTTAACAAAACTTTCACCAACTGCGAAGGTCTGCACCCGGAGTCTAGCTGCCTGTGAAAAAGTCTATTGTGTCAAAAAAGGAGGGTTTGTGTGCCAAATAAGGAGGGTTTGTGTGCCAAATAAGGAGGGTTTGTGTGCCAAATAAGGAGGGTTTGTTAGCCAAATAAGGAGGGTTTGTTAACCAAATAAGGAGGGTTTTGGTGTCAAATAGGAAGGGTTGGTGTGTCAAATAAGGATGGTTTAGGGTACCAAGTAAGGAGGGTTTTGGTGTCAAATACGAAGGGTCTATTAGGTGCCAAATAAGGAGGGTAAGGGTGCCAAAAACAGAGGGTTTGGATGCCAAAACTTAAGGTTTTGAGGAAGGTGGAGATTTGCAACTTTGCCACTGGTCACCCAATCATGAAGTAAATTTGTCTGAAAATGTTTAGAACTCATTCATGCAGCTGCAAGACTAGAAATTACTTGATAATAAATAATTTCATCCCATGTGCGTCACCACCTATTGTTTCATTAAAATTTAAATGCTACTTTTGTATAGAAAATAACAAAATCCATTCTTTGTTTCAGTTGAAACTGCGGCTGAATTCATCAAGTGGGTTTATTAAGACAGATGTGTTGAATTTTACAAAGTAAGCTATTCAAATTTTAATTGAATCATTTTTTGTTTTGCAAAATTCACTGTCTTCAGTTTCTGCATTGATGATTAAGATAAACATTATGCCTACTCTTTTGATAAAGCAATAATACGCTCTGATGTATAGATATATATGGTTTAACACGGAAATGTATTCTTACAAATTGGGCTGCCAAAAGCCTAATATGCTTCCACCAGGTTTCGAACCCGGGACCATACCCACCCTTTCTTTAGAATACTGCTAAATTTAAAACTCCAAGTTATATAAAAAAATATTTAATACACCTATCAGCTATCAGAACTAAAAAGAAAGAAGGGTTTTCTCATTAAACACCTGATTATCGATGCTCTTCTTTCTTCCTAGTTCTGACTCTAACAGCTTCGCAAGTTGAACACTATTAAAGGCATAGGCAGTGTATCGTAATATTGACGATAAATAACACGCCTGCTATATCTAAAAAACATTTTACCCCCATTTTTATCTGTCTTTGGGTACAGTAATTTGTTTCAGTTGTCTTTCTGAAGTAATAGTTTGATGAGTGTCGGGCAAAGAATTCAAGTAGTTAACCATGTTTTACCATGTAGTTAACCATGTAGTTAACCGTATTTTGCTATGTTCTAATTTTCTTCCTATCTCAAAGATATGAAAAGACTTGGAAATATGTAGATTGATTCTTATCTTTTAGTCATAAAAACGGAGTTGCTTTTACATCAGAGGTATATTACAACTCATCAGCGAACATGACAGCTTTTACACTTCAAACTCGACTAGAGCAACAAGCTGCGAGTGGCTTAGAAATTGCCAATATTTCTGTCCAAGGTTCGTTTGTAATTTTCTGTACATTCAAGTTACACAAGAATCTGTCAAAATTTCTGTTTTTGTATTTTTAATCGCTGAAAAACTTTTCAAAGTCACTGGGATTTCATAGTCCTTATCTAGTCTTCTTTGTCATTGAGTATGCTACGAGTCAAGGGATGCCCTCTTTGAGTTCTTTGCTGCTTTTAGATTCTGTCGAAGAAGGAAATGTTTCGGTTTTTAGAGGATGAGAAGGAGGACTCTAGCTCAAAAAGATGTTTTTGTCGCATGGTCAAATGGATAGAAAAGAAGCAAGAGAGAAGACTGGTGCTCTGTTACTCATTTTTGCTTTTGCAATCACTAGACATACTATAATCGAAGGTCTTGAATAAATGTAAATTTTTCATTAACCTTTACTTAAAAGGAGGTCGGTCACGCGAAGCAACGTAGGATGTTCTTGATCGATGGTCAATGTCAAGGGTTTGTTTAGGACAAAATCGTCCCACCTTTCAGGACAAAAGGTGAGAGGTGGGATGAAAACAGCACAAGTTTATAAGATGAAAGGGAGATCATATTTCACAAATGATTGTAATTATAGTTTGTCTGATGATTACGATAGAATGAAATTTAAAGTGACAGAGAGCAAGTCTCTTGTTTTTTGTCTTCAATCGTTCTTTACTTCCTCGCATCGAGCACTGAGTACAATAACCAGAGAGTTGAATGCTGACGTGTAATTTCGTTTTGTAGAAATGTGTTCTACTGTTTCCTGTAATAATCATGGTAGCTGTGCAAGACTGTCGAGTGAAGTGGATTGCAAGTAAGGTTTATGTTGTGTCTATAACTGTCTAAATTTTCTATGATTAATCCATTCTAGAAAGTTGGTAACAGGAATGATAAATCTTTTCAATAATAAACCCTTTTGTAGGGTCCAGACCTCTAGAAATGATCTATGTTATATGTTACCCCCCCCCCGTCACGTCATATCACGTCACATCATGTCATGTGTATATAGGTGTTAGTATGTTCACAGTGTGAGTAGTTATCTGCTCACATTAGCTTCTGAAAGACTAGGTTTCGCATAACTAAGAAATAGTCTTTTGAATAGGAATATGATTATTGGTACGTTTAATATTTGATAGAAGCCATGTAGTCCTACTGTCTGTAACGATATTCAGTAGAAACACCGGAGTATTACACTTTTATATGGCGCATCTATGTTTCTATTAGGATCTTATGTAGACATTGTTCTTCATCATCAAACGCAAGTTGAGTATTGTTCTGTTTTAGATGTAATAAAGGATTCACTGGATACAGATGTCAGCGCTCCTACCCTGTTGGTAATGAAATTCATTATCTTTTTTGACACCAACCGAACCAGAAAAATATACTGCAATTTGCAATGCTATATTCGAAAATTTTTTCTATGATCCAAGATATTCATATTTGTATATCCAGAAGACTAGCATGAGTTTTTCAGATATTTATCATACTTATATGAAAATAAAGGTTTACTTCTGTGGGTCACATGGTTCAAGGTTTTGTTTAATTCTTTTCACATTACTGGGTTTTGACCGGGTCTTGCAAAAATCTGTGGGACTGTGCTATGATGGTAACACATCATTCATCCACGAAATGTAAAATGTGACTCTTGAAAAATCGAGGCTAAGTTGGAATATTCAAGAAATGAATTGAGGATGATTATCCTTGGGTGATTTAAAGAGGGATTGTCATGAAACAATAAGAATTCTGGACTGCCAAGGTAGAACTTAAAATAGAGAATGCTCTATTACGCCAAGAAAACGTTTTTAGACTCTAAAATAGAAATCAAAGTAAATGACCGAAGGCTTCCAGGGGAATCGGTTACCACGAATAATTTGCGAAGGTAATTAACCAGCTTTCGTGAAAGGAGGCGTTCAAACTCTATTGTTTGCAACGATTATTTGCAAGCTACAAAAATTGATTTTCGAAGAACTTTGAAAGCCTCAATTTTGAAAAAAATATATGAAGCCAAAAACAGTCTCCTGTAGAGAAAAATATATTATCGATGTTATTTTCCAAATCAGAGACTAAAATATCGGGACAATGCCTCTTTAAAAGAAATAGAAAACACCTTTATCATAATTCATCAATCTAGATACCTGATGAAGAAATCAACATATGCAAGTTGATTGATTAAAAAATGATGGTTTCCTAATCTTTTAGATGGGAACTACTCGCAATGGTCAGCATACGATAGCTGCTCGAAGTCGTGTGGTGAAGGAATGCAAGTGAGAAGGAGAACTTGTACCAATCCTGCACCCATCCATGGAGGTAAAGATTGTTCTGGCATAGGCATTGATCAGCAATCTCGCGTATGCAGTTTACAAGAATGCGTGATAGGTAGGCAATTATCTAATTTCATATCAAACTTAAGTTCTCAATTGCAGGTTATACTAAGAATCTTAATAGTTTTAGGACACCTGCAAAGAACTTAGAAGATTTTTTGAGGCAAGTGTCTTAAAACAAGCAACTTTAGCAACTGTATGTTTTTAATCCTTATTCAGGACTGAGTTTTTATGGAGCTTATACTTAGAAATAATGACTACTAAAGCTTTTCGTCTGACACTCATCGGAGAAGTGCATCAGAAAAAGAACGAATTTTACCTAAAACAATCAGGCTCATGTGAATTCACGCAACCATAAGCTGTGTGCAGATCACGTAACGTATCTGGGATGTGTATTAACATAAAACCCAAAGCCAATCCCAAATTCAAATCTTAACCCAAAGCTAAACCCCAACCCTATTCCTTACTCTAGCCCTAATCCTAACCATGACCTTTACTCTAACCTTGGTCAAAGCAAAAGCTAAGGCAATGCCAAAGCAAAGCCAAGGACAGGGCTAAAGCTATAGTCAAAGCCAAACCCAGTCCCAAAGCCAAATCCTAACGTTAACCCAAAGACAAGACCTAACGTTAACCCTAACCCTATTCCTAGTAGATAAATACAAAATGAATACTGATGTATTGAAACCACCAAACTTCATCGGGTCAGCATGTAACATACTACTCTTCTTGTTACATACTACTCTCCTGAATTTAGAATCATGTTTGTGTCATTGCCAGTAGGTAGAATATACCATATATTGATATAGAATATGAACAGAAAATCATAACAACAGAAAATATTAGTATCTAAATAACCCCCGATCGCTTTGCTGTGACAAAACTACAACTAACGAGTGGAACTGTGCTTAAGGTGAGCCCACTCTATCTTCTCCCTAACGAGTGGATCAGTAGACGTACTTCTGGGAGTTATTTAGATTATTTTTTATTGTAATATCCTAATTCAATATATGAAAAATCATACCAACTGGCAATGACACAAATATGTTTCTAAATTTCAGAGGAAAAGCATATTACTAGTTAGTACCTACGAAAATCGTATATTAGTAGTTTTATTGATGAAAGTCTTAAATTGATTATAAACATTGCCAATTTCAACACATCTTTACACAAGGATTAGTTATTTACCTTTATTAGTTATTATTACTTACCATCTTTACCTATAGGAGAACATATTCTATGAGAAGTACCATGTAGTATATTGAAATGTTTGCTCTAACGTTTC
Organism: Pelagia noctiluca; assembly: GCA_963924455.1. Lineage (NCBI taxonomy): Eukaryota > Metazoa > Cnidaria > Scyphozoa > Semaeostomeae > Pelagiidae > Pelagia > Pelagia noctiluca. The sequence goes on along the minus strand of OZ004315.1, from coordinate 2,770,976 downwards.
AGACGTATGCAAAGACTTTGATAACGGGCATACGCCTGAAAAGTCAGTGCAAACATTTTAATATATTGCATGGTACCACTCGAACAATTTTTTCTCCTATTTTTCTCATCAGCAGAACCACATGCATTAGATAATTTTTAAATCCTTTACCTATGTTTGCCATTTAACTTATCATAGAAGACTTTTTAATATTTTTCTGATATTTTTTTTTTACTTTTCGTAGAAGATTGGGTGATATGGATAATCGTGGGTGCAGTCTGTTTCATTATTTTATTCGTCATCATTCTTGGTTGCTGCTTCTTGAGAAAAGCCAAATATTATTATAAAAGTTATGGGTGAGTATCATACTGTCGATATCAAGTTGAATATTATTATAAAAGTTATGGGTGAGTATCATACTGTCGATATCAAGTTAAATATTATTATAAAAGTTATGGGTGAGCATCATACTGCCGACATCAAGTTGAATATTACTATAAAAGTTATGGGTTAGTATCATACTGTTGATATCAAGCTTTCTTCTATTAATTCTTGATTTTGTGTGAAATAGAGCTGGCTAGGCTAAGTAAATATCACCGACTCTCAAATACGTTTAGGGGTTGATTGTAAATCCACAGTAATCAATGCAGGAGGTGTACAGGGGCGGATCCAGACGGTAGCAATTCTTGCAACTGCAACAGTCAGATTTCTATATCATACAGTATTACATATAACTAGAAATCACTTGAAAAAAACAAGTGAAATTAATTTTGAATTTTCAATAGCGAAGAAAATAAACAAAAACTATTTTTGATCAAACCCCTATATTTTTCTTCATTCTGCAACAGTCACTAAAAAAGCTGGATCCGCCCCTGGATTAGCTATCACTATGATCAAACGTAAAACGCACAATATTGAATATGATATTGATCACTTGCTATAAGAAATTCTAGCCATAGAGATTACCCCTTTCATGCCATAAACTCATGTGCTTGTGTAGACCCCGATGCCTGTCCAGGGTTTTTTTTAACATGCAGTTCTACACAATATGTGCAGTTCTACACCTTTGTTGAGCAGTGATAATGAAAAGATTGTGCAGTTCTAAATATTTTTATTTTTAGAGAATTAGGATGATGAAAATAACAAATAGGCCATTTTGTTGCAATCTACAAGCATACAAATTCACAATTTTCTTACCCTTCAGCAGAAAACATGTTGCTGCCGAAGGCAATAGGTTTAGGTTTGGGAAGATGTTCATACGTACTGCTGAGTAAATCTTGAGCAAGTTTACCTTAGATTGGAATCAAATCAATATATTTATTTTGGATGTTAGAAGGAAATTCAAAAATGAAGCTTTTAATTTCTAATTTTGGTGGAACATAATGGAGTGACATAGCGGAATAGCTACAAAGAAGAGAGACGGTCTGAGAAAGACGGAACGAGCAAAACTGCAACAGAGAAACCATTAACTTTGAGGGTCGGAGATCATTACGCTCAATGTGAATACTCTAACTCGGGGTCTGAAACTCTAGGCACATTATCTTGCATTAGAGGTTCGGGATATATGGACTGGGTAAGGGGCTAGAAACAAGCGTATATTTCTGTTTTCTCACAAGTTTATTATTACCTCCTCAGCATGTCCAATGATGGCAGGAAATACAAGTTTACCGAAAATGCTTTCTCTAACGAAGCGTACGAATCGCAACTTGCTGAATTCCGCACCGAATCTACCGTGGTGCCTTTAAAAGTTATCAAAGAAGACCCGTTCAAGAACGCATATGCAAATTCCGATACGATTGCAGAGCCTCGCAAAGGAAAAACCAACAGTGTTTACCAACGGGAACTGAAAACCTTTCTCAATAACGCTCACCAGCTCCGCGGAAAAGGTGAGGAAAATTGTAAACATATAAATCACTTTCAATGTTAACACTTGATGCCGTGTTGTTTTATTTGTTTTTCTAGAGAATGGGAATTCCATTTAAATTCAAAATAATTGAATTTATCTGTGCAAAACTATTTACATTGAAAGTGGTCCTTGGTGTCCCAGAAACATATCCCAAACCTACTGTCATTCAGAAATGGAAGTTCCATGCAAGAGTTCTTCTCTAGGATACTCTCATGTCCTAAAATTAGGTTTTTTCTTTACGCAAATAGAAATCCTTTGAATTTTCGTAAAGGAACGTAAGATGTCTCGAAATCTGAGTTAATCTTCAGTCTTTCTGACGATACAAGTAACCGTGATAATGAATGCATATAATTTGAAATACACTGCTGCAAAAGGTGGTACTTTTTCTGGTTCATCCCGTACGTTTCCATTGAGATAATTTGCGGCAATAATGTAGCCCGAGCATCAGTGGAACAAGTCTGAATGTGTTTCAAGAACAACGCCTTATTTTTCCGATCAAGTGTGTATCAAATTGATATTGGTTTGACCACTGTTAAGTTCGGACGGTTGATATGCAGATCCCTTTTTCAAATCATTTGTTTATCCACTCTACCATGTATAGACTACCATTTGAACTTCTTAATTTAAAGAATATGAATGACAGTTTGATATCAGGAGATAGTTGATTAGGCTTCCATTAGTCTAATGCTTCTGAATGTAGGATTTCAGCTGTCATAATCCAATGATGCGTTTGTTTCCATCTACAATTCTAATAGATTTTACACACCTCATTCATAACCCAGTAACCTGGGTTCGTATTTAAGAATCGGGCATGGATCAGGAATTCCCCGTAAAATCATTTCTGAACGCTTGCTAAACCCTCAATGAACCCTAAGTGAACGATTGAATATAAACTCTTTCTAAATTGGTACTGAAAACCTTGACTTAAACCTTGATTAACGCTTACTGAAACCTCATTGAACCTTTTCTATTTTCACTAAATGAAGAATCCACATGGGTGAAACTCTTTCAACGGAATAGCTGTTTTTGATCGCTGTTTTTGCTGACAGAATGTATTTTTGAGGAGAAGCAGGCTCTGAAAAATGAATCGAGATAATTTGTGAGAATGAAAATGACCCGAGTAGGAATCGAACCCACGACCTTTAGATTCGTACTCTGGTGCGTTACCACTACGCAACCGGGGCTTCGTAGTGGTAACGCAATAGCGTACGAATCTAGAGAATGTGTTAGTAGCACTTAACTGCAGTATAGGGTAGGATTAGGAAGCGTCTTTCTTTTCATGCCTTCCCCCTTTTTTGCAGACGCAAATGACAGGCAGGCAGATGCTGAAGAAGGCGAATATATTGAGCCTGAGGTGAATTTTCATCAGACGAAGCCTGGGTCAGCTGCGAATCCAGGGGGGTCACCATCTACTGGTCGGAATGCGAACACTTGAAATATGATTTAAGGTTTTGCTTTATATTTATGAACAATTGATCAGTCCACGCTTTCCAGAGGAGCCTAACTTGAGCCTAATACTCTCAGTACTTTATCTTTGGCTTCTATTTACTATATTACAGTACTAGAAATACCACATTTCAATTCATCCTTCCGTCTCGAAGAAAGAGTTGAAATGTGTTCCAAAAAGCATTCAAATCTAATAGTTTCAAATCTTATGAATTCACCTGATGTTGATGAAAGATATCTGAATTATAGTGAAACATAACTAAAACATTATTACATTTAAATTAGTTACTGTGAAACATACTAACTACTAAAACCACCCGCTCATTAGAGTATTATGTCGGGAAAAATGAAATTTGCCCAACTCCTATATTGTCAACTGTCAGTACTTCGGTTATTCCTGCACGGTTCACTACAGAAAGTACCTAGTTTGAATACTATTGCAGCTGCAAAGCAAAATTAGATTGGAATTGGAAATATCATACATAAAATTTTACAGGGCTTATTCTTCGTCTTATTCTAGCTTTAAAAATCTATTTTGTAATTTGATGAGTCTAACCGAAAGACGGGGATGCCTTTTTTCGCTGGCAGTGGCACAGCAGTACGAACTAGTCTATACTTAACTTGAGACATCGATTTTCCAGTTAATTTATGTTTCTTACATTCTTACGTTTGAATCTAGCCCGTTCTTTTATACTGGGTTTTATACTAACTAAAAGCAACTGAACGTTTTCACTCAAACATCATCATCATCATCATCATCATCATCATCATCATCATCATCATCATCATCATCATCATCATCATCATCATCATTCTTTCCTAACGGACAATCAAGCAATCATCAGTACTTTGTAACATAACTAGCATAAGGAAGTAATTGCAAGAACGTCATTCTATCTAGCATAGCTCTTATTGATTTGATTTCAGTTCCGTCCGTAAGTTCTGACAAGTCTAACGTTGACCTCTTTTATGAACTTCTTTCATCAAGGCGAGCGACATGAGCAATTTTTGTAGTTTTTGTTGAAAACCCTTAACTTATCTGTGATACTGAAAAATATAAAAAAGCTTATTGGATGTTGCATGAATTCTAAACATTACAAATTTTTCAAATTGCTGTTGTCTTTAGAAAATAATTGATGTTATGTTTATTGCTTTTACTATTATGAAAAGATGTGATCATGTAAGTTGTAAAGTTGTAAAGTTCGCAGTTCAGACGCACAATTTCATAAATTGTTATTTATTAGAATTTGTAGATATTCAATTGATTTGTAGTCAAATGTTGAATTAACGAATTTGTGAAATTTAGGGCCTTGAGATTTGAGCTGTATATGACAATTCTTTTCAGAGGTTTGATCTCGAGATTTGTTTTGTCATTCTTATCAAATTTGTAATGGTATTCCCCACAGTACTGATGGTATCTCAACGTATCAAATCCTTTTATTTGCAATAAAGTCTGCCCAAGCTTGAATTCAGGGCGTTTTGATTAGAAATGTTTTAATAATCTCTTTCCCTCGCTTTTTCTCTTTCTATTAATTTTCCGGCGTTACTAATGTTTTTCCCTCGCAACAGTAGAGCCAGAGAACCCTGGTTACTCTGCTGAAAGTTTATATACATGTTGCTAATTGATTGAAAGATGTAGAAGTGGAAATATATTAATTTGTTTTACTGGCTCTCTTCACGTAAAATGATGACACTACATTATCATTCTTCTTTCCAATCAGTTATTCAAGTCTTTCTTGCTCACTACCAGACCCCACTGACCCGAGACCCCAATGATATAAAGCTAAGTCGCTAGATGCCTGACTTGCGCAGACTCAGTGAGGCAGGCGGGAAATTGGCGGCCATTTTGAATGGGGGCAAAACAATCTGAGAACTTCACAAAATATGTAGCGATGTATTGATTTTATTGAAATAAAAAGCCTGTAATTATTTTCAAAGGCCTATGGCATGATTGATACCAGTAAGTATATATTTATTGAACTTCGTATTATTTATAATTAATTCAAGTACTGCATAGAAGCATTAAAACAAGCTTTATGGCCCTTTTTAGCTGTGTGCGAAAAATGCTTTTTAGGCCCATAATGAGATAAATATATGAATTTCACGGATTCCCTTGCTTAATTTTTAGGAGATGGTTAAATCTTGTGCAGCATACGGGTGTACAAATAGATTTTCTAAAGGCTCTACTTTTCATAAATTTCCTCTGAAAGATAAAACCCTTCTGAAACAATGGATCACCGCAATGAAGCGAGACAAATTTGTTCCGAACGAAAACAGTCGTCTGTGCAATACCCATTTTCTGCCAAGTGATTACAATTGTGAGGATGCAAACAAACCTAGATTGCTGCCAAGTGCAGTTCCCTCAGTTTTTACATTTCCTGATCATTTACAAAAAAAGAAAACAGGTCGAAAACCACCCATAAAACGAAGTATAGATGGTGATGAGTATCCAGGGGCAAGTAAGAGGCAAAAGATTTTAGCACCAACTTCTGAAGACAAATCAACACAGACAATTGATGAGGCTTCAAGCCCCAAGCTTAGAAGGAAAATAAAAACTCTTAATCAGAAATTGCGACGAAAAAACAGCAAAATAGAATCACTAACACAGCTAATCAGCCAATTGAAAGATGATAACTACATTAACACTGATGTAGCAACCATTCTTGACAACAATTTTTCAGGAATCACAAACACTATATTTAAATCAGAATTGAAAAATAAGGATCGACCTGCTAAAGGCCACAGATATACAGATGAGATGAAAAAATTTGCTTTGACACTTCATTTTTATTCACCACGTGCATATAATTTTGTTCGCACCATCTTGTCTTTGCCATGCCCTAGTGCATTATCAAATTGGACCTCAAGTGTAAACTGTGAGCCAGGCTTCTTCAAAGATGTGTTTGAATATTTGAAAGAGAAGGCCATAAATGATTCTTCATATCGTGACTGTGGGTTGCTATTGGATGGGATGTATATTAAGTCTGGTGTGGTTTATAACAAGAGCAAAGGCTGTTATGAAGGCTTTGCAAATTTTGGTGAGGATATTTCTGCATTTAATCCAGATGTTGTAGCCACTGAAGCCCTTGTTTTCATGCTTGTTGGATTAAAAGGACATTGGAAAACTCCTATTGGATACGTTTTATGCAATTCAACTAATGCCACTAATATAAGCAGTCTTATATCTAAAGCACTTCAGTTGGCCTCTTCCCATGGTCTTCATGTACACACTGTCACTTCTGATGGCCTTCCTGCTAATCTCGATGCAATGAGATCATTTGGTTGTCAATTTGGGTCAACTTTAAAAGATATAAAAGGCTCATTTTCACACGAAGGTTTCGACCATCCATTGTTTTTTATGCCAGATGCATGCCATATGTTGAAGCTTGCTCGCAATGCCTTGGCTGATGTAAAAACATTTGTTGATGATTCTGGAAATTTAATAGATTGGAAGTATATCAAATCGTTACATGAAATCCAAGAGGAAGAGGGTTTGAAATTCGCAAACAGGCTTGGTAAGGCTCACATAAATTTCCAGAAACAAAAAATGAATGTAAAAGTTGCAGCCCAAACTCTGAGTAGTTCTGTTGCTGATGCAATTGAATATCTAATGAAGTCTGGTGATCCCCAATTTCGTGATGCTAAGGGAACAATCAGGTTCATAAAAGTAATTGACCAGCTGTTCGATCTTTTGAATTCAAGAAGTGCCTTTAGTAAAGGATTCAAAAAACCATTATTTCTTTTTGATTCTGCACGATGGATGAGCATTATAGATAACGCTACACAGTACCTGATAAAGCTCAAAGATAAGAATGGTTGTCTTATGGTTAAACATAGACGTAAAACATTTGTTCTTGGGTTCATTGTGGCTCTTTCAAGCATAAAAGACCTCTCAATGAGGTTACTGACAAGAGAGGTTGAGCCATTCAGATATATCCTCACTTACAAAATGTCACAAGACCATCTAGAGTTGCTTTTTGCATGCATTAGAGGAAAAAATGGATTCAACAACAATCCAGATGTTGTTCAGTTGAAGTCTGCTTTGAGGAAAATCCTTCTCAGAAATTCAATTGTTGGCTCCAAATATTCCAACTGCTTAACATTCGAAAAAGAATCTGCTGGCTCAATATTCTCTTTGAAATGGACCAGAAGAAGAACACCATTAATAGATCACAATGCCCTTTCTGATGCTGACATCAAGTATATTGACGACCTCACAAAAAGCCTTCAAGTGGTCTCATTGTCTGCATACAAAGAAGTGATTTTAGGATACATTGCTGGATACATTGTGAGAAGGCTCAGTGAAAAAATCCAATGCACTGTTTGTAATTTGTCCATGTTCTCCAATTCAAAATCTAGTCCAGCAATGAAAGATCATTATTATTCTCCTTTTGCAAGTCCAAGCCACATGTGGCTCATCAATTCAAAGAATCGTGGTGGGTTAGTACTCCCTTCACCTGGTGTTGTAAAGATTGTTTCTGTCTGTGAAAGAGTGTTCAGAGCTTCTGTATGTGGCATTGCTGCAAACAAGTATCAGATCTCTTCAAGAAAAAACATCAAAGTAGTGATGATCCATGCTATAAATCAACAACTTGCATCTGAATGTCTCTTTCCAGAACTCAATGAGCATGACCTTGAGCATGAAATTCTGACCGAAGATTTACATTCATCCCAATTGCTAAGAAAGATCATTGAGCATTTCATTACACTTCGACTGGCCACATATGGCAAGCATTACACAAGGGATGAGCATCACAAACATAACATTGGAGTACGGCAGATGTCCACTAAGTCTGTTATCTTTAAGGGCATTTAATCTGAATATCAAGCATTTCAGCAAGGTTCTGGGATCCTATCGTAAAACCCTGTTCGTTAATCGAACTATTAGGTTCTGGGATCCTATTATAAAACCCTGTTCGTTAATCAAACTATTAGGTTCTGGGATCCTATCGTAAAACCCTGTTCGTTAATCGAACTATTAGGTTCTGGGATCCTATCATAAAACCCTGTTCGTTAATCAGACTATTAGGTTCTGGGATCCTATCATAAAACCCTGTTCGTTAATCAAACTATTAGGTTCAGGGATCCTATCATAAAACCCTGTTCGTTAATCAAACTATTAGGTTCTGGGATCCTATCATAAAACCTTGTTCGTTAATCGAACTATTAGGTTCAGGGATCCTATCATAAAACCCTGTTCGTTAATCAAACTATTAGGTTCTGGGATCCTATCATAAAACCCTGTTTGTTAATAGAACTATTAGGTTTTGGGATCCTATCATAAAACCCTGTTCGTTTATCAAACTATTAGGTTCTGGGATCCTATCATAAAACCCTGTTTGTTAATCGAACTATTAGGTTTTGGGATCCTATCATAAAACCATGTTGGTTAATCGAACTATTAGGTTCTGGGATCCTATCATAAAACCCTGTTTGTTAATCAAATCATTTTGCTAAAGTTCTGGGATCCATTAGCAAACGCTCTAACTTACCATTCATTGCCATTCTAATGTCATTCGGAACAGAACATCCAACTGTTTTGAATTTTTACTGCATTTTCATTGCTCCAATCTTGTTAGGCCCGCCGCTCCGTCGTGCCTGTCGCTGTATTGGACATAATACAGATATCTGGAGCGTATTCTGACATTATGAATACTAGAATAGTATCTCCATCTATTTCATTGTATAAATACACGTTTAAATCACAATTTTCGGCAATATTTGCCACAAAATGAGCGTTGATATATAGTACTTCTGTGTTTACTACCTATGCGCAACAAGTTTTTTGCCCCCATTCAAAATGGCCGCCAACTTTCCAGCCTGCCTCACTCCGGGCTGTACGAATCAGGCGGAGTCAGGTATCTAGCGCCTTCGGCGCTCTATATCATTGCGAGACCCTCTACAAGATGGTTACGAGGCAAAATCATAATGACCCTTCTTCCCCCTTCAAGGCCAGAAATAGTTCGGATGCACTAAAACAACGTAGCCTCGTTGTGGTTAACTTGTGGGTGTGTTGGGGTCGATTGGAAAGGATTACGGAAAGGTAGGGGGCTACAATCCCCGCCAAAAGTAGTTGGAACACCCTTGATTTTTTTACCAAATAACTATATTTTTAGCTTTCCTAGCCTTTTATTTCCAATCAAACCCCCCTTCCCCCTTCAAAACAATGTTGTTTACAAAAGGAACTTTATGAGACCACACCAAACACAAGCTGAATGATATTTGGCTAGTTTTTGTTATCAGAAACAACATTGTAAAGGGGGGAGGGGAGGGGGAAAAATGTAGAAAACTATAAAAATAGTGCAAGTGTTCCAAGACTTTTGGCGGGGATTGTAGGTTAGGTATAAGAGATAGGTTGAGGATGTGGTTAAGGGGTAGGGTTAAAGATAAGGTTAGGGGCTTTTGAATGGGGCTAAAATTAGTTTCAGAAAGAGGCTTTCAAAAGGTTGTTTTGATGCATCCTAACAATTGCGAACCTCTGCGCGAGCCCATCAATAAATTGATTTGGAAGCAGAAAAGTCAAGTCTCCAACTGTATATTAAAAGCAATCAAATAAATGTTTTAGGTTAAGATATTCTTTATAGCTTACTAATTTAGTATACCAATAAAGTTTTACCGTGTTCCGGGAAAGATTTTCCTGCCCATGAAGATGGATCAGCTGAGAATTTGAATTTCAAAAGTTTCGTTCGTGGTCGTCGAAGAATCGTTCAAGCAACAATAACATACTGCAATAGGCCTAAGCAGTTTTTCCTACACAATCCTGGAGATGGAGGAATTAGCAAAGCTTGAAAGACTTTCTCTTGTTTCGAAAGTATGTACAGAATTGGAAAACCATCTTGGAATGAATGACAAAACTTTAGGTAGGTTTCAATTTTCGCTGTGGATAGTCAAGCAGCACCGGATCCGTATCATCTCATGCTATTCCTCCGGCAGACATCTGAGCATGCGTAAATCAAATTATTGATACTTAATTATTGAAATTGATTCTGACTTTGCTTGTAAATAAATACTGCTTTCCATGTGGATCTGTGTGTTTCGATTGATTCACAATTTATAAATGGTTCAACCCAACCTTTGTTTTTTAAGTTTTTAGCTCTCATCCATTTGTATTTAGCATAAGTAGTTACTGTGCATCTAGAAAAGCATATAAAGAATACACAAACGTGAAAAGATACAGATCCGGTGCAAGAGGATTATCCAAGGCAAGTTCAATTTTTTGCTATACACGCTTTTTATTTTATAAGGAACCTACCTCTCAAGGCCTAGTACTAAAAGTTCCTTAAATTTTCATCTGTTCTCTATTGTTACAGGAAACAATGGGACAAAAGGATCCATTGTACTTAACAAGAAATCCTAGTTGTAGGTTCCTTATAAACAGTTCCTTATAAGAAAAAAGCGTGTATTAAAAGCAGAAATTGGTCTACTCAACCCCGTGAATTTACAAGTGTAACTAGCTATGAAACAGTAAACATTGTTTTCTGGCATTCTAGCAAACCTATCAAAAACATTTGGTGTCGACTTCACACATTGAAACCCACCCTCGTCATGAGGTGGCAGCTGAGGATAAAATGGGGTAAAGTGGGACAGAGAAGAATTTTTACTATTTAGTTTCTTTAAAAAGTGCCTCATTGCTATAAACATTTTGATATCATTTTGGATTTTGGGAATCCTTTGAGAAACACCAAATTTTCCATTTAAAGTAAAAAGAATTGAAAATTGTCCTAAGGTTTACCCTAAGATAATAGGATATAGCAATAGAAAGTAGCCATGGCACTGGCGCATTAGAGAACTTATCAAAGATGTCATATTCTGCGAACTAGATTAGCATTGAACAAATCAGTGTTGAGAGGACACTAGAAAACTGTAGTTTGTCTTGTCGGGGCAGACTGAATTTTGATTATCTGCACTGAAAATGCAGAGGGGAGGAACGTAATATTTTCACAGAAATAAATTCTGTCATTGTTTCGTGGCAGCATTGCCTCGGTGTCCTTGGTAATTCTTTTGCATCACTGAACAATCTGTTAATCTTTTATGCTTGAGCCCTAAACCCTGCACCATTTGGTAAAGTTTGGGCTGCGTGAGAACAGAGCTAGGGGTGTACCGGAATTCCGAAGATGAACTTCGAAGATGTTTCTGTTCCATGTAAACATTAAAGAAACTTTTAGTTGCCTACTAGCGCAAAAAGCTCGATTAAAAACTTTACTGCAGAATACCTTTTTGCCTTTTTGAACTGGAAAAAACTTGGCAAAAAATCCGGTTACGGCCAGATTATCCGGTAAAAATCCGGCCGGATTTCGTAAAAAAATCCGGTACATCCCTAAACAGAGCAGGACTATGATTTCAGAGCAATAATTGTACCTGGCTTGTCCATGTGCTTTCCCATCCACTTGTTTCAAGTTGATGTCAAAGGACTCTATAACCTTAGAAGAAGAGGAGGGAATTGTTCAAAAACACAATGGGTAGGCAAATATCAAAAATTGCCACAAATGGCACTCCTTGTCGTAATGGTATTGCATCATTTGGACATTTTCTATATTTGATTTGATCATCTTTTCCCTCTTTAGCTGAGTTTGTGATCATGCTTGGAGAAAAAAGTAAAAACGTTGAAAAATTCAAAAAGAATCTTGACAAGAAAGGAGCTGATTTTCCGGTAGGGATACCCATTTTGATATTTCTCAGAGTTATACTACATTCTACTACACAATCCTTCTAGATACACTATGAAAGAATTATTTTTTTTCCTGTGGTGGCTCTCTATTCTTAGTAGCTGATGAGCTTTATGTTTTTCAAATAGAAAGGGAAAGCCATTGATGGTCAGGTAGTAGATGCATTTAAAAACCTGGCCAGAAAATGCTTGCTTGAAAGCCAAAGTACATGATATCCAACTTCTGCTGGGCAGGTGTGATTGCATGTGCTTAAATAAAAGGACCGAATTACTTAATCAATAGCTTACTACTTAATTACTAAATAATTACTTAATCAGTAGCAAAATTGTAAGCAAATGTAAGCCATGGTTTTCCCTTTTGATTTACTGTGGCCCACTCTTGTATTTGCCAACACCGTGAGTTGTAAATATTCTTCAAATGCTTCCCTTGAATAATATCTTATAACAAATAACTATAATTATATAACAAAAATTTTAAAATGTTCCCCCAGACTTTCATTAAAGCATTGCCAAATTCAGTGACCACAGAGGAGGTTGAAAAACTTAGAGGTTGAATAGGAATCAAAAGGCATCTATTTGTTGATCAATCTGCCGTTTTTCGTTAAAAAGTGGGGGGGTGTAGCGCTGAGCTTCCCAGTACCTAGCTATGCGATTCTACACTGCCTTGATTTCAGAATGCAAGTATGCCAACTAGACCAACGACAAATTTTCTTATTTACTAGGACTCATTGATTACAAATTTGTACCGATTGATACAGAAACTGATGCCAACAAAAAGCAAGAAGAAAGGTATAACTTCCAAATATTTATTTACAATTTCTAACAAATTTCTGAAAATTTTTAACCGGCATTAGTACCTAAATGAACTGAGAAGCTCAAACATATTCAGTGAAGCCTTGATTGAAATGGAAGGACCTAAAGATTTAGGGATGATTTCTACCAAGTGAAAGAAGTGCCCATGTTATAAATTATTTTTACATCAAGTTCTCACATTAGCTAACTTGCTAACTTGCTACAATTTCAGGAAATTCATCTGTTGTAAAAGAAGAAGTTGTTGTGAAGCGAAAAAAATATCCAGGTTTATGTATTCCTGATCAAGAAACTTTACCAGAGCCTAAGGTAACTGTTGAATAATTGTTATACTTAGAGGCGGATAAAGATAGGCGGGTCAGAATTGAGGTTGGTGATTGGTATCCACGGTCCAGTCAGACAAATAGAATACCAAAAGAATCCTATTGGGAAAATATCTCATCTGTCTACCCAATGCGGTATTCATTTATTCTTGAGTAATGAATTGATATATAAAGGGATAGCATTAAAGCGATACTGAAAAAGCAAATCTAGAGACTGACAAACTGAGAAAATTTGATAATTTTGTATTAATAGTCAATTACAAGCAATAAAATGACATTGATAATTCAAGTATTTCTCTTTCAGATCGAGGATGACGATGAAATGGTTGCTGCCTCAGCCATAAACGAGGTATCTATTTGCTCTTTATCTGAACTTTATTCTGGCCTCTTATTTGCTTGTGATAGAAATGAGATATAAAGCTGATATCAATTTAGTTTGAATGATCTAGGGGGGCTGTTGGAAAGGGGGTCTTAGTTAATTGGAGCAAGTCGTTAAGATGATATAGCTACTGTTCTGCTCCAACATCTTCAGTTTTGCTCTATTGAAAAGCACTTTTCGTTTTTTTCTTTTCCACCAATTAGTATTTTTGCTTTGAAGACAATGTATCAAGCAGTGTTTTCTGAAATTGAAACTCAGACTTCTGAATAATTTTTCATATATTTTCAAACAAGAATCGAGAATTCCAAATACCGGAACCATAATGAAACGAACACATATGGTTCCGATTATGGTTCCGATATTTCTGGCTATACTGAAGTTCTGTACCATCCAAAGACAATCCCAAATACCTAGAACTTTGATTCTTATTGCCGAAGCTATAATGAAATATTCTTATTGTAATCTTTAATACCTACTTTCTTTCTTCGTTACAGCTTGAAGCTCTAATGCCCTCAGCACTTGGTGAGGAGACAAAAACTAGGTTTGGCTTCCTTGTTTTTTAAGAAGTTTTATGTGCTAATTCATATTTACTGTTCAACGAAAAAAGGCCACATTGTTCTCTGCCCAATGATAAGGGAAGGTTTTTTTTTAAAAATTGTCCTTATCATAAAAACTTATCATATCGAGTACAATAAGAAAAAAATGTTGGCCATTTCCTTCCTGAGAGGTAGCAGATGGATGTTCAGTTTTGGTGCAAGTTTTGCCTGAAAGTGGCGTATTTTTTTAGATATTCAATTATGCCTAAAAGGGCCAGTAGAAGTTTGGAAATTTGGGAATTTTAACTGTGTCATTTTTTCATGGAAGACTCCAAAAAGCTGCGTTCGCATTAGGAAAAGGCCTAAAGTGAAAAATGTAGCTAAAGCTTTACAGATGAATCAAAATAAGAAAGGAAACATGAAACATGCAGAATCTAAATTGTGGTCTGCTAAATCTCTGCCCTCCCAAGATTTTTATGCAATTTCATGTTATTGCTAGAAATGACAAGAAAAAGCCAGAATATCGAGATGAAGATTATTCCGTGGACGAATATAGAAAACGAAAAGAGCAAAAAGATAGACATAGAAGAAGGTATTTGGTCAATTTTCATTCCGCTTGAGATTTACTACTTGAATCATTCATTCTAAAGAGATCAACAGACTCCAAAATTCTTAAGTAAAATGTTGATCTTGCTCTGCCAACTCACTTTAGGTAATATGTGCACAGAAAATTGAAAGGCTCTCAGTAATTTGGTAATGCTGTAATGTGGAAGGTGCTGTAAAGTACAGAGGTTCATTGATGGGGAGGAGCTTCTGTACTGACTATCGTTTATAAAACAATGTTTTATGATGTGGAAAGGCCTTTGCTCCTGTTAAGCAAGATAGCAAATAGATGTATTTGAAACACAGGATTAGAGTATTGCAGCTTGTAGCTGATGTGGACCTGCAGGTTTTGCCCCCAGAATTGATGTTCTAGAACGAATATCCTGTGTAATTATTTGCTGAAGATGGACAGCTGAGTTAGCTGACGGCTTGTAGTTTACTACTCAGACCGTTCTTGGATTCAAACCCCACAGGTTGCCCTTCAAGTGTTTGAAACCCAGCACCTAAACCACTAGGCTACACCAAAGAAAGAATAACTTTAAATACAATGTACTTTTGCAACATCATAACTGACATCCTTTCAGCAACAATTTGTAATAAGCGTCCTTTTGTCAGTGAAGGGTTGGTTACTTATTTAAAGACCTTATTGATTTTCAACTTGATAATCTGATATGTGCCAATATGTTTTTTATATCAATTTGATTCGTTGTTATTCATTCCCTTTCTGTTTCCTGCTTCTCAATTCTCTGTAACTTGAATATTTTCATCAAAAGGTCAAGGTCAAGGTCAAGGAGCAGGAGTCAAGAGCATGACAGAAGAAGAGAACGGCATAGGGAAAGGGACAGAGACAGGGACAGGGGTAGAGACAGGGACAGGGATAGAGACAGAGACAGGGACAGGGATAGAAGAGGAACTCGGGACAGAAGTGATAGTAGAGAACACCATCAACGGAGAAGGTAATTAAACTTCTTGTTCACCTTCCAGATTTCTGCTGAATTTATGAAAATTTTCACAAAGACTTCAGGACGCCTTTTTACATCTTGGAAAAATTTGCGATGGAAATTAGCTGCAATAAAGTACTTCATAAGAAGGTGCCAGATTAGGTGCACTTTAATTTTTAACACTAGTTGTTTAAACTATGGTAGAAAATGATTGACCTGCAAATAACTTGTGGGGTGTGATGTCCTTATTTGACGATGAAACCCAAGTGACGTGGTTGTTGGTATTTCATGTTGATCTCTTTCAGGTCTCCAGACTTTGACAGAGGGTCTAGAAGTTCAAAAAGAGATACAGTGGATCGACCACCCCCTACAGAACCAGAAGTAAAAAATGTAAGTAAGTTTCTAAGTAAATTAACGTTGGACGTGCCTGTGTAACACCTGAAGATTTTATTTCCAGCAAGGCATGGAACTCCTACACTAGCGTCCTTACCGAAGGGCAAAATGCTCTGAATTTTGAGATTGCTTCAATGATACATGTGTGAGCGAATTTATTTGTTTTATAATATTTTTCAATGCAAAAACAAACTAAACTTTAAAGTTCTTATAATAACAATTTCTTGATTTACTGTTGATGTTGATTTTTTAAGATTTAGCTAAATGATAAGATCAATACTGTGGGTATTACCTCCAAAGTACTGATGGTATCCCCCTGCAGCACTGATGGTATCCCTCCACAGTACTGATGGTATCTCCTTACAGCACGGATGGATCTCCCAACACTCAACAGAACTGATGATAACCCCCACAGGAACTGAATATCCCCCACATTACTGCTTAGACGTTCTCCAGTTTGAATTTCGTTTGATTGATTTTCATGGATTGAATTTGAATAATTGTTCTTTTAGATTTATGATGGTCGGATTACCAATATAATGCAGTTTGGTTGTTTCGTCCAACTTTTCGGCATCAAGGGGAGGCACGAAGGTCTTGTACATATTTCGCAGGTATTTTTCCATTCACACATTCTAGCCTTTCTAAATGTTCCAGTTCTGTCTAACTTTTTGCAGTGTAATCTCGATATAGCGAACCCCGGGTAAAACGAACTTCCTGGTACAAACAACTCGTTGTCTGGTCCCTTGGATTTTGCCTCATGATGTAATTCCCTCGTTATAAGGAACTCATGATGTAACGAACAGTTTTCTAGTTCCTTCCAGAGTTCGTCATAACGGGATTCCACTGTATTTCTATCTCTTCTTATACAAGTTGAGCTAAGTTGGGTTCAAGGATGCAGAGGGCAGGGGGCACTGGGTGTATGTCCCCCCTCGAAGATTTTGAAAAAGATGACGAAGTGACCTTTTTATTTTTAGAATTTACGTTGTATTGACGGTCCAGTTGCCGATCGAAATATAATATCCATACAGCTGGCCGTTATCACCGACGTTGGCGATCAATAAAAAGGAAATCTCTTATATTGAATTAATTATTTCATATTTTTCTTGAACTTATAAGAGAATAAGAATTTCTGAAATAAATCGCAAGAAAACAAAAATATCGACTCCATACCAAAAAGTCCTCCTGCGCACGCGTGCGCTGGGACTCCCACTTACCAACCTTCTAATCTTAATGACGTGGTCATTTCGTTTTAGATTCGAAGAGAGGGTCGTGTTGCTAATGTCACTGACGTTGTTTCGAAGGGCCAGAACGTCAAAGTAAAAGTTTTGTCGATAACTGGAAAAAAGATAAGCTTGTCGATGAAGGTGAGTTAGTTAAATGGTTGAATGTGAACATAGACTACATTGATTACCAATCCGTTGTTTGATAGGGCCAATAAATTATTGTAGTATTAAAACTGTTTAAAGCATTGGGAAGAAAAAACCCCAAGTTATTGCAGCTAAAGCTTGGAACGACTTGCCAAAGGAAAGGAAAAATATTTCTAAAAGAAAGTTATTCAACAAAATAAGAAAAAAATAACTTCCTATCCAATTATTAACTAGCTCCCATAGATCTTATACTCAGTCCCATTTTATTATTGATTTTTCTCTTTTGATTATTGATAATCAGTATATCAGTAAACATTCTCTCCCTTTAATTTTTCTTTTTTGGATGTTTTTTCCATCGAAACATGTATTAGGTATTTTTCATTCATGCTAATCATATTTTGGTAAACAGTCTAGGCCAGATAAGCCTCTGCTTTTTCTGGGTCGTATAGGGCCATTTATTGTTATTTTTGATGATTCCATTGAATAAAGTTTCAATTGAAAAGAATTCGCCCTTCTACTGACAAGTTGGTTGATATGCAACAGGCTTTCATTTTCATTTTCATATATTTATCAATCAACTCTAAATACAATTCTATACAATACAAATTAAACAACAACAAAATACAAATTATACGACAATAATATTTTAAATTAAAAGAAAATTGAATTAAACAGAAAAATAACTATACAAAATTGTATTTAGAATTGATTGATTGAGGAGGAGCTCTCTAAGTAGATTAACTAATCGAGAGAGAGCCCCCCCATAAAAAACTAAATTAATGAATTAATGAAAGAAAAATGATTTCATAAAATGAAATAAAAATACAAAATAGCCAGATTCATCTAATAGAGACCGAGTACATAGGTATATTATGGTTTATTGGGAATTTATTAGACATATGCATCGATGAAATGAGTTTTCAATTTAGACCGAAAAGTTGTAGGAGAGCTAGCAACACGAATAAATAGTGGAAGGGTGTTCCAAAGTTTAGAACCATAATATTGGATGGTTTGAAGTCCGTACAATGTGGTATTTCTAAACGATTTAAAAAGATCCCCTCTGGTTGCTTGACGAGTTGCAATTTTATGGATGGCTGAATTTGGCTGGAAATAGCCATAAAAATAAGGAGGAGATAGTTTATTGATGGATTTATAAACAAAGGTTAGGATATTCAAGTGCAAGATATCTTCAATTTTAAGAACCTTTAATGATTTGAAAATTGGCGATGAGGCAGCAGAGAATGGTTCAAATTTGATACAGCGAAGGACTTTCTTCTGCAATCGAAGTAGTGGGTTTAAGTAGGATTCAAAAGTAAGTCCCCATACAATGATGCCATAGTTTATAAAAGAAGAAAATAGTGAGTTGTAGAGGCTGATAAGCATGGGGAGTGAGCAGTAATGTCGCACTTTGAAGAAAATACTAGAGGTTCTGGACAATTTTTTACAAAGTTCAGAGGTGTGATACTTCCAAGTAAGATGTTCATCCATAAGCACCCCTAAGAATCTTACATACTTTGTCTTTTGAATATTCTGTTTACCAATTTTAATATTAAGATCATTGGCAATTTCCTTTCGAGGAGAGTGAAACAATACATAATTAGTTTTACTTATATTCAGGGCAAGTTTGTTAGAGTCAAGCCATAGTTTAACTTTCTTCAGTTCTCTATTAACTTTCTTTGTGAGTAAAGCAGGATCATCAGATTCACAATAGATATTGGTGTCATCAGCAAAAAGAAAAAAGGAGAAAAACTTAGATGAATTTGTTAAATCATTGATGTAAATAAGAAACAGAAGTGGTCCCAGTACCGATCCTTGTGGGACACCACAAGATATTTCACGTAGGGATGAGGAATGGCCATTTACAGAAACATACTGTTTCCGGTTATTGAGATAAGATTTGAACCAATTCAATGCAATTCCTCGGATACCATAGTGTTCCAATTTCTTTAAGAGTATGTCGTGGTTAACTGTGTCAAAAGCCTTTTGGAGATCGATGAAGATTCCACAACCAACCCTGCCCTTATCAAGTGATGACTTGATAGTTTCAGTCAAACTAATAAGAGCATGGTCAGTTGAGTGACCTGTGCGAAAGCCAAATTGCATACAAAACAGTATTTCATAAGTTTCAAGAAATTTATACAGACGTTGGTGCATTACTTTTTCAAAGATTTTGCTGAAGATAGAAAGGAGAGAGATGGGCCTGTAGTTAGATTTTAGTGTGGTAAGTCCCTTCTTGAAGACTGGCACCACCTTGGCAATTTTCAAGTTGTCAGGGAATATCCCTGATACAAAAGATTCATTGATGAGTACAGAGAGATCATTTGAGATTGGTTCTTCAAGAATTTTCAGAAGCTTGCCAGGTATACTGTTTGGTCCACTTGATTTGCCAAGTTTTAATGATTGTATAAGAGAAGACACCTCAGAAGCTGTACAAGGAGAAATGAAGAAAGAATTTAAATTCAGATTAGACAAATAATCCAATGGAGATTTCGGGGTTCTTGGGATTTTTTGTGTGATGCCACAAGCAACAGTAGTGAAATAGTTGTTAAATTCCTCGGCCATTTTGGCAGGGTCTGAAGTTTTTGTGTCATTCTCATCCTTTAAGCATGAGATGGTTTCAACATTTCCAGGTTTAAGACTTATAATGTTCTTTATCCCTTGCCATAACATTTTCATATTGCCTTTATGTTCATCAAAGTACTGATGGTAATAATTTTTCTTACTTTCTTTTATTTCATTTACAATGCGATTCCTAAGTTTTTTGTATGCATTAAGGTCGCTTGTAGACTTTGTCAGTTTGAATTGGCGGAATAGTTTATCTCTAACTCTCATCATTTTCTGAATCTGCCGGTTAATCCAAGGTTTACTTCTCAGTTTTAGTGCCTTTTTTGATAATTTTTTCTTTGGGCAATGCTTTTCGACAAGATTATGAAGTTTATGCAAGAAGGTTTCAAATTTTTTATTTATGTCAATCTCTTTGTCATTCAAGTATGAACGTTCAACATCTTTATAGTCCGAAATGAAATTTTCCTCATTTAAGTTTTTGTAATCATAGACATAAAAGGATGAGGTTTTATACTCAGGGGCATTGTTGTACAGAACAGTAAATTGAGGAAGGTGGTCAGAGATACAGGATAAAATATTCCCACCGTATATGTTACTTTCTGTGGCATTATTTACATAGATATTATCAATGATGGTAGAAGAAGTGTCAGTGATGCGTGTAGGATGTAAGATGGCTGGTTGGAAGTGATGAGAAAACATCATGTTAACAAATTCATTTGTAGCAGAGTGGCAATCATATTTCAATAAGTCTATGTTAAAGTCACCCATAATAGCAATCAACTTATTTTCTTTTGCCAAATCCTCAATTTTCCCATGAAGATGGTCATTAAACTTGCTGATATCAGAATTTGGATGTCTATAGACACAGCAACAAATCACATTTTTTGCATTTGGATTACAAATCTCAACCCACACAGTTTCAAAATCAGCATCACGCACACAAAGATCATCCCGCTTATTAGCTTCCAGATTGGATCTAACATATATTCCAACACCACCGGCTGAGCTGTGGGAGGGGGTATAATAAAAATTATAACCAGGTAGTTCAATATTTGCTTTCACTTGAACATCAGATGTAACCTTAATTTCAGATAGTCCAATAACTTGAAAGTTAATACTAAGGCTAGAGAGTAAAGCATGAAATTCATCAAAATGAAGAGAGTGGCTTCTAATATTCATATGAAAAAGTGCAAAATCTTTATCCGATAATTCCATAGAAGCAATATCTTTTACAGAGGCATATTCTGAGGTAATGTTAGAGTTAATGTTCTCATCTGTATCATAGTCAGATAGGTTAGGAAGGTTACTTACTTTAGACAGGATTTCAAAAGATGGTAGAGAGTCTGTGATGGAGGGCATTTCTATTTCATTTAACCCGAAAAAGACAGTGTCGTTTACCAAAGTGAAAGGAAAGATTTGAGAGTTATTCAGTGTTAAACAGTCAAGACATTTCCATTGCTTTTCGTCTGGCTCTTCCACAAGAATTTTATATTCAGAATCAGAGATGTTATTACATTTACTATGTATCCATTTTTTGCATTGATCACAGAAAACTGCTTTGTTATTTATCTTTTTGTTGCAAACTCCACAAGAGAAATGTGTATTTTGAATGGGTCCTAGATCATTATTAGTATTTCCCAAAATATCTTCATTTTGGCTCAAATTAGAGGACATCTGGCAAAAATAAAAAAATTAAAACAATAAATGAAAAAAATGAAAATAGAAAAAAATATTTACGATTAACACAAGAGGACTGATGCTGTCTCTGTGCTTGGACAAGTGGCCTACTTTCTTCTTTTGCCTTTTGCAAGATCCCGTTGATATGACAGCGAAGCAGATTTGATTTCGTCAGTCACTTCAAAGTTCTTATATTGCGTCATACTTTCTGATTTGTAGAACAGGAGAGCAGGGTACCGTACAAACATCTTCCAATCCTTGTTTTCAGCCTTCAAATACTTTCTCACTAGTAACATTTCACTTCGTTGTTCTTGGACTTTCTTTGAGACCATCTGGTCAATGTAGATGTGGACTGTTTTGCCATTGATTTGATAGGGGTGCTCTTGAAGAATTTTTGGTGCAGCATCTAGAATTTCTGAGGAGTCTGACCATCTGAGAAACTCCACGAAGATGGGCCTAGGCCTATCATTGGAGGCAGATTTCCTGGCTGCTCGATGGGCTCGCTCAATTTCTACATCAGCAAAATCAAGATGTGATTCAATAAAGTTAGAAATAAGACTTTTGCAATTTACCCAGGTATCTTTTCCTTCAGCGCCTTCAGGAAAGCCACGGAAAACTAGGGTTTTGCGCATTTGTCGATTTCTCAAGTCATCGAGCGTGGCTTCCAGGTGTTCAATTTTGGTTTCTTTTGACAATAAATCGCTTTCAAGCTCTTCAAATTTTGAGGAAAGATCATCAATGTCACTTCTCATTTGCTCTTTTTGCTCCTCAAGCAGGGTAATCTTCGTTTCAGAAGCTTTAATTCGAATATCAATTGATTTGATTCGACTACCCAGCCTGGATTCCAGAGAGGCCATCTCACTTTTGAAGCCAGCTATGATAGACGACTCCAGCCTCTCCAAGCTTGGCATTAGCCAGGCTGGCGGCTCTTCATTTACATTACCTCCCTCTGTAGACTCTGTAGATACTTTCTCAGACTTTTTAGGTTTTGGAGGCATCTTTCGGTGGTTGACTCGAGAGATTCGAGATCTCAAAAAACTAAAAATCAACGGGCCTAAAGTCCAGCACGGAGCAGATTTTATACGTCCGACGTTGACATCAGAAAGAGACGAATGACATTTCGATATGCCTTTATATTAGTCAGTAGAATTTGTTTGGTTTTAGCCAATGTGATTTGTTTTCAAAGATGCGAGGGCAATTTCTATCAGCCATCCTGTGCATCAGAGGTTCCAGGAACAGACGCAGTAAAATGATAGCTGTCGTTGACAATACCAAATCAGTAAACATGTATAAAATCAAGTAAAAAATGAAGTAAATGTAGAACTTAAATCATATATTTTTTTGTGAACCGGTAGCCTCTCGGTATATAAACAGTGCTATACCTTTGATGTTTATAAGTGAATTGTCGAGAAAAAACAATTCTATTAGATACACATTTGATACTCGAAAAGGACTGTTGCATCCATGTACCTCTACGGCCACGGCTGTGGGTTGACCCGAGCTGAACTTACAACCTTAAACAGCATTTCAATGAAAATGTTTCGTGACGTGTTGAAACCTCTTTCTTACAGGATGTCGATCAAGGCTCTGGTGAAGATCTGAACCCTAGTAGTGGCCTTCGATCCTTTGCCTCAAGCTCTGATGAACAAGTTTTGAGAAACCCTGACAGGTAGGTAGTACAGCTGACTGAATTATTAGGGGGTGGGATAGTCTACTCTCAATTTTTCGCATTCTCCTGGTATGTGTGGCTCTACTCAGGAATGATTCATAACTGGTAGCCCACTCTTACACTGATAGTGCAGTTCTGGTGAACTAGGCATGAGTTTATGACCCAGAATGGTAGCTACAATCCCCGCCAAAAGTCTTGGATCACTTCATTATTTTTACAGTTTCCTACATTTTGCCCCCACCACTCCCCCTTTACAATGATGATGATGATAGTGATTCATGAAAACATATTTCGTTAAAACTAACTACATACGTTTCATACGCCCCAGGAGAAGCAAAGCTTATCGAGCCTGGGGCGTTTACAACAAAACAAAGAACATTATAAAATTTAACAACTACTCTACAAGGTTAAATACAATGAAGATACATTAGTGGTTAGAAAAAAGCTATGCAATGCCAAGACAAGAAAACTGAATTGCTAGAGCAAATTAAAGTATTTTTATTTATTTTTACACGTATGATTCTAGTTTGTATTCTTTCAGAGCTTGTAAGTATCCTATTTGGGGGGCTATCTTTTTCAATTCACGAGGTTGAGAGTTCCAGAACCTTGGAACTTTGACTGTTATCGCTCGGTTGCCAAAACGATTTACAATTTTTGGTAAAATAAAATCATCACTGGAACGGGTGGGATATCGATGAGCCCTTGTCAATGAGCACAATGTTGTTTCTGATAACAAAAACTAGCCCAATAACATTCAGCTAGTGTTTGGTGTAGTCTCATAAAGTTCCTTTTTTAGGGGGGAGGAGGGGCTGGATTGGAAAAAAATGCTAGAATAGCTAAAAAAGTAGTTATTTGTTAAGAAACAACAAGAGTGTTCCAATTACTTTTGGCGGGGATTGTAGGTTGGTAGAGCATTCTCTGAAATTCTCAAGAAATCACTGTCATTATCACGAATCCTCTCCGGGTTTGTCTCTTTTTTCATTGATTCAGCTCTTAGTAAACAAACTGTAATCTCTCTATATTCTCTATGATACTGAATTCTGGCTATAATCCCTTCAGGCCTTCAGCATCATCAATGGTGCCAGTTCTAGATGACAGAGATCTGGATACGAAGAAGAAATTCAACCGGATTTCATCTCCCGAAAGATGGGAAATAAAACAGGTAAGCATTGTATACACTTGATAATCCCTGATAAGAATAACTGATATGTTTATGTACCAGAGCTGTGATAGAAACCTATTCAGTATCATATTTCAAAAGTAAGCTCTTGTTGGTGAGGTTTAGGTATGGTAAGTGAGTGAGGGGATAAGTAGTGAGTGAATTAATGAGTGAGTGAGCGAGTAAGTAAGTAAGTAAGTAATTAAGTAAGTAATTGAGTACGTCAGAAAGTAAGTAAGTAAGTAAGTAAGTAAGTAAGTAAGTAAGTAAGTAAGTGAGTAAGTAAGTAAGTGAGTAAATTAAATTGATGAATGAGTGAGTGAGTAAGTGAGTAAGTAAGTAAGTAGGTAAGTAAGTAAGTAAGTAAGTAAGTAAGTAAGTAAGTAAGTAAGTAAGTAAGTAAGTAAGTAAGTGAGTAAGTAAGTAAGTAAGTAAGTAAGTAAGTAAGAAAGTAAGTAAGTAAGAAAGTAAGTAAGTAAGTGAGTAAGTAAGTAAGTAAGTAAGTAAGTACGCAAGTAAGTAAGTAAGTAAGTAAGTAAGTAAGTAAGTAAGTAGGTAAGTAAGTAAGCTAGTAAATAAGTAAGTAAGTAAGTAAGTAAGTAAGTAAGTAAATAAGTAAGTAAGTAAGTAAGTAAGTAAGTAAGTAAGAAAGTAAGTAAGTGAGTAAGTAAGTAAGTAAGTAAGTAAGTAAGTAAGAAAGTAAGTAAGTACGCAAGTAAGTAAGTAAGCAAGTAAGTAAGTAAGTAAGTAAGTAAGTAAGTAAGTAAGTAAGTAAGTAAGTAAGTAAGTAAGTAAGTAAGTAAGTAAGTAAGTAAGTAAGTAAGTAAGTAAGTAAGTAAGTAAGTAAGTAAGTAAGTAAGTAAGTAAGCAAGTAAGTAAGTAAGTACGCAAGTAAGTAAGTAAGTAAGTAAGTAAGTAAGTAAGTAAGTAAGTAAGTAAGTAAGTAAGTAAGTAAGTAAGTAAGTAAGTAAGTAAGTAAGTAAGTAAGTAAGTAAGTACGCAAGTAAGTAAGTACGCAAGTAAGTAAGTAAGCAAGTAAGTAAGTAAGTAAGTAAG
This sequence comes from Pelagia noctiluca, assembly GCA_963924455.1. Classification (NCBI taxonomy): domain Eukaryota; kingdom Metazoa; phylum Cnidaria; class Scyphozoa; order Semaeostomeae; family Pelagiidae; genus Pelagia; species Pelagia noctiluca. The sequence goes on along the minus strand of OZ004315.1, from coordinate 2,745,502 downwards.
TAAGTAAGTAAGTAAGTCAGCAAGTAAGTAAGTAAGTAAGTAAGTAAGTAAGTACGCAAATAAGTAAGTAAGTAAGTAAGTAGGTGAGTAAGTAAGTAAGTAAGTAAGTAAGTTAGTAAGTTAGTAAGTAAGTAAGTAAGTAAGTAAGTAAGTAAGTAAGTAAGAAAGCAAGTAAGTAAGTAAGTAAGTAAGTAAGTAAGTAAGTAAGTAAGTAAGTAAGTAAGTAAGTAAGTAAGTAAGTAAGTAAGTAAGTACGCAAGTAAGTAAGTACGCAAGTAAGTAAGCAAGTAAGTAAGCAAGTAAGTAAGCAAGTAAGTAAGCAAGTAAGTAAGCAAGTAAGTAAGTAAGTAAGAAAGCAAGAAAGCAAGTAAGTTAGTAAGTAAGTAAGTAAGTAAGTAAATTAAATTGATGAGTGAGTGAGTAAGTAAGCAAGTAAGTAAGTAAGTAAGTAAGAAAGCAAGTAAGTTAGTAAGTAAGTAAGTAAGTAAGTAAGAAGCAAGAAAGCAGTCTCTGCATCCCTAACTTTTGATGAACATTTAACTTTTCCAGTTGATATCTGCTGGCGTACTAAATGTTTCTGAATATCCTGACTTCGATGAAGAAACTGGAATCTTGCCAAAAGACGAAGATGATTCTGGTATGATTAACATTCAGATGGATTTTATATTTGTACCTTGATCTAATACATTTTACTGCTTCACAAATGATCAGCTGTTTGCGATGAGAATCATTCCTCTCTCCAAACATTCCTAATCAAGCAGAGGCTACTAAATAGCATTCGAGCTACTTCAAGGCACGAAATAAGTGAATCAGTTTCGCAAAATCCAACATAATTAAATTTTGTAATCTTACTAATCATGGCGTTTACTGCTTCTCAGAACCAATCTGGTATTTCATAATTCCATTACACTGTTATTAACATCAATATGATTTTCCCAGATGAAGACATAGAAATAGAAATCAGGGAAGAAGAGCCACCATTTCTGCAAGGTCAAACCAAACTCAGTATCAATGTCAGTCCTATCAAAATTGTAAAGGTAAAAATGTTTTATATCTTTAACTTCACTAGCTTATTATACGTGGTGCTGCCTTTTCATATTTTCACGGTTTTATGTTAAGAAACATTCATTTTTTAGGTCCCTTTTTGTTATCTTTCCGACATACTGCTCTGATGCTTGTCAGACGCAAAGCTCCCGTAGTTATCATGTTTCGCTATGTTTCCCATTTTTCTCGCCATCCGTTTATTTTCCTTTACCTCGTTTCGTTCAGTTTTCATTTTCCTTCTTTCTCTGGGGTAGTACTGTATTCCGATATTTATAACACGAAACACTACTCTAGTTTAAAACGTTTCACTACATTTACAGTTTTTCGCTATACTTAAAGAGGCATTCTCGTAATATTCTGGTCTCTTAGATTCGGTCTCAAAATAACATCGATAGGAAATAATAAATTTGTCTCTACAGGCAAGTGCTGTTTTTTGCCCTACATACTTTTTTTCAAAATAAAAGCTTTCAAAGTTCTATGAAAATCAATTTTTGTAGCCTGCAAATAATCGTTGCAAACAATAGAGTTTCATCGCCTCCTTTAACGAAAGCTGGCTAATTTCCTTTGAATTATTTCGCGGTGACCCAGTCCCATTAGACCTAAATCCCTTATCGTATTTCTTGGACGATTGTTTTGAAGGTTTAAAGGTCAGGCCGTGTGAAAAAAAGACGAACAACGAGTGCCTTATCTCATGATGTGGGAAAAACAGTTGGAAGCCTTCGATCATTTTCTTTGATTTCTGTTTTGGAGTCTAAAAACGTGTTTTCTGGGCGAAATAAAGCTCTTTCCCTATTGTATATACTACCTTGGTCTTCTATTAGAACAAGTTTTGTTCCTATTTTAGAATACTTATTGTTTCAAGACAATGCCTCTTTTAATTACCCAAGGATAATCTCCCTCAATTTATTTCTTAAAAATTCACTCTAGCCTCAATTTTTCAAGAGTCACATTTAGAATTTTTTGCAAGACACAGTCAAACTCAGTGAAAATAACTAAACAAAAACTTGAACCGTGTGACCCACAAAACCCATGTTAGTCTTCTGGACAAATATGGATATCTTGAATCATAGAACAAATTGGTCAAGTACAGCCGTTGTTTTCTAGAACCCCGACGGAACACTGCAGCGAGCCGCCATGACTCAGAACGCTCTTTCGAAAGAGAGGAGAGACGTGAAACAGCAGCAGAGAGAGGCTCAAGAAGACACCATTCCAAAAGATATTGGAAAGCTCTGGGTCGATCCCGTGCCTGAATGTAAGTTTGATTTATATTTTCATTCTACACTCATCCATCAGGCTTTGGTACAATTTCAAATCTTTTATTTTTACATTCTAATTTGAACGCGTAGTTTATTGCGAGGAAAAGATCAGTAAAATTTTGGAAGGAATTTAGGGGCTGCTGCGTTCACTCCCCCGTTATAGAAACCCAGACCTGCGTTCCCAAACTAGATTTTACTGTATAACTTTTAGGCTATAAGATACTAGAACTACAAAACCGAGGGTCTCTTGGAACAGAAAAAGATCGTAATAAACAGTATGCAATACTACCTGCTTTTTCGTCAGTTCCATTCCGTTTTTCTTCTACTCCACCCCTTATGGTTCTACTTTCGACCTTTCAAAAATGTACAAAATGACTCAACGTCCTCTTCTTTAATTTTCAGCAGTCCCAATGATTATTAGAGCTACCTCATTGTCTCGAAATCATGAAAATGTTATTTCACTTGATCTAAACAATAGACTAACTGGTTTCTTTTATTCTATTCATCGTTTATCTTATATCCTAACGTAAATAGTTTTTCTATCCTAACGTAAATATAATTTTTCATCTTCTACTGGTAATCTTTTTTATTTGAATTGTCACAACTCGTTTCCAGCTGTCGAAGGGGACCAGAAGAAACCGTATTTCGCTCAAGACTTACGTGGAATCGGTCTATCAACACAAGACGTCCCAGAGTGGAAGAAAGCCACGTTCGGGGGTTCAAAGGGCTCTTACGGGAGAAAAACGGATTTGAGCATCGTAGAACAACGACAGGGGTTGCCGATATTCAAACTCAGAGATCAATTAGTAAAGGTACAGTTTGGTTTTGTACTTTAATCTCATATTTAATACAGTAAAATGTCATCCAGATGTTTCAGTTATAAAGCCTATAGGATATCGCCCATTCTTGCAGTATATCAATATTTCCTTTTCGTGACATTGAATATATTTTTGAAAATTTTACATAGAAAAGGGAAATATCAATAAATGCTATAACCAAACAATCCGACATCGGTAAGCTATCTTCTGAAATGTGCATTTGTATTCAGTGATATTTTCTCTTCAGGCCGTCACTGACAATCAAATTCTCATCGTAATTGGAGAGACAGGTTCTGGTAAGACAACTCAAATCACACAGTATCTCGCGGAAGACGGCTTTACTGCCGTTGGCAAATTAGGCTGCACCCAGCCGCGTCGTGTGGCTGCGATGTCAGTGGCCAAGCGAGTATCAGAGGAATTCGGTTGCCGTTTAGGCCAGGAAGTCGGATACACGATCCGTTTCGAAGACTGCACGAGCTCAGAGACTCGAATCAAATACATGACGGATGGTATGTTGCTAAGGGAATGCTTGCTCGACCCAGACCTCTCGCAATACGCGGTAATTATGCTGGATGAGGCCCACGAGAGAACCATACACACGGATGTCCTCTTCGGATTGATGAAGAAGGCCATACAGAAACGCAAAGATTTGAAACTGATTGTAACGTCTGCTACCTTGGATGCTGTCAAATTCTCAACGTATTTCTTCGAAGCACCCATATTCACGATTCCAGGGAGGACGTTTCCAGTGGAAACTTTGTATACGAAAGAGGCTGAGACGGATTATCTGGATGCTGCTTTGATTACTGTGATGCAGATTCATCTGACGGAACCCCCTGGTGATGTGCTTGTTTTCTTGACAGGTAAACAGGAATTTTAATGCACTTTGCCTGTATATTTTTCTTACTCTGCTTGCGCAGAGATCCTTTAAAGTTTGTTATAAAATATTTTTTTCAATATTGCATCGCTCTATTTCAGAGCATCTTTACGTAGACTTATCCAGATCGAGATAATTTGCGAGAATGAAAAATGACCCGAGTCGGACTCGCAGTGGTAGCGCACTAGAGTACGAATCTAGAGGTCGTGGGTTCGAGTCTTACTCGGGTCATTTTTTCAAATCCTGCTTCTCCTAAAGCAAACTTATCCAGATTTCCAATTTCTAAGGAGGACTTGAGAGGATTTGAGATGAATGAGCAAAGATAGCCCTAAGGACTGTATCATGAAACTTCTAGCCTTACTAGAAATTTTTAAAACCTCAGAGAATACTGCTTAGAAAGTACTGGTCAGACAATACTGGTTCAACCTGGCCTAATATCATCTCAGCTGAATTTGTGATTTTAGCAGTGGATAGAATTAGAAATGGTTTATTTGTAAACGATTTATTTGCTCTTTATAGGTCAAGAAGAAATCGACACAGCATGCGAGATATTGTATGAAAGAATGAAATCGCTTGGCCCTGAAGTTCCGGAACTGATTATTCTTCCGGTTTACAGTGCTTTGCCAAGTGAAATGCAGACGAGAATATTTGAACCAGCTCCGCCTGGTAGTCGTAAGGTATCTCCAGTTCATAAAAGATTTCACATAACCCTTGGCTTTGGCGCTATGCCTTCAAAACCTTGCCTACCCAAGATAATGTATCTTTAGTACAGTGGAGGGTGTTCAGCACGGTGGAGGATATTCGGTACGGCGAAGAGACATCATCAGTGTGACGGAGGATATTCCACTGTACAGAATACTCTCCACCGTACTGGTGGTATCCCTGCACTGTACTGAATGTCTTCTGATATACTGATGGTATCCCTCAACTATACTGATGGTATACCTTTACTGTGCTAATGATATTCCTCCACTGTACTGTACTTCATACAGTAGAATCCTGATAACTCGAACATGCAAGGGACAATCAAAATAGTTCGAGTTATCGAATGTTCGAGTTATCAAGGCTCTCGATAACTCGAACTTTTTAGAAAATCAACCTAAAATTCGAGTTATCGGGATTTTATGAAGAGAACAACAACAACAACAACAATATCTTTATTGCGGAACAGAACGATAATGTTCTATTACTTATTATTCTCGACGAGACCATAAAGGAATTCGTTAACTTCATTGTGAAGAATATGAATCATAAAGATTACACAGTTATATTCCTTTGACGCACTTTCTCAATTTGTTATTTCACGATTTTCAAGATTCAGCCATACCTGGCCCTATTCATAATCAAACTAACGTTTGAGAAGTCTAATTAAACGACTGTTTTCTTGCCGAGTTCGATTCGTTCTATAGAGGTTCCATAGCGAATTCTAGTCTCCAAATCCGAATATCACTCCGACTCAATCAACACCCGAGGGAGGCCAACATAGTTCCATTCCGACTTGTTGTTAATTAGGCTTTCCCGCGCCGTCCCGTTAATTCGTACCGCTTCCGAAATTTGCCGTAGCATTGCGTCGTTCCTATAATTTCCAGTAATGTTCATTTTGAAATCCAAATTGAGAAAGTGCGTCAAAGGAATATAACTGTGTAATCTTTATGATTCATATTCTTCACAATGAAGAACGATAATGCAACGTGAACTTGAAAAATTTTCATTGAAAACGATTGTTCTACAAAATGAACTGCCAATCTACATCACAACTACGATAACTGTCGAAACACACATCATAGGACACTATGTGTATAAGGAGATTTGGACGTCAAAGCAAAATGAATATCTGAATGTCCGTTCTGAACCTGAAAACCTTCTAGATAAGTATGCTGTTTGCGCCCTGAAAGGTGCAGATATTGTGGGAAACTTGAAGAAAGGAAATACTGGCCGTTTTTCTAAAATAATTTTCTACTTCGAAGTCATTCGGAAGCTAAGTGCGTTGCCAAAGTCACTGGAAAGAAGTGCAATCAGGGGGATGGAAAGGATTTAATTTTCGCATGCAGCCTTGAAGTCACTGGACTTAAGAACTTTGTCTCTATTCTAAAAAACAGCTTGATTCAATGAAAAGTTTGTGATTGAAATATCGCTGTCATTGTTGTTGCTAGTACTTTGGCACAAACAATGCGAGTTATCGAGAGAAAATAGCCGCAGCGGGTATAAAAATTGTTCGAGCTAGCGAATGTTCGAGTTATCGGGAGTTCGAGTAATCGGAGGTATATTCATATGTAAGTAGTGTTGAAGGTTCAGGGGGAATGCCAAATCTGTTCGAGTTAGCCAGGATATTTTTTAAGGATTTTCCACAAGTGGGGCAAACAGCCAAAAGGGCCCCATATTTTTTTTGTATGACTTTACTATAAAGACCAAAGCGAATCGCATATCACTGACAAAGTTAGGTCCCTATTTTCAAACCTGTATCATTAATAAAATGTTTTTTGATACATAAAGCTGCACTACAAGGGAAAATCATATGAAAAAGGGCCCCATTTTGACTTAGGCCACTGGGGAAAAGTACTGATTTTTCCTTCACTACTGGGGCAAGCAGAAGGGCCCACTGGGGCAAATGACCCAGTAGTCAGTATGTTAAAAAATACCCTGGAGTTAGCGAGAGTTCGAGTTATCGCATGTTCGAGCTATCGGGATTCTACTGTATATCTAGTAATTTCCATATGTTATTTCCAGGTGGTCATTGCCACTAATATCGCCGAAACTTCTCTGACAATCGATGGAATTTATTACGTGGTTGACCCTGGATTCGTCAAGCAGAAAGTTTACAATTCAAAGAACGGAATCGACCAGTTGGTGGTCACTCCTATTTCTCAGGTAGGAATTGATGGCTTGTTATTACCTAGTTCTCTATGCATTGAGACCATCTTTATTTATCTTGTTGTTTGACGTTTTTGTTGACAGTGAGAAGACGTAGGGGAATCAATAAAGGCGATCTATAGCTTAGATCATGAGTGGTTGTCAATTCATAGATTGATATAAGTCGGGTTTCCCGAGTGTCCGGATAGCTCATTGGGTAGCTTGGTGGACGTTAGAAATCAGAGGTTGGTCATTCAAGTCCTGAGGGTCATAAAGGGGGGGGGGGCATTTTCCCCTGTTCCCATATAGAAATTGCAAATATCCCAGCATTGTTCTAAGAAGAAATGCTGATCTTTTTTGTTCCTTGATCCCTTCTTGCTGTCAATGTTCCCTTTCTCCCTGTTTAATTTGTCTCATGTTCCCTTGTTCTTTTTAATTTTAGGCATGTTCCCTTGTTCCCTGGAACCCCTATATGACCCTCAGTCCCGCTGAGGTTATTTTATTCACACTAATTACAACGATGATTTGTTGATCTGTTCGTCAGTGATTCCATTTCCATATATTACCTACGTTTAATTCATTCTAATATATCCCCTTGTGTGATGAATTCTACCGGATAGACTACTTAGCTTAAGACATTGCGATGAACTCAGGTATAATCATTGGGCAGATTGTATCTATAATGGATGGTTGATGCATGAATTAGCCTTTGAAGAAACCTTTTAATCTTTGATTGAGGTTAATTTCTATCAAATCTTGGCTGGCTATGAAAGGTTTACATATGTAGTACACATACATACTTAACTTTTTTCTTGTATTGCCTAAGACTGACTGGTATTTCTGACTGGTATCTTATTTTCTAGGCCCAAGCAAAGCAACGAGCTGGAAGGGCTGGACGAACTGGACCAGGAAAATGTTACAGGTTAATTATATTGCTCCTCTATATTTCCTATTTAAGTAAAAATACTTATTTTCAAGCAATATATGAAAACAATAATGACAACAGCTTTATACAGTATCTAATGAGGAATCTTTTTTCGATTTATAGGCTGTATACCGAGCGTGCATACAGAGATGAGATGCTCGCAACAAATGTTCCAGAAATCCAGCGAACCAATTTGGCCAGCACTATTCTGTCCCTGAAAGCTATGGGAATTAACGATTTGCTGTCCTTTGATTTCATGGACCCCCCACCCATGGAGGTATGTGCTGCATCGCAATAAAATAGTTAACTAGAATGCTACGAAGTCTGTGACTCGGTTTCCCATAATAGTGCTCAGTACAGATCTGTACATCTCCTGATGAGTGGGTGTTCTTAAAATAAATCTTCATTCGTTAGCCTCCTTTTTCATAGTGTGTGTTTTTCAAAGATATGTTTCTGAAAACTAGAGCTCTCCAAAACCTTCTGCTGTGAAAAATAGGTTTTTGGAACTTTTGAGGGATTGAAAGTGGCTATCGTTTGTCAGTTGCCAGGAGATATGGCATTAGTGGTACTCGAGATTAGTCTAACAAATACTTTTGCTCAAAAGGTTTGTCGTGAGCCTGAGTTCAAAGTGTCAAAGCTCGTGGGCCAGAGCGATCAAAATCGGAAGCGAAAAGTATTCTTCCAGGAAACAAAAAATTCTCCTCGTTCCCCAATGTGTCAGTGTTTGGAGAATTAGCTCAACTATAATTTAGACCATGCCACTCACATTAAACAACTTTTAGTGACTCTTCACTATTTAATCGGTAGAGATTCAATCGATCCCTTATGAAGTGTATCAAGTTTTGAATTGCAAAATAAACTGATTCTAGATGAATCTACCAAGCATTTAAAGAGTGTTGTTAATGGTTTTGATAATCACTACAATGTTGATGAATCACCAAGTAATGGTAGAATACATTTATGGGCTTCATTTCAACATACGTTTTCAAATGTGCCTTACAAGTTGAATTTAGAGTAGTTATCTATGTAATAGAAATTCAGATGAAAATAGAAATAAAACTACTACGCCAGTGTACAGTTTTTATGATTAAAAGTGCTTAAGTTTGATGTGCACCAATATAATGAAGATTATTTCGTTTCTCTAGACAATGATCACGGCGATGGAGCAGCTCCACTCTCTGAGTGCCCTTGACGATGAGGGTTTGCTTACGAGACTGGGTCGAAGAATGGCTGAATTTCCACTGGAGCCACAATTATCGAAAATGCTTATTCAATCTGTGCATCTCGGCTGCAGTGACGAAGTGCTTACAATTGTCTCAATGCTGTCTGTGCAAAATGTATTTTATAGGCCTAAGGTAAGTGGTATTCATTATTCTTTTTCATAACATTGTGACTATTTCCACCATGAAAAGTACAGCATTATCATATTTAAGGTTATCTGTTAAATGTTACGTTTATCATTCCTGATTTTATTGCCTAAATAATTATTCTATTTCCTGTATTGATAAAAGACCGAAACAAAACAGGTCTGAAGGCATGCAACATTGTTGTCCAAAAACGTTTGAGACTATAGCTTTCGATTGAAGTGCCTGGCACCGAACCTGTTCGGTTTGGCTTAAACTGTTTCAGACCAGCTGGATCCACGACTCTAAAGACAAACGAACTATTTGCAAAAGCAGTCAGAACAGAGATCAGCTGAAACTGTCGGCTCATTATATCAGATGTCTTAAGAATTGTTAAGCTCAATCCATACTGGGTACAATGCGATTCTTCATATCTCTTGAACAGTTGAGAATCTTCAGTACTGTGTAGGGATATAATTCAGTCCTGTGGGGGTACCATCAGTACTATTAAGGGGAACCATCAGAACTGTGGAGGGATGCCATTCAGTCCTAGGGGGTACCATCAGAACTGTTGAGGATATTCAGTACTGTGGAAGGAGACTTGGAAAGAACTTTTCATATTACCTTCACAGCACTGATCATTCTAAACAGTACGCAGTACTATACAGACGTTCCTAAGTGTGGTAAAAATAATTTCAAGGAAGATCGTTTTTATAAAATGAACTAAAGTCATGAAATGTTATATAAATTTAAAGGAAGACTTACTTTATATACGAGGTACTGTTGAGAAAAAATCCATAATATTTTTAGCTTTGCAAGAGCTTGAGCACCTGAAGAATGAAAACAAACAAAAATAAATGACCAGTTTTCAGGTGGTTTTGGTCACCAAACAATATAGCACGTTGAGTCGTATCTGAAATCCTCTGTTAACATTGAATTCGTAAAGTTCTTCGTTGAAATTCTTAGCAGCCAAGATTTTCCCTCGCTGGGAAATTTCTTTTGATTGTTCTGATGCGTCACTCTACGGCAAAGTTGGAGTTTCTCGAACTTGCCGCATTGTGAGGGATTACTGGCATTCGTTCAACTGATGAATACTTAGGCTAGAGTTACACTTTACCAGATTACTATTAGAGCGGAGTGACTTTCATTTCGGGAAGGGGTTGCAGTTACACTTCCCCGCATCATTCTGATAGGCAACGCTACAACTAGCAGAGTGAAAATCACTCCGCTCTGGGATTGGTACGAAAATCACCCTGTAGCGAAGCATTGTCATATAATCGCATCGCGCAGGATCAAGCGGAGCGCCGTTGTGTAACTGCAACCTTTCGGGAGTGAAAGTCACTCCGCTTCTATAGCAATCCGTTACAGCCTTTTTCGAGCTGCGTCATGAAATCTGCGTCGTGCCGTATCAAGTGACAATCAACATCGCTTTATCTGTCAGAAGTCGCGCCCATTTGATTCTCACATCTAATCATTGATTGAGCAGCCTCTCTGTATATAGACAGTGCTATACCTTTGATGTTTATTAATGAATGATCACTGATTGAGGTGTTTTCATTCCATCCAACTTCAGGAGAAGCAAGCGTTGGCGGATCAGCGTAAGGCCAAGTTCCATCAAGTGGAGGGCGACCACCTGACACTGCTTGCCGTTTACAATGCATGGAAGAACAGCAAGTTTTCGAGTGCTTGGTGTTTCGAGAACTTCATTCAAGCAAGGTCGATGAAGAGAGCTCAGGATATTCGCAAGCAGATGCTCGGTATCATGGATAGGTATGAAGAATTCAGATTTTTGTAAACAATTAAATCTTTTATCCGGAATTCCAGAAATATGTCGAAAGCGAGCAGTGCTCATTTAAGTTTTAGCCTGGCCATACTGCATGATAAATGACATTTTATCGGTGTTTTGAAAATTCCAGGAAATTAATTCCAACACTTGTTATGCTCAAGTGTAGCTGTGATATATGCGCCTCTTATATGCCTAGGACTTCGTTCTTACTACAGAAAATATCCGTCTCAAAATAACTGGTTGCTAGACGCGTCCTAGATTTAAGTGCCTGAACCAAAACCGTATATAATTGCTTCAAGTGGACTGACTGATTTCCCTCTTTGAGAGTTAGTAAGTCAGATCTAGATGTTGCCACAGTACTAGAATACAGATCATTGTTTGATATTCACTCCAATAAGGTTTATATTTTCACTTTATGGGTCTATGTCTGCCAAGCTAGCTTCTAGTGGGATCTTCATAGCTAAAGCTTGCAAGCACAACACCTGCTTTTCGAGAGTTGATAGAGCAGGTCTAGATGTCGGCATACGACTAGAATAGAGTTTTATTTATTTTTCTTCACTCGTATACCTAGGGTTTCAAATTTTTACGCTCCATGTCTATGCCAGTCATATGTAACGAATTGATATTATTATCATTTTGAAGGCATAAACTCGATGTGGTCTCGTGTGGGAAGAATACTGTTCGTGTTCAAAAGGCAATTTGCAGCGGGTTTTTCAGAAACGCTGCGAAGAAAGACCCCCAAGAAGGATACAAAACAACGACAGATAACCAAGTGGTTTACATCCATCCGTCCAGCTCCATTTTCAACAGGTAAGGTGACTTTTTAGATAAGCCAGTGTTATTAAGAAAAACCTGTGTTCAACAGAAACTCTCTTATCCGTTGCATCAGTTATAAAAAGGAAATAAAAATGATTCATAATACCAAATAAATAAACTCACCTCTTCCAAGCCCTCTAAGGCACTTGGTTTCTAACCTAAGGGTTTCGAGTTCGATTCCTACCACGTGCATTATCTCACTGCTTATTCTCTGCTACTATCAGGCAGGCGTTTCTGTGTTCTGCAGAAACGCTCTTATTCGTTGCACAACTCAAAACTCTCAGTCGAGGAATGGAAAATCAAAATATATATTACATCGATATGTACTTGAGAAGTTTTGAAATTTTAAAACTATTGCACTGTTCCTTCTAGCGTAAGTGTGCCCCATTCATGAATTCTAAGAGAATAGCCAGAAATACCGGAAACATAGCAAAACGAAAAAATGGATTACTTAAGCTTTTCGTCTGACATTCAACAGAGTAATACGCTTAAGTGATCCATGTGATCGTTTCGCTATGTTTCCGATATTTCTGGCTATTTTGAAGTTTTGTACCATCCAAAGACTGTTCTAAGAGAATGCAAAGACTTTCCTAAAACTTCGAAGACCGAAGGGGTTCTTTGGTTCACAGAATCTCATTGCTTTCATATTGTCAAGGGTAGGATTTCACTCTCGTGCCTCAGCCCTTCTTCTGGATTTTCTATTCTGTTCTTAATGTATAAGTGTTATTGATCATAAACAAAAGTAATGTGAAATTGTAACGGTATAGTCGAGTAGGCAATAGATAGATGTCATTTGGCTATTTTACAAACTCATTAACTATTGACCAAGTTTCATGTTTAATCTCTCGCAGGCAGCCGGAGTGGGTTGTATATCACGAGCTGGTTCTGACAACGAAAGAATACATGAGAGAGGTCACTTCGATCGACTGTAAATGGCTGGTTGAATTCGCACCTGCTTTCTTCAAGTTCTCTGACCCAACCAAGCTAAGCAAGCGAAAACGACAAGAAAGGATAGAGCCTCTGTATAACAGGTAGGAATAATGAATTATCATCTTTCAATCTTTTAGGTTCGGATAAGGTTTTTGGGAGCAAGGAAGTAGGGCCTAAGATATTTCGATCGGGGTTTTTGGGGGTAGATGTTAGGTTATAGCCTACCTTAATACATCTTGCACAATGTTTTTTTCATTCTAACCTGAACACTTTTCTTAACCCAGAATTTAAGAATGGGCCCTAGATGAGCCATTCCGAGAAATATTTGGAAAGCTTATCTTTCTATGTCAATTCTGTTCAAGTCCCTCTTGGTGGGGGCAGGGGAGCTAGGGGCACTGCTGGGTCTGGCTACAGTTTCGCATGCGAACGCAGACACACTCATAACTAGCCAATCAATTTTTGAAAGTATTTAAACATTTTAAACATTTAGGAAGAAAAGGTAGTTTTAACGGAGCAAGGGGAAAAACGCTGAAAGAGTCAGGATTACTGATAGAATTAGAACTTGGATTATATTTCCGATTTCTCTTGCCCTCGTTAATTTCTTGAAAACCGGAGCGATGACAGTCTTTTTATTTCGTGTGCATCAGAGAAAGGAGAAATGTTTACGAAAAAGACTAAAAGTAGTTCACAATCAAAATCTAATAGACCAACTTATGTATGGTTGATTTTTGCTCTATTTGTAGCGACAGTTTAATAATTAAGAACTCTTTATTCAGACATAACTATTGAGAGCGACGAACATACGTACACACTCCAACTACTAACAGAATTAATCAATGCAAAAGGTGATCTACCATTGCACATGACCTGCATCAATTTTAAATTAAATATCACATACTTTTTCAGATACGAAGAAGCAAATGCCTGGCGAATATCAAGAGCTTTCCGTCGGAAGTAAGACAATCATTTCTGTATGTACTTAAAGATTGTTTGATTTTTATTAACAAACGAAGCTCAACATTTTTTAGATCAATCCAAAATGTAAACACCCTAGGCAGCATCCTGTCAGTTAACAGAATCAAGTCATAATATAATAACTAGGGAACAATATTAGGCCAATATAGCACCAGAAAGTACTTATAATCACCAAAAGATTTTCCCTCAAAAGTGGCAAAAATTAGAAAAAGCATAATATTTGGTCCATGGTTTGGGCTCCCTGGTCTCGATTGGCTAAAAATAAATGGTTCTTAATAAACTGTTAATCCACACAGGAAGAACCATAAAATCCCCAAAACAGTTTCCCTCGAAAATCACGAAAAATCGGAAAAAAGCATGATGGTTAGCCCATGGTTTTGGGTCACAATTAACCCGGAATAAATAGTTCCAAATAGACTTTCAATCCACGTAGGAATGTTCAGGGAGCCATATTAGGCTATAATACCACCAGAAATCACATGAAATCCCAAAAACAGTTTCCCTCGAAAATCACGAAAAATCGGAAAAAAGCATGATGGTTAGCCCATGGTTTGGGTCGAGATTGACCCGAAATAAATGGTTCCAAAAAGGCTTTCAATCCACTTAGGACCGTTCAGGGAGCCATATTAGGCTATAATACCACCAGAAATCCCATGAAATCCCCAAAACAGTTTCCGTCGAGAATCACGAAAAATTGGAAAAAAGCATGATGGTTAGCCCATGGTTTGGGGTCAAAACTGATCCGAAATAAATGGTTCCTAATAGGCTCTCAATCCACGTAGGACTGTTCAGGCATCCATTTAAGGCTATAATACCACCAGAAATCACATGAAATCTCCAAAACAGTTTCCCTCCAAAATCAAGAAAAATTGGACAAAAGCATGATGGTTAGCCCATGGTTTTGGGTCGAAATTGACCCGAAATAAATGGTTCAAAATAGGCTTTCAATCCACTTAGGATCGTTCAGGGAGCCATATTAGGCTATAATACCACCAGAAATCCCATGAAATCCCCAAAAGAGTTTCCCTCAAAAATCACCAAAAATCGGAAAAAAGCATGATGGTTAGCCCATGGTTTTGGGTCGAAATTGACCCGAAATAAATGGTTCCTAATTGGCTCTCAATCCACGTAGGACTGTTCAGGGAGCCATATTAGGCTATAATACCACCAGAAATCCCATAATCCCCAAAAGAGTTTCCCTCAAAAATCACCAAAAATCGGAAAAAAGCATGATGGTTAGCCCATGGTTTTGGGTCGAAATTGACCAGAAATAAATGGTTCCTAATTGGCTCTCAATCCACGTAGGACTGTTCAGGGATCCATATTAGGCTATAATACCACCAGAAATAACATGAAATCTCCAAAACAGTTTCCCTCGAAAATCACGAAAAAATCGGATAAAAGCATGGTGGTTAGCCCATGGTTTTGGGTCGAAAGGACCAGAAATAAATGGTTCCTAATAGGCACTCAATTCACGTAGGACTGTTCAGGGATCCAGATAAGGCTATAAAAGCACTGGAAATCGGAAAATCCCCAAAATATCTTCCCTCGAAAATCACGAAAAATTGAAAAAAAAGCATGATGGTTAGCCCATGGTTTGGGGTCAAAATTGACCCGAAATAAATGGTTCATAATAGGCTTTCAATCCACTTTGGACCGTTCAGGGAGCCTTATTAGGCTATAATACCACCAGAAATCACATGAAATCCCCAAAACTGTTTCCCTCGAAAATCACGAAAAAATCGGAAAAAAGCATGGTGGTTAGCCCATGGTTTTGGGTCAAAATTGACCCGAAATAAATGGTTCCAAATAGGCTTTCAATCCACTTAGGACCGTTCAGGGAGCCATATTAGGCTATAGTAATACAACCAGAAATCACATAAAATCCCCAAAACAATTTTACTCGAAAATTACCAAAAATTGGAAAAAACATGATGGTTAGCCCATGGTTTTGGGTCAAAACTGATCCGAAATAAATGGTTCCAAATAGGCTTTCAATCTCTTTTGGACCGTTCAGGGAGCCATATTAGACTATAATACCACCAGAAATAACATGAAATCCCTAAAACAGTTTCCGTCGAAAATAACGAAAAATTGGAAAAAAGCATGATGGTTAGCCCATGGTTTGGGGTCAAAACTGATCCGAAATAAATGGTTCAAAATAGGCTTTCAATCCACTTAGGACCGTTCAGGGAGCTATATTAGGCTATAGTAATACAACCAGAAATCACATAAAATCCCCAAAACAAGTTTCCTCGAAAATTACCAAAAATTGGAAAAAACCATGATGGTTAGCCCATGGTTTTGGGTCGAAATTGACCAGAAATAAATGGTTCCAAATAGGCTTTCAATCCACTCAGGACTGTTCAGGGATCCAGATAAGGCTATAACAGCCCTGGAAATCGGAAAATCCCCAAAATATCTTCCCTCGAAAATCACCAAAAATTGAAAAAAAAGCATGATGGTTAGCCCATGGTTTTGGGTCGAAATTGACTCGAAATAAATGGTTCCAAATAGGCTTTCAATCCACTTAGGACCGTTCAGGGAGCCATATTAGGCTATAGTAATACAACCAGAAATCACATAAAATCCCCAAAACAATTTTCCTCGAAAATTACCAAAAATTGGAAAAGAGCATGATGGTTAGCCCATGGTTTGGGGTCGAAATTGACCCGAAATAAATGGTTCCAAATAGGCTTTCTATCCACTTAGGACCGTTCAGGGAGCCATATTAGGCTATAATACCACCAGAAATCACATAAAATCCCCAAAAGAGTTTCCCTCAAAAATCACCAAAAATTTGAAAAAAGCATGATGGTTAGCCCATGGTTTGGGGTCGAAATCAAACCGAAATAAATGGTTCCAAATAGGCTTTCTATCCACTTAGGACCGTTCAGGGAGCCATATTAGGCTATAATACCACCAGAAATCACATAAAATCCCCAAAAGAGTTTCCCTCAAAAATCACCAAAAATTGGAAAAAAGCATGATGGTTAGCCCATGGTTTGGGGTCGAAATTGACCCGAAATAAATGGTTCCAAATAGGCTTTCTATCCACTTAGGATCGTTCAGGGAGCCATATTAGGCTAATATACCACCAGAAATAACATGAAATCTCCAAAACAGTTTCCCTCGAAAATCACGAAAAATCGGATAAAAGCATGGTGGTTAGCCCATGGTTTTGGGTCGAAAGGACCAGAAATAAATGGTTCCTAATAGGCACTCAATTCACGTAGGACTGTTCAGGGATCCAGATAAGGCTATAACAGCACTGGAAATCGGAGAATCCCCAAAATATCTTCCCTCGAAAATCACGAAAAATTGAAAAAAAAGCATGATGGTTAGCCCATGGTTTGGGGTCAAAATTGACTTGAAATAAATGGTTCCAAATAGGCTTTCAATCTCTTTTTGACCGTTCAGGGAGCCATATTAGACTATAATACCACCAGAAATCACATAAGATCCCCAAAACTGTTTCCCTCGAAAATCACGAAAAATCGGAAAAAAGCATGATGGTTAGCCCATGGTTTGGGTCAAACTTGACCCGAAATAAATGGTTCCAAATAGGCTCTCAATCCACTTAGGATCGTTCAGGGAGCCATATTAGGCTATAATACCACCAGAAATCACATAAAATCCCCAAAAGAGTTTCCCTCAAAAATCACCAAAAATTGGAAAAAAGCATGATGGTTAGCCCATGGTTTTGGGTCAAAATTGACCCGAAATAAATGGTTCCAAATAGGCTTTCAATCCACTTAGGACCGTTCAGGGAGCTATATTAGGATATAATACCACCAGAAATCACATAAAATCCCCAAAAGAGTTTCCCTCAAAAATCACCAAAAATTGGAAAAAAGCATGATGGTTAGCCCATTGTTTTGGATCAAAATTGACCCGAAATAAATGGTTCCAAATAGGCTTTCAATCCACTCAGGACTGTTCAGGGAGCCATATTAGACTATAATACCACCAGAAATCACATAAAATCCCCAAAAGAGTTTCCCTCAAAAATCACCCAAAATCGGAAAAAAGCATGATGGTTAGCCCATGGTTTCGGGTCGAAATTGACCAGAAATAAATGGTTCCTAATTGGCTCTCAATCCACGTAGGACTGTTCAGGGATCCATATTAGGCTATAATACCACCAGAAATCACATAAAATCCCCAAAAGAGTTTCCCTCAAAAATCACCCAAAATCGGAAAAAAGCATGATGGTTAGCCCATGGTTTCGGGTCGAAATTGACCAGAAATAAATGGTTCCTAATTGGCTCTCAATCCACGTAGGACTGTTCAGGGATCCATATTAGGCTATAATACCACCAGAAATCCCATGAAATCCCCAAAACAGTTTCCCTCAAAAATCACGAAAAATCGGAAAAAAGCATGATGGTTAGCCCATGGTTTTGGGTCAAAATTGACCCGAAATAAATGGTTCCAAATAGGCTTTCAATCCACGTAGGACTGTTCAGGGAGCCATATTAGGCTATAATACCACCAGAAATCACATAAAATCCCCAAAAGAGTTTCCCTCAAAAATCACCAAAAATTGGAAAAAAGCATGATGGTTAGCCCATGGTTTGGGGTCAAAACTGATCCGAAATAAATGGTTCAAAATAGGCTTTCAATCCACTTAGGATCGTTCAGGGAGCCATATTAGGCTATAATACCACCAGAAATCACATGAAATCCCCAAAACAGTTTCCCTCGAAAATCACGAAAAAATCGGGAAAAAGCATGGTGGTTAGCCCATGGTTTTGGGTCGAAAGGACCAGAAATAAATGGTTCTTAATAGGCACTCAATTCACGTAGGACTGTTCAGGGATCCAGATAAGGCTATAACAGCACTGGAAATCGGAAAATCCCCAAAATATCTTCCCTTGAAAATCACCAGAAATTGAAAAAAAAGCATGATGGTTAGCCCATGGTTTTGGGTCAAAATTGACCAGAAATAAATGGTTCCCAATAGGCTTTCAATCCACTCAGGACTGTTCAGGGAGCCATATTACATTATAATACCACAAGAAATCACATAAAATCCCCAAAAGAGTTTCCCTCAAAAATCACCAAAAATTGGAAAAAAGCATGATGGTTAGCCCATGGTTTTGGGTCGAAATTGACCCGAAATAAATGGTTCCAAATAGGCTTTCTATCCACTAAGGACCGTTCAGGGAGCCATATTAGGCTATAATACCACCAGAAATCACATAAAATCCCCAAAAGAGTTTCCCTCAAAAATCACCAAAAATTGGAAAAAAGCATGATGGTTAGCCCATGGTTTGGGGTCGAAATTGACCCGAAATAAATGGTTCCAAATAGGCTTTCTATCCACTTAGGACCGTTCAGGGAGCCATATTAGGCTACAATACCACCAGAAATCACATAAAATCCCCAAAAGAGTTTCCCTCAAAAATCACCCAAAATCGGAAAAAAGCATGATGGTTAGCCCATGGTTTGGGGTCGAAATTGACCCGAAATAAATGGTTCCAAATAGGCTTTCTATCCACTTAGGATCGTTGAGGGAGCCATATTAGGCTATAATACCACCAGAAATAACATGAAATCTCCAAAACAGTTTCCCTCGAAAATCACGAAAAATCGGATAAAAGCATGGTGGTTAGCCCATGGTTTTGGGTCGAAAGGACCAGAAATAAATGGTTCCTAATAGGCACTCAATTCACGTAGGACTGTTCAGGGATCCAGATAAGGCTATAACAGCACTGGAAATCGGAGAATCCCCAAAATATCTTCCCTCGAAAATCACGAAAAATTGAAAAAAAAGCATGATGGTTAGCCCATGGTTTGGGGTCAAAATTGACTTGAAATAAATGGTTCCAAATAGGCTTTCAATCTCTTTTGGACCGTTCAGGGAGCCATATTAGACTATAATACCACCAGAAATCACATAAAATCCCCAAAACTGTTTCCCTCGAAAATCACGAAAAATCGGAAAAAAGCATGATGGTTAGCCCATGGTTTGGGTCAAACTTGACCCGAAATAAATGGTTCCAAATAGGCTCTCAATCCACTTAGGATCGTTCAGGGAGCCATATTAGGCTATAATACCACCAGAAATCACATAAAATCCCCAAAAGAGTTCCCCTCAAAAATCACCAAAAATTGGAAAAAAGCATGATGGTTAGCCCATGGTTTTGGGTCAAAATTGACCCGAAATAAATGGTTCCAAATAGGCTTTCAATCCACGTAGGACCGTTCAGGGAGCTATATTAGGCTATAATACCACCAGAAATCACATAAAATCCCCAAAAGAGTTTCCCTCAAAAATCACCAAAAATTGGAAAAAAGCATGATGGTTAGCCCATTGTTTTGGATCAAAATTGACCCGAAATAAATGGTTCCAAATAGGCTTTCAATCCACTCAGGACTGTTCAGGGAGCCATATTAGACTATAATACCACCAGAAATCACATAAAATCCCCAAAAGAGTTTCCCTCCAAAATCACCCAAAATCGGAAAAAAAGCATGATGGTTAGCCCATGGTTTTGGATCAAAATTGACCCGAAATCAATGGTTCCAAATAGGCTTTCAATCCACTCAGGACTGTTCAGGGAGCCATATTAGGCTATAATACCACCAGAAATCACATAAAATCCCCAAAAGAGTTTCCCTCAAAAATCACCCAAAATCGGAAAAAAGCATGATGGTTAGCCCATGGTTTCGGGTCGAAATTGACCAGAAATAAATGGTTCCTAATTGGCTCTCAATCCACGTAGGACTGTTCAAGGATCCATATTAGGCTATAATACCACCAGAAATCCCATGAAATCCCCAAAACAGTTTCCCTCAAAAATCACGAAAAATCGGAAAAAAGCATGATGGTTAGCCCATGGTTTTGGGTCAAAATTGACCCGAAATAAATGGTTCCCAATAGGCTTTCAATCCACTTTAAGACCGTTCAGGGAGCCATATTACGCTATAATACCACAAGAAATCACATAAAATCCCCAAAAGAGTTTTCCTCAAAAATCACCAAAAATTGGAAAAAAGCATGATGGTTAGCCCATGGTTTGGGGTCGAAATTGACCCGAAATAAATGGTTCCAAATAGGCTTTCAATCCACTTAGGACCGTTCAGGGAGCCATATTAGGCTATAATACCACCAGAAATCACATAAAATCCCCAAAAGAGTTTCCCTCAAAAATCACGAAAAATCGGAAAAGAGCATGATGGTTAGCCCATGGTTTTGGGTCGAAATTGACCAGAAATAAATGGTTCCTAATTGGCTCTCAATCCACGTAGGACTGTTCAGGGATCCATATTAGGCTATAATACCACCAGAAATCACATAAAATCCCCAAAACAGTTTCCTTCGAAAATCAACAAAAATTGGAAAAATGCCTGATGGTTAACCCATGGTTTTGGGTCGAAATTGACCCGAAATAAATGGTTCCAAATAGGCTTTCAATCCACTTAGGACCGTTCAGGGAGCCATATTAGGCTATAGTAATACAACCAGAAATCACATAAAATCCCCAAAACAGATTCCCTCGAAAATCACGAAAAATCGGAAAAGAGCATGATGGTTAGCCCATGGTTTTGGGTCGAAATTGACTAGAAATAAATGGTTCCCAATAGGCTTTCAATCCACTTTAAGACCGTTCAGGGAGCCATATTACGCTATAATACCACAAGAAATCACATAAAATCCCCAAAAGAGTTTTCCTCAAAAATCACCAAAAATTGGAAAAAAGCATGATGGTTAGCCCATGGTTTGAAGTCGAAATTGACCCGAAATAAATGGTTCCAAATAGGCTTTCAATCCACTTAGGACCGTTCAGGGAGCCATATTAGGCTATAATACCACCAGAAATCACATAAAATCCCCAAAAGAGTTTCCCTCAAAAATCACGAAAAATCGGAAAAGAGCATGATGGTTAGCCCATGGTTTTGGGTCGAAATTGACCAGAAATAAATGGTTCCTAATTGGCTCTCAATCCACGTAGGACTGTTCAGGGATCCATATTAGGCTATAATACCACCAGAAATCACATAAAATCCCCAAAACAGTTTCCTTCGAAAATCAACAAAAATTGGAAAAATGCCTGATGGTTAACCCATGGTTTTGGGTCGAAATTGACCCGAAATAAATGGTTCCAAATAGGCTTTCAATCCACTTAGGACCGTTCAGGGAGCCATATTAGGCTATAGTAATACAACCAGAAATCACATAAAATCCCCAAAACAGCTTCCCTCGAAAATCACGAAAAATCGGAAAAGAGCATGATGGTTAGCCCATGGTTTTGGGTCGAAATTGACTAGAAATAAATGGTTCCAAATATGCTTTCAATCCACTTTGGACCGTTCAGGGAGCCATATTAGACTATAATACCACCAGAAATCCCATGAAATCCCCAAAACAGTTTCCCTCGAAAATCAACAAAAATTTGAAAAAAACATGATGGTTAACCCATGGTTTTGGGTCAAAATTGACCCGAAATAAATGGTTCCAAATAGGCTTTCAATCCACGTAGGACTGTTCAGGGAGCCATACTAGGCTATAATACCACCAGAAATCACATAAAATCCCCAAAAGAGTTTCCCTCGAAAATCACCCAAAATCGGAAAAAAGCATGATGGTTAGCCCATGGTTTTGGGTCAAAATTTACCCGAAATAAATGGTTCCAAATAGGCTTTCAATCTACTTAAGACCGTTCAGGGAGCCATATTAGGCTATAATACCACCAGAAATCACATAAAATCCCCAAAAGAGTTTCCCTCAAAAATCACCAAAAATTGGAAAAAAGCATGATGGTTAACCCATGGTTTTGGGTCGAAATTGACCCGAAATAAATGGTTCCAAATAGGCTTTCAATCCACTTAGGACCGTTCAGGGAGCCATATTAGGCTATAGTAATACAACCAGAAATCACATAAAATCCCCAAAACAGCTTCCCTCGAAAATCACGAAAAATCGGAAAAGAGCATGATGGTAAGCCCATGGTTTTGGGTCGAAATTGACTAGAAATAAATGGTTCCAAATAGGCTTTCAATCCACTTTGGACCGTTCAGGGAGCCATATTAGACTATAATACCACCAGAAATCCCATGAAATCCCCAAAACAGTTTCCCTCGAAAATCAACAAAAATTGGAAAAAAACATGATGGTTAACCCATGGTTTTGGGTCAAAATTGACCCGAAATAAATGGTTCCAAATAGGCTTTCAATCCACGTAGGACTGTTCAGGGAGCCATATTAGACTATAATACCACCAGAAATCACATAAAATCCCCAAAAGAGTTCCCCTCAAAAATCACCAAAAATTGGAAAAAAGCATGATGGTTAGCCCATGGTTTTGGGTCAAAATTGACCCGAAATAAATGGTTCCAAATAGGCTTTCAATCTACTTAGGACCGTTCAGGGAGCCATATTAGGCTATAATACCACCAGAAATCACATAAAATCCCCAAAAGAGTTTCCCTCAAAAATCACCAAAAATTGGAAAAAAGCATGATGGTTAACCCATGGTTTTGGGTCGAAATTGACCCGAAATAAATGGTTCCAAATAGGCTTTCAATCCACTTAGGACCGTTCAGGGAGCCATATTAGGCTATAGTAATACAACCAGAAATCACATAAAATCCCCAAAATATCTTCCCTCGAAAATCACGAAAAATTGAAAAAAAAGCATGATGGTTAGCCCATGGTTTGGGGTCAAAATTGACTTGAAATAAATGGTTCCAAATAGGCTTTCAATCTCTTTTGGACCGTTCAGGGAGCCATATTAGACTATAATACCACCAGAAATCACATAAAATCCCCAAAACTGTTTCCCTCGAAAATCACGAAAAATCGGAAAAAAGCATGATGGTTAGCCCATGGTTTGGGTCAAACTTGACCCGAAATAAATGGTTCCAAATAGGCTCTCAATCCACTTAGGATCGTTCAGGGAGCCATATTAGGCTATAATACCACCAGAAATCACATAAAATCCCCAAAAGAGTTCCCCTCAAAAATCACCAAAAATTGGAAAAAAGCATGATGGTTAGCCCATGGTTTTGGGTCAAAATTGACCCGAAATAAATGGTTCCAAATAGGCTTTCAATCCACGTAGGACCGTTCAGGGAGCTATATTAGGCTATAATACCACCAGAAATCACATAAAATCCCCAAAAGAGTTTCCCTCAAAAATCACCAAAAATTTGAAAAAAGCATGATGGTTAGCCCATTGTTTTGGATCAAAATTGACCCGAAATAAATGGTTCCAAATAGGCTTTCAATCCACTCAGGACTGTTCAGGGAGCCATATTAGACTATAATACCACCAAAAATCACATAAAATCCCCAAAAGAGTTTCCCTCCAAAATCACCCAAAATCGGAAAAAAGCATGATGGTTACCCCATGGTTTTGGATCAAAATTGACCCGAAATCAATGGTTCCAAATAGGCTTTCAATCCACTCAGGACTGTTCAGGGAGCCATATTAGACTATAATACCACCAGAAATCACATTAAATCCCCAAAAGAGTTTCCCTCAAAAATCACCCAAAATCGGAAAAAAGCATGATGGTTAGCCCATGGTTTCGGGTCGAAATTGACCAGAAATAAATGGTTCCTAATTGGCTCTCAATCCACGTAGGACTGTTCAGGGATCCATATTAGGCTATAATACCACCAGAAATCCCATGAAATCCCCAAAACAGTTTCCCTCAAAAATCACGAAAAATCGGAAAAAAGCATGATGGTTAGCCCATGGTTTTGGGTCAAAATTGACCCGAAATAAATGGTTCCCAATAGGCTTTCAATCCACTTTAAGACCGTTCAGGGAGCCATATTACGCTATAATACCACAAGAAATCACATAAAATCCCCAAAAGAGTTTTCCTCAAAAATCACCAAAAATTGGAAAAAAGCATGATGGTTAGCCCATGGTTTGGGGTCGAAATTGACCCGAAATAAATGGTTCCAAATAGGCTTTCAATCCACTTAGGACCGTTCAGGGAGCCATATTAGGCTATAATACCACCAGAAATCACATAAAATCCCCAAAAGAGTTTCCCTCAAAAATCACCAAAAATTGGAAAAAGGCATGATGGTTAGCCCATGGTTTTGGGTCGAAATTGACCAGAAATAAATGGTTCCTAATTGGCTCTCAATCCACGTAGGACTGTTCAGGGATCCATATTAGGCTATAATACCACCAGAAATCACATAAAATCCCCAAAACAGTTTCCTTCGAAAATCAACAAAAATTGGAAAAAAGCCTGATGGTTAACCCATGGTTTTGGGTCGAAATTGACCCGAAATAAATGGTTCCAAATAGGCTTTCTATCCACTTAGGATCGTTGAGGGAGCCATATTAGGCTATAATACCACCAGAAATAACATGAGATCTTCAAAACAGTTTCCCTCGAAAATCACGAAAAATCGGATAAAAGCATGGTGGTTAGCCCATGGTTTTGGGTCGAAAGGACCAGAAATAAATGGTTCCTAATAGGCACTCAATTCACGTAGGACTGTTCAGGGATCCAGATAAGGCTATAACAGCACTGGAAATCGGAGAATCCCCAAAATATCTTCCCTCGAAAATCACGAAAAATTGAAAAAAAAGCATGATGGTTAGCCCATGGTTTGGGGTCAAAATTGACTTGAAATAAATGGTTCCAAATAGGCTTTCAATCTCTTTTGGACCGTTCAGGGAGCCATATTAGACTATAATACCACCAGAAATCACATAAAATCCCCAAAACTTTTTCCCTCGAAAATCACGAAAAATCGGAAAAAAGCATGATGGTTAGCCCATGGTTTGGGTCAAACTTGACCCGAAATAAATGGTTCCAAATAGGCTCTCAATCCACTTAGGATCGTTCAGGGAGCCATATTAGGCTATAATACCACCAGAAATCACATAAAATCCCCAAAAGAGTTTCCCTCAAAAATCACCAAAAATTGGAAAAAAGCATGATGGTTAGCCCATGGTTTTGGGTCAAAATTGACCCGAAATAAATGATTCCAAATAGGCTTTCAATCCACTCAGGACTGTTCAGGGAGCCATATTAGACTATAATACCACCAGAAATCACATAAAATCCCCAAAAGAGTTTCCCTCCAAAATCACCCAAAATCGGAAAAAAGCATGATGGTTAGCCCATGGTTTTGGATCAAAATTGACCCGAAATAAATGGTTCCAAATAGGCTTTCAATCCACTCAGGACTGTTCAGGGAGCAATATTAGACTATAATACCACCAGAAATCACATAAAATCCCCAAAAGTGTTTCCCTCAAAAATCACCCAAAATCGGAAAATAGCATGATGGTTAGCCCATGGTTTCGGGTCGAAATTGACCAGAAATAAATGGTTCCTAATTGGCTCTCAATCCACGTAGGACTGTTCAGGGATCCATATTAGGCTATAATACCACCAGAAATCCCATGAAATCCCCGAAACAGTTTCCCTCAAAAATCACGAAAAATCGGCAAAAAGCATGATGGTTAGCCCATGGTTTTGGGTCAAAATTGACCCGAAATAAATGGTTCCCAATAGGCTTTCAATCCACTTTAAGACCGTTCAGGGAGCCATATTACGCTATAATACCACAAGAAATCACATAAAATCCCCAAAAGAGTTTTCTTCAAAAATCACCAAAAATTGGAAAAAAGCATGATGGTTAGCCCATGGTTTGGGGTCGAAATTGACCCGAAATAAATGGTTCCAAATAGGCTTTCAATCCACTTAGGACCGTTCAGGGAGCCATATTAGGCTATAATACCACCAGAAATCACATAAAATCCCCAAAAGAGTTTCCCTCAAAAATCACCAAAAATTGGAAAAAAGCATGATGGTTAGCCCATGGTTTTGGGTCGAAATTGACCAGAAATAAATGGTTCCTAATTGGCTCTCAATCCACGTAGGACTGTTCAGGGATCCATATTAGGCTTTAATACCACCAGAAATCACATAAAATCCCCAAAACAGTTTCCTTCGAAAATCAACAAAAATTGGAAAAAAGCATGATGGTTAGCCCATGGTTTTGGGTCAAAATTGACCCGAAATAAATGGTTCCAAATAGGCTTTCAATCCACTTAGGACCGTTCAGGGAGCCATATTAGGCTATAGTAATACAACCAGAAATCACATAAAATCCCCAAAACAGTTTCCCTCGAAAATCACGAAAAATCGGAAAAGAGCATGATGGTTAGCCCATGGTTTTGGGTCGAAATTGACTAGAAATAAATGGTTCCAAATAGGCTTTCAATCCACTTTGGACCGTTCAGGGAGCCATATTAGACTATAATACCACCAGAAATCCCATGAAATCCCCAAAACAGTTTCCCTCGAAAATCAACAAAAATTGGAAAAAAACATGATGGTTAACCCATGGTTTTGGGTCAAAATTGACCCGAAATAAATGGTTCCAAATAGGCTTTCAATCCACGTAGGACTGTTCAGGGAGCCATATTAGGCTATAATACCACCAGAAATCACATAAAATCCCCAAAAGAGTTTCCCTCGAAAATCAACAAAAATTGGAAAAAAGCATGATGGTTAGCCCATGGTTTTGGGTCAAAATTGACCCGAAATAAATGGTTCCAAATAGGCTTTCAATCCACTTAGGACCGTTCAGGGAGCCATATCAGGCTATAATACCACCAGAAATCACATAAAATCCCCAAAAGAGTTTCCCTCAAAAATCACCAAAAATTGGAAAAAAGCATGATGGTTAGCCCATGGTTTGGGGTCAAAACTGATCCGAAATAAATGGTTCAAAATAGGCTTTCAATCCACTTAGGATCGTTCAGGGAGCCATATTAGGCTATAATACCACCAGAAATCACATGAAATCCCCAAAACAGTTTCCCTCGAAAATCACGAAAAAATCGGAAAAAAGCATGGTGGTTAGCCCATGGTTTTGGGTCGAAAGGACCAGAAATAAATGGTTCTTAATAGGCACTCAATTCACGTAGGACTGTTCAGGGATCCAGATAAGGCTATAACAGCACTGGAAATCGGAAAATCCCCAAAATATCTTCCCTCGAAAATCACCAAAAATTGAAAAAAAAGCATGATGGTTAGCCCATGGTTTTGGGTCAAAATTGACCCGAAATAAATGGTTCCCAATAGGCTTTCAATCCACTCAGGACTGTTCAGGGAGCCATATTACGCTATAATACCACAAGAAATCACATAAAATCCCCAAAAGAGTTTCCCTCAAAAATCACCAAAAATTGGAAAAAAGCATGATGGTTAGCCCATGGTTTGGGGTCGAAATTGACCCGAAATAAATGGTTCCAAATAGGCTTTCTATCCACTAAGGACCGTTCAGGGAGCCATATTAGGCTATAATACCACCAGAAATCACATAAAATCCCCAAAAGAGTTTCCCTCAAAAATCACCCAAAATCGGAAAAAAGCATGATGGTTTGGGGTCGAAATTGACCCGAAATAAATGGTTCCAAATAGGCTTTCTATCCACTTAGGACCGTTCAGGGATCCATATTAGGCTATAATACCACCAGAAATCACATAAAATCCCCAAAAGAGTTTCCCTCAAAAATCACCAAAAATTGGAAAAAAGCATGATGGTTAGCCCATGGTTTTGGGTCGAAATTGACCCGAAATAAATGGTTCCTAATTGGCTCTCAATCCACGTAGGACTGTTCAGGGATCCATATTAGGCTATAATACCACCAGAAATCACATAAAATCCCCAAAACAGTATCCCTCAAAAATCACGAAAAATCGGAAAAGAGCATGATGGTTAGCCCATGGTTTTGGGTCGAAAGGACCAGAAATAAATGGTTCTTAATAGGCACTCAATTCACGTAGGACTGTTCAGGGATCCAGATAAGGCTATAACAGCACTGGAAATCGGAAAATCCCCAAAATATCTTCCCTCGAAAATCACCAAAAATTGAAAAAAAAGCATGATGGTTAGCCCATGGTTTTGGGTCAAAATTGACCCGAAATAAATGGTTCCCAATAGGCTTTCAATCCACTCAGGACTGTTCAGGGAGCCATATTACGCTATAATACCACAAGAAATCACATAAAATCCCCAAAAGAGTTTCCCTCAAAAATCACCAAAAATTGGAAAAAAGCATGATGGTTAGCCCATGGTTTGGGGTCGAAATTGACCCGAAATAAATGGTTCCAAATAGGCTTTCTATCCACTTAGGACCGTTCAGGGAGCCATATTAGGCTATAATACCACCAGAAATCACATAAAATCCCCAAAAGAGTTTCCCTCAAAAATCACCCAAAATCGGAAAAAAGCATGATGGTTTGGGGTCGAAATTGACCCGAAATAAATGGTTCCAAATAGGCTTTCTATCCACTTAGGACCGTTCAGGGATCCATATTAGGCTATAATACCACCAGAAATCACATAAAATCCCCAAAAGAGTTTCCCTCAAAAATCACCAAAAATTGGAAAAAAGCATGATGGTTAGCCCATGGTTTTGGGTCGAAATTGACCCGAAATAAATGGTTCCTAATTGGCTCTCAATCCACGTAGGACTGTTCAGGGATCCATATTAGGCTATAATACCACCAGAAATCACATAAAATCCCCAAAACAGTATCCCTCAAAAATCACGAAAAATCGGAAAAGAGCATGATGGTTAGCCCATGGTTTTGGGTCGAAATTGACTAGAAATAAATGGTTCCAAATAGGCTTTCAATCCACTTAGGACCGTTCAGGGAGCCATATTAGGCTATAATACCACAAGAAATCACATAAAATCCCCAAAAGAGTTTCCCTCAAAAATCACCAAAAGTTGGAAAAAAGCATGATGGTTAGCCCATGGTTTTGGGTCGAAATTGACCCGAAATAAATGGTTCCTAATTGGCTCTCAATCCACGTAGGACTGTTCAGGGATCCATATTAGGCTATAATACCACCAGAAATCACATAAAATCC
Source organism: Pelagia noctiluca (assembly GCA_963924455.1). Taxonomy (NCBI): domain Eukaryota; kingdom Metazoa; phylum Cnidaria; class Scyphozoa; order Semaeostomeae; family Pelagiidae; genus Pelagia; species Pelagia noctiluca. Next base: position 2,716,005 of record OZ004315.1, on the reverse strand, counting down.
CCAAAACAGTTTCCCTCAAAAATCACGAAAAATCGGAAAAGAGCATGATGGTTAGCCCATGGTTTTGGGTCGAAATTGACCAGAAATAAATGGTTCCTTATTGGCTCTCAATCCACGTAGGACTGTTCAGGGATCCAGATAAGGCTATAACAGCACCAGAAATCACATAAAATCCCCAAAAGAGTTTCCCTCAAAAATCACCAAAAATTGGAAAAAAGCATGATGGTTAGCCCATGGTTTGGGGTCGAAATTGACCCGAAATAAATGGTTCCAAATAGGCTTTCTATCCACTTAGAATCGTTGAGGGAGCCATATTAGGCTATAATACCACCAGAAATAACATGAAATCTCCAAAACAGTTTCCCTCGAAAATCACGAAAAATCGGATAAAAGCATGGTGGTTAGCCCATGGTTTTGGGTCGAAAGGACCAGAAATAAATGGTTCCTAATAGGCACTCAATTCACGTAGGACTGTTCAGGGATCCAGATAAGCCTATAACAGCACTGGAAATCGGAGAATCCCCAAAATATCTTCCCTCGAAAATCACGAAAAAATGAAAAAAAGCATGATGGTTAGCCCATGGTTTGGGGTCAAAATTGACTTGAAATAAATGGTTCCAAATAGGCTTTCAATCTCTTTTGGACCGTTCAGGGAGCCATATTAGACTATAATACCACCAGAAATCACATAAAATCCCCAAAACAGTTTCCCTCAAAAATCACGAAAAATCGGAAAAGAGCATGATGGTTAGCCCATGGTTTTGGGTCGAAATTGACCAGAAATAAATGGTTCCTTATTGGCTCTCAATCCACGTAGGACTGTTCAGGGATCCAGATAAGGCTATAACAGCACCAGAAATCACATAAAATCCCCAAAACAGTTTCCCTCGAAAATCACGAAAAATCGGAAAAGAGCATGATTGTTAGCCCATGGTTTTGGGTCGAAATTGACTAGAAATAAATGGTTCCAAATAGGCTTTCAATCCACTTAGGACCGTTCAGGGAGCCATATTAGGCTATAATACCACCAGAAATCACATAAAATCCCCAAAACAGTTTCCCTCAAAAATCAACAAAAATTGGAAAAAAACATGATGGTTAACCCATGGTTTTGGGTCAAAATTGACCCGAAATAAATGGTTCCAAATAGGCTTTCAATCCACGTAGGACTGTTCAGGGAGCCATATTAGGCTATAATACCACCAGAAATCACATAAAATCCCCAAAAGAGTTTCCCTCGAAAATCAACAAAAATTGGAAAAAAGCATGATGGTTAGCCCATGGTTTTGGGTCAAAATTGACCCGAAATAAATGGTTCCAAATAGGCTTTCAATCCACTTAGGACCGTTCAGGGAGCCATATTAGGCTATAATACCACCAGAAATCACATAAAATCCCCAAAAGAGTTTTCCTCAAAAATCACCAAAAATTGGAAAAAAGCATGATGGTTAGTCCATGGTTTGGGGTCAAAACTGATCCGAAAAAAATGGTTCAAAATAGGCTTTCAATCCACTTAGGATCGTTCAGGGAGCCATATTAGGCTATAATACCACCAGAAATCACATGAAATCCCCAAAACAGTTTCCCTCGAAAATCACGAAAAAATCGGAAAAAAGCATGGTGGTTAGCCCATGGTTTTGGGTCGAAAGGACCAGAAATAAATGGTTCTTAATAGGCACTCAATTCACGTAGGACTGTTCAGGGATCCAGATAAGGCTATAACAGCACTGGAAATCGGAAAATCCCCAAAATATCTTCCCTCGAAAATCACCAAAAATTGAAAAAAAAGCATGATGGTTAGCCCATGGTTTTGGATCAAAATTGACCCGAAATAAATGGTTCCAAATAGGCTTTCAATCCACTCAGGACTGTTCAGGGAGCCATATTAGACTATAATACCACCAGAAATCACATAAAATCCCCAAAAGAGTTTCCCTCAAAAATCACCCAAAATCGGAAAAAAGCATGATGGTTAGACCATGGTTTCGGGTCGAAATTGACCAGAAATAAATGGTTCCTAATTGGCTCTCAATCCACGTAGGACTGTTCTGGGATCCATATTAGGCTATAATACCACCAGAAATCCCATGAAATCCCCAAAACAGTTTCCCTCAAAAATCACCAAAAATCGGAAAAAAGCATGATGGTTAGCCCATGGTTTTGGGTCAAAATTGACCCGAAATAAATGGTTCCCAATAGACTTTCAATCCACTTAAGACCGTTCAGGGAGCCATATTACGCTATAATACCACAAGAAATCACATAAAATCCCCAAAAGAGTTTCCCTCAAAAATCACCAAAAATTGGAAAAAAGCATGATGGTTAGCCCATGGTTTGGGGTCGAAATTGACCCGAAATAAATGGTTCCAAATAGGCTTTCTATCCACTTAGGACCGTTCAGGGAGCCATATTAGACTATAATACCACCAGAAATCACATAAAATCCCCAAAAGAGTTTCCCTCAAAAATCACCAAAAATTGGAAAAAAGCATGATGGTTAGCCCATGGTTTGGGGTCGAAGGACTCGAAATAAATGGTTCCAAATAGGCTTTCAATCCACTTTGGACCGTTCAGGGAGCCATATTAGACTATAATACCACCAGAAATCACATAAAATCCTCAAAACAGTTTCCCTCGAAAATCAACAAAAATTGGAAAAAAGCATGATGGTTAGCCCATGGTTTTGGGTCAAAATTGACCCGAAATAAATGGTTCCAAATAGGCTTTCAATCCACTTTTGACCGTTCAGGGAGCCATATTAGACTATAATACCACCAGAAATCACATAAAATCCCCAAAACAGTTTCCCTCGAAAATCAACAAAATTTGGAAAAAAGCATGATGGTTAGCCCATGGTTTGGGGTCAAAATTGACCCGAAATAAATGGTTCCAAATAGGCTTTCAATCCACTTTGGACCGTTCAGGGAGCCATATTAGACTATAATACCACCAGAAATCACATAAAATCCCCAAAAGAGTTTCCCTCGAAAATCAACAAAAGTTGGAAAAAAGCATGATGGTTAGCCCATGGTTTTAGGTGGAAAGGACCAGAAATAAATGGTTCCAAATAGGCACTCAATTCACGTAGGACTGTTCAGGGATCCATATAAGGCTATAATACCACCAGAAATCACATAGAATCCCTAAAAGAGTTTTCCTCAAAAATCGACAAAAGTCGGGAAAAAGCATGATGGTTAGTCCATAGTTTTGGGTTAAAATTGGGCATAAATAAATGGTTCATAATAGGTTTTTTATCCAATGCCTACTGTTCAGGAAGCCATATTAGGCTATAATTTAAGCACCAAAAAACACAAATTCACCAAAAATTTATCTCGATATTCACAAATATTGGAAAAAAGCATGATGGTTAGTAGCTACATGGTTTTGGTTAAAATTACTTTAGCTGTAAGAGGAGAAGTAAAAGCATTCTCTTATTTGTTTAATAAGAAATATTCTTTAAAGAGTGGAAGCACTGACATTTTGTTCAGGAGGGGCATACATAGCACAAAATCTCCCTAATATCTCGTCCACTCTCTTGAAAACCCGTTTGTCTCGACGAGAATCTCTGGAAATCATTTTGTTCTTCAAAAAATACCGTACGGTTTGAAAGCAAATGATACGCCCCCCGTTACGGAAGGAATGCACCAGAATAAACACATAATGTTTTACTCAAAATAAGGGGTTAGATAGGTAAATCCACTCGGCAATCTATGCTTTCTAGATGAGAGAGGCTTTACGTTTTGAATGATTTTCACCAGATATTATCAATCTTAGAATTCAATAGTTTTGCCTTACGAGGAATCGAACGAAGGCCCAAACATCTAAATCCATTGTCTTAGCACACTCGGCCATTAAAACCTTTCTTGATGAGGGTTTTACTTTTGTATAGTGGGAACGCAAGAGGGGTAAGGAGGGCTACAGCCCGCCAGTGGGAGAAACTAGATAGCTAAACTAAAAACAGTCAAGCATCAATACGGATCCAGGCATTTAGCTTGATTAAATATTCTAATCCCTCCAAAATAGCTGAGTGCGAGTAAAGATATAACTCTGACTTGGTAATGAGTCCACTTCATTAGAATTAGATATTGCACAGGGGGGCAAATCACTCTCTAAAATCTCGTAAATCCTTTTGTGTCCCGATGTGAGTCTCTGGAAATCCTTTTGTTCTTTGATAAATATCGTACGGTTCGAAAGCGATTGAAAAGCCCTTAGTTACATAAGGTATGCACCAGAATAAACGCATAATCTTTTACATAGAATAACAAAGTCGATATTTACTGCAGAAGAATTAGATAGTTTGAAAGTATTTTCATAGATCTTCGCGATGCAACAAGCTCCATGAATTAACGATTTTTCTAAAAAAACTTACAATTCAAAATTATTTTCAATCAAACAGTTAGAAACTGCGATTTTTAACAAGAAAACATGGAGCAAAAAGCTAGAAACGTACGAGAAAAAAATCTAATGAAAAGCTAGCCAATAGAAATCGCTACTTGCGCATGCAATGTTCTTTTAATAAATGTGTTTTTGTGCTTGTATATTCGGTATGATTTGTAAGGTTTTCAAAACCGTTCTCTATAGAACTAATAGAATCCTAAAAAATCTGAGAAATGTGTTTTTGATAATTTAGCTTTTCTAAAATCTATTAAAACTTGCATGTTTGCAATTGAATAGATACTAAAAATTACATAGTCCGTCAAAGATGATGCGTTTTTTGGTGCGCACGGTAGTTTAATAACAAATTCTTAATAGCCAGAAATATTGGAAACATAGCGAAACGAAAACATTTATTACTTAAATTGACTAAAAGCTTTACATTTCACTATGTTTCCGATATTTCTAGCCATTTTGAAGTTCAGTACTATTCCAAGAACAAATTCTTACTTTATTAACATGGAGACGGGGCATTATTTTCCTTCGACTCTGAAGTCTTCTTGAAAGCTTTCCTCACGTCGACAACAAAACGTAAGAAGTTGTTGGATTCATTGAGTTCATCCACAAGTCCCTCTAGTTCTTTCAATGGGGGACTGCAGCAACTTACTACAAAGATAATATCACATTTACCAACAAATAATAACAAAAGCACAAGGGAAATATTTGATCACCCTGGGGAACGTCGATGTTCAGTACTGTGTGGGGAAATCGTAAGTGCTGTTGAGGGTGTTCGTTGCTGTTGAGGGATTCAATCAGTACTGCGGGGGATACCATCAGTACTTTAGAAGATATTCAGTACTATGGAGGGAAACCATTAGCACTGCGAGTATTGATGAATCCCTTATGGTACTGAACACCCTCCAGGCTCAGTACTGATGGTATCCCCAACCATGGTCTTGATTAAAGACAGTGGTTGGCCAAATCGGCTTTGTTGCGGAAGTTCCCAGGTTAAAGACCTGGTAGAGGAATATTGGAATTTTGTTAGCCCACTCGTAAGAATACATTTAAGATATTCTAATGCTATGTCTGAGAACAGGAGACCCAGACTTTGCAACAGTTGTTTGTGATGTGTCTATCAATATATGTATTGTATTGTAAGTTAAATGTTTTTGGTTTGATGTGATGAAATATTTTGCCCCATACTGGTGTTTTTCTTCACCCTCCTGCAGTAGTTTAGAGCTTTTCTTTAAAGTGCCCCTGACACGAAAATTTTTATCAGCGGTATAGAATGAAAAAATGGCGAGGATTTCAAAAATCACATTTTTAATTTCATTGAAAGGGGGCTTCCTTCCCATTTGGGGGGTCAAAGCCCGAAATTTTAGCTTTAAAAATGGCAAGAGGTCTGGGGACGAGACTACGTAAAGAGCAGGAATTGATTTTTGACAACAACAACTGCACATGTTGATTTGCGCCTTTTTCTATGCAAGACTTTCGCACGAATATGTGATCTTTTGCTAAAAAATCAGACCAAAGCTCTGGATGCGATTCTATCAAAGAAGTAAATTGTAATGAGAAGGAAATGGTTTTGACGGTGTTTATAGACCGTACGAAAATGAGCCGCTGTGGAAGCTGTAGCAGGTAAAAGACAACAGCAAGAAGACAGAGAGGCTCGACCCAAGACGGCCTAGCTTTACGAACCATCTCAGCAAGATTTGACGGTGAAGAATTGGTTAATTAACGTTAAACTATAACTATGTTAAACTATTTTTACTTTTTTGTCTATCATATTAATTATTTCTGGGCTTTAATGTGAAATCAGAGTTATCCGACATTGTTTTGGCAATAGATGCACAGCACGAAAATAGAACGAAAAATTATTAGGCCAAAATAAATCGTGTTTCCGGAACAGACTGATGACAATTTTTCCAGCACCAATTCCAGTTGAATCTTAGTTATTCATGATATTTTGGTAATAGATAAGTACTTAAGTTATCAAAACCTCACTGAGCCCTAACCAAACCAAATTGATATAACTTTTAGGCAACTTATTTTGAACCTAATTTATTATCTATCATCGGATCAGATATTGTACTATTAGAAACTGGACATGCATAATAGAGTAATACTGGACTACCAGATGACCTTTTACTTCTAGCTTCACCTAACAGCAATGCAACCGTAATTTTCTAGAATGGACAGGGACTTAATTATATATGAAAAGGATTATGAAAAGGGCCGTTCAATAATTACATCATACTATGGGGTTGGGTTGACCTTCCTGTTTTTAGTGTATAGTATATTCACTATAGAAACATAACTTGCAGGGTTACACGCATTATTTTTTATAAGCAATTGCTTTACAAGCAACTCAGTACTCGATATGACAAAAACTTAAGCAATTCCAGTTCTGGATTGAGGAATGCTAAGCAATTTTAAAATTATTGTTAAGATCCTATTGGCAATAAAAATCGTGCAGCAGTGCAGCTACAGAGAAGTAGGTTTTAGTGGATATTAGTACCCCGGCAAACTTTTGTATGCAATATACCATTTAAATTTGTTGTACAAAAACTTGTGAGATAGTATTCTAAGAAACAAATCTTCAAGTATAAGCAATTGCTAAGCAATTTTGAGTACTCAAATTGGCCCTCTAGCCAAGCAATATTCAGTACTGAGCTCAAGCTGAAATTGCTTATAAAAAAATGCGTGTAAACTAGAAATTTAGTTGTTTTTTGCAATTTAACTTCTGGGACCAAGGAGCATTTCAATTCCTTTCAAAACGTGCGAGATTTCTCAAGAACACAGGATTTCCAGGGATTCTCAAGAGATTCGATTAAAACAATAGGATTGTCTGGAAGACTGAATCAGATTTTCAGGGAGTGTTTGCCCTGGTTTGGAACCAGACTTACTTTATTGTTGTAGAGTTTCACAGTAAGTGTGATATCATTATTGTGTATTAGATGTTTTTCAAATAAATTGCCGAGAAAGAGTGCCATTTTCTTTTCAATGCCCCCCTAAAATATAAAAAATTTAATGAATACCCAAAGCACTTAATAGGTAAAATGCACTATAAATATATTTATAAGAAACTTAGCCGAAGCCTTAATTCTACAAGTTTCTTAAATTTTCTACTTTCTTTATTTAGGGAGGCACTTTTTTAAAACTTGGTAATTTTGATTCCTCTAAAAATGACATAAAAATTTGGGGGTAAGGCATCTTACAATTTAAGGCATTTAAGAATCTAAGTTGCCAAAAACTTGAGTGGTAAGGTATCTTATTCGATTTTCAGAATATGTTCTCTTCGACAGTTTCTTAAGAGTTTTTAAATTTGTTGAACAATTATACGTCTTGAACAATTTGTTTTTCTTCTATCTATTGTTTTACTGCTGCCACCTTTACCTTTGAATCAAAAAAGTATATCGTCGTAGAAAATCCAACGTACGATCAAAGCCCAGTCTAGTCTTATAGGCCTAGGCCTACATAATCAACCAACCGAGCGAGCAAAGATTGTGACAAGAAAGCAAGATGGTTACAATTTGATATTTATAGTCTCAAATGGATCAAATGCTTCGATTTCTTTATTATTTACATCGTTGTGTCTTTCAATTATGTTTTTACACGGAAAAACAAAGCAGAGGAAAGAGCTTATGCGGCCTAAGTGAGGCCGGCATCCGATCCCGCACTCATCGCTTCCAAAAGCACGATGAAAATGACAAACGTGTGAAAATATAACGTGATAAATATCATGAATCACAAAAACAATATCGAATAGATTGAAATAAATTGCTAACATGAAAATGATAGCATTTACTGAACCAAAATTCTCTGAAAATTGAAACCTTTATCCATGCACTCAGTGCTAATCCGCCATTAGCAAGGTCAGTGAAGAAAATGCTGCTCCTGCTCTTTACGTCACGAAGGAATTCTGACCGCGTTCAAATTTCGCCACATTTTTCGTCGACTAGGCACATTTAAAACTGAAATAACTTTTGTTGTATAATCCTTAGGAAAAAACGGTTTTCACTTTCGTTCTCAGCGTGCTTTTATTGATCTATTTCTTAAATAAAAATTTTCGTGTCAGGGGCACTTTAAGGAGGGATGTAAATTTTCATCATAATTGCTAAGTATGAATATCAAATTGGGTATTTATTACTACGCTTCATCTTCATTCCTAATGTTGGGTACCATTGGTATTATTAAATTGGAATTATAAGTTGGAACACTTGCAATATCTCAGCAGCAATACATCCTATCAAAGGCAGGTCATGTACGCACATCCTTGGGGGTTTGGATCACAAGCAATTAATGGATGAAAAAAACTTACTGAGGTATTTTGATTGGTCGATTTTGGTTTGGAAAGAAAACTGTCTGTCATGGTCGCAATCATCAATATTGGTAAAGATGACTTTGAGTTGTCCCTCTGAAAAGAAAATATTCCACGTCAAAAAGTTAAACCAATGCTAAAAAATAGCTAAACCGAAGTTTGTAGGCTTAATGCTAAGTGATGACGTGGCATGATTCCCTCATGAGAGGAACTCCAAGAGTAAAAAAGAAATATAATGCTTTCGGTCGAAGATTCCAAGAAAGCACCACGAGAATGGAGAATGAGAAAAATTGCTGGAAAATGTATCTTAAGGTCTAAAACTTCAATTTTGTAATCTTTGATTCTTTGAACTCTGCCATGGAACTAGTTGGGCCTGTTTCTTGAAAAATTTACATGCAAATTTGTCTTTTTGAATACATTTGTAATGATAGGATGTTAACCTTCTGTGTAAGACTGCATTCTGTAAGAATTGAAATGTATTTAATGCTTTAAACAATGAATAGAAGCAGATGCTAGAAAACTTCCAGGAGGTATTTACGCTGGTGATTTCAAAGGGTAGCGCAGAGGAATTTTTTGTATGCTGGGTCTTAGGAGATGCAGCTAATTGTATGCTGGGTTTTTGAAGACGCAGCTAATTGTATGCTTGGTTTTAGGAGATGCAGCTAATTGTATGCAGGGTTTCAGACAGGATCAGTTAGATGTATGCGGAGTTTTAGGGGGTGAGTTTTAGCTGTCCCAAATGATATCTGGTTTTGCCAAGAGCTGCGGTTTATGAAGGATTAACTGTAACACTTTAGTGGTTAGTTGCATAATGCATGTTGATTCTTGTATCCCTAGAGTCATGTTCTGTGGTTTCTCCCATATTGGTAGCTTGTCAGAGTACTGGTTTCATATTTGAGCATGTGAAAATCAGAATGTTCACATTGAAAGCCATACCCATTCTGGGGGGGTTGCTTCTGCAGCCCCTTATTAGTACTTTTAGAAAAAACCAGTGGGGCTTCAAAAGGTAAGAACCAGCTGCAATTGAGACAAGTATTGGGGAGCGACTATTCTTATTGCTCTTTCCAAAACAATTGGACTTGACATAAACATCTAACTTTGACAAATATTGGGTGCATTCTATTTTTGACAATTTCTTTTGTCTAGTGTAAACTCTTAGGTGCCAAAAAAACTTTCTCCTCATTTACCAATTTTTTATTCCCCCCATCCCGCAGATCTTATTTGGACCCCCACTGTTTATCAATACATTTCAGAGTTCTAAAATAGCATTTTTCAAAATTTATTGGCAATAATGAACTGATTAAAGAGTTATGCCCTAAAAGTGATGCCTAATTCTATAAGGGCCTATCAAAGCAGAAAGTCTGGCACCAAACAATAAATATTACTTTGACATGCCAAAGATGTCCAGCTTGGTTGAGTTTCCTAGCTCCTCATTTATCAATTTCTTGAAAACTTTGCTACCCCTACGCATTTTGGCACCCCCTTTATTTGGCACTTAAGAGTACAAAGTCTTTAATTTCATTGAAAAGAAAATGATGAAAACATAGCAAGCCACAATGGGGACTGAGAAAAATTGCAGAACAAGTGAACAGTAATTTGAGCTTGTACCCATTCTCTAATTTGAACAGAACAAAAACCTTACCTCCTTTCATATTTTTGAATTCCAGTCCAAGCCTTTGCTGATAAAAAGATATTTGTTCTTTATTCTTGGCCTTTTTAGATGCTGTTACTTTTTCCAATGCATCTAAATCTAAAAGGAAAACAAGGGCGTTTAATTGCATTAATTTGGCAGCATTGTTCTTCAAAGTTGATCTAACCTGTCTTTTGTGGCACTCTCTTGTGACAGTAGTCTATGGTCCAAAATAATTGATCAACCTTTGCTGCTAATAAGAGGCAGACCACTGCTGTCGATGTGCCCATGAGAGCAAACCATGGCTAATAAAGCCAGACGACTGCTACTCATTCCAAAGATAGCTTAGAAGACCTCTCTTGGCTGTAACCAATGGCACAACAGACCAAGTGCCCATTAGAGCAACATGTGACTTATATATCTACACCACTGTTTTTCATTAACAAGACCTTTTTTATCATTCAATATTGAATTTTATGAGAGATACCAAACAAGCATCTACATTACAAAAAAAAATCCGGGAGGAGCAAAAAGTCACGACCACCCCCTAGAAATAAATATTAAATAATAATACAATACACTAATGATACAAAAATAAATAATTACGCAAAAAGAAGAATACTAGAAAAAGTGGACTTGGTGGTTCATTGCTTGATCCCAATCTAGAAGACGTCCTTGGCTGTGACCCATGGCTCAAGAAGAGCTAGATCACTGCTGACCATATGACCACAAAAGTTCAGAATGAAGTAAGCAGGGATCAACTAAACAGGAAACTAAGGCTGTGTCTGGTGTTTGATAACATGATTATTATAGTGATTAAAACTCTTTAAAGCCCAATTAAGGATGAAAAAGGAAACAAACCAGTTGACTCTGCATCCACTACTTCCAGCTGTTCCTTTAATTTGGTTTTCTTATCAGCAAGGCTTTCTTCTGATTCTTCATGTTTGATCTTTATTGTCCTTATTTGTTCAGTCAGCTCTCTCATCTGCGCTTGCTTCAATTCTAGATCTGTGGATTTTAAAGTTTTATATGAATCAAAATTGTGTAACGAGTCAGGGTTTGGTAATTAGTTTGGTTCATACTGGGTGTTTTGAATTCACATATTTGCATGTTGTTCCATTGTTTGCAAACGCTTTCCAGGTTGTGTGCATTATTATATAAGTGTTAGGAGTTAGGTGATGTCTCTCAGTGTGCCTTTGTCTTGACATATTATGCTATTCATGTTGATTGTGAAGCGTTTTTGGCTGTTAAAACGAGGTCCATTGGGAAGCGCTTTTGGCTGTTAAAACGAGGTCCCCCCTCCCTTCCTCTTAAAGGCCTAAATTCTATGAGAGATTCTAACTTTAGTATAATGTAAGCATCCTTAATGGCCTTGTGTAAGATCCCCTTCAACCAAACAGCCAAAACTGTTAAAAAATTTGAGAATCGAAAGTCGATGGTCCCTAAGAGCGCAAGTTGATACAGTCAAATCTGCATATAGTTACTCTGGTTTAAGTGACAGTCCAACTGTTTCCCAGGTTTCTGCTTGGTGGAATCGTTACAAACAAACTCTGCTTACAATCACTCCACTAGTAGTCACAACCCGCATATAATCACCACTTATACATTACCATACCTCAGAATAAAATATTTATAGTCTTTGAAAGAGTTTTCATGCCTACTCATTGCATGCATCTTTGGGTTCTTTGCACTGTATGGAAAGGCAAGGCTATCAAGTGGGAATCTATGCATGAATTAACCAATATCGTTCAAGGATTTCTAACCCCTTCCTTTGTAAAAAAATCTATGAATTTCTGTCATAGACCTACTTTCAGCATCTATGCATATCGGCAACACCCTCTGCTTATAGTTTAGTTACATTTCTCAAAAAAAATCATTTGGTGACTTTGACCAGGGACGTCTTTAATTACTGTTTTTCCACCAAGCATGCTCTTCCTGAGACTCAAATTTTTTCTTAAAGTTCACATTGATGTTCATTTTGTGATTTCGTAAGGTTCATGTTCCCAATGTTACCCAACCTTGGCCTAGCTGAATCATAAACACATAAATGATGTTTAGAAGAGAACCTATAGGCCTTATCATGGTTTATCAAAAATAATGGTTTAGAAACCTATTGTTGTACATCTTTGTTTCATAGTTGATGTTGAGCAGTACTTGAAAGTGCACAACGTATGTCTTATCCTCTCTCTTTACTGTTAAAATTTTACATGTAAATATTGCCTACATAAATATGATGCTGCATAAAATATTTTCTAAATAAAAAATATTTCTGGCTAGGGAACCAAAAGAAGCGTTTTGGTATATTCGCTCAACTATGACGCTGTTAGCTAAAACAACGGTAAAACAAAATACTGTGCAATCTCAACTTACACAAAAAGATACAACGACAGGTTTCTAAACCATCTTTTTCAATAAACTATGGCCTTATGCATACCTCTTGTGTTTTGCTTCAGGTTTTCAATATCAGCTAGAAGAAAATATAAAGAAAATTAGAAAGATTAGTAAGTCTTAAAACAAACGACAAATCTACGGTAATCAAAATGATAAAAATGAAAAGATAGTTAAATTCAAACCTTGACAACCAAGGATGGCCTTTTCATAATCTTTTGAAATTTTCTGTTCGCACTCCTCCTTCCAAGTGCTTATCCATTCACCGAGAAACTTCTTCTGAATAGTCTCCAAGTTGGTGCAAAATTTGCTGAATTCATCATCTAAAACATCACTGTCCTGTATGTCGAAAGGCGAAGCACGGATAGCCATGATTAGAGAGAAAAAGTTTGTTGTTTTCTAAGTTTTTGAGTTAGGCCGTTATTTTGGCGCCCTTTTAGACAATTCAACTTAATAACTAACAAAAGTAATTCAGTTCAATATTCCTGAGCTATCCTGAGACCTGGGTACTAGCCTCGCTGCAGTCCAATAAACAACAAGAAACAAGAAAAACCAAATATTGAAACGATTAAAAACAATTAAATGGTTTAACTATTAGTGATTATTTAGTATATATTATATAATTATTAAATATTGCCTTATCTGAGATTCTGGGCCGTATTTCATGCACTTGATCCACTAGTTAGGGATAGTGAATAGGCCTAAACTCTCTTAATTTTCGTACGCAAGTAAGATCTTTTTTCTTATAAGAACCAGTCAAATAGGTTTGAAGTCGGCCATTCTTAAATATTCTTCTATTTACAGGCTGAAATATTCTTAAATTATTTACTTTTACAGTGATTTGGAAGCCTGTTTTTGCTATCATTTGTAATAGGTTTACTTTTTGGGAAGCGCAGATTCAGAATGAATTTTAGAACAATAATGGCGACCCAAAACATGTTGACAAGGTGACGTGACCGGTGGAGCAGCAACAGAAATTCAAATCATTTTTACAAAACCAGTGACATATTCATGAATTATAAAATATATACTTTATAATTGTAATATTTCTTGCTTACCTATATTTGATTCAAGCTCTATTCCATCGTCTTGTCTTAGATTAGTACAAATTAGCCCTTGCTATCATTTCTAATTAACTGTAGATGCTAATTGCACATAGTTAAGCGAAACGTTGTATAGGTACGTAAAGCCGGACTTGCCTTTAACAACGGCCTAGCCATTAATTTTCATAATTCATGAATATCTCACTGGTGTTGGTCAAATGACGAATTTCTATCTATATGCTTCTCTACTCTTCCCGTCAAATTGTCAGTTGTGTTCTTGAACACTTGACTTTCTTGACCATCTGATACATGTGTGTTTTTATCTGCTGGTTTTGTAATCTTTTGTCAGGCTGACAGGCTGATAGTTATTTCGTAAAATTCTGATATTGAGCTAAAAATGGCCAACCTCGGTTCTTCACCCGTTTCCTAAATTTTGGCAAAATTCGAGGCTCGAGTTCTTGTAAATTGTTCTTACGTAGGCATATCATTATGTCATTATGGGCGCACAAGCCAAGATAAAGCATTAAATTTACGGGAAAAATGAGGTGTAAGTTCTAAAAAATGTTCCCTATGATGATTCAATTGGGCCCCTTGCCTTTCAGTTCAGTTCAGTTTTTTAGCCTTAATACATCAAAAAAGCAACCCTCAAGGGCAAAAGACAAAGCCACAATCTTGAAAAATCTAATATCGTATACAAAATGACCACTGTAGTACAATCAAAACGAGAAACAGGAACCAGGCCTAAAGACCATATGTGACCCATGGCCGATATGATTAAGTTATCTTCCCTATTATCGTGAACGCGAAAAAATGCAAAAAAAGCCAAAAGTTGAGTAAGAGGCGTAGAACAAAAACATTTTTAAAATCAACTTCCTTTTGCTTTATATCTCATATTCATAACCTTTATTGATGATGATTTGACCTTATTAACAAATCATTAAAAAGTAGTACTGGAAGAATGAAATAATTCCTTAACGCTGAACAGGACGCTTGTGTTGGGTGCCCTTTAACCAACCATTGCATCCTTTTACTACTCTTCAGTTGATAACATAAGATGCAGAAAGTGTGCCAAACCAGAAGTCAGGGCTGGTGCTAGGAAGGGAGTATTGCCAAAACTTTACGAGGGAGAGAGAGAAACTTTGAACATAACTATTTAGGGCAAGGAAAGAGAAACTGTAGATTTCCACTAGGGAAAGAAGAAATTGGCAAATTTTGAAGGGGGGAGGGGAGATTTAGACTCCTGCCCCAGCCCCCAGAGAAGTCTGGCCCTTCTCAGAAGTATTAGAACATTATGTAGACGTCTCCCTATATTTGCTGTAATCTAAATCTTCAAGGATGTGACTAAAATAATCCATCCACCATTTAGGCCTAAACGAGCTTTCTAGTCAGACTTGTCTTCATATCTAATCTCGTAATAGGCATATTTGCTTCTAGTTCTTCAAGAGGAGTTCCCCCTCTCAGATGCTGTAGAGCATTCTTGAGACGCTTACCTTTATCAACAGACAGAGTATTTGATATCAAGCCAAATCCACTTAAGAATGCACCGAGACTTCCGAGGAGGGGTAAACTTTTGATTTAGCACAAAAGTACAGAGTATCACATGCTACTGTCAATATAATCTCGATGTAATGCCACGACAAGGACCAACGTTCTTTAAGATGAAAAATGGATCACTAATGCTGCTAACTTCACTTTTTCTTTTTGCTTGAACTTACTTGTTCCTTGTCCTCGATAGGGTCCTCGTCTTCGTCTTCACTCCGGACATCTCGAACTTCCTGAAAGGGAGAATAACACAATTATCGAATGGGCTACTCTCCAATTAATGCTACTATCCTGGATGTGCAATTCTGCCCCCTGAGCATCCCATCATGCGTTGTGTTAGCTTAGGGGGGAAAATTTGCATAAAAACTCTAGGAAACGTTTTCGTAGTTCTTAAGAGGGGATACAATCATTACTGTGGAAGTTGCTCAGAACAGTGGAGCGATACAGTGGTATGGAGGATGTTAAGCACTGTAGAGGGATACCATCAAAACTGTGGAGAGATTCCATCAGTACCGTGGAGGATATTCAGTGCTTTTCAGGGATACCATCGATACTGTGGAGGATGTAAGGTACTGTGGAGGGATACCATCAGTACTGTGGAAGATGTTCAGTACTCTGGAGGGTATTCAGTACTGTGGAGGGATACCATCAGTACTGTGGAAGGTGTTCAGTATTCTGGAGGGTATTCAGTACTGTGGAGAGATACCATCAGTGCTGTGGAGGATGCTCGGCATTGTGGAGGGCCACCAGTGCTGTGAAGGTTGATCAATACTGTGGAGGATATCATCGGTACTTCGGAGGGTGTTCAGTACTGTGGGGAGTACAATCAGTACCGTGGAAGAAGACAATCAGAACTGTGGAAGATATTCAGTGCTTTCCAGAGATACTATCAATACTGTGGGGATACCATTAGTACTGTGGAGGGTATTCAGTTCTATGGGGTAGTCATCAGAAAATCGTTATAGGCACGTTACAAAATGAAATGCAAAACAGTAATTATCGTCAACATACCCCTCCAGCAATCGTGAATTGGTAAACAACACGGCATATGGCAAACCCCCATATGATATGAAGAATCTGAAATATGAAGACATTGAAAACATTCAGATACTGAACATTTCAACATAATGAAATATCTCAATTATGAATATACATTTTGTGATACATCATCCAGACTGCCTGCACAAACAGGAGGCAGGGTTAAGTCTATGGTATGAAAGCTATCTTCATGCAGGAAATACATAAGTTCATATCAAGGCTGTTTCTGGCATTGTGCTAGGCATGATAGGCACCACATACTGACTGCCCCACAACCAAAGAGGGTAAAATTATAGTTGAGTATACAGGAGACCACTAGGATAATCCAATATTTCACGTGACTCCCTTAGTTTTAAATGCTTCTTACGCTCCTGATTTAAAACATGAGAAAGTGCCTCTGTGATACGAAAATGGTAGACTGTCCAGGAGAAATTAGCAGGACTGAGGTTCAGAGGGAAAACGATATCCAGGCATAGAGATTTTGAGGAGATTAGAAACAAAAGTACCTTTTAACCAATAGATCAATAGACCCCCTTCGCAATGACGTCATTTCTTAAGAAATACTTCCAGCAACACCACTTGCCTCGATATCATGTGGATCTAAATCTCAAAAGCATGCATTTTCCCAGCAACACATTTTTCAAGCAAGAAAAATATTGCAAATTCCCTGCCCAACTAGGATCATATAGTACAGTCTTAAAGTTACTAATTTCCGTGAAATCATCCTTACAGGGTGGACTCACTAGTAAACTTATTGCACCATAGACTGATGGGTCACCCTACTGAGGTATCATGATAAGAGTCATAAACGCCAATTAAAAAGTGTTCTACCTGAAGAATCACCAGTAGAATCAAGAAAATTGAATGCACCGGAAAATGGCCACAAATTTCCGTAATTGTATAGAAAGCATGCCTAGATAGCCTGTAAACAAGGGAAAAACGGGTAAAATCTGAACGAAAGCTGTTTTAACACCAACTGGGACTCGGAAGAAAGAAGAGCCTAACACTGATGCTTGCGACACCTCAATGACTCCACTAACAAATGCTAACAGCGGCGAATCCACAAAATAATCAGAAGCATAAGAGGTATGGTTTTAGAGTTCGTGATGAAAATTTCAATTTTTACCCTGGGCAGATGAAGAACCACGATAGTTTCAGTGGTACTACGGTCTCGCCCGTTCTAAACGGAAATGTGTGGCGGTATGATGCAACCAACTGTCTTGCGTAAATATAGCTTACCTCACTTATCTCAAAAATAAGAATAAATGCGTTATTTTGTGGATTATTATGACCAAACGTTACAACAACAAGGGCAAGGGAGTAAAACTAACACATACCCATGAAAAATCTTGTTGAGACCCAAATGAAACTTTTGACTAGCTAATTGTTAAACTGTTCAAATCTGCGTAGGAAGTACTATCAGTACTAAGGAAGATGTTCAGTTCCTTGGAGGTAATCCACAGGTTTTTCCTAGGACTTCCCCTCAAAGTAATGAACATCCTCCGCAGTACTCATGGTATCCCTCAACATTTTTGATGACCCTCCATAATGCTGCTAGATATCCCTCCAGGATACTGATAGTATTTATGGACCGTTAAATTTGCAAAGCTACAAGCTTTGCTCAAAAGCTACTTTCTCAGTAAACAATCCGAAAAAGGCAATTAAGAAGTGGTTTCCACTGGCATTGAAGTTTCTGTTTGGGGGTTAACTATGGGTAGTGTTGGTTGTGCTCCCTTGGCCACATAAACAAGCAACATTCTACCTGCAATAAAACCAGGAGAATCGCAAACCAGTAATACGACACGTACATTCCAGTAATTTCCCAGCTTTTAAAAAAATATTTAAGCACCCTGAAACATAAACAGACGCATGCAAAATAGAAACAACGTAGCTCAGGTGCGATTCAGTGCGAGTTGCTGTCAATAAATCAGTTTGTTCGTGTGTTCGTAGAGGTTATTGTAATAAACAGACGATGGTGAGCTAATCAGAAACAAAGCGAAACATTATAACTATTGAGATTAGTACGTCAGAAAGGGAATAAACACGACTCTGTCATAGGTAAACATTTTCACTCGTCAATCAAGAACGTGTCGATAACTACAGTTTTTTTCGTATCGCTTGTAGAGCAAGGTAGACATTTCACTTTGGAATTTTGGAGTTTATTGTGTAGACAGAGAGAGTTCTTTTTCACACTACGATTCTCTCGTTATCAGTTTAATGTTTGTCTCAATAGACTCCAAGTGATGATTGGTTGCTTCCCACTGTACCAATCATTCACCTCTTTTCTGATTGGCTTATTTTGATCCACCTCTGGGTAAAACGATTGGTTAGGTTTCATTTTTGTTCTCTTTCTTGAGTACTTCTCTGATGAGTGTCAAACGCAAAGCTTCAGTATTTATCATGTTTCATTATGTTTCTGATTTTCCTCGCCACACTCAAGTTCTGTACCCATGAATGACTAACAGATAGATCTATGGAGAGAGATCGGTTCAGAACTTTAAGATGGCGAGAAAAATCGGAAATATAGTAAAACATAATAACTACTGAATATAACTACTTTAGTTGTTATGTTTCGCTGCGATTCCGATATTTCTCGCTATCCTCAAGATCTACGAAACAAGCGCACAACATAAAAACACTATCACCATAAAAACCTGTATGAAGGATCTAAACGAAGGGACATCCGGGTTGGTCGCTTCAAATTGCTTATGAGCAGTCAATTTTTTTGTAAAGATATCAAAATTACCAGGAACAACCTTAGACAAGGGATTTCTTTTGATTTAAATACAGGATTGGCAATGCTCTCAATTACTAAGTAAGTAAGTAAGTTTATGTTTAACGTACTAGCCTGAGAAAGACCAGAGACCTTTTTTCCAGCAGGGGCACGGGACCCCCGATTTAACGTGCCTTCCGAATGACGGTGAAGTGAGTTATTTAGTCAACACCTCGAAGGTCACCCATCCAAATGCTGAACTCACACCAGCGAGCTTAACTTCAGCTGCACAAAGCAATCTCTTCAACTTAAAGCAATTGCATTTTCAGCTGAACACATTCGTTTAAAAAGTTAGCCATCGATTTGGACGAAAGGGCTGGAAATCTATCTTTCGAAAATTTGAATTATGAATCTCTACGGGAACAGTAGCAAAAAATTTAAAACAAGAGAGCTGTACATAAAATTCAACGTAATCGAAGGGTAATAACGAAACCGTTCCTGGCAGTCAAACAGTAGTCATGTCGGTGCGTACGTCAATCATAGTAAATCGTCATATAAAAAGTCAGTGCATAAATCATAGATATAGAAGCTGAGTAATGCTGACTGCTTGAAACCATCTAATTATGCTTGAAACAGCATGAATTAGCATAATTTAAATAATGCATACACAAAACAGAATAATTTTCTGATTGAAAGATTTAGTATTACTTCAAGAAAGATTAAAAAATAGAATTGATAGGTTGCAAAAACTGTAGTTTCATAACATTAGAAACACAGAAATACTCCTTCATATGATCACAAGTTTCGGAAGAAAGGGCTAAATAAAACTTTCATAACCTTGATCAAGAAGCGATTCTAATTCTCTAACAAATGCTTTGCATATTCTACAAGGTGATGTTCATCTATTTCAGAAAAATCAAATTACTTTTAGATTTTCCAGGGAAGCTTTCTGTAAATCTCACAAAATATCCAAAATAGGTTTCCTTGAGAACGGGCTAAAAGACACCTGTTCCAAAAAAGTTGTTCTTTAAAATACTGGAAAATCTCGAATTTCTATAAAACAGTCTTTGGATGGTACAAAACTTCAGTATATCCAGAAATATCGGAAACATAATGAAACGAACACATAGATTACTTAAGCTTTTCGTCTGACACTCAACAGAGTAATACGAGAGAACGAAACAGAAACCTAACTAATTTATATACTCAGATGTGGATCGAAATAGGCGAATCAGAAAAGAGGTGAATGATTCGTATGGTGTAGGAAAACCAATCAACACCCAAGATATAGTGAGCTGACCAATAAGATTACTTCAAGAGTCCTAAGGCGAAGACGAACTCCTTCTGTCTACACAATAGGGGATCCCTGGTTTCTATGTAGACTGATTCCAAAATAGCTAAGTGAAATGTAGATCTTGCTCTCTAAAATTCACCTTTGAAAAAGAAGAAAACAACTCCTTGCCATTTCTTGACGTTTCTGTGGAGAAAACTGAACCTGGTTTTCTTACCAGTGTTTAAAGGAAACCAACTTTTAGCGGCCTATATACACGTTGGGATTCCTTTTGTGCCAAACAAATCAAAATCAACTTAGTCAACACCTTGGTTCACCGGGCACTTATGATCTATTGCGAACCAAAACTCAATTTAGAATTGGCAAAAATCAAATCTACCCTCATCAACAATGGATATCCAGAAGATCTCATTTCGGCTTGCTTTCGTAATAAAATCGCAGGTTTCTCGGCTGACAAAAAGATTGGTTCGCAAATGTGCCCTGTTTATCTAAAATTGCCTTAAATTTGCAACGTCTCCATGCGGTTTGAAAAACAAATTAAGAAAGCAATAACTAAGTGCTACGCCACGGTCAGCCCCCGTCTCGTCTTCTCCTCTAGAAAAATATTTCCATCTATCCGCAAAGATAGTGTGCCTACCACACAAAACAGCCTTGTAGTATACGAATACTCGTGCCGGTGTGATGCCAGGTACGTAAGTCGCACATCTCAGCGGTTATGTGATAGGGTTAAACAACCCGTGCCGTCTAGCATACGCAACAAAACTGTTCCTCAACGAGAACAACCATCTCGCGCCTCTAAACCAAAAAGTTCACTAAAACATGACTCTGCTATAGGTCAACATTTGCTCGACAACCCAGAGTGTGCTAAAGCCTACAGTGAGAATTGCTTTCGAATAATTGGCAGAGCAAGATCTACCTTTCACTTAGCTATTTTGGAATCTGTCTACATAAAAACCAGGGATCCCCTATTGTGTAGACAGAAGGAGTTCGTTTTCGCCTTAGGACTCTTGAAGTAATCTTATTGCTCAGCTCACTGTATCTTGGGTGTTGATTGGTTTTCCTACACCATACCAATCATTCACCTCTTTTCTAATTGGCCTATTTCGATCCACATCTGAGTATATAAATCAGTTAGGTTTCTGTTTCGTTCTCTTTCTGACGTATTACTCTGTTGAGTGTCAGACGAAAAGCTTAAGTAATCTATGTGTTCGTTTCATTATGTTTCCGATATTTCTGGCTATACTGAATTTCTATAAAGCCAAATGGGTCGCAACAGAGGCTCACAAGGCTAGCTAGGCAATCGCAGCTTACCCAGTGGAGGAAAAGTAGCAAAGTTTAGCTAAGTTAAAGTGAAGACTTACCAAAATGGATAAATGATCCAACGAGTGGAGAGAAATGATAATGCAAACCCAACGAATAACGAATCGCAGGTTCTTTTCATCTTGGCATAGTTCGCCACTTTCGCAGACTAAAACAGTGAAATGAGAAGATGATGAAATTATGAACTAGATATAATAGAGGCTGATACTATGCATAAACTTCCATCCTATATTTTTTTGGATGGCGTAAACAATCGGAAATCTAGCGAAACATATAATAACTACTGAAGCTTTGCAAGGTTTATTTTTCGTTCACTTTCTGAGGTACTACTCTGACGAGAGTCAGATACAAATCTTCAGTATAGATAATATGTTTCAGTATGTCTCCGATTTTCCTTGCCATCCTCAAGTTCCGAAGCGATCAAAGACTGTTCTGACGTACTACTCTGATGAGTTTCAGACCTAAAGCTTCAGCAGTAGATATGTTTCGTTATGTTTCTAATTTTCCTCTCCATCCTCGAGTTATGTGCCGATCAAAGACGACACGTACATTCCAGTTATTCCCGTATATATTTTCAAATTATCAAAATGTTTTTAGGGGGGACTAAATACAGAATTTACGGCAAAAAAACCAGAGACAATGGTAGTATCACTCTATTCACTGTGATAAAATGTTTGAAAAAGCGGAAAACTGCTGGTAAATTTCAATCGATAAATTGGTTACAAATGAAAACATGTCAGTTGGGAGCAATGTGCTTATAAAGCACTGTCATGTTTTGAAAATCGATAATCGGACAAAATCTTTTATTTGAATGAAACTGAAGAGGTTCCCACAAGGGGTGGAGGGTATTTCGATACTTGACGTGTTACTCAACAGGGTAGCTATACTTCTTCAGGAAAAGGGACAGGGTGCATTTGACTGAGGTAAAATCAATCGACAGGGTTTCAAAATCAATATATATATATACCCGCAATCATGTAGCTACAAACCAATACAATCCAATGCAATACAATATATTTCCCAAAAGAATACGTATTTATGAAACCTTTGAGGCAGACTGTTTATGGGATAGGGTCAGGGTATAAAGGATTTTGCAGCGCACCAACATACTAATCTTTTTTAAATAAACTACAAAGCCTTGGATTCGGGGTATTTTTCTTCAAAAAGAATTAAAGGCTATAACTCTATTTGATTGCCTTATTAGCCTTCTCTTGCAGGGAACATTCAAATGCACGCATGTTTTGAGTAGGGATGGGTAGATAGTCTGTTATTTCTAGCAAAATGTTAGACAGCAGCGAGAGAGTGGATCCGAGTTCAGTTGATAATTGAAAAAGTGTAATTTCATATTAGCATATGGTTCTTATGGGTTCATATCTCGGAAAAATCTGGAAATTACTAAAAGTACTAGAATTTGATTCTTTGACAACTCCACTTACTTACTAATAGGTAATCTCAACACTATCTAATAGACAATCAATCGCTTGAAAATTTTACCATAAAACCCTAACCATACATTAAGCAATTAGGATTTCTACAGTACGAGAACATTCTTATTTCACTGTTTGGTGGAACAGACTTGTTATCAGTGATTACGTCTGGAGATTATTGCTGGCCTCCATGAAATCTATAATTGCATTCAATTTCCAAACAGTGAAGAAGATAAAAGTCCATTAAAACACGAAAAGCCTTGTAATTGTTCCTCAATTGAAAGGGGGAATCATTTGAAGAGATATTCTCCCATGAGAGGATTCAGACACAAAAGCGTAGCTAAGCAGGCTTGTGCTTTGAAAGTCATTAGCCTCCGAGCAATTCTAGAATAACAAACCAAATAGTATGCTAATTATGCTAATTATTGTAATTATGTCAAAATAAGAGTAACCAACGTAAGAACAATAGGTTTCTATGGCTTGATAGCAATGTTGTGGTGCTTGAGAGAAATTTCAGGCTATGTTTTGGTTTGCATTGCATCCATTGTTCGAGGTTCTGAATAGAGCAATCGCAGATGAAGGTTTTTATAGGATGTGATGTGGGAACTCTAGCAAAGAATGCGCAAAGAATAAGCAAAGAAAGACGGAGAAGTCGTGGTGGACTTGAAGTTTTAAAACGAGACTGTCTGTGCTACTTATCCTGCTGACAAGACGACGTGAAAGCCAGAAGATCATTTGTTTTCGTAACTGGAATCTATGCTGAATTCAGAGACTATATCTTATGAAAGACTTATTTTCATGAAATATGCTGCAAGTTCTAAACTTGGGATGTCACTGATTGTGTGCCCATTGATAACGACCAGAATTAAGTGAAAGATGTGGTGAGATGAAGTCGATACCTATAAAGAAATTCACTCACGAAACTCATAATACAAGAGAGACACTTTTTATTCAAACTTACTCCATCAATAAAGGACCTGACTATACTACATTGAATCCAACCTCTACACTGAAATTCAGATGAAATTTCATCAGGAGCGAGTTTCGCGAAGAGATTATAGTCTCCAGAAATCACCACGAATTAATTTTGTTTGAATAAACTGTACAGATGCTGCTAATCTTAAGAAATATGCCTCAGCAACAAAAAAATCTAGATTATTCTATTTGGAAATGAGTAAATGCTCAATAAAGTGCCTGTTTCTTGTTGGAAAGACAAAAAATTGGAGAGTTGTTCAATAAAATTCACCTTGAAAAGACAGACAACAGGAGAGATTTATCTATGATACTGTTATAAAGCCACCTGCACTCCAATCGATAAAAATGCCAGGAAACGCTGGAAACCGGGCAAATATTCATAAAAATTGGCGCATGTTTGAAAGGGAAGGTCTCTTATTTTAAGGAGGTAAGAGAAAATAAATTCAGTGAAAATCGTATTCATAAAAATCAAGAGAAAACATTCAAGCTCACAAATGAATCTACCGAAAGAAAAACCCACATTTCTGTCTCAACGTGTATTAAGAACTGTTCGTGTGAACAAGTCTGAAAATTGGAAGCTGAAAGAAGCGTTGAAAAAACTCGAAATGTTGAACCAGAGAAAATACTTCACTCATTACATGGACGTCAGGGCATTGAAAGAAACCCTGCGGAGGATATTGACAGTGAAAGAA
Organism: Pelagia noctiluca; assembly: GCA_963924455.1. NCBI lineage: Eukaryota > Metazoa > Cnidaria > Scyphozoa > Semaeostomeae > Pelagiidae > Pelagia > Pelagia noctiluca. The sequence goes on along the minus strand of OZ004315.1, from coordinate 2,691,251 downwards.
CAGATGGAGGTGAGTGTTATGCGGAGGAGGTTTCTAGCTGAGCAGGGGTGTTGTGTAAAAGATGGAAAAATCGATATAAAAATGTTTATTCAAGCGATGGATGAGATCATTTACACGAGTGGGGGCACAAAAATACCCCTTCTTTTTGGGGGATCAATTAATGAGAAATGCAGAATAGGGCAGCATGAAAATGACGGCATCCTAGCTGGCATAAACAAACCAGAGACGAAAAATGATATGAATGACGGAGAGGAAGAAGATGTCGAAACTGGAAACGGGGTGCAACGAAAGAAATCACCCCCTGAAAGAAAATCGTACCAATTTCGCATGATCGAGGCACCGGTTAACGGGAGGAAAATCAGCAATGTTTATAAGCAGATGAGAGAGGAGGAAAAACGGAAAGCAGATATTGAGAAATTTAGAAAGAGATCAGATGACTTTACGAGGAAGAACCCAAAACAGCGTGATAAGCTGAGAAGCTCTTCCCTGATTTCAAACGAAGACACAAGTAGAGAGGACACAACGGAAAGCATACGTCAAAACTCACCGGATGATTTCAGTTGCAATTATAAATCAGAAAGAGTTTTGACTGATATTTCAGAAGATGATACTAAATATCTGGACATTGCTGAAAATCCGACTGAGTATGAAGATTTTTCAAACTTTGATGCAGCTAATTATGGTAGTAACAATATTCCTGATAAACATTCATCCGATTCAAATGATGCTGAAATGGCTTTAAAACTTGACGCTTTAAGTCTCAATGCAAATAATCATCAGAACAATACTATAACTATTGAGGAAGTTTGTGAGAACTCTACAAAAGCTTCAAGCCAATATGCAAATAACACGACTTCCAAGTCTAAAGAACATAAACAGGGGGTAAGAACACCAGCAGCTAGAAGTAAAAACATTCGACCTGCGTCTTCACCTTTGAAGGCTCCACACAGAAAAACTTACAATTGGAATGACGGGGAGGTACAATGTCCTATTCCTATTCATTCTCAAATTCTAAAAAGGGGAACATCGTGTAAGTTGCGCCACAAAAGTGCTGGTATTTTAAGAAGATCATCTAGAGCAGTTTGGACGGATCCAGAAAGCAAGATGCTTGATATTGACGAAATTCAAGCAGAAGTTGGCAAAATGGAGAATGAAACAACGACATGCGGAGGTTCAAGTTCACAAATTTCACCTCTCACGAAGCCCATTACCAGACAACACTCTCGTATCAGTGTGACAGATGTTGAAAAGAATGTCGTTGATTGCAAAAGAAGAAGTGAGAACTTTGTGAGATCAAGCATGGCAAGGGCCAAAAGCTCGATTGAAAGGCGTACGATGCAGAGCCCTGGAGAAGCAGCAGGGATGGTTCAGAGAAGGGCATCATCCATTTCAAGTCCTATGAGCCCTCGAAAGAAAACCAGTGTCTGCCAGCAAGTGGAGAAAGAGATTGTGTACGACGCGAGACCGAATTCAGCTATTTCTAAAGGTTATGCAAAAGTTCACATGAGAATTGGGAAGAAAAGTGTGGAAGTCTTCGTGCCGAGGTTTAAACGAGAAACGTTGAATATCACACAGCTGGCTGGAAGGACAAATGCTAAATCTGCATTTGAACTCGAACAAGCGAGAATCAAACGAAGTCGTGTAGCGCTGACACGTGATTAGAATTTAGTTTTGTTTGTAATTGTAGTGTACCCCTCAAAGAAGGGAAGAGGCTTAGGGCACCATTACGATATTTTTCAACCTTGCAAAATGATTGATATTGAAAGCTTGAAGCTCTATATTACCAATTCTAGATTAGACCATCTACTTTTGCAAGAGAGGTTTACTAATTTTTCATTAGTGAAAGGATCAGATAACGTTTTATTGCCATGACCATACCCCAAAAGTAAGTTTATAGGCCAGATGCTGCATTCACAGCAAGGGCACGGGTCTCCATGTTCAACGCCATGCCGGTGGAATGAGTTGTTTAGTCAGCATCCCAAAGGTTACCAATCCAGGTATTGACCTGACATGACCAAGCTTAACTTGCTGGACATAGCAAACTGCTTAAGCTACTCGGCCTTTACATGCATTAAAATAGAGATAATTCCTTGCTTGATCTTCATTTAAAAGAATTCTATAGTCTGTGAATTATCACTCTATTTGACTTGACATCTCTGAGTAGAAATTGATAACTATGAAGTTCAAAAATTGTTACCTCAAGCCAAAAGTCAGATGCATCATGGAGGATGATGATCACACTACCAATACGGTAATGTCCGATCGTGTACGAAGATCCAATAAGCAAGATGGTTGCAAAATGGTGGATGGTCATCTCCCAGAAGTCCTGTTCAAACATAAAATTAGATGCATCAGCATGTATGTGCTACAAGAGCAAAGTTTTCCTACGTTTTTTTAAAACAATAAAGATAATTCAATATCAAACTGTATCTTTAAACATTTCAATAAAATCTTCATCAGTAAACTTTGCTGACAATAATTGGGGACCTAATGAGAGATTAACCTAAAAAAGGACCACCTTGATATAAAAATCATCTCTGGACCAGAATACATTATCTAATCCCAAGGGAAAGTCAAAAATATATTGTTTGAAATTGAGACAATTTGCAGATGGCATTCCCTGACAGTACTGATGGTATTGTTCCTTTGGCCTGATTGCATCCCCCATCTAAACCACAGTATATCTCAGAATATAACCCAACACTTAGGAACTGACTTGAAAGAGAGCTTTGGCCTACCAGATAGTAACGTATCTATACTTATTGCATCAGAAAATTATCTTGATTGGGAATATTTGGTATTTCATGCAAATTCAGAGGCTGTTCTGCTGAATATATCTTCAATTCTTCACCTTTGTCTTGTCAACCTAACTGGTTTCACAACATTCAGTTTTCAGTTACAAAGTGGCGGGTACTAGTAAACTACTGAACACCCTCAAAGGTACTGATGGTATCCTCACAGTACTTAACACCCTCCACTGAATTGCAAAGGTGTTCTCAAAGGTAAAATATATACCACAACAATCCAATCTATATCAACCAGCTACAAGGCAAAAATTATAAAATTGAAAAAAAATCTTACCTTTCGCTTATTGTCTATAAGAACAGATGATAAGAGTGAGAAATAGAATGCCAGCTCTATGATGTAATACCATTTGACATCAGCGTCTAGATTTTGCTGCAAAAAGAGATGTCCAAATCATATCACCAGTAGAAAAATAATCTCTTCAAGACAAAGAATCTTCTGGAAACTTTACATTTGAATGCATGGAGCTTTCAGCTCACTGTGTTTGAAACAAAATTTAAAAGGAGATAAGTCACTACACTTCAAACACTTAAGTTTCAATCGAGATATTTTGCAAGAATGAAAACGACCCAAGTAGGACACTAACCCACGACCTCTAGATTCGTACTCTAGAGCGCTACCACTGCGCAACTGGGGCTTAGAAAAAACCGGGCCATTTCATTCACACAAATTGCACCCCCACTCACCAATGCAGAGACAAACCTATCCGGGCTCTTTAAAGCTACACTGGACCTGCTGAAGGGCAACAGCTTTCTCACACCAGGAGGACCATCGCAGTCCCATCACTGGATAGAGTTGCAAGAGTTAACATGAGGAGAAGCAGGATTTAGCAATCAATCAAGATAATTTGTGAAAATGAAAATGACCCGAGTAGGTTCTCGTAGGATCTAGTACTATCTTGATTGATTTTCCAAATCCTGCTTCTTCTCATATAAGTTTCAAATAAACAATCTCAAAAGTTATGCAAATAGAATTGAATCATTACCTCCTTTACATATCCAATAAACCAATGTCTAGGTTGTAGGAACCAGTCTTTCTGAATAAATAAAGAATAACAGTTAGATTGATTTTAAAAACTGAATGATCAACAAAACCTGAAATGAAAGATCTGTGGTGTTGCCTTCATTGTCAAGTGACTAATAGAAGGACTAACTTTATAAATATGGTTAAACATAATATATAATATAACATATATATATAATTCAAAGTGCAGATGCGGAATTTGTTAGATGCTGCTAACAATTTGTTACATTTCTTGGAAGCCTTTTGAATATTCCAAGAAAATCAGAAATACAGCACTATAATCCAACTGAAGCTCTTTATCTGACAATCATTGGAGTAAAACATTCTTAATCCTAAGGGATTGTCAACTTTCACTATCATTTCATAAATGTTTGAGAGCATTGAAGTAGGAAATCACCTGCTTCATCAACGCATCGCAGCAATATGTTGCAAATTGTTTCAAATTCATGGAGAGTTCTTTAAGAATTGTTACAGATAGTTAAAACTTGATGCTAATTGCCTCTTAACATAGTAGCATGCACAAGGCAATTGTCTGGTTTAGGTTTACTAACTCTGGGTGGCAGGGATGGCCGAGTGTATGGATCATTCAACCTTTCTTCAAAGGGTTCGAATCTACCTTCAGATCAGGCCAGTCATATAAGGTGTGATGAAAATGTTCTCTCTTCCTCCAGGCAAAAAGGAAAAAGGAGTCACGAAATGTCGTCATATCAAAATAAAGCACCAGAGTTGCAATGCTTGATTACTACCTATTCAGAGAGATCTTTGTACTTCGCATGAAAATCAATACCTTATGCAGATAGTAAGCATATTTGCCTATCAACAAACAACTAAGTATCTAAATTCTAATCTAATAAACAGCCAAAAAACTGCAAGATACAACGGAAAGACTACTTACTCTGAAAAGGACAACTGCTCCAAAGCAGAATGCAAGGAAGTAAAACAAGAATCTCCAGCTATGAAATAAATTGTGAAGAAAATTTAGATGGATAAATCAGAGATTCACCTATAACATTCCATGGTCCATAACCACATTACAGTGCTTGATGTACAGAAGTACAGGGCAACAATATATAAGAAATAAGGGAAAATGGCTCTCTGTTGTTATGTAGTCAAAAGTTCATGCTTTTGTAATAATCAAATAGGCTATATCTTAGGATCATAGTGTGTTTGATCATTTCAAAAGAATGAGCCTTGTGTAACAGAGGGCCCATCTCCTTTTTTGTGATAGGGATGGCCGAGTGTTGGATCACTCAACCCTGTAAAAAGGGTTCTGGGTTCAAAACCACCACCCTCTGACCTGTCACAAAGTACGAGGATTTGCCAGCTCTTGTAATTTCAGGCAAAAAGGAAAAGGAATCATGAGGTGTAGTCACACCAAGAGGAAGGACCAGGGTCACACTGCTTGATTAGTCTACGTATTCAAAGGGCCCTTTGTGCTTTGCATATAAATCAATACCTTAGTGACCGTGTTTGCTGATCAACAGCTATCAACCATCCTTTTTCTTATCTAACTCAGAGATTCCATTCAAAATAAAAAAATATTCAATATTTTCTCCAAATTGTTAACTTGACAAAAATAAACAAATTGAAATTTGAGAAGTAGGATGAAAGAAAATCTAACAAACAGGGATACAAGCATCTTAGTTTTTTAACATCAAAATGTTTCATACATAACAATTTATGATTATCATAACCTTTTACTTACCATGATTCTGTGGCTTTTCTCATCAAAGGAAGTTTGGCGAAATTTCTCCTCCTCGTAAACCAAAGCTTCACTTGAAATTCAGTCCATTCTAACTGCTGGCATAATCCTTTTATAACTTTTTCATCAGGGTTTTTTGTAACTGTTTTAAAAACCTTTTCACAAATGACATTGGGGACTGGGGCTTTTCTTGGTTTATCTTCAATGTTGATGTATTTACATAAGGGTCTTGCAACAAACCTGTAGAATAAAGAGAAACATGAAACCCAACTTATAACTTGAGGAACCAGAAACATAGCAAAAGATATAGCTAAAAACAAAACAAGTAAACCCTTGCATCTGACTTCTGACACATTTGACAAATTGATATGTTGGAAGGAGAATAAAAATAATCCTAAAACAAGTTTTTAGGAAAATGTAGATTCTCTTTCTAACATACTAATCAAATGAGTGCCAGGCAAATAGCTTCAGCAGTTATTATGCTTTGCTAAGTTTCCGTTTTTGTATTTTTGATTTTAGTTTGAACATACACGGAAACTCAAGGAACAGTCTGTGGTTGTGAAAATTTCCGCCCCTACTTCTGCATATCCAATTTTGCGTTCTGGGCTGCCCAGGGATAATCACAGAGATCACTGTAGTACTGTTGTCTTATTAGGTACCGAATCAAAGCCTCGTAGGCCTGGCCTTATTTTTTCACCTACGAAAGCCCATAACAGAGCGATGGCTGTCCTGCCCCTGGCTACTTCACCCTTACATGAAGTTGGCAATGATTTATGATGTCCTTAATTTGGTATATATATGATGCTAGAATCTTGATTTTCGATGCAACAATAATCTTGCAATTTTTATACCTGTCAAGCAAAATTTTTCAAATTTCTTTAAGGGTATAGAGTAGGTTTTGGTTATAGAAAGAAAAGGGTCCCCTCTTTTGAGCCATATACCAAGGGGCAAATCATACCCTAAAAGCTCATAAACTTTTCCTGAAAATCCTAAAAAAGTTCTTGATGAAAGTTCCTTGAAAATCACAGGAAATCCTTTTGTTCTTGAATACATCTTGTACACTTGGAAGAGGATTGATATACCGGCATCACTCTTCCCTGCATAACTCATCAAATAGAAGTGCCTCCGGTATTGGAATTTTAAAAGGAACCCAGATTAAGGAACCAATGAGAAAAACCCAAGAAACCCAAGCTACACTTAAAAAAAAGAATTAAGGCTCTGATTATATGAGTGGGCCAATATGCTGAGTTACCTCTGGCCTGCATTCATAGAAAAGCTTCTGAAAATAAATGTTGGATTACATGAGGCGGGTTAGTTTGGCCACTCAACTTGACTCAGGTTAGCAAAGAGGGTTGTCTCGGCTAGCCCAGTTGACCTGGGTCGGCTTTTCTTATGTAATCAAAAGAAAATCGGTTTGACACGCCTAAATGAGATGATCCGGGTTAGCTTTCCTGATATAATCGTTAATGAGGTGAGTTCACAATGGGCTGTGTCATTTGTACATGCGTATTTCTTGATTTTTGGATCCATTCCTAGTAGTAAAAGAGCTGACCCTAAGCTAAGATGCTTTTTTTTCCATATAAACACAGTGAATTGAAACGAGTCAACCCAATGTTTTAGCTCAACCTAGGTAAGCTCACCTAATGTAATCAGGCCTCAAATTACAGAAAGCCCAGCATATGAGACCAACTTTGGGTTGCTAAAGTATACAGTTCCAACCCTCCACTTAAAAATATCAGTCTACAAGACATTAGTGCATCTATATCAAATATTGGATTTTTCAGCTTGAAAATTCATATTTCTGTACCTACTTCAGAAAATTATTTTAGTTTACCGAGATTTGGCATTTCATGCAAATGAAGTGGCAGTCCTGCTGAATATATTTCGAATTCTTCACCTTTTCCTTCTCAAACTGTAAGAAACTAGTCATCCTGCAATTGCAATGTTTGGTTCGGTGAATTTTAGTGGCGGGTTTGACTTACTGTATCGAACTATCCACCGCAAAGAAAGATAAACCTTTGCTGCAGCGGCAAATAAAACTTCAGTTAATTTGCCAAAGTAAGCAAACTTCATTATCATAATACATACTAATGCAAATTGTGTCAATAAAGCTTAAAGGCCTAAGCTTATGCAATTTCAATGCGGAAAAACATGAAACAAACAGAGGAGAGACGCTCACTTCTCAAAAACGAATCTGACCACCAGTAACACAATCGCAAGCGGTAGGACGACATACAGATCTTCGAGCTGAGGCTTCCGGATCGTCTCTGTCGACCTGAAATCGCTCCATTTTATTCCCTTCGGTAGCCAGAAGTCCTCCTTCCATATCGTTACCCAGAGTGACTCCATTTTGCCTTCTGACAAAGAGCAGCTGTAACTGTAAATCACGCTTTATGTTGAGTTTTGAGTGCGGCTGCCTTTCGACTCCACCCTTAGGCCCATATGGTCTGACTGAGTTTTTTTGACAGTAAGCTGCCCAGTGTCCTCGTGACAAAAAGAATTAGACTTTGGCAGGGGGGAGTGGTGCGATCTGATACCGTGACCCCGGGGAAGGGGGTAAAATCATATCAAACGGGTATGTGAATGCTTCACTCATACAGTTAGGTTTTCCATCAAAATCTTTGAAAATTAGTTTGATTTTCTGTCCCATCCCACATAACATCAATGGGTGTGAAATCCAATAAATCCCTTTTTCGTATAAAAGATGATGGGTTTAAAAGCCATTATTGTGAAATACATAATCGGGTATCTTTGCAACTTTTCATTCCCAATGTGCGAAAAACACCCTCGTATAAATCCGAACTAAATTAGTGCGGATAACTTGCGTCTACACGCGACAGATCAGAAGCGATCCAACACACAACACAAGTGATCCGAACGAAACTATGTATGTAGTTCGCTTTCAGAGCAGGATCAAAATGGATGCAGATAGCGAAGCAAAGGTGTATCGGATCAATTCGTGTTCGTATAGACGGGAGGCTGATTCGCATCAATTTTAACGTTTCAAGTGATCCGCTACCGTTTAGACGTAGTCTAACACGTCATTCACGATAATATGTAGTGATTCACTACATGTTATCGTGAATGACGTGTTAAGTGATATTAAAACTATAAGAATTTTATTGTGCCTTTGATAAGGCCTTTCAACAATTCCTCAGCCCATAACGCTCTTCTTTACTACAGAATAACTCGGTGCAAAAGTAACTCATGTAGAAAGAGAAGAGAATGAAAAACACACATTTGAGAATGTAAATAACGATAACTGTAATCGTAATTTCAATTTACTTACAAGAGATATTCAAAATACTAAATAACTATTCATATCAGCGATTATGGACTCAATAAGTCCTGAAAAATTCATTTCATATTTATCAACGCTGCACGAAAACTCAAACGATCTTACAAAATTCAAAATCAAAAGAAAGGACCCTCCCCAGGCTAGTCAACATAGTTAGTACAACCTCTTAGAGATTGGATCACTATTCTTAACAAGTAAAGTAAGCCCCTCCTGTAACTCTTACACAATGATACTATGGATTGTGACAACAGATACCCTAAATCTTCGGATAAGCCTCTACCCTCAACAAGCTAGCTCCAAACCTCGAATAAGACCGATGTATAGTGTCATTTTTGGAAATTACTCCCCTTTCTTGGTGGGTACATAATGGAGCACTTTCTTAGTAGTTCTACCATCTTGGATTACATGCAGCTCTGCCCTCTGGGCATCCCTTCATGCATTGCGTTATCTTGGCATTGGCAAAGGACCTTGGGATAATATTTCCCAGAGTTCTTCTAGCTAGGGAGCAAATTTGCGTACATTCAAGATGGCGGAAAGGTCCATTGTCAGATAATGGGTAGCAACTTGGACGTTAAATTCTTAGGGACCTAAATGTATAATTTCTTGAAAGTATTGGGGTGCAATAACTTTATTCAAGCCGAAGCAGAACTCAAATATCCGAATCTGACCACCCCCGTGCGATGCAAGGAACCTATCGCCATTTAGCGTCGAATTCTGTTCGGGCAATGCTTTCCCACACAAAATATGTCGATCGACTTTCAAAGCCTGCTCATTCTTGAGTTTCTTTCGATTTTCAAGTTCAGGCACAGCTGAACAGAGGTATTTGTATTGTCGTAAAAACAACAAGACACATGTCCTTAACAGAAGAGTCTAAATGGAAATGAAAGATAACTCTCTAAAGAAATAAACGAAACGGCAGCTGCAAGTCGAATTCGAGTAAAAGCTTATCTCGGAAATTTCCGTATTGCATTTTGATATCCAACGCTACGTGTCACAAAGCCACGTGTATCGAACCACGTGTCACAAGATTCAAGTTAAGTAAAAACTTTTAGGGATAGGTATACCCACTGATCTCAAAATTAGTACTGGTCACTGGATCGATCATTCTTTTCTTTCTGGACCCAAATGTTGAAGCCGATTGCTTCGGCCTCCACTTGGCCTCCGAGTATGGCTGCCAAAGAAATTATATTGACTCGATTCTTTGTTGAACAAAAGCTGCACTGATTATTCTTAACATTCCAAAAATCATCAAAGAAAAAAAGCACTCCTCAGTGTAATCTCAATGTATTGAGTTGGACCTCCAAATATGGCTGCCAATCGACTTCATTCCTGAATGGCAGATCCTCGATCCAGTCTTTATTTTGAGATCAGTGGGTATACCATACTCATACCATACTTCTAGCAGCAGGGAAACCTAGATTTCAGAGGAAACAAACATGTCAGAGGTAAGCCTTCAGGTGTATTCAGCTGCAGGCCTATTCTCAGACTATGTTCTTCTTATGAGAGGGTCACAAAGGGGTAAATTGGGCACTTGGATTTTCCCCTTTTCAACTGGGAAAACGGGATTTGACTTCTTGGGACTGGGGCTTCAGCATGAAAATGTAAATTGGGATGTGGATTGTTAAACACGTCGATATTGGGAATTTCTCTATTTTCCTCATTGGGATTGGGATTTTTGATTATTTTAAGTGATGGAAGTTGGAATAAGTACCCAACTTCAGAACCCTCTTTAACTAAGACTCGATTAATTTGCCGTACTTATCTAATTCTATAACCAAGCCATACATTATATATTGTCGTTTTATTGCTTCTGAACGATTCTGAAAATAAGGCTCGATCAAAATCTACTTATCAAAAATATATTAAAAAAAAAATAACTGGCACATCGAGTTTGATTCTTAGTTGCAACTGTTGCCAAAACTACCGGTTCATCCTTGACATTCACTCAGCTTTACCCCCGTGGGGAGCGTCTTTGAAGTACTGTGGAGGGTATTCATTACAATAAAGTATACTCAATAATGGGGGGGGGGGTTATCACCAGTACTGTTAGGGATATAATCAGTACATTAGAGGATATTCAGTAATGTGGAGGATATTATCAGTAATGTGGGGTGGGAGATACAATGAGTAGACTACTGTGTAGAAAGTTCTGTTCTTCTAAGGGATACCATAAGCACTGTAGAGGGATACCATCAGTGCTTGGGGTTACCATTGGTACTGTGGAGGGGGTTCAGTGGAGGTGATAACCACAGTATTTTAAAAGTTGACATGATTGCAGATTATGGAAACTTAAAGATTTTAGGTTCAGAAAATTGTTTAAAGTTAGGACCAGAAACAAATCACTACGCCACATATATGTATCTGTAGACTAGAATATGACTAAAAATCGGCCATACTTGATAACATTTGATCAAAAGATAGATGGGCATCTGCTCCCAGATTTTGTTAACAGTTGCAACTCAGAAACATAATACGATTATACCAGAACGTGGGTCCTGCCTCATATACAAATTCAAAGAACTCAAGATTTATGCCATCAAAATAAGACAGTTTCATTAGACGAGAGTCATCTTTGATTGTTCGATTGCAGATGACATTTCATGTTCTCGATTCAATCTCATTATTCAATCATCTTTGGCGTCCATCACAAACCAATTTACAAAGAATTGAGAATCACGACTTTACAGATTTTTGGCTCATAGAGGAGCGTCGTGGGGGAGGAAGAGGGGGTGGTGGGGCTGGAAAATCGGGCATGTCCATCAGAGTATCAATCGGTGGGGCAGGTGGTGGAAAGCCGTCGGACGGTGAAGGGGGAGGAGTGGAAAGGGCCATTAGTGGGGGTGGTGGGGGGGATGGAAACGTAGGACTTGGAGACAGTGATGGTGAACCTAGTGAAGGCGTGGGAGGTGCTGGAGGAGGTGGTGTTGGAGGGGGTGGGGGTAATGGTGATCCGAGTGGGGAAGGGGGATTTGGTGATGAGGGAGCAGAAGGCAGATTTTGAGGAATTGCATCAGAAGCATTGGTTCCTTCTGGTGGTGTGGGGGGACTTTGGGGCACGGGTGGAGCTGGAGGTGCTGTGGCTGGTTTTTGAACTGGTGAACCAAGACGCTGAGGAATGGAATCTTCAGAGCTTTTCAGAGATCCATTCATAGTCGATGGGCCATTAGATGCCAAAGGAGACGATGATTGTGGGACAGGAGGGGGTGGAGGAGCGGCTGGTACATGTTGAGGATTGACTGCAGCATGCTCGGTCGATAGACTCGAATCCGGCCTGTTATTTCTGCCAGGAGGGGCAGGACTGAGATGAACTGTTTCTGGTTGCTCGCTGATCGTGAAGTTTGATCTTAAGGAGGCTCGACTAGAAACGGAGCTTCTTTGGGTCGAGACTCTTGAGCCGGTGCTTGAAGATCGGTTGCTGATGTTGAATGTTGCTGGAGGGGGGTCAGGAGACATCACGTCTTCACCCGAGGTTGATGGGGTTGGTGAGGTGAACATAGTTGCCTGAAAAATAGGTAAATGTCATTAGTCATGTTCATGATAATGAAAATGACAATCGAAGACACATGGCAAAGAAACTGGCAATCTTTGAAGAATCTAGTCGGTTTTGCCGTTGTATTTCTAATACATACAGTACATAATATCATAAACTATAACCTGAAAGCTTATGGAATATGCTCGAATAGAGGGTTTTCTATATCTAGATATTTAACAAGGAGGGATAGAGATCTCCACATTACAAAGCTATATCTTGACTCTTACAAAAAAGAATACCGATGCATACTCCCATACTCGGCAATCAGGCTTGGAGCGATATTCAACGATTTAAATTGGGAACTGTTGGGCACTGATGAATCAATGAATATCCCCCTCCCCCCCCCCAAGAACGACTCCTTGGAACATCAGTACTTTTAATTGTATTGAATGCCGATATTTCATATTCAATGAGCTACAACGTAGTTTGTATTTACTGAAGGGGTGTCGCTTTAATTATCAATGATTATTTCCAGAAAATACATTTTAAGAAAAAAACTGCTTTGCAATGTGCCCTGCTAAAAACCTGAACTAATCAATACTATAAAGTAAGAAAAATAAACTGCAAATCAATAAACATCAAAGTAATAATGTAAAAGAGAAAAAGTTTGATGCTGTGCAAGACCTGTCAAATCAAAAAAAAATTCAGCAATGCTTTGAAAAATAACCAGATAAGGGGCATTTCTTCGATTCATTACTTAGTTATTTCCACAGTCAAACCTCGATATGGGAGACTACGTTATCCGTACGAGGTTGCAAAGCGAGCTATTCTGAAATCAGTGTCCTAAACGAAAACCTAAACAAGGATCTACTTTATACAATAATGGTAAAGTCAAAAAATTTAACAAAGGTTGGGAAATGCTGCTGTCACAATTTAAGAACGAAAACAACGATAAACACAAATGGAAAAAATTAGAAAAATATACAAAGGAAAGATGGAATGATTCTTCCTTAGATTCGTCCCCTTGTTGCTCGGTGATTATGTAAATTACGTATGTCGGCAAAGTCCCCAAATCCCCAAATCATGGTTTGCAAAGTTTACTGACGAAGAGCACTCATTTTGAGCAAATTGCTGTTAATAGTTGCAGGATACATACACAAGTTTCTTCGTTGCCTTTCTTCCATGCATTTGAAAACAACGATCCAAGCTTGCTTGTTCCCTGCCCTTTGACTCTTACAGTCGCTGTTCCTTTTGCTTGGGACAATCCTGCACAAAACAAACGAACCACGTTAATTATATAGCAATCATTGAAAAAATCAATGCTGTAGCCTTTAATACTTGACAATAAGGCCCCTTTGTCCGTTTTATATAGCCCCGTTTTTTCATCCCCATTCACACTACTCTGTTTTCAGAAAAAAAAGATATCCGTCCAATTTTTTATTCACACTTGTTCTCAAAAAAGCATTTTTTCATCAAAACGAAATAGGCATTGTCAACCTCAGTTGTTTTTAGCGCATTCGAATTCCTCTAGTTTTGATTTCATGATTTTCCGTTTTGGTCAGCGTACTTACTTAGATCCACTTTTGCGGTGGATTTAAGTGAACGCAAAGTTGAAAACGGAGCTAGACATATCCGTTCTCATGTGCCAGGAACAGATTAGTTTGAACTACGTACGTTTCGTTGAAACATATCAATTTTAGTATACAATCTTAACTATCCTAACTTACTTTTACCGGGTCTCGAACCAAGAACCTAAGCCACGAGCAACCATTGAGCTTAAAAGGCACCTTTTTAACAGGGCAAAGAATTAACTCTTAAGTGTATAGCTCTAGACCTCCTCTAAGGTACTTTCTCGTGCTTAGGCTGGAAGCCTTCTTCAGAGCCATGAAGAATCATATGTTTACGAACTGTTCATTACCTATGCCTCAGACTGGCACTGAAGAACTACGTGGATGATTTTTAGAATTCACAAATCGAAAAGGTAGCTACTCAATTACTCAACTGAAGCCAAAGTCAAAAAGGCTTATCCAACAATGCGGAGTATGTTTCTGAATTTTAGTGATTTAGGGATAAATTTGATCAAATAATTTCATGAAAAAATCTTTCCACCCAAACTCTTCTAAGGAACAAATATTTCTACCCAGCCCCAAAGGAAGCCATAAAATAAATTACCCAACAAATATCTATTCGGTGCCAGACTACAGCAAAAATAATGATCACTTCCTTGACTTTTATAAAACATGTGATTCTTCATGGCTCTAAAGAAGACTTCAAGCCTAAGCACGAGAAGGAACCTCAGAGGAGGTCTAGAGCTATAGACTTAAGAGTTAATTCTTTGCCCTGTTAAAAGGCACCTTGTCAGCTCAATAATGGTCGCTGGTGGCTTAGGTTCTTGGTTCGAGACCCTGATAATTACCATCACGAGTAGATCCCCTGAATCCTTCAGACTGCCTTCTTCTCAAGCTGCCAGTTTTATCCTGAAAAAACAAGTGTCAATATCAATCACCGTTGTCAGACTGATCTCTCCATTCCAGTGATTCTCAGCAAGAAACATCTACTCTGTTGATTTTAAGGCAAGATGCAATTATTGTGCCGAGCACGATTAGGTGGTCTTCTTCTAAATGTTGCAAGACTCCGACAAGATTATTCCATTGCACCAGAAAGATTTTGACTACAAGTTTTTTACAAGAAGATTGGCAATCGCGAAAGCCTTTAAGCTTTCTTGATATGTTCTCGATTCCAAATGATGTACAGCCTTTAAGCACTCAAAATTTCAGTTCATAAAAACTTGTTTCCATTAAATCAGCTAGCCCCGCTTCAACTCGTTTTTCGGCCTGAGGGTAAAGTTTGAAAATTTACTTCATCTTCTCCCAGTAAATACATCACAGGCTTACATTCAACACAGAATTAACCAAGGTAAATTAATTTCTTGGGAGTATTTAGCTGTAGATATATCTGGGCCATCATACGAGCATGAAACACAAAGAAAAATATGGTACTAAAGATATCCATCAGTAAACAAGCTATGGAAGATTCTTAATATTAGTCAAATACTAGGCATTTGTAGCGTTGCGTGCTTATCAACTATTTTCTTGTAAAAAAAGACGTGTCCACTTAATGTTCCATTCTTCGCTGGCGTGCCTTCCCAGTAACCAGTGAAAATAAGTGGAAGAATATTAGCCTGGGTAAAATTTTACTTCTGGTCTGAGGATCGAATGTCTGATGTTCATCTTTATAGTTATTAGTCTCCAGCAAAAAGATCGGGGCACCAATACCTAGCGTAAAGTAGGTTTAATTTGCAGAGACTTAATCAAGAAGAATCGAAAGCAAACTGACCATAAATTCCTCCTCTTCATCTTGAATCTTCACACTCGCAATTCCTCTGTTTGCTAAACTTGACAACATAAGTTCTTTTTCCACGTTTTCTTGCGTTTTCATATAATTCTCATACATTTGATATCCATACTAGAAAATAAAGATACACTTAAAGACTAAAAGAGCATTTTTCTGAAACCAATCCTATTTTCGATGAAACACTACAAGAGGTCACCAAATGTAAGAAATTCAACTTATTGAATCAGGGCCTTTAGTTTCTTATACAAAAGGAATCATTTTAGGACCAAATGTGTATAATTGAACAAGGGAATGTCACATATGTATATAACTAACTCATCACATATGGATGCAATGAACACAGTATGACCTTCTATATGCAGCCATGCAGTGCATGCTTCAACCCCTGCTGGAAACAATGCCTTGCCTTAGTCAGGCTGGTAAGTTCAACAGCAACTCACTAAATCGCAAATGGGTGCAAAAACATATTACAGGAGTTCATAATTTTTCAAGTAGTAATGCAGTGCATGCAACAATACCCTTGCTGGAAACAAGGTTCGACCTGACGCTGGCTAGCACGTTAAACAGAAACTCAATTCAATTCAATTTTATTCATAGGATAATCAATCGAGATAATTTGTGAGAATGAAATGACCAGAGTAGGACTCGAACCCACGACCTCTAGATTTGTACTCTAGAACGCTACCACTGCGCACCGGGGCTACGAGAAACCCAGTCCATTTCATTCACACAAATTGCACCACCACTCACCAAATGCAGAGACGAACCTATCCAGGCTCTTTGACACTACACTGGACCTGCCGAAGGGTGACGTAAAGCAGAAGGGTGACATAAAGCAGAAACTCGCTCAATCAATTAGCAAGACATACACGAAGTAATGGTAGAAACTGTAGTTTATACACACCTTAGCCATTCTAATTGCAATAACCCAGTGCTGCATCGTCTTCTGATCTTCCGCACAGAGAAAGTATACGTGTTTACTTTTAGAAGTTTGAACCTTGGGATGCTGAAAGAATAACACAAATAAATACTCACGTTGATAGAATACACTGAGGTAGATGAGGTCAGAAGTTAGTAAAAATAAGAGATTGCAAATAAGCAATGCAATTTTCAACCATTACCTTTAGGCAGAATACGTGTTCATTTGGAGCACGATATTTCTTCTTGACGCCAACGCCGAGGTAGACACTTGTGTGCTCGAATTTCACCAAACATATCAAGTCTCTTGAAGCCTAGAAAATAATAAAATGCGAATTCTTAATCGTACTAACAGTCATTCATCGGTAAGGAACTTGGGGATGGCGAGGAAAATCGGAAACTTATAACTAGCTTTGCATCTGACACTCATCAGAGAAGTAGGTCAGAAGGAGAACAAAAATGAAATATAACGAATTGTTTTCCCAGGGGTTTATGGCTGGCAGATTTGCCAGAGGCGTATTTTTCATAAAGGACTGTCAACATAACATCGTACTGTTTTTGTTGAAAGTAAAATAATATCCTAACGAATCGTTTCATAATCGTCCAATATCTCAAAGCGTTAAATTGTTTTAAACCTGATAGATTTTAAAATCCAAGTTGAAAATTACTTGATGAAATGCAAGCAAAATGTCAAATATTGTGTCAGAAACAGCCTTGATAAGACCGAATTCATTTACCTAATACAGCTTAATTTGGACTAGTCGATCTTAGGGCTCTGTCCAAACCAATTAAAGAAATTTGTGAGCCTAAAGCGAAATGAAATCTGCATACCTTCGTTTTGCCTTTAGGAGTGTAATAAACCCCAGAAGCTCTGAGAATGAAGTAATGTTTATTCCATGTCCGTTTTCCTTCCCTCAGCCACATAACACCTTCGACTTCAGGTATCCGAGTGTGTTCTCTTGTGAAGAATTCCTGGTAAGCAAAAATCAGAGTCAGGGCTTTTCCTAACGTGGATTAAGGTCCTCCTCTTGGAGCTGGTATTCAAAGAGATCACCTCCAGATCAAGGATGAGGAGCCAGGTGGGCACTGAAGCACGTGCCCCCCCCCCCCTATGATTTGGCAAAAAACAATAAAGTGCTCTTTCTATTTTCAGAACTTGCCTCTCTCTCCCTTATCGAAAAAGTGCCCTTGGAGCGCTGCCTCCCACTAAGTTTGAGATGCTTTCTACGTGCCTGCCCCAGATTACCCTGTTCCCCCGATCGAGCTATTACTTGATTATGATTGAGCTGAAATCTTCCTCAGAACAAGCCCTAAGCAGAGCATAATACTATAAAATGTGAGTAAATCATGGCGTGAACAAGCAGTTAATGCATTTGAACCTATCAAAATAAGAACCGATCAAAATACTAACTTGAGTCAAAAATGCTAGTTGCTTGTTCTTTCTTGTAGGCCATGAGTGTTTAAATTTTTTCAAATGGCATATCATTTGCTTAAAAAGGGACTAAAGTAAAAACCCTCATATAAAAGCCTCTTTATTTCAGCGTTAACCGAGAAAGTTCTATAGTATCATGGACATTTTATCAAACTTGAATAAGAGTGGTGGGTCTAAAGGGTCATGGTGATTCATGTTTTGGTTACACTCTTTTGCTCCCATTATACATCACCTATGTCATCAGAAGAGTTATCTAGAAAATTTCAAAGAAAAGTTATTCAGAATACCGAAATTCTAGGTTAGAGGTTTTTAAAGAAGTGGTTCTTATATGCCGGTTTAACTGTTAATTGTCAAGGTAAAATTCATTCTGGTCAAATCGGTATTTTTGCTTAATAGTTTTGAAATATTTTGTGGAAGTATCATAATTTCTAATCTGTCGATAGTAGGCCAAAAAAGAAGAAAATTAAAATAGCCAACAACGGCTTATCAAAGCTTACTGCGTTACACCTATTCTAGAATGATATCATTTAACATTCATGTCTAGGGGTTAAGAAACCAACTTGCAGAATATGTGCCTAATAGAGCCTACAATAGCATTAGTCGCCTTTACAGTATTCGGTACATTTTGAAAAAAATTCCAATTCCCAGATTGTTTTAAAAATTTTGGGGGAAATCAGAAGGAGATTCAAAATTCCAAATTGGAAAGTCTACCATATTTAGCGATTCAGAATTCAGAATAAATGGATTCATACCTCTAATAAGATATCTTTACTCTTTTCAGCCAGCTGAGCTGCCCCTGCAGAAGTGCCTGTCGCCAGTAAGAAGTTCTAAAAATAAAATTAATGACATTATAGAAATATTATAACTCATGTCAGGAAATGGTACACACAGTTACCTCTATCCGATTTCATCGATTCCCTTCCATCTCTTCGAGTAGATTTTGAGCATTGGTTTCTTGAGAAGAAACAGGATTTGGAAAATCAACTGAATGAATTTGCAAGAATGAAAAATGAGCCGAGCAGGGCTCGAACCCTCGACCAGTGGTTTGGCATATCAGTGCTCTACCAACTGACGAAAATTGGTTTCATGAATTTCTCTCTCGACATAAAATGACGATGAAAATGAATTTCATTTCATTAATAAGATCCAAACTTAAATCACAGGTGAATGCTATAAATTGAAACTTTTCTGGTAAGTTTAGGATATTTGGAGACAGCTCTGAAGAGCTTTCTAGCATAGTAACCTTTACACAAGCAAACAAATTAATGTAGCTCTCACCTGCGGGTTTCTAAATAGTGTGTATTTATCTCTCCGCTTTGAGAAGACTAACATATTTGTGGTGTCTCTAGTCCAGTCGAAAACAGTGGGTAAAACTGCCTCGTCTTCTTCCATAATTCTTTCTGAAATTCAAAATATATCTATCTAAATACAAGTGTGAAGTAAAAGTAATTCTCATTAAATACTGATAATCTCTAACCTTTGGGAGCCCATATGCTATCATATCACTTGAAAACACCCTGTGGACCGTCTGTGCAGTACTGTAGAGGATGTTTACTACTGTGGGGAGATATAACAGTACTGTGGACGATGTTCAGTACTGTGGGGAGATATATCAGTACTGTGGACGATGTTTACTACTGTGGGGAGATATATCAGTACTGTGGACGATGTTCAGTACTGTGGGGAGATATATCAGTACTGTGGATGATGTTCAGTACTGTGGGGACTTGGGGAGATATATCAGTACTGTGGAGGGTGTTCAATACTGTGGAGGGATACCATTAGTACTTTCTTTGAAGGGATACTCTAAGTACTCTTGATGGATATTATCAGTACTTTGCAGGGTTTTTAGTACTAGTCAAGGGATACTGAAAAACGTGCACAACCCAAATGTACAACTTTATAATATCTCTTTTATTCACCTTATTTGTAGGATTAAATCACGTTAAGTATAGTATGTAAAATGTAATCCTGTTCTTTAATTTTTTGTTGTGGTTATAGTGGTTCCTCATAAGCTGTTTATATATAAAAATCCTTGCACTAGGCTTTTGATGAAAAATCGAAATTTAACATCTGAAATCCTATTCCCATTTGTTCATTTACCTGCTCCAATGAAGAGAATTAATCTTACCCATGTGCAAATCTGGCAATTTCTCAACCAAACACCAATTTGGATCGACTTCGACGTCATTTTTCTTGATCATTTTCGTGACCACTTCCCGTGCCGTCCACGTTTGGTCCATCAACATTGTCTTGGAAGTTTCCAGATTGTCTTCGTAGACTTTCACAACAAGTTTCTGGACGCTGGCAGCTTTCATTTTTTCCAAGGCAATTTTGACTTTCTCCGCTTTAAATCTCGCTTCTTGCTCCTCGGGCGTTAATTCTCTCGTTTCTTCCTGCAGGTTTTCTAGTCGATCACGCACGTCCGATGAAACCTGCAAGTAGAAAAGAAGGTTAAGGAAATTGCAATTAACAGACATCTCATCGCAGGTAATTAGATTTCAAGGTGATAATTCCTACACTATAGCAAAAGATATTTGACTTGGTTGTCAACTATTATCTTTCTAAAATACAATGAAAGATTGCTCTGAAACTTGCAGCCAAATTTTGTGAGTAGCCAATTTCTTCAAACCTCAGATTAAAACAGATTTAAACTTTAAGATTTTAATTAATTTTGAGTGAATAAAAATGTATTGAAAATCACAAGATGACAAGTGCTAAAAGTCATCCAGCCCTAAAAATTGGAAAATGGGCTTTAAAATATCTAAAAGCTAGATCTTGCCACGATATTTGTTTACTGCATATTCACAATAGCAAAATTTAAAAGAAAAATTTGATCACTTGCATTTTCTGGTACAGGCGACTTTGGTGACAACGGTCTTGAAACCTTTTCACTCTGGGAGCTCTGACTATGCGAAGAAAATTTGCTGCTATCCGAATAAGATGTGTTTACCGATGAGAGCGTCAGAGAAGAGTTTGATGAAATACCACTAGAATTCGATGAGATACCACTGTCAGTCACGCTTGTCTTTTCAAAGTTTGCAATGTCTTTTTCCATGGAACAGAGATCTTGTAGTAGAGCATCGAGATCGACATCGGGAGTGTCTGCGTAATTTAACGGAGAAACGACATAATTAAAACATGCACTCTCCATTCTACAAAAATTCATAAATTGAATGTAATTATTAAAGATACGAGTTAAGCTTTCAAGAAATAATATTTTAAAATTATTTGTAAATAAAGGTATAAACGTTGAGCTTCAGAAAAATTTGATTTAAAAACATGTTACAGTAATTATCTAGTATAGGCTTAACAAAATTCCTGGCCAGGCTTTGATGAAATCATAAGAAGCTTTGAGGGCGTTACGGGGGGTAAGTTGAGGTGGCCATACAGCCCGAATTACCTTTATAAGAAACATTGGGCTCAAATTTGGGTCAGAAGTTATTGCTATGTTTGAAACTAATTGAAATAAAAATAAGACTGGTTCACCAAGGTAAGGCATTTGCCCAGGAAAGCATTTCAAACACATTCTCGTGAGGGGATGGGTTGGGAAAAAAATCACCTCAAAAATAGGAAACAGTCGGACTAAAGGGAGGGCAAAGTGTTCTTCAGAAAACTGAACATAAAATCATTTATATAACAGTAAGAATTAGCAACAGCTTTTCGGTTATGCAACCATCCTCAGTGCTAGATGTTAGATTAATCTAATATCTTTTATAATTGTTATCATATCTGGCACTCATGATGGTTAGTGTTACTATTATTATAGTTACTGTTGTATACATGATTTGGAGATTATCTTTCAACGGCAAATTTTAATGCATCTTTCAAAAAAACGTACTGGAAATTTAACAATTGTTTAAGCAAAGCACAATGAAAATTGAAAGTGTAATCATACAGACAAGGGGAGTCAGAACCCCCTGAGAACTCTCACAGACACTATAAGAGCATGAATTTCTTAACCAGCGAGACAGGAGGGGTTCAGTAGGCCTAATTCAGTAGCAAACAGAAGATAAGTACTTAAGGTATAGATCTCCATTGGTAGCTGATGGCTAATGTGGCTAAGTCAGGTAAAATCGTAATGATTTATGAGATAAGCACTTCTGATACTCTTCATAGTTTGATACTTATCAATCAATATTACAATTTGTTACGATTTCTCTATTGCTATGAAACGTAATGTCTATGCTCTAGTTAAAGTACATAAAAAGGACCCAGGGGTTGTCCCTAACTTTCGATACGGGTGGTCCTTGCCACCATTTCCTCACTGACCCCTGAATATTAGACCTGATGTTTGGAGGAGCCCAGATGTGAATCTGATATTTCTGGAGAACGCAAATATTGTTATCTATATAAAAGACTTATCTTATTATGATATGGGTCACTAATGAATCCCACCGATTATTCTTCTTCACTTCGTATTTCCAGACTCCACGTATTGAATTATGTCCGAGGTGTATTTTTACAGCCCTAGCCATTGATTTAGCGAAACTTTCTGACACTAATTATAGTCCAGGCGGAGAGAGGGGGTAGGGTCCCCCGACGGGGAAATTTACGGGACCAGGTGGTCTTGGTCAATTTTGGGGCGCTGAGTTCAAAAATCGTTGGTATACAGGCGATGGGCGGGGCCTTCAGCCTCGTTTTCACGTTTAATTGTCTCGTTTTCATGAAAATTCCTTTGATGCACGCAAAAAGTATAAAATCGCAATAAGCCTGGATAATAGAGGATATATACAGCCATTCTAGGCTTTATCTATCAAATATACAAAAAGTAAATAGGCGTGGCTTTTGGCCTCGTTTTCACGATTTACATTCTTGCTTTAACAATAAGCCTTTTGAACATTGTGAAAGCAAAAACATCACAATCCTTGATAAAAAGGGGCAATTACCTTAGGTTTGTGAACTAACGAACCGAAGGCATCGCAAACTTAAGGTATGACCTCTAACCTCGTTTTCATCATTCATAGGCTTCGTTTTGAAATAAACAATTTAATCATAGATGGAACGAAAAACGAAAAATAAGTTAGATTCGGTTTACCAGGCTCATCACTTTACTAACTTTTGCTAACTAGAACAGGGCTATTTTGGCCTTGGGACCCCTTTATTATGACTCAGGGATGTGGTGGCCCACTGGGACTGGGGAAATTTCCTGTTCACCTCCTCCTAAATTCTTCTGGTGGACCCCTTAATTCTAGTTTTTTATTCATTTTTGAAAATATTTCTGACATCCTTTAGCATCCAAGTGGGGCCCAGACCCTGGCGTAGTTAAACACTCTTCTTCCGCCTCTTGACGGTAGTGCTTGCGTTTAGCTCTAGGTTTAGTAAAGGATTATTATCTTTCTTGTTTTCATTACTTTTATTATTCTGTTTTAACACTGTTTACAGGGCCTGATTCCAAGGGGCATAAGGGGCCTTCCCTCCCTTTTTTGCAGAGCTATGATTACCTTCTTTCTACTGAGTTTTGAGCTTGCTTATGGATTGAAGGTGTCTGGGATGGAGTAGTGGTCTATTACGTATAAAATCAGTTGTTTCTAATACTGCACAATAACGTCATGGGAAAACTGTAGAAACTCTACTTTCATAACAAGTGCACCAACTTTCAGGAGGCAAATTTAATTTTTGTGATTCCTTTCAGATCGAAATTCACCTTAAATAAAAAGTATAGCATCTTTCACAAAGTGATCAATTTCTGTTAACCTACGCGGAAAAGTCTCTTTTGGAAATTTAAGATTCTAAGATATCTTAGGCTTTTAGAAATGGCAAAATCTCAGGAACTTCTGGGGGCTTTGCCCTCTGGACCTAATGGGAGCTTATAGCACTAAAGACCCCCAGCTCTTTTAGGCAATTACCTTCTGTCACTGCAAGAGTGCCTACGGCATGAAACGTACACCTTTTCACAAAGTTGAAAAACTTATAAGCCTGGTGGGCCCCTAAAATCCAGAACTTCCCAGCCATTTTAAAATTCCCACCACTCCTCTGCTATCGCTTTTAATTCATTTGCAGTAAAACAACGACTGATAGCTAGGGAGTTACGAAGTGTCTAGAAGGAAAACTTTTAGAATATGGTTAGTCTTCATCTTCTTCATCACACATCAGAATCTTCTTTAAATTAACTTTGCGCCAAATCATTTCTGTTTCCATTTTCTCCGTAATTAGCCAGAATTTCGCAAATATTATCGGGGTAACGAATTGCGCTCCAAATCACTCCGCCTCTCTCAAGCCATCATTTGATTGGTGTCAAGAATTTAGGGTGAGGTTATACTCCATATACCCGCTTTATTCGCTTGATTCACTCGTTCGTTACGTTTATACTCTGCTTACAGTCTATCAGACTATGTTAAAGCAACGCAATGTATATAGGTTCATAACTATGTCTATATTGAAGCATAATTCTCGTGTCTTCCTTACTGGTACTCTAAAATAGGTCTTCTAGGTCGATTAGTATTAGTATTAGTTTCAAGCGATCCGTATCCCTAAGAATCGATACGACCTAATTTGCACGCATGATGTGGAGCTTCACATTCAATTGACAAGGCGGCAAGATGCTCAAGTTTACTATTTTCTTCTCTTTCTCAAACATTCTTTGCTAGAAAATTGAATACTGCAGCTCGTTTACGAATGAATATATTTTGGTTTCCGTAAAACCTGCAAACGTGTATGGCGCAATCCGCTAGCGTCCCTCTTGAAGAAGCAATAATGTTTCGATCTCCTTCCGAGGATATTGGTATTCTTATATGCTTTTGACTAATACTTATCGGCCTAGAAGACCCGTTGTGGAGTATAAGTAAGGAGGACACGAGAATCATGCTTCAAGATATACATAGATTTTAACCTATGTAGCTACATTTTGTTGGCTAACGTAGTCTGATAAGACTGTAAGCGGAGTATAAAACGTAACAAACGAGTGAATCTAGCGAATAAAGTGAGTACATGGAGTATAACCTCAGTCTGAATTTTTGAAACCCATCAAGCAATAGCTGGGATGAGAGAGGCAGGGTGATTTGGAGCGGAATTCGTTACCCCGATGATACTTGAAAGTTGCTGGTTAATTATAATCGAAATAAAGACAGGAATGATGTGTTGCAAAGTGATTTTAAACAAGATTCTGATGATGTGATGAAGAAGATGAAGACTAACCATGTTTTAAAAAGTTTATCAGTAGATACTTCATAACTTTCTAGCTATTCAGTCGTTATGGTTTGCCAAAAATATAATACAAGCCATAAAAAGAGGTCCGGAGGCCTAAATATCCTTTATCTAGGTAGTAAAAGTTAGCCTGTGATGAGCCTGGTAAACCGAATCTAACTTATTTTTTCGTTTTTCGTTCCATCAATGACTAAATTGTTTATTTCAAAACCAAGCCTATAAATGATGAAAACGAGGTTAGAGGTCAAACCTTAAGATTGCAATGCCCCTTTTTATCAAGGATTGTGATGTTTGTGCTTTCACAATGTTCAAAATGCTTATTTTTAAAGCAAGACTGTAAATCGTGAAAACGAGGCCAAAAGCCACGCCCATTAACTTTTTTCGTCTATTTGATAGATAAAGCCTAGAATGGCTGTATATATCCTCTATTATCCAGGCTTATTGCGATTTTATACTTTTTGCGTGCATCAAAGGAATTTTCATTAAAACGAGACAATTAAACGTGAAAACGAGGCTGAAGGCCCCGCCCATCGCCTGTATACCAACGATTTTTGAACTCAGCGCCCCAAAATTGACCAATTCCACCAGGTCCCGTAAATTTCCCCGTCGGGGGACCCTACCCCCTCTCTCCGCCTGGTCTATTACTGGCATGAAACACATTTTATTGACAAGAAGGGATTACCCTCCCTAGGAGCATATGGAGTTTGAGACAGCAGTCAATCCACAAATGCAGAGTTAAATTATTTATACCAGAGCAGGCTAACTACAACTGGCATATGCCACTACCAGGTCTCGAACCCGGGTTATTACGGACACAGGCGGGCTCGCTAACCACTGTCCTAAACCACTGTCCTAAACCACTGTCCTAAAACATTAACCGTGTTAGACCATGCCTTATGAATTAATTTAAGGTTTAATATACATAGACTTTTTTACATTTTACTCGAGTAGAGATTGTCTATCCTGGCTATACTGCTAGATATACGCAAGTTTAGAGCAATTATACAGAAGAATCTACACTCAATAAAAAGTCATGTTCATGCGTGACTCTCGGATGGACTATACCAATGAAAGAACAATGAAATATTGGGACTTTCCTCATTGATAGTCTGTCTGGTCTGACGAGTGCGCAAGCAGGCAAACACATGTCTGTTTATTAATGTGATCACTCTACCATATATACTCTTTTATATTTTCTATATGCATTTATAGATATTTTTCTCACCATCCTCAACTTTTTTTACAGACGAAAGACCGTTTATACCATATTCTTTGTAACTGTGTTAATTGAAAATATTTCCCCACTCGTTTGCTTCACCATAGCAACACAGTTAATTGATTAGTGATGTGCTACATTACTTAATCATAGCTACACTGTTAAGTGATTAGTGATGTACTTTATTGCTTAATCATAGCTACACTATTAAGTGATTAGTGATGTACTATATTGCTTAATCATAGCTACACAGTTAAGTGATTAGCGAATTGCTCTATTGCTTAATCACAGCAACACAGTTAAGTGATTAGTGATGTGCTCTCTTGCTTAATCACAGCAACACAGTTAAGTGATTAGTGATGTGCTCCATTGCTTAATCATAGCTACACGGTTAAGTGATTAGCGAATTGCTCTATTGCTTAATCACAGCAACACAGTTAGGTGATTAGTGATGTCCTTTATTGCTTGATCATAGCTACACAGTTAAGTGATTAGTGATGTGCTCTATTGCTTAATCACAGCAACACAGTTAAGTGATTGGTGATGTGCTCCATTGCTTAATCATAGCTACTCAGTTAAGTGATTAGCGAATTGCTCTATTGCTTAATCACAGCAACACAGTTAAGAGATTAGTGATGTGCTCTATTGCTTAATCACAGCAACACAGTTAAGTGATTAGTGATGTGCTCTATTGCTTAATCACAGCAACACAGTTAAGTGATTAGTGATGTGCTCTCTTGCTTAATCACAGCAACACAGTTAAGTGATTAGTGATGTGCTCCATTGCTTAATCATAGCTACTCAGTTAAGTGATTAGCGAATTGCTCTATTGCTTAATCACAGCAACACAGTTAAGAGATTAGTGATGTGCTCTATTGCTTAATCACAGCAACACAGTTAAGTGATTAGTGATGTGCTCTATTGCTTAATCACAGCAACACAGTTAAGTGATTAGTGATGTGCTCTATTGCTTAATCACAGCAACACAGTTAAGAGATTAGTGATGTGCTCTATTGCTTAATCACAGCAACACAGTTAAGTGATTAGTGATGTGCTCTATTGCTTAATCACAGCAACACAGTTAAGTGATTAGTGATGTGCTCTATTGCTTAATCACAGCAACACAGTTAATTGATTAGTGATGTGCTACATTACTTAATCATAGCTACACTGTTAAGTGATTAGTGATGTACTTTATTGCTTAATCATAGCTACACTATTAAGTGATTAGTGATGTGCTCCATTGCTTAAATCATAGCTACACAGTTAAGTGATTAGCGATGTGCTCTATTGCTTAATATAACTACAAAGTAAAGTGATTAGTGATTTTCTTTATAGTTTCTATTGACGCTATCAGATTTTAACCTGCTATCACAGAATTACTGTAAATTGCTGGTGCCTTATTGACGCATTTAGAATTGCATCAAACAACCATGCACTTGACAATAGATATCAGTTAATAAGATATGTTATAAGTGGATATGAATATCGATTAAACGAGTAAGATTATCACAATGAACGCTTAAAAGTCAGTTACATCGCCAGTCATTTCTTTGAACAAAATTGAATCGAAATGCTCAAATTAGAATGATTGAATAAGATTAGGGAGAGCCCCCATCAAAACAAATAACATAAAGATACTGTACATATGTAAAAACATTATAAAACACATTAACAAGTTAATTCAAGCTTTACTTTGTTTCTAGATTTGTTGCTACATGGATAAGGGTGTGATGACTGAAGAAGAAACGCCTTGCAAGCAGGGGCGTACACAGCTTCAAAAATGTGTGGTGGTCATGGGAATTTCCCAGAAAAATTGGAAATAGCTGGTCCCTTAACCCAGTTAGGAAAACGTTTTATCTAGGAAACGGGTCATATTTTGAAAAGTGGCAGATCCGTACCCCCATTGCATATGCCACTGCTTACCCACATTGCATTGCATACCCCCTTCCATTCGCCACTCCTAGTAAGAAAGGTTCTTCTTAAATGTGTACGAGTTCTCCTTCCCATGAGATGGTAAGATTTCTGTAAACACCTGTGATGTAACCACCTTAACGGTATCTTTTATGTTTACCTTTACCAGGTAGACAGGTGTGGATGAATGTTGGTAAACAACGTTTGGGAAAACGACCTTTTAAGAACTATGTTTTGAGAACATTTAGCTATAACAGGTGCAGTTGTTTTAGATATTATATGACCAGGTTTTCTGGGCCCCCTTGTTTTTTTACGCGAGCAGTTTATCAGAACATAAATCTCAAATTATGCAAAATCTTTTCAAAGGTTTTCCACTTCTAGAACGATACAGCCTTATAAAAAAGAGTGAATTACAAGATTAGATGTCTCTGTTTTAGAAAGCAATTCTATTTTCATTTGAACTATTTGAATATCGTTAGTATACCCCCCCCCCCCTCCACCTATGTTTCTTGGAATAGTTTTACTACTCCTAAGTAACGTTTCTTCTCACCCAGGTAACATTCCCCCTCCTGACGAGTGAGACCTCACTTGACCGGCATGAAATCATGGCAAAGATTATAAAGAGCTTCATGGCAACTAAATCGTTAATGGAGGTTCCTGGAAAGGGGCTACTGATCCCAATGCTCAGCAAGGAAATACATCAAAAATCCCAATGACAATGAGGAAAAGAGAGACATTCCAAATATTGACGCGTTTAACAATCCCAATCTCAATTTACTTTTTCATTCAAAATCCCATTCCAATGAATTCCAATTCAGTTTTCCCAGTTAATAAAAAGGCAAATCCCAGTTCCAAATTCACCCCTTCATGGCCTTCTTAATGCATAGGTAAAGACAATAGCAATGATAACTTGAAACGTAATACAAACCTTCGATAGCAATGGTCGAGAAGCTCAAGTGATCCTGCAAAGAGCAAATATATTTACAATACTTCCTGACATCTTTATGATACCACCAAAGCAGAATGATTTTGTTCATGCTATGACTCAGATTATCAATCATGTTGTCCTATATCTTATGCACAGCTCAATTACGAATAGCTTCCTGCAGCTGGATGTAAAGAGCAACGTTCGAGGCTCTCCAATATCTGATAATAATGAAATATCACATAGGGATCTGTATAACAAAGCAATATTCCATAGCCATGTACAGAATGATCAAGCTGTATATTAGGAAGTATTGAGATCTTTAGCTCGTTGGAGAAACACCCGGAGTTATTGCATCTGGATATAAAGAATAGTGCTTGATTCTTTCCAATATCTGCGTATACAGAACAACGTTCGAGTGATCTATTAAACAGAACGATGCTGCAGAACCATATCCAGAATTGATACAACTCTTAATAAGAATAAGTGGTGAAATATCATTCTGTTTTAAACAGCGGCCGGAGTTAAGGCGAGAAAGCTGCGATCTGAACGTGTCTTGTGTTTACCGAGTTTGT
Source organism: Pelagia noctiluca (assembly GCA_963924455.1). Lineage (NCBI taxonomy): Eukaryota > Metazoa > Cnidaria > Scyphozoa > Semaeostomeae > Pelagiidae > Pelagia > Pelagia noctiluca. Next base: position 2,661,471 of record OZ004315.1, on the reverse strand, counting down.
TTTGTGTCCGGTTGCAGAATTCAAAAGAAATGACAAACAACCAATCGGGTATCAGGTGGCATTCAGAATAACGACATGTGATATTGATGAATTCTCACGACCAACAGATTCAATGATCCGCAATATATGCTCATTTAAAAACCTCGGAGAGAATAACAACACACAATAACAATAAGTGGGTGTACAAGGCTAAAGTACGAGGAAAATGAAGAGTCGAGAAGATAGATTTTTCGTTTGTGTGAGGGAGCGCAATAAACATTTCAAACCAGTGAATTCCAGTGAACTCAGATCAAGGACTGGGCTCAATATTTGTGTCCTGTTGCGTTAAATGCGAGGAGATGACTAGGGGACTTTTTTGACCCCATGTGCAGGCACAAATGGTCTTTGTGCACTAATTTTCCTATGGAAACTATATAAAGTTGCTGTATCATTGTATTTACTCTTTTATTCTACATATTGTAAGAAAAGTAAGCAACTTCGTCCACGCAAAACAGACCTATCTCTCCTTACTTTCATGGTCATCGTCATATGATATCAAAGTAAGAACTCAAACCCATATAGTAAGATTTCAAGCTATCAGCAACACCTCAGCAAAAAAGGTAAATGAATCGTCACCACTCAGCAAAATTCCAGTTTGCTAGCTAAATTTCACATCCTTCGTTGTAGGAGTAAGATGAAGTCTCATGTTTCTTAAGTCAGGCAACACTATTGACCAAAGTTTCTCAAGTTTTCGAAATAGCTAGATATTGCCTCGACAAATTTATATTATGATTATGATAAAAACGAGAATAGCTTCGAAAAATAAATAATGACCCTCAGTTGGATGCTTTGGTGTATGCCGAAGACACAGTAAGAAGAGGTGAAACAACCGCAGTGAGTGGGAATAAGCTTAAACGTCATATGGCTGGATTGTTTTAAAAAATAACAACATATGGGTGGGAGTGTTGAAGTTTCTTGGTAGAATCCCACGCGATGACTCACAAAGAACACACACCCTGGAGACTTCGAGTAACACGTCGCTAGTACATGCAAGTTTTTTACAACTCTTACCCTTCTAAGGCTTTGTTTATATGGACGGAATTGCCCTGACTAGACGATGTTATTTGATGATGAGGTTTTTTCAGCTCACGTTCATATGAGAGGAAAACAGTCTCACCTAACTGGGCCTATTTCAATTTGGGGAGAGGGCCAAAATGATAACCGTCGAGGTTTTGCTCAAAAAGAGTAACAAATATTTCTAAACACATCTAATTTATTTCCCACCGATAGTTTAATGTTTGATAAGGCCTACATTGATATCATATAAACAAACAATCAAATTGCCTGCACTTGCGTATAATTTTCAATTTAGCATCGGATGAGTGAGGTAAATCTCAATTTGCGTTAATTATAGTTATTAGTTATTTATCAAAGTCCTCGACTAAAGGACAATATTCTAAGGACTGTACAAAAGTAGAAATATTTAGAAATGGTAAGCAAATCTAAAAAAAACGATTTTTAATCAACGATTCAAAACATGCATTTCAAACCTCCTATGGCTAATCATTCCTCAAAGTTAATCCAGGATATTTACACGACCGTGCATCGAGTGTCTTATATTTGCCCCGACCAACTTCTAGCAGAAATGCACTACTGGACCTCAACGTCTTCCTGGGTATATGCCATCTAATCATTTCCTGCATATTATGACACTTATAATGACTTAAATACTGGTATTGATAAACTTCTGATGACGTCTTTTGCACAATTGTACCTGCTCAAAAGCGCAGTTATTTAACATAATTAGAAACAAAATTGAGAAGCACATACCAGTGATGAAGAAACAGTTGGAATCTGCGGACTTTTGGGGCTTTTAGGTTCGGTTGGTGATTTAGGCACATCTTCATTGGTTCCAGCATTTCCATCTAGCTCCTTTAATTTAATTTAGAGTGAGAAGGTGAGAATTTGAGAAGAGAATATCAGGACTAAATATGTCTAATTATCATAATCATAATCACTAAATGACATATCAGATAGAAAATTATATAATATAAAGTAGGCCTTTCAGGAAGAAAATTGCGCCTGAGTGGTTTATCGCTCTGATAATTTGGTTTAAAGGCTCTACTGGTTACTTAACCAGTGTGCTGGCGAGAGCTAAGAGTGATCACACTGGTCAGAGGAAAAGGCCTGATAAAGCAGGGAGCATGACAGTTCTAAAAAGAGCAACCAATCTCAGTAAAATGCTAGGTTCAATGATTTTCAACGCAAAATATTTACTGTTTAAGCTTACTGGAATAAAAAGTTCTTCAAAATCATTCATTTTGTCTTGCAAAAAAATCATGAACAAACAAAATACTCTTCAGAAAATAGTTATTTCAAGGGATGTTATAACAAGGACACTCAGCTGATCCCTCATCTATTCAATTTAGGCTATTGTGGTAGCCATGTGTTGCTGAAAGGCATTTTTCCAATATGAACATATTAAAATGGAGATTCTATTTCTTTTCGTAGATTTTTGCTTCTTTTTTCAAATGCTAGACAAACTCTGAATGGAATGGAACTAACTATACAATGTGCATTTAATGAAGTTAAAAGATTATTGTAGTTTGAGAAGAAGCAGGATTCGAAAAATCAATCATGTAGCTCCGGTAGCTCTGTGATAGGCATGGATATTCTAAGTGGACTTATGCTCTATGTTACTTCACGAAATTCATATCATTTAGAACGGAAATTTATACTTACAAATTGAAATTCTTGAAGCTCATCCAGCATTTTCTCGATGGCATCATCTGCATCCGTGAAATCATGATCATCCTCGTCTCCACTTCCACCACTGTCATTATTCTGGCTAATTTGAAAATCAAAATCATCAAGCTCTGCCCTGCAAAAATAGAAGAAAGAATGTTTATGACATGAAATACAGATACAAAATGATTTTATGTTTAATATGCTAGCCTAGGAAAGGTCAGATACATTTTGTCCAGCAGTGGTACAGAAGCTCTAGTTTATTATTCCTTCTGAAGGATGTTGGATTGATTTATTTATTCACAACTTCAAAGTTTACCCATCCAGATGCTGACCTCACATGACCAAGCTTAACTACATTACATACATCTCCATCTACAGAACACTATCTACCTTCTAAAAAGAAGATTCTGACAGGGGTGTCAGCCATAGTGGACAGCAAGGAATACCTAAGAAATCTTGAAGAAAGATAGCACTAGGCTATCTAGCCCAATATGATAAGGAAGTGCACATGAGCCTAAACTGTGAACTTTCGTTTCATATAACCAACCACTTAACCTGCTTGGTCACTCAATCCGAAACCTTGGGAAAAACTTTCAATTGATTCACCTTGATTACATCAAGGCATACAATATCATTTTTGAGCCACCTTGTAATAGAGCCCCTTCAGTAGGAAAGATATTGAACTAGTGGCGGAGATGGCCAATTGGTTCGATTACTCAACCCTAGTTCAAAGGGTCGTGGGTCAATGACTCTCAGGCCTGTCACACAAAAGGGTAGTGTGAGATAAGAATTTGCCAGTTCTCTGTAAGTGGGGGTAAAAGGGAAAAAGAAGTCAAGAGGTGTGGTCCAAGAGAGGAAGGGTAACACTGCTCAATTCATCTATTCAGTGGGTCCTTTGTGCTTTTTGGACAAACCAGCATCTTATACATTTCTGGATTTCTATTAACCTTGTTATAAGTCTTAAGTAAAATATGGAGCCTTAAGTAAAATGAAAAACATTGTTTCTTAGACAAAATCTATAAACAAAATCTTCTAAAAATCCCTCAAATCAACACCATCCTAGGAGGCTGATTCCAAAATGGGCCCTCATGTTACTTTATCAAGGAGACGCAAACTTTTTTGAGAAATAACGCTTCAGACACATCTTGTAAAAATCTGAAACTACCTGATAATATACATGGATGTACTCTACTGCACCTGATTTCATGGGAAAGGTATCTTATTTTTTTAAAAGAAAATTCCTTCAAGCAAAGAAGGTTTTCAAAATTCTTGTTTTAATTTGACACTCTGGTTAGAATTTAAGATGAAACACTTTAGATATCAATTTAGCAATCTGGGCTTGCTTAGACAGAGATTACAGGCAGATTATAGAATAAGGCTTCCTGAAAAGAAAAGTTTAAATTAACAATGGTTTAGGATTATAACTCACCATTAATCATATTTCTTGACCATTTCATTTCAGGACACCAAATTTTAGTTTAAGGCCAGTGAAAGCCATGAAAGAAATTAGAGTTATGTATAAGAAAAAGCAAAAAACAATTTTACTTTATTTTACAAGATTTTCCATTTAAAAACAATTTCAAGGGTCAAAATTAGGATCATAATTGCATACTTCAAAATTACAGTTATTGAAATATCAATAATAATGGTTTTATTAATTTTTATAGTATCAAAGTATCAAATTCTTTTCAGCTGAAAATAAACATTCTATGGTATAGTAATATCAAATTATTATATAATCCTTCTGGGGTGAGAAATAGGGGGTCTTAAGTTAATTTCATTTCAGTTACTTAAAAATAAGCTGAAAAGAAAAAAAAAGTGAAATTACCTTTTGGATAAAGAATTAGTAAATCAAATTTCGGCTGAGGCTAGTCTAGTACTACTTTTTTAAACAATAGGTAATTGTTAATTTTCCTTAATCACGGAATAAGCCTCTTTAATTCTCATAGCGAAAACTTTTGTCCTACTAAATATCAAAGGCTTGTCATGATTAGAGGGGACTATCATATCAAAAATTGTGTCAGAAACACTCTTGATAAGTCCAAATGTATATACGTTTCCCTACCAAAAATCAAAAGGTTATCATGATGACAGATTAGAAATAACCTTTACAGAATGTGTTTACTTTGTTCAAGCAAACTGCTACATGCCCTGCCCGAAACCCAAATCTGACCTTCTTTTGTAAGCCTTTATTGCTACAAAGTTGATTTTATTACAAAGGATGAGATTGATATCTTTATGTAAATTAACATTAGGCATACCTTCTAATTGATTTTATTATAGGATTCTCCATTCTAAAAGATAATAAAAAACTTTATGAATCAAGTTTTCATTTTATCTAGTTGGACCCCAAAGGGCTGCATAGTACAAAATTAGGACAAGGATGTGCGGCTCATGTAATAGGTTTTTTAAATTCAAGTTAAAATTACTAAATGTGGAAATGATTTTTCTGTCAAATCTCATAATATAGACAGGTATGAAATCTAAGAAAAAGCTTTTTTGTTAAGATGGATGTTGATTTTCTTGATTATAATTCAAAGACACGGTTAGATTAGTGTTTCGAAATTAAATGTATTTTATTGGCTGCATTACAAGCCTTGTAGAACTATGATGTGTTCTTTAATGAAATTTATTATCTTACACCGCCTTGTGCCACATATCTGACAGAGGTTGAGGAGAGAAGGCAAAGTTAACACAAGGAGCTGGTCAGTTTTTTGTTTACTTTTTAAAAGCATTAGCTCATATTTTGGTTTTGAAAGGTTTAGCAGTTGTCAGTTTTCAGCCAATCATTGCATAAGATTAAGTTGTATGGTGGGAATTTTAGAACATCTTACTACAGAAAAACCACCTTTTTGGAATCTTATTTTTCAACTACTTGATTTTAGGATTTACAGCAAACATGGTCCTAAAGTTACTCTTGTTTATGTTTTCACCATATATTATCTGAGTCTGTTTATCAAATCCTAAAATAACAAACAAATAACCACATGAAACTTATGGCTAACTTGTACATTCTAAAAACACCAGTTGTTATAAACTCTCTCTGTTGCATTGCAGAGTAAATCAACAAACAAAAACCTGGAGGTTACACAGACACTTTCGTATATTTTTCTACAGAAAGAATTTAGGCCTAGTGAGCCAAGCCAGGAAGGGCAGAACCAACAACACAATGAACGCCCCGAAATTAGGCCAAAATTCCGATGCAAATAAATCCAATACTTACATTTTATTTCTTTTATTTTTAGAAGTGAAGAGTCAGGAACATGAAATAGGAACTTGTGAAGGCTTGAGGGCTGAAAATAACTAATTATAAGATATTTTCTGTTAAGAATTTAATTCCACTACACCCAAACCCGCAGCCATTTTAGAAATCATAGCGTCACCGATTATCCGCCAATCTGATCATGCGGAAGGGAGTGACGCATTCATTGCGCCAACGCAGTATTCAAGTCACAATCCACTTCAATGGAGTAGCTCTGCGGGGACTTCGATGTCAAGAAATTCCTCTCGACAAGCCTAGGCGTATTTTATATGGGCATGCCGATGACAAAGTCACTAGTTTTAAACATTTGTTTCGTTATATTCATGCAATGAAGTTCTTTTTACGTACTTCATTGCTGTCAAATAAGCAATTAGTTTCACCCATTTTCACTCAAAATGAAATTAAACTCTGCTCTACCCCGAGTGCTAGACCCTCAAGGAGGGGGGAGGGGGTATGGTGAGATAAGACAGAAGGCGAAAAGATAATGAGAAAAATAGAGGGTAGAAGATAAAGGATATGGATAGACCTCTATTTATCTCACTCTCACTTTGCCTTCCGTTTCATATTACCAGCCCCCTTCCGTTGAGGCCTTACCCACCCTTAGTACCCAGGCAAAAATTACCCTTGTTTAAAGACTTCCACTTGGTCAATTCAGTTCAAAACCCTCTACAAAAATACCAAGGAATGGGGCCATCCCAGAGGATTGAATTGCTTTATTCAGGATAGGGGTCCTCAGTGTGGAGTTTTGAGCATGAACCAAAAATATAGTTTTTTCTCGTATGAAGAACTCTAATGCAAATGTGCAAATTTTATGTTACGAGTTTTGTTGGTTGAATCCAAGTCTAGAAGCTACTTTGATTTTGGTGCTACTGCTTACTTTCATTTTCGTGGTGAATTGCTTATTTTCTCTGTAATCTCACTTTTTTCCTATCAGAAACAAACAAAAAGTAACAAAATAACAACAAATATGATTAACCCAAAAAGATAATTCTACCATGAATTCTAGATAAAAAAGAACCCGAGCACCCATATCTTGAGTTTCCTAGACAACCTCCCTGGAAAGTCACAACAACTTTCTGATATTTGAGGAAACGGTCTAAAGAATCGATTATTTCAAATAGCTAAAACTGATGTATAAATATTATTTGATAAATAACATTCACTCTAAAAATGTAAATAGTTTCTAAAAAACTGTAGCTAACAATCATGTATCGAACAATTAGAAAATTAAAGATTTGAAATCCCACACAAAGTCACTCACTGCCAATCTATAAAAATATGAAATTATTTCATTAAAAAGGATGCTAGATACACTCATTCCTCAAAACCATATGAGTACCAGGGTGTTCTGTAAGAGATAGCTTTGGGGTAGTGTGAAAGCTGCTTTGGGAGGACCACTGATCTCAAAAAAGACTGGATCGACCATCTGTCATTCTTAAATGAAGTCATTGGTGGCCATGTTGATAGGTCTCATTGAATACATTGAGATTCCACTAGGGACTGCTTTTTTCTTTGATGATTATTTGAATGTTATGAAAGCTCTTCAAGAGACTAAATAATCATGCAGCTATTGTTAGCAAAGAATACAGACAATATAATTTCCTTGGCATCCATATTGGGAGGTCAAGTGCAAGCCAGAGCAATTGGCTTCAACATCAGAATCCAGGAACAACAGAATGCTCAATCCAGTCTTTATTTTGAGATCAGTGGGCAGGACCATATAAACAGTAAAAGGACCTAAAAACACAATCTCATCAAACTCCTAAGAAACTCTTACAAAAAGACACAAGTGCACTCATCTGGCCATTCTAGTATAAAATCTTCCATGTCAATTATTTGATTCAGTCATTTCAACTGTTCGTGAACTCACTATTCTTTACTTCGACTCGTAAAAGGTTCTGTCGACTCCAAGAAAGTCACACGCATTCTGTGCGAGCAGCTTGTCCTGCAAGTTAAGATGTAGAGAAAATATGTCAAGAAACTGCTGAACGAATATACATATTTCTGTAGGAAGCCAATTTGCTTGCCTAACCTAGCCCTAACGTTTTCTTCCGGTATCTTCTTATTGTTCTTTCCTTATTGAAACTAGTACTGAAAATTCTTAATTGTCCCTTAATTTCCAATGGAATTACTAAAATCGAACTTAATGCTTTGAACTTTAAAACTTAAAATCGAGGGGCTGTCTAGCGTTAACTGGTTTTCCCATTTAAAATTCTGTAGCAAAGATGGGTAGAAGAATACAAGATACTAGGACCTCGTGCTACTAAAAAGAGGTATGACTGCAATCCTCGCCAAACGGTATGAGGTATGCATGATTGCCACTCAATATATACTAAATGTCGAGGAGAGACCCCATCCCCCCTAAACAATGTTGTTTCAGATGTTGCTTTGGTGCGGAAATGCATCTGCAACATCCTCCGGCTATATCCAGACCTAGTATCAAAATTGGTTTGGGGGGGAGGGGGGGGCTTTGGTTGGAGGGGGAGCTCCAACATCATCTTACTGGTTCATAGCTCCATGTTTAAAGATAATGCTAAAATCGCCATTGTGTCTCAAGACCTTATGGCGAGGATTGTCTTGGAACCATCTTTTTTTAACTCATCGTACATAAAAGAAAATTACGGATTCATATCAGTTTCACTAGCCGAGTTCGATTCTGGCATTCAAATTGTTATCACTCTGCTCTGTATACTATTGTGACGTCAATTGTAGTGAAAAGGAGGCTGATTTGGATTCCAAGCTATTAAGCCGTATGTTATGTTATGTTATGTTTTTACATGTTATATTGGATAAGACGATTCACGAAACGGATAACACTTAACACTTTTAATGCTTCAGTAGTAAGATTCTCACGATTAACACGGTTAACGAATTAGCAATTCCATGGCAAGCAATAAACTTTAATAATGATGAGAAACAATGCTGAAATAAAGAAAGCCTCGGTATGCAGGGTCTTCCATCCTTCACTTCACTAATGTCTCCAATACGTATTCGTATAAAACGACGAAATGACGAAATTTCTTAAGTTGGTCTGCAGAGCAACTCTGAACATAGTTAGTCAATCTATTTCTTCAATTATCTTATCGTATCAATAGTACTGCAACCGTTTTATATAAAGAATTGTGAATAATTCATGTTTAACAGAAGTTACCTTTAACTCTGAGAGCAACTCTGAACATATTCAGTAAATGTATTTCTTCAATTATCTTATCGTATCAATAGTACTACAAACGTTTTATAAAAAGAATAGTAAATTATTAATGTTTAACAGAAGTTACCTTTAAATCGTCGCTAAAGTCGCTCATAGATTCGATGAGTTTTCCTGGGTGGTGCTCTCCTAAAGGAAATGGGTAATCACTGCCCAGAATCACTCTGTCCTGAAATCAATGATAAACATGAATAAGCATGGACATACCCTATTCCATTATGTCTGGAGCTAGATTAACTCAGAAAGAGATTGTAATTGCATTCAAATATCAAAACTTTGACTGATATAGTAGAACAAGAGGATGGCAAGGAGAGACAGAGTAGACAGTTTTACGTACTTCTCTAGTGAAAGCTTCAGTAGTCATTATATATCGTCATGTTTTATAAATAAATATCAAAACTGTTAGCATTAATGCTGATTAAACGAAAGGGACGAAAGAAACAGGGGCAACCACTAAAAGAAATCTTGCAAAAAACGCCCAGAACACTAACTCAACACAACGTAACGATTACTTACTTCTCCGACCGTTTTTACCAGATAAGACAAAGCTTCTTTATCGTGGACAAGTGAGTCCGTATAGATTTGTCCTATATATTTCCTTGAAGAATAGAAAAGACGTTATATGTCAAATAGACGACCCCAGTTATTGTATTTATTGTTTATTCTTTTTTTTTAGGGCCTATGTAGATTCTTAATTTTATCATCCTTTTTTAAAGATCCCGTCTTGCCCTTTTTCTTTTTGCATCTACATGAGAAACAGAGGACGGACGAGACGAAAACAAGTCACCCTTATTAAGTTTCTTGATTACCAAAACAAAATACTAATCATCATGTCTAGGCAACGCCAATTTCATACCGGCGAAAAGCGTTATCGTGCCTGATTCTATCCACATGGAGAAAATCATCCGGGCTAGACGGGGTATCTTGCCTAACCGAGACGGGATGAAATCGTCCTCAAAACGTCAAGACCGGGTAAAAATCCCATATAAATGCAAAATGAAAATTGTATTGGTTTTTATAGGCATGCAAGATATACTGGCAAGGTAACATATCCGGACACAGTAGGATCATGTAAACAGGCCCTCAGTTTGAAACCGTGGGTGCCTGAATGCCTTCACATTGACGGTAGACCACCCACGGTAGACTGAATAACTACAAGTTAATATTACCGCTAAGTCACTAGTAGATTTGACTAGTGATACCTTAAGATAAACATTTATTGTTGAGAAGGAAAAGAAATTGTCACCTTGGGTTGACTTTATTATTGACCGCACAGAGATCTGGTCTGACGTTGAATCCATGCTCCACTCTACCTATGATTATTGGGAATGACCCGCCTGAAATAAGAAATATGCTTGAAAAAATAAAATCATGAATAAGAAAATATGATTTTCATGTCAATAGATTTAAATGTAAATAAAAATGCTCAAATCAAATATAAGGTATGAATTCAATGGAAGTATCAACTCGTGGTTAGACTCGGTCATGCTTTATATTTTTCAAATGCAAAAATAATGTGCACATTTTATTTTTCTGTAGAACAGTTTTCAGTATTTATTAACCTGAAATGTTCAAATTAGTAATGAATAAAACTTACAAGACCAATGTTAAAGTATACTCACCTCCATGCGCAAAGCAAACTTTCAACTTTGGGAATTTTTCAAGCACACCACCAAATATCATTGAGCAAATAGCAACAGATGTTTCAGATGGCATTCCTGAAAATATAATAAAACACTATCAAAGTTTTGTTCAAAATAGCTTATGAAGGCCATGTATTATTTTACGTTTGGATTGATTTTTTTATGATTAAATCATTATTTGCCAATAATTTTAATTTATTTGGTTTTGTAGTGGTCTTCTGACTCAGACGGTATTCAATTTGTGTATATTGCACCAAAAGTCTGGTATTAGGAACAAGCAACCAAATTTGACATTGCAAAGGTTTTTACAGTAGAATCCCGATAACTTGAACATGCGATAACTCGAACTCTTGCTAACTCGAACAGATTTGGCATTCCCCTTGAACCTTATTCATGTTATCGAGAGCCTCGATAACTCGAACATTCGATAACTCGAACTATTTTGTTCGTCCCTTGCTTGTTCGAGTAATCGGGATTCTACTGTAGTATCCTTAAGAAATATTTCGATAGAAGAAACTTGACAAACAATATTTTTGAATAAGAAGCAGCTAATATCTAAGTTAGTACTAGTGGTAGACACTTTGGTAATTATTGGGGGGGGGGCAAACCCATTGTTTAAAATGAACAATGTGACATTTCCTATTGTTTCAGAACACAATGCTATTGACAAGCAACCAAATTTGACATTGCAAAGGTTTTAGTATCCTTAAGAAATATTCCGATAGAAGAAACCTGACCAACAATATTTCTGAACAAGAAGCAGCTAATATTTAAGTTAGGACCAGTGGTAGACACTTTGGTAATGATTGGGGGGAAAAACCCTTTGTTTGAAATAAACAATGTGACAATTTCCTATTGTTTCAGAACAGAATACTATTGTTTCTGGATATATTGGGGGTTAAGCAACCGAGCTCCGTGCCTGTCACGTCTATACCACTGCTTAGTAAATAAGAGGAACTAAACAGAGAGACAAACCTACAAGCCAGGGTAGCCAGTACTTCTTCATCCTCCCATCAAGCTGCATATCCCATGGATGTATGAAGACGCATGCGCCCAGCTCCTCAGCTGCCTAAATGGTGAATTGGACAGGGAAATAATAAATAAAGTCATGAGAAAATTCCTATTCAACTGACATCACAACATGAGGGTAGTAGCTTATTTATCTTGCTTCTCTCTTTGACCACTTAACGGTATTTTACTCTGAGAAATATCAAAATTAATAGCTTCAAAGACATTTACTTTGTGAATCTGCTAGCATGGAATATATTACTTAAAAAGAAATTAGAGTATAGCAAAGAAAACTGGAAACATAAAACGGCTTAAACATTGCATCTGAAACTCATCATAGAAGTAAGTCAGAAGATAACAAAATGAAACCTGAAAATCGAAAAGGTAGATCGAAATCGGCCAATCAGAAAGGAGAAAAAAGATTGGTATGGTGAGAAACAACCAATGATCATCAGGAGTCCAGTGAGACAAACAAAAAACAGTTACTGAAAGAACTCTTGAGGAAGAAAACTCTTTCTGTCTACACAATATGGGATCCATGGTTTTGATGTAGACTGACTCCAAAGTTCCTGAATGCAATTTTGCAGTTTTAGACCATTTTGGGTTGTTGAGTAAATGTTTATCGTAGAAGTCATGTTCAAGTATTTTAATAAATGTCTTAGAGGTACAGCAAGTTTATTCTCTTTACATTAATCCAAGATTGTAGAATCAATTGAACGTTTTCTAATGCAGCTATTCCTTCCAACTCGTCATAAATGTTATCAAATTCGCTGCAAATTGTTTTGCAAAAAGTTGCAATATGTTATGAAATCAAAAAATGTATGAAAGAAAAATAAGCAAACCTTCCAAAAGGGAATAAGTTCTTCCGCATCTAGATTCCAGTCTCCAATATGAGAACCAATTTCTACTCCAGGAAACTTTAGTTCCTGCAAAAATATTTGGATGATTTGAAATCTAAATTCAACAGAATGAAAGGGAGATAAAAACATTTTAATTATAATGAGCCCAATAGCCAGATTATGAAAAACTAAACGTATTGGGCATAGCCCTTCCTCAGTAGACTACAGCTATTGCAGTATGTTGCATTGTTTATTTATTTTATTACATAAGATAAAACATTGATGATTTTTTTCATGAAAAAGTTTCAAAATCGTTACCAATCATTTTACAATATTCACAAGAATATCTTTTGGTCAATCTCTGAAGATCTGGTAAGGAAACGTTTTTTAAGATATACTTAAGTGTTGATTTTATAATATTTGAGATTATTTGAAAATTTTTCATATATGGAGTAAAAGTTAAGCTAAATCTCCATAACGAGGTAGTTGGTATTAGTTGAGCATGCACAAAGAATTGACTAAAAGGTGGGAATGTTATTTTACGCACACAAGTTTTTCTTTCAATTAGAGAGAAACAGCTATAACAGAAAGCAAAGTTGGCTTGATGGAGGAAGTAAGAGCAGAATGGAATGGAAATTAGCAGAAAATAAAAATAAAACTCTTCAGTGACATTCACAAGCCCACCTTGATACATCTTGTCATTTCTTTTACAGCAAGATCTGGTGCCTTTAAAAAAAGATTTAATTAGATAATTTCCACTAACTACATAATATTTCAAATATATTTAGAAACTCAAGCCTTCATGAGAAAACATCTGCTGTCTTCATATCAAAATGCAGAAACATTCATGCGAAGAAAGTTCCATTGAGATCAATTTGTTTCAATTTCAGATGAGCATTTTTTTTAAATAATTTCATTCACTATTATAGAAGAGCAACAAGAATGGAGAATGGCTCTCTGTTACTATCATATGACAGACTATACCGATATAGCTTATCTGATGATTGCTGTGTGGTCTTAGACAACACAATTACCAAAGAAGTATTCAATATATGTATATACTTTGTATGAATATCTCAATCTCTAACTTGAATGACCAAATAAGAAACCTTCATTCAAACAAGCCATCCTACGAAATAAACCGGGGCATATTGGACCAGCCTGGGTAGCTTATCTCATATATTCAGACCCTTAATCATGAATATAATCATATCCTCACCTGCATGGGTAATGTTCCTAGTGCCATGAACCTTTTCTGATGCTTGTCAACAGTTGCTTTCAGGTCATTGTTGATAATCTGACAGAAGTCCAAAGTATCTTCAGGTTTTGCCTAAAACATAAATAATTTTCCAGATTTGTTATGCCATGCAGTTGATAAAGATGTCGTACTTTAGATGTCTTACTTGCAAGCTTTGAGGTAGACTATATGAGCTATGGAGCCAAAAGCAGCAGAATTGTGATATTCGAGTGTTTGAGTAGCTAGGACGTCAAGTTCAAAACGTTACGTCTTGTTTACTTTGTTTTGAATCACTGCCTCAATATGACTTTGAACTTTATGCTTATTCTACTACTTTAAGAGATATTGGCAATTTCCTTTCAAAAACAGGGCCAAGAGGGAAAATCAAAATAGATTCAAAAATTTGTTTCTTAGAGATTTGAGTGAAGTAGAAAGCATCACTGAAAAATTCAAAATTTCAGCGTAAATTTCAAGTCCTACCCAATAACTAAACATCACAGGTACTGTTGAGAGAACTTGAACAGTAACATCTGAAAAATGAAAGTATCAGAATTAATGAAAACAAGGCTTTGGTTGCCACTCAAAACAAGAATAGCAAGAAGGCTATTTCATCTTCCCTTTCAAAGACAAAAATTCATATCATAGCTGTCTAAAAAAATCTATCCCAGTGGGAAAAATCGAAAAAATTTCAGAGTAACATTAATAGAGGATACCCCATAAGATGGTGAATTTCCTTTAATGCAAAGCATCATATGAATCTCTTTCCTTCAACTCTATTATAATGTAATATATACAATCTTTGGAAACAATCTTTGGAAACGAAACACAGACTTCTGACTTCTCCACGTATACAAAAAATCAAATTTAAAGAGTGTTGTTGTAGTGAGAGTGAAGACAATCAAGTAATGTACACAAAGGACGTACTTGTGGCATCCATTTCTTTTATTCTGTCTTCTGGAGACCAGCAGTTTGAGTTGATTTTTCTGAAAAACTTGTCATCGATCTTCATATCAGCCTCCTTAAGATTCAAACATAAATGAGTTTAACAACTAAACAATCAAATAATTTATTGACAAGTGAATATTGAGACCAACAAAATCAAAACTTGTAGAATGTTAATCTACTAATCAGGGGGTTATGGCAAATGAGACAAAGCAAAAATCAAAAAGAATTTCAGGATCATACCAACAAGGGGAAGCACTCCATAAAAATCAGGGACACTTTTTGTGAAAATCTTATCTGCATATGCCTTGAAGATCTCTGGGAATTCTTTTGTTCTTGAAACAATCTTGTATGATTTGAAAGGGATTGAAACGCCCCTTGGATTACAACTGTTAGATAGCCTTTCAAATAAAGAACTAAAGGAGTAAATACATTTGTTGGTTTACTAACGTATACATACGTAGATATTTTTATTAGACTCATGATAAATATAGAAATTTTGTATTAAAATTTAAGTATTGTACTGCAAACAGAAAATGTTTTTTCATAGGAAGACTGCGCTCCTAGACGGGAAATCCGACTCGATCAGCAATTCACCTGGCAAAATCCTTATGTAAAAGCCTGGACTTGGCAGAAACATTATACCTAGGTGTAGAAATCATTTCATGAAAACCTCACCTATATGAATACCAAGTTCCCCCCCCCCCCGCAATGAGTTTTATTCTTAGAACAGGCTGGTTAAATTTGGCTGTCTTGAAAAATACGTATTTAGTTACAAATTCAATCACCAAATTGTCCACATGGATCAACCCCTTGGGCAAGAAGATGACATGTGCATTACTTCTGTGTCCAAGACTTCTACTCAAATTTCATCTGCATTTTCTAATATATTTCCAATTTGATAATTTAATTTTTGAGTATTGAAATTGCATTAATTCTTTCAAAAAAGTTTTCCAAAGTATCTGTATTCAGAGGGGAGCAATGTGAATGCAAGAGGATGAAAACTGATACTTTTTTATGAAATTTAAAAAGAAAATGTGAGTTGTGTGAGCTGGGCTTCAATCACTACCTAAAATATATACCTTTTTTCCATTGCATTTCTGCAGTTGAATCCAGCCACCATATCCATAACGCTAAAGACAAATTAAACGATTGATTGAGGGAGAAGAAGGCAATAAAAGGGAATCAAAAAAGGACTTTGAGCTTTCAAACCTCAAAAGAAATCTTAATGCAAAAACTATCCTGGTTGAGTGGAGTATCTTGCAAAAGCCAGTAAGATTGGGCCTTCTAAAGTTACAAAAGCCCCCCTCCACCAAAGGATATCTTTGACGCCACTAAGGCAAGGAGAGAAGGAGCTAGATGGCTTTATTATGGAGCTACTTTGATGGTTATGGGGGACATTTTAGAGCTTTGTTTTTCTTTCATTTAGGAAACGTATCAATGTCATCCAGTCTGCAGAGTATGGCCTTTTTCAACGAGATCTCGAGTGCGCTTTAACAACTTACCATTGTTCTATCCTATTGTTCTATTGTTACCTCGGGTGTGCAATTGCCCAACTCTGCAGACTGGAATGTCATTCTCCTAGCACCTGACCTGAGGGGGTATAGGCCTAACTAAATATAATGTGTGACTACTCAACTATTATTCTGACAACCTCAACCTACAACACTTGTGGAAGCCCCTGGAGTGATAAAAATTGCATTTTTTAAATTGAAAAGACTTTCGCACAGGCCGATTGGCCTAATTCGGAATTAACTTATATTATTATACATTATTACTGTGGGGGGTGGGAGATGATGATGGGCAGTAGGATTAACGAGGAAGGTTCAATAAAAAACATCATATTTACCTGCTTCAAGTCAGGCCAAGACTCTGGAAGAATGTGATTGTGGATGTCTATCTTCATTTTCACGCTTTTCTTCACTTTCTAATTCGCGTCTATAACTCCCTTACACCTCCTTCCCACCCACCAGTTCAGTCATCACACACAGTGCACATCTTCTGTTGCTGTTGTTGTTGCTGTAAGTTTACTAGTTTAGCCTCGTACAAAAGTTTAGCCTCGTTTCGACTAATCCCATATTTCATCATTCTAGTATCAGTGGTGGAGCCAGGATATCTTAGAAAGTGTGGCATGATAGCATTAGAGAGGGGAAGGCGATTCAGCTGCCGGGTCCGGGGTGGTGTGTTAGCCCCCCAATGGTCTTTGCGACGTTGCCCTGAATATTTTTGAAAATTTCCTTTATCTGGGGTCCTCAGAACGGCTCTCGGGCCTTGCTCTTTAGGAATTTCCCTTTATGCGTGGAAAATTTGTTTGGGAGGATCAACTTCAAAAGTGGGGCTGAGAATCTCAAAACTAGGGCATTACCCTATTTGACAACCCCAGGCTACACCACTGTCTGGTATTAGAAAAATTAAACTTGATTCCGGAGTTGGGTGTAGGCTTTATGGTTGAGACAGGTGAGAGAGTCCTTATATACCCTAACCCTAAAAGTATGCCCTTATCCTAAACATTTTTGGTGAGCATGGTTCAAGCAGTGTAATTTTCCCCTAAAGGAGAAGATAAATATCAAGTCTCCTTCCTTTACACCTATTCCATGTGAAATCTTACTTCTGTGAAGAGTTTTTTAAAATCACTTTTCAAGGGGGTTTTACTATGTGGGTTCTCAGCTGGTTCAGCAAAATAGGGCGATTAATAAACTAAACTAAGAAAGTATAAGAAACTCAGTATATTTTAATTAACTAAGAAAATCTTAACACTTCGTAAGACAAGAGCAGTTTTGCTCTGCGAGTTCCCACAACAGCCAACAATGATATCATATGCGTTTCTTAAATGATCACTTTTTCGTTCAACCTTACAAACACCACTGACTAGGTGAGGCATCTGATGCTTCAACTGTGGTGGTATTGAATCAATACCAATATATTTTAAGATGTGAGCCCAAAGGTCACGAAATACCCCCAGATGCATATACCAAGTTGATAATTATTCATGCCATACTGTTATTTCACAAGTGTTTTATCCGTAGACAAGAGTTTTATCCATAGATACAGCAAGTTGTATGTTTATTGAACTTTGTAAATAAAATAAAATGAAGAAAACTGAAAGAGTAAACAAATCTGACCCGAAACGCGATTCTGAACAGTAAAGAAAACAGACGCTGATTCAAATCCTGAATTCAGGTTTAAATGTAGGATTTATTCAAAGCAGTTCAAAACCTAATCCAAACAGAAATATTGAAATTGAAATATTTTGTGAAAAATCGAACTGCTCTCTTTTATGTTCAAAAGCCAAACATGGAAAAAACCAATGAATTGAGCCCCAGCTGCTCACGTATATTTGCACCTATCATGAGTCAAGACGGGACGGGAGTTTGCACCCTGGCTACCAGTATCAGTTTAAAAACAGTGGAGGCTATTCAGTACAGTGGGAACGAAGTGATGTTATTGGCATCCCTCCGTTGTACTGGACATCCTCCAATTTTCCCAATGCTATCACTCCAAGCATGTTATCATTCCACTGTTATGAATGTTCTGATGTTATCCTTCCACTGTAATGAAAAACCTCTACAGTACTGCTGTTATCCTCCTACAAGCACAATGAATGATTACTACTCCAGATTATATTACCCAGTTACATTACTACGGTGGCCCATAACTGTCACGTCAACTTAAAGCGTCACAACAAAACAAAGCTCACAGCAAAATTAAGCTCACAGCAAATTAAAGCTCACAGCAAATTCAATTGAAATTTATTACATCAAATTAAAGCTCACAGCAAATTAAAGCCCACAACAAAACAAAGCTCACATCAAAATTAAGCTCGCAACAAATTCAAATTCTCACAGCAAATTGGAAACCCTGGTTACCAGAATCAGTTTAAAAACAGTGGAGGCTATTCAGTACAGTGGGAACAAAGTGATGTTATTGGTATCCCTCCGTTGTACTGAACACCTTCCACTGTTCTCACCAATGCTATCACTCCAAGCATCATGTTATCCTTCCACTGTTACTGTTCTGATGTAATCCTTCCACTGTAATGAACAACCTCTACTGTACTGATGTTTTTCCCCCACAAGCATTATTGTACCTGATGTTATCCCCACTGTGCTGATGTTTTCCCTCAACTGCACTGATGTTATCCTCCTATAACTTAGCATTATGGTACCCCTCCTCTGTACTGGTGTTTCCCCTCCTCTGTACTGAACAACCTCAACTGTACTGCACAGACATTACTCCGGATGATATTACCAAGTTAATATTACCCTGAAACCAGAGCCAAAAACAAGCAGCGTTGTTTCGAGGGAGGAAGAAAGAAAATGAAAAGTACATAGATTATTATCCCTTTAATGTCCTAGAAAAACTGGGGAGTGGGCTTTCGGTGGTGGTTACCAAACCTAAGATACATAAGAAAGAATGCAAATCTCTCAGTTGGTGACGTAAACAGGGAAAACATTTCCAGCCTCTGTTTCAGCTTAACGATGAACCGGTGCACACGATCGAACCTCTGTGGAACAGAAAGGCAGAAGGAAAAAGAGCAAGATGGAAAAATAAAAGGGAACCTTAGATATCTGAATCAAAAGTGGGGAGTGGTGGGTGGTAAAAAGTATTTAGCTAGTCCCGCGCTCCGATAAGCATAGACGTGGGAGAGTGTGGGGCGTCAGCTTCTCCAATTTTCTTTGGAAATGAGGCCCATTCGGGCAAGATTCTCACTTCAGTCGGGCCAAAAGCTAAGTAAACAAAGGGATTTTTCTAGGCAGCGCCTCCAAATGTTTGGAGCCCCTACGGCAATGAGGATAAGACCCAGCCCTCCATTCTGAGATGAGCAAGCTATTCACGGGACTGCCACCAAAAAAAGCCAAGTGACAGGCCCGAACTAAAACCTAGGCTCTTTGTGATAAATACAATTATGATTTCTTTAATCAAATCAAATCAAATCATATCAAATTTTTTCATTCAGCAACAAATGTATCTACGTACAAGGAATTAAAAGTATACAAGTAAAAAGTTATTTAAAATACATAGTAAAAAGAATTCTAACTACTTTTAAACCTTTAGAAAAAACAGAAAATTTGCTACAAAAAGTTGCCAAGGACACCGAGATAAACCCAAGGGTTATCTAGCCCAGTGCCCTTTGTACAGCGATTAACTACAATGAATAATATATGTGTTTAAATGCAATACATTTGTGAAGTATTAATGTGAACTAAATTATTACACAATTTGAATTGAAATTTTAAAACTGTAACAGAACAAAAGGGTAAAAATAGGCAAATGCCATGAAAACTATAAATGAATATACTGTATAAAGGACGGGATGAGGGAGGGTAGGGAGGACGCAGAGTGTTTAATCAATGTTAGCTCTCCTTGGAGATATAGTGGAAAATTGAAAGTTACTATCGAAATGTGTTAATTTTCATAACTTTCATAATTTTCATAACTCTGATATAATTCAAGAAACCATTTGTGGAGATATTTAGTGAAAAGCTTTAATGGACAAACAACTCGGTTTTTGAGTGAGGTCCCTTTAAGTTCTGATTTTTCTCATGGTTTGAGTTTTTCGGTCTTCTATTGGGCCTAGTTTAAGGAGTACAGGTCATTGTAAACTAACGACATGGTGGGTGCGAAATGAGAGAAGACTCCATGGTCCAGGATAGCTAGAAACAAAGCGAAACATAATAACAATTGGAGTTTTGCGTTTTACACTCATCAGAGCAGCACCAAAGTAAAAGAGCCAAAATAACCAAAAGAATTATCATATCCATCCAAGGATCAAAATTGACCAGTCAGAAAAGAGGTGAAATATAGTGAAAAATAATATATAATGGAGGTATATAATGTATAAATTTGACGTAGTTTTAATTCCTGTATATTTTCACGGATCGCAGCACGCAACAAATGTTGGATGGAATGGAGAGATACAAAATATGCAACCTGTATTACCTTACAATTCTTGGGATACAGAAGGGTCCCCCTGTTTTGTTTTAATCCCCAGGAAGACTTTACCAATAAGTTTGGTTTAGACAACAAAAGGTACATACAGATACCATGGCTGCAGTGGTTTGGCCTCTATGTTGCCATTTCATGGTGGTTGCTTTCCCTGCGTTTCCTACTTCCCTACAAAGATGTTTGTAACCCAGAGGTATTCGACATAGCAAGTGGACAGGAGTTCAGAGACAGCTTAGAAGCTGAGCTTCTTATTGAGAAACCTGAAAATGCACTCGATTCTCTGAAGATCTGAAAAATATGCTAAAAAATATACTAATAGCTACTTCCATTGTGCTTAAGTAAAGATCCATAACCATGTGTTGGAAAAAAAACACTCAGTTTTCCTCAGGGAGGATGGGCGATGCTCATCCGAGGAAATTTTTCAATGAACCAAATAAATAGAGTGGCTCTCAATTGAAACCAAAAAAAAAATGACCCAAAATTAAGATCCAAAGAAGTAGAATGATCCAAATTTCTGCTACGGTTTTATATTTGTCTGTCAATACTGTGTGTTCTTTAAAGTCTAAACTTGAGATACGAAAGTTTTAAGACCCAGAAAATAGCTGCCTATTTATGAGACCTAGAAAGATAGCAGAAATTTTTCAAAACGCACGCAGAAAAGCAGCTGAAAGATCTCCCGACCCAGAAAAACAGGAGTTGGTCAAATTTCAAACCCAGAAAATTAGGACAAGCATCCCTGTCTAAATTTCTATGTAGAAATTTGGGATTTATCAGATCTTCTCATGAAAAACCCCAAAATATACTAATTACACTCGACAAAGCGTACCAAAAGGTATACTAGGCATCTCTAACTAAACCCAAAAAATGTCTGAGCCCCCGTCACTTACTATAGGAAGTCCCTTGGCTTTATTAACAACTAAATCTGTCAAGTCCATTTATCGATTTCAATTTAGGGCAAAATTCATCAACCTTGAAATACTCAGTCTTATTTGGATGACAGTAAAATTAAAGAGGTTGCTTTCTGATAGGTATCTTGTATATTTCACAACTCAAAATGGAATTAGAAATATAACATTTTAGACACTTTAAGTGAATACCCTTTAGCCTGAAATGACTAAAATGACTTTGAAGAAGTTACTTTTATTATTTAGTTTTATTCTTGACTTTATGCTGTGTTTTACAATCAGTTTTAAAGTAGGGAGTAGGGATTTTCCCCTAATAGTAGCAGCACCGAAACTTCATCAATTTCATCAATTGCGTCATTCACATGCAAAGGAGGCAGCGTCGGTGGCGCGTTAATTGAAAACAACTTTTTGAATGGAAGTCAACATGGCAAATCTTGCAACCCCCTGTCAGACTAAATCTCGGCAAAGATCAATTATTTACGTCTTCAAGTTACGCAAGAAGCCACTAACCAGATAAAAACACATGATTATGCACTGTGCTTTTCAAAGCAGTCCAAGTTCATGATGGAAGAGATCCCAGTCGTCGACATCAGCAGCTTCCTCGAATTCGAGAGATCAGGCAAGATAGAGGGCCTGAATGATTTATACAGGGAATGGAATGAGGCATTCTCGTCGATCGGTTTCGCCACAGTTACCGGGCATGGCATTCCAGATGCGATCTGTGAAAACATTCAGAAAGATGCTGTATCATTTTTCAAGCAAGATTTGGAGGAGAAAATGAAGTCAAGTGTGAACGCTGGTTACGGGAAAGGTGGGTATGTGCGCAAAGGACTGGAATCTGTGGCGAAAACCGTGGTTTACAACGAGAAAGAGAATGACAATCGCATCAGAGTTGAGTCTCGGCCGGTGGCGGATTACGTGGAAACAATGGAGTACATCCATGGGTTAGGGGATGAAAAGTCTGACCTTGCCTTTCCCCAGTATCCTAATACTCTGGGGGCAAATATGGAGGCGTATTGGGGCAGTATCAGAGAGTTTTACCAGAGGTTGATGAAAATCTCTGCCCTTGCCCTTGGTTTGAATGCAGATTATTTCATTGACTATTTCCATGACCCCTACGAGAGGATGCGAATGGCTTTCTACCCCAGCCAGGAGAAGGAGAAACCAAAGGCCAACCAGATGAGGTACGGTGCCCACACCGATTATGCTTGCTTTGCGGTTGTCAGACAAGATGACTCCCCTGGTGGCCTGCAAGTTCTACATTCAAGTGGTGCATGGATCGCAGTAAGAAATGTCCCATCTTCTTTTGTGGTCAACTGTGGCGACCTCATGCAAAGATGGACCAATGACTGCTGGAAATCTGTCATTCATAGAGTCGTCAACCCACCTGAAGATAAATCAAACACCCATCGTCTGTCCCTTGTTTTATTTGTTGGTCCAAACAGAAATTCGGTTATAAAGCCATTGGAAACATGCTGCAGTGAAGAAAACCCAGCCAAGTATAAGCCAATCGGCTGCAAGGAACATTTAGAAAGAAAACTTACAATTAGCAATGCATGATAAGAGTTATTGCGGATTCAGTAAAATGTTAGGTATTTAGTGATATCCTTTCCTTGGCATTTAGGGAGAGGAACTATTCTTAAATAAACCATTGAATACAGTGGTAGCCTTGTTATTGTGACCAATTTCAGTTGGCCCATTGGTTGCTGTATCAACAGGGTACCACTGTAATTTATTATTAGGTGATTTTCAGAATCTCACTAAAATTACCTTCGGGATACCAGCACTAAAAATTCCCGCTTGAAAACTCTCTCCAGAAAAGGAAAAGAAATAACCACTGAGAAATATACCCAGACTTTGCCTCTCAAGATATGAATTGAGACCAATGCTCCCACTAACTTATCTAACATGATGTTGTCCCAGATTCATTGAATCTTCCTTCATCACCTTGCCAGGGACGTAGAAAAAACTCAAACTTGAGAGGGGGGCACTTTTTTCATTATGTAAGAGAGGCAATTTCACTTTATTAAATAGGTTACTTAATTGTCTTTTGCGAAATCTTGGGGGTTTAAGTGTTGCTAGTTCCCCCAGTTCTTAGGTCTATTAGCTTGCCCTACAGGAAACTTTCAGCATGTTTTTATACTTGCTCCTTGAGAAACCAACTCTTGAGGGAGACGAAATCAATTTTGATCAGAAATTCATTATCCGAATAGAATAAATTAAAAGTTTTTCCAGGAAACTAATTTTTGCTGAATGAATCTATTTGTTAGCTTGTCAAAAGAAAACTTTTATCTGGGTTAATAGGACAAATTCAGAAAAATACACTGTGTTGACATAATGGTATTGTAATGGTTATCATTAAGGGTTGCTTGATCTTATCACAACTCTAGAATGCCCTGGTGAATTATATCAGTATATATTTAACTGTAAGTGAATCATCCATAAAAAGTTTGATAAGTTTTTACCTGATTTTAATCTAATGATAAACAGTGGCGTCGCCAAGGGGTGGACTGGGGTGGATTTGTCCACCCCAGTTTTCCCAGAGGTCGATTTTCTAATTCGCTGAAATCTGTTTAGAAAGATTGAACGGGGGGGGGGGGGTAAGGCACCTGAACCCTATTGCTGAAAGACAAGTAAAGAAAGACCACAGAAGTGACATAAAATTGTGTGATATCATATAGAAATGTGGTTGTCATAATGACACCATTCTAGAATTAATTATTGTATTCGCAGTCATATTGACGTCAATATCAGTTTTCCATTATTAGTATGAGAAAAATATATGCAGAGCTAACAGAAACGGCTTTCAGAAAGGGCGTTGCCTACATTCTCTGAGCTTCTGAAAGGCGTGATCGATGAAAATTTCCGGGGGGCTCCGCCCCCAGCCCCCAGATAGCTCCCCGTCCACCCCAGTATATTTGGGCTGGCGACGCCCCTGATGATAAATGATGTATTTTTTTAGTAAATTTCTATGACCATTCATGATCATAAAATCAATTGTCCGGACTTTTTAATCCTTTTTGAATGTAGTGCTGTTTACTTTTCTACAAATGTATTGCCCATAAATGCAGATTAAATTTTCTAAATTCAAAAATGAAAATTACAATCAAACAAGAAAATTAGCTTTAGTACGTTTGGATGATCATATTTTTCTGTTAAACTTTTCATAAAGTTTTTTCGGATAAATTTGAAATGAATTATACTGAAAAATCAAAACATTCAAACAAGTTCTTTCTAAATCCTTGAAAAGTAGATCAGAGCATTTGAATTCATTACTGAGATGTTTTTTTAATCTCAATATTGTATTTATGCGTAATTCCAAACCCTCGCTGTTCCTTCTCTAGTTACCTACCCTACCCCTTAAATTTTTTATGCGCATGTTCCTGACAAGAGAGAAAGCATTCTAAGAGACTAACTTCAATTTTTATGCTTTTTTGAGAAAATTACCCGAAATACAGGGCTTGTTTTGTTGCATATTCCCTTGTTGCTAATCAAACAAGGTGTATTCAGGCTGTTTTTTCTTTTACGGATGATCACGGAAAAAGAAATCATGTTCGTGATGGTGTCACTGCATATAAACAAAAAAGTTAGTGGCTGCTGTGGAAGGCTATTTTTTGCAGTAGGGAGTTGAAAATAAGCTTAAAAAATATCGTTCAGAGAGTGTTGCATAAACTTTAACTTAAGACATAAAGGATCGCAGAGAAAAGAAGCTAAAATTATATTAATGCAGCCTTGAAATATATTATATTTTTCATAAGTTAAGTCTACTTTTTTGCCTGATGGTAGATTCATCACTACAACGGCTCTGATTTAACACTGCACCATTTCGAATCATTACTTCACAAATTGTTCTTCACTGCACCTAAGATTATTGCCTGTCGTGTGGAGATTTTAAAGGTCAAGCTACAGTTTGTTATCTATTCAAATTTCATATACATGAAGAATTTGCTTAGCTCTAGTAGTATCATAATATCGCGTAAGGGAGATTGAATTTCTTTGCAGTTTTGCAAACCTCCAAGACAAGGCGGTAATGATGTCAATTGGCTTTGAATTTGTTTTCCAATTTTTCATTAGACTCAACAAAGGACTAGTTCAAATAAGAAATGTAATAAGTGCTATGGAGCTATGAAGTCCAATAAGATTCCTATTTTTCTATTAGCTACTTTTAATGGCCTTAGTTTTCGGAAAAATTCCTATTGTATTTCTTAATGAATTATCTCTTAATCTGCATCAGAGCAGGAATATATCCAGGGGGCTGTGTTATTAGATCAGAGTATCTGTAAGAAAGACAATGGGAGTAGGGGAGCAGTAGGAGAGGATCTGGTTAGGAATTGCGCTCTAAAGAATTCAACAGAAGGAGTACTTATATGCAACATCTTAAATAATATGAATACCCTGCCATAACCAATTATCTATTTTTACAGAACATTAGAGAATAGCGAGGAAAATCGGAATTATTGCGAAACATAATAACTACGGAAGCATCGTGTTTGATACTTATCAGAGTAGCATGTAAGAAAAAGAACGAAAAAGAAACCTAAAAAGTAAATATATTCCCAATCCCAAATGTGGAGGCCCCCCTCTTGCATATTTGTACGTGAAGCGTTATTTGGCATATTTTCGCGCGTGATTTAGATATTTTCGGCTCGTGAATCCGTGATCAAAGAATCCTTCGTGCAGCGTGATTTGTTGAAAATGTGGTCGTTACTCCGTGAAAAAGAGTTTTCAAGTGCGTGATTGCGTGACGCGTCCTGGTCGTTAAAATTTTTCTTGCATAATTTCGGTCCTTACAAAATTCCACTGTCCAAATACTTCTTTTTGCAGCTTTGAAGCCAAAGATCGAAAAGATCGTGAAAATTCTGTTTTATGGTCCGTGATGGCGTGATAAACGAAAAATTGACGCATGAATCCGTTATCTAGGGGTACTATGGGGGGCCTCAATGTGGATAGGCATTGGTCAATCAGCGTTATTTATCACATTTGGGAATAACTATTCGCTTCGTTCCATTTTCGTTCTCTTCTGATGTAGCTTCTGTTGAGTGTCAGTCACAAAGCTTCAGTAGTTATTGTGTTTCGCTAGGTTTCCGCTTTTCCGCGCCTTTTATTTTATTAACTTTATGTAAAGTTAGTCTAACAATAGCTAATTGATAGGTTATATAAGCTAGTTCAAACCAACTATTTAACTAAATAATTGAAGATTACAATAATAATTGTAGTAATAACAAATCTATAGTATGATAACTGAATAAATGACATATTTGATTTGATAGAAATGCCGAAATAGACGTTGTATCGGTTACATTAACTTAGCCTATGTTTGGTATGAATTCTATGCAAAGCCTACAGTTATATAAGTTCCTAATCTCGTGATCATTTTTAATTGTTTGCTGAAAACTTTGAACAGAGGTACAGTGCTTTACTGCACCACAATCTCTTTCTCTTATAGCAAACTCTCTTTTATTTCCTTCACATCAAACTCTCTTTTATTTTCTTCACATCAAACTCTCTTTCTTCACGGCACACTTTCTTAATTTCACGGCAAACTTTTTTCACGGCACACTTTCTTTCTTTGCGATACACTTTCTTTTTCTTGCGGCACAAATTGTTGTTCACGGCACACTTTCTTTCTTCACGGCAAGTCCTCTTTTCTTCACAGTACATTTTCTTCACGGCAGACTTTCTCTTTTTCATGGCACACTTTCTCTTCTTTTTCATGGAACGCTTTCTTTTTCTCGCGGTACACATTGTTTTTCAAGAGTAGGGTTGGAGTAAAAAAGATATGCATCACAAAAATATATGTTATGAATGAAAAAAGGGGTCAAAAAAAGAAAAAGATAAAATGATAAGAAAAATGAAAAATTATAACTATATAAAGAGAGGGCAGTCCCAACCCCTTGGAACAGACCATTGTTCCCCTTGCAGCCCCCCTCCCAGCCCTAACTAGCTCAGCAATGCCATAAGTTTAAGAATATTAGTATTTTGATGTTAGAATCAATGTTGCTGTTTCCATTTAGACTTTTATCTTTTATTTTATCTTTTATTTTTGAGCTTCTTAAGAAAAAGGCCGTTATGTTGACATATCCAACTGTCTGGTAAGTAGTCTAATTGCCATTACTTCTAGGGTATTATAGATGCAAATCATCAGCCGATACCCTAACACAGATATTTCGGGGGGTTTTTTAAATCAGGATGTGTTGTTGTGTCAGGTGCCCTAGCAGACCCGTTTCCGGGACCGCCTTTGCATCTCTGTTAAGTTATTGCATATTTCTAGGTTTTTCTCAGAAAATTTAAACACAGAAAATTAAGATGTCAAAGATATCCAGGAGCAGCTTAGCCTTGCATCATACCAAGAATGCATCGCGGATTTTTCACTGAGACAGCACCTAGCAAAATTTCAACTTAGTTACCATAGATTACTAATAGAAGCATGGCGTCAAATTGGCTTAAGATTGCAAAAACGCAAATGTCAAACCTGTAACTCAAATTCGATTGAAGACGAAATATAGCTATTTCCTTGTATATTGTGGGACCCATAAAGATTTCAGGGGAAAATATTTTACCCCAGATATTTTAGAAGTAATCGATTCTATTAGCGAGAATATCTGAAAATTCAAAGAAATCATTTTAATTGAAGAAACAGAAATTCGAAAATCTCTTGCATTTCTTATGAAAGACTTTTTTGGAAATAGGTCATAGCTAAACATCAAAACAAAAAGGAAATAAGGCCAATATCAAATTCCACACACCTTCCTATTGATTAATCTTGTTTTTTTTGGTTTGCTCCTATTTGTGAGTACCAGCCTTAACAGAACGGTAGTTGACTTTTGATGTTGTGCTGTCTTTTTTATGGATTGGTGTTACATTTGCACACTTCAATTCTAGAGGGAATTCGCAGTTAATGATCATTTCATAAAATATATTGTTAATATGAGGATTAATACATTCAACAGATGCTTTAAGGAGTTTAGATGGGACATTATCTGCACCTGTTACCTTTCTCACGTTTTAATTTGTAAATTCATTTTTAATTTCTCGATTGATACTTTTCTCAAAAATTAGTAGATTACTTACTTGTGCAACAGATTGTTTATTCTTTTTAATACTTACATGATATATGTTTTTTTTCAATTATCTTACCTATTTCATCATCATCTTGATGAATTAATGTTGCTGTTATTTATGTCATTTGAATCATTATCTAATAATGGTTGATATGCCAAAATATTCAAAGAATCAGTTATTTTTATAAAATGCTCATTCATTATTTCAGCTGTTTCTCGATTATTTGTGATAATTCTATCGTCTTCAATTAGCATGATTTTATTTTGTGTTAGGCTCTTATTATTGAAATAAGGTTTTACCGTATCCCAGAATTTTGAATTTCCAAGTTTTGGAAAAAAGAGTTTTATTTTTCTTGTCATTTTAACACAATGGTTCCTTAAGCTCTTATAAATTTCCTAGTTTTGAGTTGTTCTTACTTTATAATATTTATTCTAAGCTTTAGATCTTGCCATTATCAGTTTCTTCAAAGTTTTATTCATGAATGGGGCATTATTTGCCCTTAAAATTCTATACTTTAGAGGAGCATGGCTTTTTTGAGTGTCAGATAGAGTCTCTGAGAAGTTTTTGTATCCTGGGCCATGTGCGTTGTTAAGATTAATTTAGTACTTAATTCAGCATTAAAAATCTCTATATTGAAGTTCTTAAAGTCTTCATACTCAACTTTTATTGGTTATGCCTTTGTAAAATGTTTAATAAGATTTGATGCAGTTAGTTTAGAGAGACCTGTTTCTGCAGCAATTGTGTTTTGAAAGCTGTTCTTCTTGTTTGTCAATATAAGGTCAATACATGTAGGAATGTCACTTTTTAAGGATGTGAGTTCTAAAAATATGTGCCTATGAAAATATGTGTCTATGAAAAATAAAAGAAATTATGTCTATGTGCCTTCCTCAAGTATTTTACAGATTTAAGACAGAACAACTGTCAGAGCCAGATATGTCCACATTGATCTACCGGCTGGATATCCAAAAGCTGTTAATTGAAATCCTAAAAACAATCGATGATCTGGACTCAGAACCAGTCGTTACATTATCTGACGAGGAACCCAAATACAAACCAATATGGCACTGAACGCTAGCCTTCAAACGTAGTTTCAAGCGGAACACGATATCAGAAGAGGTGAAGGACTTCAACTAGGTTGACAACTTCCAGCAAGTTCTTGAAAGCAACCACGCTGAATATATGCAACTGTAAGCTCCGGTCAGATAACATAATCACATTAGAAGTAAGCGATGAATTCGGAGGCTGTTTTTAACGACAAATTAGAATCCCCGTACTTGTTCCTTAGTATCAATTTTGTTATGATTATGGAATGGAAGCCAAAGCATCTACTGTTCTATTACGAAACCTGCCCAAGCTAGAACGAGCCCGTCTAATGCTATCCTCATGCACACATCTTCTCACCAGCCTCCTTGCCATGGACCACACTGCACTTCTGAACCGTTGGAAGCGCAGGAAGTATATGATTGGGTTCAGAAAACTGCTACAGTGTCCCATCCACAAGAATATCAAACTCAACTCGGGATTCGACTTTCTCTTCTCTGCAATCTCCACTAGCAGAAGTATACAAAATGGCGACCAAGAGCAGATATAGACGACGATGATCAGCAGTAGTGTCATAGCAGGCTTCAAAGACACAGAATGCCCTACAAGACGATCAAAACGTTTTTTCAAACACCCAGCTGTGATAGTTGATTTTCTTGCCACGCGTTCTTTATCCCCACAGGAGCAAGATGTATTTGTGTCTGGCTTTTGTTGATTCTCTCCGGAACAAGATTCCTTTGTGTCGGGCTGTTGTTGGTTTACACAGAAATAAGATTCAATTATCTCTGGCTGTTGTTGGTTCCCACCGGAACAGGATACTTTTGTGCCTGGCTGTTGTTGGCTCCCACCGGAACGAGATACCTTTGTTTCTGGCTGTCGTTGGTTCCCACCGGAACTAGAAGCTTTTGT
Source organism: Pelagia noctiluca (assembly GCA_963924455.1). Lineage (NCBI taxonomy): Eukaryota > Metazoa > Cnidaria > Scyphozoa > Semaeostomeae > Pelagiidae > Pelagia > Pelagia noctiluca. The sequence goes on along the minus strand of OZ004315.1, from coordinate 2,630,742 downwards.
GCCTGGCTGTTGTTGGCTTCCACCGGAATAAGATGACTTTATCTCTGGCTGTTGTTGGCTCCCACCGGAACAAGAAACCTTTGTGTCGGGCTGTTGTAGGCTTACACCGGAATAAGATTCCTTTGTGTCCGGCTGTTGTTGGCTTACACCGAAATAAGATGTAATTATCTCTGGCTGTTGTTGGCTCCCACCGGAACAAGATTCCTTTGCTTCTGGCTGTCGTTGGTTCACACCGGAACTAGAAGCCTTTGTGCCTGGCTGTTGTTGGCTCCCACCGGAACAAGATTCCTTTGCTTCTGGCTGTCGTTGGTTCCCACCGGAACAAGATTCCTTTGCTTCTGGCTGTTGTTGGCTCCCACCGGAACAAGATTCCTTTGCTTCTGGCTGTCGTTGGTTCCCACCGGAACTAGAAGCCTTTGTGCCTGGCTGTTGTTGGCTCCCACCGGAACAAGATTCCTTTGTTTCTGGCTGTCGTTGGTTCCCACCGGAACAAGATTCCTTTGCTTCTGGCTGTTGTTGGCTCCCACCGGAACAAGATTCCTTTGCTTCTGGCTGTCGTTGGTTCCCACCGGAACAAGATTCCTTTGCTTCTGGCTGTCGTTGGTTCCCACCGGAACTAGAAGCCTTTGTGCCTGGCTGTTGTTGGCTACCACCGGAACAAGAAGCCTTTGTGTCTAGCTTTTGTTGGTTTCCACCGGAAAAATATGCTTTTGTGTCTGGCTGTTGTTGGTTTCCACCGGAAAAATATGCTTTTGTGTCTGGCTGTTGCTTTTTCACACCAGTACAAGATGCTTTTGTGTTAGGCTCTTCTCGTTCTTTTAAAAACTCGATGTCTTGGCAATAAGTAAAGTTAGTATGTTGCAGAGGCATTCCTTGGGAATTTTTATCCATACGTGTCAGTCTTAGGCCATTTTTTTTATCGTCCGACGACAAACGCCTTTTGCTCCTTGCCAGCCTATTTCCTTGTTTTACAGCAATGATAGCAATCTGAATGTAGCATCCGGTTGAAACGATAACTGCAACCCCCCAGCTAATGCAGGTTACCAGGACTGTGAAAATAACAGAGCCATTTGTACCAGCCCATTGGTAACTTGTGCAAGGACCTGTATTCTCGATAAAGCAAGCATATGAGCTTAGGCCGAACATGGGAGGTAGAGCACATGCAATACTATGCAACCATGTGATGCCGTTGGCAAGGATGGCGGTCTTCGTCTTCCTATATCTAGAATACTTAAAGGGTAGCTTGATAATCAACATCTGGTCAATTACCAACACCATCAATGTCATGATCGAAGAAATGCAAAAGGTGAAATTTGCGAATCCGATGAAAACGGCAGTTGAGTCGGAGAAGCGGATGCGGCGATGCGTCAAAGTATCGATCGAAAATGGGATGATGGTCACAGAGACCAGGAGGTCTGAAAGAGCGAGGTTCGCAATGAGTACCGAGTCGGCCTTTTCACGCAGATACCGATCGAGTATTGTGATGCTTAAAACGATTATGTTCAGGAATATTGCAGCAATGTCTACCACGATCAAAGCTGTAATCGCCAGGTATCTGGTAGCATCGCTCCAGTCTACCCCAGTAACAGAATTATCTGTGGTATCATTCATCATTTCAACGAATATTTTGATATTTGATCTGTTTCTTTCTCAAACTTTTTATGGAATATTTGGTCTTTGGATCATTTGGTCGGTTTTCGTTTCTCACTTGGCCCGTGTGAAAATGTTGCTCTTGAATAAGATTTCATTTACTCTGTTTAGATATTGCTCTCTTGAATATGTATGTCATTGCCATTGCATTGTCATTGTTTTTTGATATATTTATCTATTTGATATTTGGTCTACATCTGGTTTCTAACTTGGTCCGTGTGAATTTTCTCTATATTATTTCATTTCTTCTTGATACATCTATTATTGCTGATATGTTGTTCGTTTGAATATTTATCTATTTTTCATCCACTTCTGAGCTCTCACTTGGTGTGTGTGAATATCGAAATCTTGAATGATATTTCTTCATACTATTTCTTTTCGTCTGTTCAGATATTGCTCTCTTGAATATAACTATTATTCTTTGTTGTTCCTCTTTTGTTTGAATATTAACCTATTTGATATTTGGTATGGATCTGATCTCTCACTTGGTTCGTATGAATATATCCTCCTGAGTGATATTTCTTTATGTTAAGTCATTTCTACGATTCTGATATTGCTCTCTCAGATACACGTTCATTGCTGACATCTTCTTTGCTTGAATATTTATCTATTCGATATTTGGTTTGTATCTGATTTCTCACTTGGTCCGTGTTAATATTATCCTCCTGAGTGATATTTCTTTATGTTATGTCATTTCTCCGGTTCGGACACTATTCGTTCGAAATTCTCCTCTGCTTCTTCTTGATTACTTTAGGCAGCTGGGTAATTTAACAAGGAGAATTTGGAATGATTCAACAATGACGTATGTTAATGTTTGCTCAAGGACCAAATGATATTGACTAGTTATTCAGAAATTCGTGATTAAGCAAATGTATTTGCTTAATTTCATCTGCTTGTTACACTTGCACTTTCTTTATGGTGTCAGAGCTAAAGAGCAATTCATTCAAATTTGCTTTTGCACGCTTTGTCAGCTAAAACGTAAAAGGTAAAAACAATATGCTACCAGCTAGAAGACTTTGAATGTATTTCTATTTCTTTATCTACATCTGCCTTACTGTTGCTTTTTGTCCAAAACACATCCGCAACCACGGAAACTACAATAAAAGTACGCCTTCTTTGTGAGGAAAACCTTTTAAAGTTACTGCAAGATGAAACGGGCTGACAAGTGGGTGGATATTTTCAACAACTATTTCAGATTACAACTATTTCAGATTACGACTTGTTTAAAAAGAAATTTTAAAAATAGAAAGCAATTTCATGATCGCAGAGTAAAATGCATCTAAAACTCATCTTGAGTATGTTTTTGCGAGAATTATCTTGAAATATGAGAAACTGTCAGAGAGATGTGTCACTGTTTTTTTTTCTTTACTATTTCCACCTTGAGGTGAACTTAACTGCTTGCACCAGTTTTTCAAGTAGTTGCATCTATGCATAATTTGTTATATTTTTTGCAGTTGTTTAACTCTAACAGTAGCTGTTAAATACAATACATGTTAGGCTAGCTGATTTTATGGAGATATGTAAGAATCATAAAATTCAAATTCATCGCAGAAACTAAAGGTTGATATAGATGTGAAATTGTACATACCTCTACGACAACTCTGAGGCATTTTTATCAAATCCAGCTTCAAATACCGCCGTTATTCCATTCTGTTGTTGACAAAATTGCTTTTGCTCATACTCAATGTAGCTGTCCCGAAAATCATTCAATGAAACAGAAATTAAAAGCCATGGAAAGCGGAAAATGTCTGTTTCATGAGGAGGAGTTTGCCAATTAGCTCTTTCATTGATTTTCTGTATTAGCTTCTTCGATTCTTAATCATCGGTTTTAGTTTGCAGGTACATAAATATTACATGACAATTCCAACGTAATGATATTCAGGACTTGTTTGTTGCTGTAAATAAAACGACTTGTTGTCAAAATTCAAGATTTACATCTTAGAAGAAGTTCAATTGAAGGAGATTTTTATCAAAGATTGCACGAAGTTTCGAGTATATTAGAATATTCGAGTATATTATGATATTCATATGCAAGTTCAGCTCAAACAACTCAGCTTCAGGACAGGACATTTTTAAAAACAAAGTGGTGGGGTACTAATTACCCTTCGGCCCCCCTATTGTCCCACCAGTGGAGCAGGTTTGCTCCAGCACTTTCATGTCCTTTCATGAATTTTGCTCTTTTTTGCTAGCTTTACATATTTGTTGACAAAGCGTTTTTAGTCAATGCTTCTGACTAATTCTTCAACCTTTAAGGGGACATCAGTTGACAAGGCTTTTCAGAATAGATTGAAAGTTTTAGTTGGCAAATGTTAGAAACTAATAGGATACTGTAAAATCGTTTTTCTGATGTCTGTAAGAAACGTTCGAGAGTACTATTTCAATCTTTTCAATATCTAGATGAAATGCTCTTTTTCAAATGGCCCACCAGTGATAAATCGTTAAAAAGTGCACTGGATCAGGACTACCCAGAGTATTGTATGTGAACTACAGCATTGAATGTGTGCAGTGCGGAGGGAGGAAGGATACCATCAGTTTAAGAGCCTAATGAAACGAACATTTTTTCGATTGCTGGGGTATTTCAATAACGCTGATTTCAAAAATAACAACTAAATATGTATTTGAAGTCTAGATATCTCGCTATGCGAGTTTAAATGACCGCGCTTGAGTTTCAAAAAGTGTCTCCGGGATCTGGGACGAGTGACGTAAAGTGGTTGGCTTTAAATATATCTTTACGACGGAGGATATTCCACTGTATTGAATACTGTTGGTATCGCTTCAACGTACTGATAATATCCATCAACTGTACTGAATGTTCTCCGATGTTTTCATGGAATCCTTCAACAGTACTTATGACATCCCTCCACTGTACTAAATAGGCCTACCCTCCACCGTACTGAAGATATCCCTCTGTTGTACTGAATATCCTCTACCGTTCTGCATACCTTCTACTGTACTTCAAATACATTAAGAAGGGCGAGTACTGAAATTACTTAGCTATAAGTGATGTAATGTAAATAACGTAAATACGTGTCTCTAACTTCACTTAGTGTTGTTTAACTTATATTTATTTTGGTTTTTCTGAAAAAGGATTAGAAATAGGTACATAATAGACAACAGATTAGAAATAGGTAACTATAGATTATTGATGTGCCTGAAGGCATTATAAATTGTAAGGCATTGAAAATCGACTGAAGGAAGATAACGCTAATCCTGCAAATAAGACGATGTCGATTGCTACACGGGGTATTTTTCTTTCTCCGTAACAAATAAATCTGTTTACTTGCAAACTTATAAGAGCACTCAAACGAAATAATGCATTTTCGGGTCCAAAAGCTCTGCAAACAACGATACATCTCTCTGGTTTAGCCGGTATATCTGAGACTGAAACAAACTAGCTTCTTAAAAACATTCTATCTACAAAATAAAAGATGCTCACCTAAATGTTGCACGCGTGTCTGCAAACCATCACTTGACATTCTGAGGGACTCAACGCTATTGAATGGCATATATAGCAAGCTGGACACATATGTGTAAAAACACTTTCGCATGAAAATGACATTAACTTTATTGAATGCGAACAGGACTCAGATAAAGAGCCCAACAGAAATGTCTCAGCTGCCAAGCCTTAACCTATCCTGCAGTCAACAAACGTCAGCTAATACCCCAAATTAAACTGGAAAGGCTCGGCTGAAATCAGATTTCTGTGCAAAGTATCTCAGCATTTGTTGTACTCTGAGCAGATGGTTCTACCTACGCTACGAGTTTCAGGACTCCTCGGGTCATCAAATGCGAGAGGCAAACAGCCAATCTGATTTCTCGATTTTATAATACACATAACATTGTCTCACCATCTAGCCCTGGGTTGAGAGTACTTTTCTTCTGAAAAACGTTTTACATAGAAAGATAGAATGAGGATTTGTTTAACTGAGGTTGCGTCTCGTTCCCTGAATGGTTCTGTGCCATGCACTACATTGTTGCATATATAAGTATGTTATGATGTCCCAAGCCTGGTATATTTTTGCACCTATTTGTGATCGAGTGAGTTTCTGTTCAATGTATTAGCCAGGCTTTGGTAGACCCTTGCTTCCAACAAGCGCACCGTAACATACACTACATATAGAATTAAGAAGTCCTAATATGTTTTGCACCTATTTGCGATCGAGTGGGTTTTTGTTCAATGTTTTAGCCAGGCTTTGGTAGAGCCTTGTTTTCAGTAAGAGCACCGCAACATACACTACATTACTACATACATAGCTATAAGGTTCTAGTACGTTAACAATTTGTACTGAGTTTGACACACAGTGGTTTAGAAGTCACTTCATGCAAGCATTTGGTTTACAAATGCACATCCCTGAATCCACTCTGCAATGCTTTTTAAGAGAGCTTTCCTTTAGGCTCCTCTTGCATGAAGCGTGTAAAGTGACAGATTTTTGGTAAAGGATTGGTGCGCTTTAAATTGGACAACAGACTATCAGATTCAGTTGAGGCTGGCACCCAGGGTAGGGGCCCTTTAACTATTAACAAGTCACACTAAGAGTTCAGCAAATATGTTTGTTTGATAATTCGGGAGGCAGAACTATTACTCTACTGAAAACAGCGTCACAAGGGTTGATCGATTTCCAATACAAAATGTTACGGTAGAAGTTGTTGAACGCATGCAAGAAGAGCGCAATAATACATTATTGCAGTTGCAATCAGAGCGATGGATAGGGATAAATGATAAATTGTAGGACCGAAGATTTGATTAAAGTTAAAGATGAGCATCAAATGTCCTTTAATCTCTGCAAATATCATGTGGGGAATGTTAAACAATTCTACAAGACTTATCACTTCTTCTTTATACAGTCTATACATCTAAACAACGTAATAAATTCAAAATACTGAAACATTAACGATGTTATTCTTCGCACATCCTTAGTTCATAGAATACTTTTGATGGATGTTTAGTTTTGGAAGTCTCAACATGTAGCAGATGTTGATAGCACAATATGTTCCTCATTTCGAGGCTTAGTTAATAATTGTGATGTCTTCTATACTATATGACTGCAAAAGACCCTTTAATGACCAGCATGCATCTGCACGTATACCATAATGCATTGGGTTCTTTATGATGCATTTCTACAGCTTCAAAAATTTAGACTTTGCGAGCAAACTGGCAATTGAAAAGCAGTAGTTTGATCAGACCCATTAATTTCAACGATGCTATCTGACTTTTTACGTCAGTGCTCTCACCACTGAGAGTCAGGTTGCACTTCATGTCGCAAGAAGGGCTATGCAATCCACTAGCTGCAGAGCCAGTCATCAGATGCAGAGGCAAGCCAAACCTAGGGAACGTCTGTGCAGTACTTTCAAGGATTTTCTGTACTTTGGGGGATATCATCAGTACTGTGGGGGATAAAATCGATAATATGGAGAGGTTTCAATACTGTGGGGGGATATTCAGTACTGTGAAGGAATACCTTCAGTACTCTGGAGGATGTTCAGAACTTAGGGGGGGATACCGATTTTTATATTAAGGTGCAGGTATGTTAACCATGATTTATCCCGGTTTATATACGCTAGGCTGGTTAAAAAAGTTTGGGAACGAGCATTGCGTATTGGTCAATATACAAAGTTTTCGAAGAAATTGCCCAAACAAATACAACAAACGGCTTCCAGACCATTCCTTCTTTCGACTATGCATTGAACATTGTCATAAAAGATACGTAGTCTAGAAACCAAGAGTCTTTTTGTGTGCTGAACATCTCATTAATTTTCATTCTCTTCTTTTGCAAGTAATTTAATTTTCATTCTCTTCTGCTCTACATGCAAAAAATTAACATGAATTGATGACATTTGGTACCGTTTTCTTTCGTTAGTGTGCACACTCCTCATGCTCTACGAGATGGCTGGCTGATGCAATGAAAATACAATGCCTATTGGTTTGGTTTCCAGACTACCTCTCTTATGACTATGCTCTGAAGGACAAGGACTACGCTACTTATGTTTCTTAATATCCATCTCTTACGCCTGCAAGGTGAGCAACGTCTTCCAGACCACGTGGTATCTACCACGAAATATGTCTCTTGGTCCTTTTATGGCAGAACAAGGCCGGGCTTTCAGACTCTCTTTCTCCTAACTACCAACTGGTACGAGCCTGGTCCTTCATATATTACTCCACGACAGAATTTGATATATTAATTTGTGATTCACGACCACTTCCAGACTCGTCTGCAACTAGACTTCTGGGAGTATTCTGAGAACACTGTTGATAGTTCGCAGGACCCTCACGTACCAATGAAGTCCAGTTTGGGGCTTTGCACTCTCAAAATGTTTCATGACGTCATACGTTAGCCTCCATGGAAGGAAGCTCAGATGCGCAGTCTGTTGTTCCTCCGTAAGAGCATAGCATGATGCAAGGACACCATTAACAACAACTGTCCCTTGTTCAGTCAAGGGGGCATAAGCCCCTTTGCCCTGTCTTAAATGCACTTTTACTACTTGTGCGCTGGCGAAGCCCGTATTATTGGCTCTCACTACTTTGATAAAGTCACCAGGCTGAATCTTTTCTGCGAATACAGTCTGAAAATTAACACCGTCTTTGGAGGCAAAAATGAGATGTTTTCCCGTGAGTTCGATTCTCCTTGCAGGATTAATGCTTTCAATGACGACGTAGCCATTTATAACAGCCTCTGGTTTGGTATCCATGAACATGATAACGGGGCTGAACACAGGTTTTCCTGATGACGACATAGTGAGGATTCTATCTCCGATCTGCAGACTGCTCATCGGTCTTTTTAGGCCACTTTCCAGAAGGACGGTCCCGTGAGAAGGGAAACAACTGTTCCGCTCATCAACAGCGTCATCTGCAAAAACAAAAATATTTATCAGGAAAATACATTCAAATGTTGTAGCAAAATAACACTACGATCTGTGGATGTTGTTAGCATTAATTTCGTTGCTTGGTGGTGCCCTTATATTGAAAGGGTGGTAAGCTACCTGCGCTATAAATACTATTGATCAAATATGCCATAATTTGATTAGTAGGGTCTGAAACTCAGGCAACGATAAAATAAGGTTTATTTAAGCTAAAAGGTCTAATAAATGAAGGTCTGTGAGATAGGGATTTCGCAAAGAGAAGGGATTCCCCAGCATTCAAATCATTTTACGCTTTTCAGGAGGAATGCCCATAATTCAGACATTCCGAAACGTCGAGTTCCTCCCCTGTGCGAGATCAGATTAGGCCTATCTATGCAGCTGAGCAAGCCAAGATGGGACCAACTTACAGACAAATATTCTGACATCGCAAAACGCTACTCGACACTAAAGATTTATTTGATAATATCTTCTAGAAGGAAATTGTCTAACTTTGAAATGATTGGTAAATGGTAGCTACATAGCATAGAGATCACTTTGTCTCTTTTTGTTTTCGACCAAGTCAGACAGCTACTCTCCTTCGCAGAGGTAGCGTTATGGCTAGATTTCTTCGGTGCCGGAGGTGCACTGAGTGCAAAGCGCAAGGAAAGCGAAAGAGAGCTCTACTTCTTATCATTAGCACTAGCAGCTCACTCAGCTCACTCTAAAACATCTCTTCTGCGAAGGAGAGTTCATTGTCATGTTACTATAACAACCGTTGCCATAATGACAACATTGCGTCAATGCGCAGGTTGGTCAATTTTGATTTCTTGGTACGCCCAATATTTCCAGAACGTAAATTTTCTTGTTTTGAAAATCTGGCCTCACTTCAGTTTGACCTCGTGGAAACGATAAACTTTACGGAGATAAACTATCTATGAAATATGGCCTAGTCTATTCAATTCACCGCAGTCTCGAAGGAGAAGAGAAAGGATGAAACATTCTTTGCGTTTTTCAAGCTAAAAATATACGAATATGGGCAAATGAGGTCACTGATAAAATTTGTCAATTTCAGACAAGATAGATGGTTTCAGATATTTTTCTCTTTGTGTTTTCTCTCGACTAATTGAGTCGGTTTTATGTTGTCTTGATTTTTAGAAATATTCCACATGCTCGTCGTTCTTGCACCTCAGGAAGTTTGAAAAATCAAACGTACGATCTGCAGGCCTAGTAAAACACACGCTGTGTTACTCAATGAAGTCAGTGATCAATAAAACAAGAGCGATGATAAGGCATTGGAAAAGTAATGAAAACTATACGTTAGCGGTCACGTAAAAAATAGTTTAAGAGTTTCTTAAGTGACATATCGTCTAAGTCTTCTAAAATGACGAATAAACGTTTTTCAATAGGCAACAAGTCGTTAAGGAACTAGCTCTAGATTGTGGAAATATTTTTCTCCTAAAAAGCATTAAATGAAGGCTTTGACTCTCTTGGATTGCTTTAATAACTTGCTCTTGCAAGAAGCATGCAAGTAAACGGATCTTGCGGTAGGGGTAGGGGTTTTATTTTTAGCGAAATCTAAAGCAACAGTAAGGGTCTGGCGCTGAAGTCAAATGGCAGATTAAAGAAATGAGCGTAGTGAGAAAGTGTAAGTCTCTAAGCCCATTACAATAAATAGTAGTATATCAGATGAGTAGAAACTGTAATAATTGCAGTAGGATGCATGAAATCGAGGCTCAGTGATATTGTCCCATTTGAACGTAAATCTGAATCAGATCTTAAGCGTCTATCAGTCTGTTTTAGCGATACTAGAATTTCAGGATAAGTATAGAGCTGAAAATTCTTGCAGAGGTTTTGCAAAGGATTCTGGTTGAAATACCCCATTCAAAGGTTAGTTTGTTTATTATCATGGAAAATTCTGGATTAAGCCGCAAATTGATTTTGCAGCGAAGATTTCTGACGATATTCGTCGAATCGGTCTGCTGACGGTAGCTACTTTTTGTTTATAACGGAAAAGTTTCATGAGGCTTTGGCTAAATGACAATACGCCATTTTTGTTGTCTAGCCCGAGATGTCAGGGTGAGACACATCCAATCATGGCCTATTTCCTAATAAGCGAATAACTGTCCAACTTAAAAGGCAATTACCGCGGCGACTCTTTGGAGGATAGCGTTTTCGTCGGATGAAATAGCGACTTTGGCGATTTCGTTAATTTTCAGCGCTAATGCAATTCATAGCGAAATAACGACTTAGATTACGATGATGGGGCATTCAAAAGACGTCCGGATGACAAAGCTAACGAGCCAGCTTGTAATTAAGCGCCAGTGTGCAGCAACATTCTAATTTATGTATTCTATCAAGTTGACAGTTCTGCGGTGGATTTGTCTGTGTGTTTAAGTTCATCCTGGCTTATTCTTAAAGTCAACCCGTATTGGATGAGGATTGGAGGAAAAAATGAAGATTTTTGCCGCTATGTGTAATCGTGTTTTCTCAAGAAAGCTGGCCACTTATGCTGTCACTTCTTATTCTAAGAGTTGAAAATCTCATTATCTCACTTGCTTCATTTGAAAAAGCCTCGAGACATAAAGGCGGGAATCACCACCAAGCTTTCTCATTGGTTCGTCTAGCGAGGCACGTGATACACTCGAGACCTTTGGCCGAGTTTTTGGGCTGATTCGCAGTTAAGTTTGAATTAGCTTGATTATGACAAAGGATTTTCTTAAAAAGAAGAAAAAGTGGGTGGAGTCATCACAAAGACACTCACTTTCATATTTCACTTCTTTTCAGATAAGACCAAATGAGAGTTGGATTCAAATTTACTCAAGCAAGTGCAGCATCATGCTAGCTAGCCTAAACACTTTCCGGGTTGGATGCGCTTACAACAAGCTGTATTTATCTTCCGCTAGGCTTGGTTGTATAGCACCTAACATCCGGTAGATACTTCATGTAGGATGACACAACGCCCTTGTAACCGCAGGTAATCCCTTGCAAGATTATGTACGCCTATGGGGATAATGTACCATAACCTTGTAAACGCATGTAAGATGATATGCCACCTCCTGCAAGGCAATATGCCGCCCTTTGCAAGCATCTGACGCAACAAGGTTATGTTTGAGAGTGTGAACATTGCACATAGATTGGAGGAAGTTAGTAGCTAACACACCTACCCTTCTTGCATGAGATATGCACGTGACCATCGACATATGTCACCCAATCGAATTCCGCTTTGAAATACGCCAAGCTTGCCAAATCGCCGTATTTGCCTCGGTCCCTGTCCGAGGTTGTTATGTCGATGGCACGGCCTTCGTAATGTAAAGAGCGGGCATAGTGTTCGCCATCCTCATCCCAGGCCTCTATAACACGCAATTTCACTTTATTGTTCCATTTTACTCTAACATGCTGAGCCAATCTCTCAAGGGCCCTTCTGCATCGCTGAAAGGAAAACATGTTCCACGATCAATCAGAAAATTTGAATAATCACTAAAAGATATACATGAATAATTCGCAACAAAATGGAAATCTGAACAAATGCAATACCTTATGTACGATTCTAAATAAGCAAATACCCTTGGTTCTTGAGAATGCTTATTAGCTAATATTTTCGATGAATCAAAAAAGTTTTGAAATGAAACCCTAATGTAATCAATATCCTCCAGTACTAAATATCCTCCACAGTACTAAACACCCTCCACAGTACTGCACAGAAATTCCCCAGGATGGTATCTAGTACATGCAGCCCGAGAGCTCCGTGAAAAACCTTGTACGTATTGAAAGGGAGTGAAACGCCCCTCTATAATGTACAGACATCCCCACGGCGATAATACATGCCACCGTACCCCTGCTGACAACCAAGCCTAGCCTTAGTAAGGTTAAAAACAAACTTACTGAACTCATAGACTCTTTACCTGAGATCTCCCTCTTTAGTTATCATCGACGATGAGAGATTCTAATAAAAAATCTGGTTAAATGAGTTCTTCCCAGTCGACCACACAGACCCCCAGGAATAAAAGCAAAGGACTCCAAAGCTCTAAACAAGGAGGGGTTAGAGTTAATCCCTTTCTCTCTCTCGCTGTCGGTTATTCTTTTTGATTAATTATGAAAACTGTTCATTACAACGAACGATAAAAGTTTTGGCAACAAACCATCAGTGTTTACAGTTCCTCCAATATGAACGAGGGAGCAGAATGTCTTACAATACAAAAAGTTCTCAGACAAGTTTTTTCTTCATTTTGTAATGTTTCTAATTGACAGAAGACGTTGTATTTTTACGCGTGTATCGCCTGTGCGCATTTAGAATCAGTAGACGGTCGGAAGCATCTTTGATGGTCGGAAGCATCTCTGAGCATGCGTAAACCAGATATTGCATATTTTCGATTTTATTGCATACTTAAGAAAATATCTCTGACCTCCATTACGAGTAACTAATTCTTTTAAAGAGCCTTTACCATCGCCTCCCTTATGAGTGGATCTGTACTTCTATGGATTCACAATTATATGGTCCAACTTAACACTCGTTTATCAACTTTTTACTCTGGTACATTTATGGGTACATATTCAGCGCAAATAGTTACTGCGTATATGAAGATACTTTCGACCATCCACGGTTTATTTATAAGCATCACCTGCTATTCAACGTTAACGTGAAGTGCAAGTAACTAATGACAAGAGCAGGAAATTGTAATGTGAAATATGTCCTATAACATCTTGTTGGGATGGAAGCGAGATTTCTTGATATAGCACCAACATCCAATGCATTTTGGTGGGACATTTGAGGAAAAGGCATTCTATTTACGTGTACTTTTTCAATAAGCAACTGGACATTGGTTCCAGCACTAAAAGCTTGTTTAATTTTGAGAAACGAACGAATACAAAGATTTCCCTGTACCCCAAGGCGTTTAAATTGATGCAGTCTGAGTGTAATAAAACCTTTGAAATACCAAACATACTTATTCTAACTATGAAACGTGGTGTGATCAAACACCTAAAGCATATAGTTGCCTAAGTGCTTAGTTGCTTAATACATTTCGTCCAAACCTGCAGTTGCTTATTGTTTCGTTCAACCCAATACTTGTTGCTTATTGACGAGCTGTTTTTTGAAAATAGAATGTATCTTCGTCATTAATGTATCTTCGTCATTAATGTATCTTCGTCATTAACTAAACTTTTATCTGCTGTCTGCTGTAGGTTTGAAATTGAAATATTCACTTGAAGATATCGAAATTAGAAATTTTCAATCCGCAAATACACAAGTAAGAAAAAACAATAAATTTTCACTGAAAGAATGATGCGGTAAAATATTCTACTTGCGAGGAAATTAGAGGGACTATTGGGGAATAGCCCCACTACTTTATATGTGAGGAAATGCCTTGACAAACACTCTTCATGTTAATCGTCTAGAAGGTTAGGATCACAATACTGCTTTAAGGGGCGAGTTTGTGTTCAACCAAGTCAGATACAGGGTTATAGGTAGCTAAGAAAAACACAATTACTGTACCGCTTATGACAAGAAATATGAAATAACCGGACACGCATCAAACATCGGACATTATTAATGGGTTTTATGTGTTTTGATGGACTGCCCAGAAAAATATTTGTTCGCTAAAAGGAAGCATTGGAGAATAAGAGAATTGATCAACTATTGATAGAACAAAGTGCAGGACACGGCCGTCACGAATTTCCTTGGCTTGGAATGCAAATGTTTAAGATGAAGATATTTGATGTTTTTTCAAGTACACGATTCATCCTTCTTAATAGAAAGCTCTTTTGTAAAAACACTCGTCCTGAGCCTGTTTGTCAGTCGCAATTCAAATCCAACAAATACTGGAGGATGAGTTTATGAGGATAAAACTAGATTTTACGCAGGAATGCTGTATTACTGTTGCTTACGTAACCTACAGTGGATAAGCTCGTTCCTAGGATGGCGTAGGAGGGAGGATAGCCTCTTGCCGACATTGGTTTTTTTCCTTCGGATATGATTTTTGAATTCCACTGGCTCTTGATTTAAAATTCACTTGTCGGCGGGCCCTTTCTGCCCATATAAACCAATACGTTACAAAGATAGTAAGCGTATTTGCATATCAACTATCAATATACTGCTTGATTAGACAATCTATTCAGTAGACTCTTTGGGCTTTTTGTATAGCCCAATGCCTTACTAAGGCAAAGATAGTAGCTAAGTGGATTTGCCTAATAGCTAACTTTGAATGCACTGCTTGATTATTCTACCTATTCAGTCGGCCTTTTGTGCCTTGCACATAAACCAAGACCATAGGAGTATTTGCATATAAACTATCAATACCATACCTCAATTAGTTTACCTATTCCTTGGGCTCTTTCTGCTCATATAAGTCAATTCCTTACAAAGATAGTTAGCGTATTTCCATCCATATCAACTATTAATCATACTTCTTGGTTATTCTATCTATCGTGCGGGCTCTTTCTACTCACATAGACCAATACCTTACAAAAATGGCAAGCGTATTTCCTATTAACTTTCAATATAACGCTTCGACAAGTCTACATATTCAGTGGGCTCTTTTTGCGCACATCAACTAAATATCTTAAGAACATAGCAAGCGTAATTTGCCTATCAATTGTCAACTTATTTATTGAAAAATTGCCAAGGATAGAAGCAGATAAACAGAGGTAGTATGTTGCGGCATAAAAAGTGAACTGATTTCATATTGGCGTGGCTGCTTAGAAAAGATCATCTCATTTTAGGCAAACCTCACCGAAAAACTCTTTAAAGATTTGAGAAAAGTTAGAAATGTTATTGTCAGTCTTAGAGGAGATGATCCTAAACACTGTTTAAGCATAAGTTCATTAGCCATTTATCATAATATCTGGAAACAAAGATTTTCAGGCTGAAATCAGTCTAGCTTATACACGGCTCGTAATTTAGGATCTGATAATAATAAACAACATGGTTGGGTCATGAAGAGAAAAAATGTCTGTACCACCAAATTCTGCTTGTTTTCTGTAAGCAGCAAGTACCGAAGTCTTTATCAAAATCACTTAGACACACGACAATTTAGTGTTGTTCAGGTTTACGCATTTCCAATGAAGGGAAAATACAGCATATAAACTAATCACTACCCAAGGGGTGCAACACTGCCAGAAACCTCGTTCATCTTTCTGACCAGAGAATCCCAGTATTTCCACTTAGATTCCCCAAAACCTTTGAAATTTCAGGATGTTCTAGAAACCTTTCCCATGAATTTACAGGAATCCCAAGAGATTTTCTCCAGAATCCCACGCTAATTTTCAAAAAACCGTAAAATCTAGGAAGTCTTTTTTGGCAGTGTTGCACCCCTCAACCATAACTACTCATCTCTCTAAGAAAAGAAAATCGCAAAGAGGCTAAATCTCTACCATCTCCTTCACATTTGTTATTCATACTTACTAGGGAGGGGCTGATACCAACAGTTTTTGGATACAATTTTGAACGCTATGGAGGAGACGATGGAGGTTGTGGAAAAGGCATACCTTGTCGGCCCTTTTTACGCCGGCCCTAATTTAACGCCGGCCCTTTTTACGCCGGCCCAAATTCCGCCACCCCAAGAATCTGCTTTAACGCCATTTAGGGCCGCATTTTACGCCGGACAAAAACCAAGGAAAGAAAAAATTCAAAACTATATTTTACAGACGTGTTTTATCCTTTGAAAAAGATATAGCTACTATCATGAAAAAATAAGTCAATTACGATCGTCTCTTTCTCGGTGCATTCTGTATCTACCTCTTCGTCCGACTGCACTTCGATGGCGTCTTCTTCCACCTCATATTCACACTGCTCCTCCCTAGTCTCATCTCTCAAATCATTGAAATGTATGAACACTTAAAGGAATCTAAAGAGCTCATTCTTTCCGGCCTTAGGAAGGCACACATTACTGAGGCAGTTACCCAAGCCTCAAACCTATCCCATTTGTGCGAAAACCCATTTCAGGAGATAGGCATATGATTTAGTAACTCTTAAACTAAAGAACTTTGCTTATCTATAGTAGTTTACTTTCTATTTTGTTGCTGTTTCTCTTCTAATTTTGGTTGAATATACATTACTATATCCAAATAAAGCCTAAAATAGGGTGCATGTCAGCAAAAAATATGATAAAAATTAACGCCGCTTTTTGAGAAAATTTGCAAAATTTTGGCCCTTTTAACGCCGGCCCTTATTCCGCCGCAGGACGAAAATTAACGCCATTTAGGGCTGGCGTAAAAAGGGCCGATAAGGTAGACCAAACTTACATTGGACCCGAGTAGAGGGTTCCTAACATGTCCATAGTGCTCGATGTCGATATACGCTAGGCATAGAGCAATTGCATAGAAGAAAAGGCACTCAAGAATGATTCATTGGTATGGTTTTTCAGATGAGTGTAGAAGCACGGGATTCGGGGTCACAGAAAAACTTGTCTGTTTCTTGAGCGTTTCTTCTCCTAGACAGAACTTAAAGAGAGCACCTATCGTGTTGTTCGAGTCCTTTTAACGATTCAATTCCTTAGGCTTAAACACTGATGAGTGGTACACAGCCCGTTCTACAGTTTTGATTTTTACCAGTATCTCTACTATTGACTCTAACAATACTTAAACACGCTCATTCCTCCCAACTACAGGACTACAAACAAGGACTACAAAGTCTGAAAATAACGTCAACCCTGAAATCCCTTATAAAAAATCAAAACAGTTCCGCACAGCGCTGAGGTGCCACTGTCTTCGGTACTCAGCATTGATTTCTGGTTATTAAAAATCATCAAATACTTTTACAAATCTGCAATGGAGAAACTTTTGTTTGAGGAAGACGACAAACTGATCTATAAAAAGCATCTGCATGTATGCATAACATTCCTTTATCCTTCTCTAAAGCAAACAATGTTTCTCCCAAGCTTTCAAATTCGACTGGTGGGGCGTTTCCTGATCACTAAATGGACTCATTTCCCAATAGATTAAGAGGCTTTTAAGAAACTTAGAGAGCCTGATTCCATTACCAATTAAGAAATTATTTGAAATTCATTTTAAGGACGTTAATAGGCAATAAAAGCATGGTAGAATCTAGAATTGTCTTAATTCATAATAGCTAAGGTTGATTTCATTGAGGGCCCACAATATTCGCGACTTTATGGGCTTTACTGGTTTGTAAGAGAACAGGGATGTTATTTCTGATTACAAACTACATTTCTTCCAAATTAGGTTTATACAGATTCGCATCAGTCAGAAATCGTTACCAAGCAAAAATATTTATTTGCTCAGAGTAGGACTCCTTTTCTACGACGAGTGTACGTAGAACAGCTAGGGTACAAGTGTCTAAACTGATCAAAATAACCTCGGCGCTCAACTAATTCTAAAATTTCCCAAATTCTAGCAAATGAAACTTGGAGTCCTTTAAAAAGTCCCACAAGTCCATCTAATGAGTGAGTTCACCTCTTTTATAAGGGCACATCTTTACTACGACCAGCTGTTTGGTTCGAGACCTGCTTAAATCTTGTGAAAAAACCTCGTTGACCTGGACACCCCTACAACCTATATCCCCATTAATTCTAGAGTTTTTCAAAGCAAAATTTCTGCTTAGCAACTCTATTTAGGTTAAATTCACAGTCATTGAACAAACATATAGATGACCAAAAACTGGACTTTTTTAATTCAGAGCTTCTTTCTTGACTTAAGCGAGCTCTTTGCATTGAGAGTTTCTTATAAACTACTTTCAGAAGAGGTTTTGAAGGCATGGAAATACAATCAGTCTTCCAAAAGGGCGTAAATCACAAGAATTTAAAACAAGAGACATTTTGGAAGGAGAAATATAATGTAGATCAGAAGAGCTGGAAACTTTTCATGTTGTCTTTGCTCAAAAGGCTGTTTAAAACTCTCAGTACATTTATTGAAAGAGAACTGTATTTCATCTCATCTGGTACTGGAATAATTCAGACAGAGAGTGAAACGTAGGTTTCTCAAAGTTGAGCGAACTAGAATTTGGGTCCAGAAACTTGCTAAGAAACTTTTTGTAACTACCATGATTTGGGTGGACGCTAAGAAACTCTGGCACCGGGATGTTACTTAGTTTATCGCAAACATTTTCAAGAAGACCGAGTGTTGAAATGCTTTAACTTTTCGATCAACCGAGCCGTGTATTTTCGATAAACCACTTATAGAAAACGCATTTAGATAAGGAAAGATAAAAAACAAACATGGAAAGTAGAAACGGATTCGACATACCTTGGTCATATATCGATCTGCGCCAGTTCCTTCGTCGTCTTTAAAAACAACGTTCGTTCCAACGTATCTGACGAGCTTCGTCCTGAACTCCTTGGAGCCGTATTTGATTTTGTGGTGGAAAGGGCCACTTGCTACGGCACTTTCCTCCTCCTCTTCGGGCTTCTGCTGGAACTGGCGGAACGGCTGGTAATCCTTCTTGGTGTAGGAGCTCTTTCCCACTCCGCACGCTGACAAGAAACTACAATTCCAAAGCAGGAGTAGGAACAGGACACACCAAACCGAACGTACTTGTGCGTTTTCCATTGTAACCAGTTCGTAGTAGTAATGATTGTTTGGATGCCCAATGATTTCGTGGCAAAAACAACAAAATCCAACCGATGTTTATCTGTGACTCCAATCAAGCGTCCGAATCCTTTGCTTCTAGTATCTCACACGAGGATTCTAATAAGTTCAGCTACGTATATGCGATGCACTGGATTCTAAGAGAGTTAAAGGGAGCGCTATTCTCCGACTGCCCTGTCCGTCTGCATGTATACGAGTAACCAACGCACTGGAGTACGACCCTCTTAATTGCTCTGCGTTTACTCACAATAGCCGTGGAGACGCTCCTATTGGCTAACACGCGATCGGCGCATTGTCCCGCTCGACGTTGAAGACGAGTGCCCATCTGACGTGTAACGACCTCCGGTTACTATGCTGGGAATTCCAACGCGCTATCGACCCCCATCGACCGCAGAGAGAATTGCAGACGTGTTTCAGTTCTATGAGAATAATTCGCAAAACCAACTGCTTTGATGTGCAATTAAACATCTTCTCAATATTGGAATGTCGCGCAAGAAATACGTTTAGATAATCAGTGAGATAATAATGGTCTGGTTGCCACCCCAAAACATATCGCTTCCAGCCAATCGGAGTGCGAGCTCCATTGATTTTAACAGTGGAAATGGCTGAGCCAGCAGGGCCATAAACCACATATAGATTAAAGCCAGGCAGCGAGGGCTGACCTGATTGACCAAGGCTAAATATACTTTGTTAATAAAAAGCGGTAAAGCTGGTTTAGTGTTACCGATTAAATCATCTTAATAGAATTATGACTGAGCTGGTTATATTTTTACATACAGGTGCGGTTGCGTACACCTGCAAACTACCTGCTGGTGTGGGGTCTAAATCATCATTCGTTGAACCTAAAATAGAGGGGTTATCCAGTTGGCGGTTGTAAATGTCTGTTGTTTAAATGGGGGAAATAAACAGACAAGAACTTCATATCACTCTATGATGCAGTGCATGCTACTATGCCCCTGCTGGTAGGCCTATCCTTTCTTAGTCAAGCTAGTGCGTTAACAGAACTTTACTTAATCACAAACTAGAGCAATGGATGCCCTTTGATCTCATAGCACTCTATGATGCAGTGCGTGTTACTATACCCCTGCTGGAAACAAGACCTTACACCTTAGTCAAGCTAGTAGGTTAAACAGAAACTCAATTAATCACAAACGAGAGCAATAAACATACTTTTACCTCATACTATATGCAGTGATGTAGTGCTTGCTAATATGCCCTTGCTTGAAATATGTTTAGGCTAGCAAGTTGGGTGCAAAAGACAGCATGACCCAGCAGTAATGATTGCAGTGCATTTCACCATGCTCCTACTAAAATTAACTCGTTCAAGGAACAAAGTGCATGTCTGTCCAACAACCAGTTATAACGTAAAATGCTTGACTAAGAGATACTTAGAGAGTTACATGACGATCTTATGTTCATCAGTAAGAACAAATAAGGACCCCCACTGACATTACGCTCCAGGGGGCAGAGATGGTCATGAATTTAGACAGCAGCAACAACAGGACAGGAAATCAATTTTAGTCATTTTGGAGAAGTGCAATAGTAGGTTTAGAGATTCTTTAGGATATAGGAATATGTGGTAGCTTAGATGAAATATGGCGAATTAAAATAAATTGTGCCTTTATTGTACTGCTGAGGGTCTATTTCATTGAAGATGAAGAATAAGGAGAAATTATGAATTTAAGATGGTGAGGGAATTCGAAAAAGCGAAACCTGATAAATACTGGAAGACACTCATTAGAGTAGTAGGTCAGAAAGAGAACGAAAATGAATATGAATTACTTTACCCGGATGTGGATCGAAAATGGCCAATCAAAAATGAGATGAAGGATTATTAATTGCGAGATACAACCAATCATTACTGGGAGTCCAGCGAGACGAACGATAAACCGTTAACGAAAGAGACCTAGTTGAACGAACTCTTTATGTCTACACAATTTGGGATCCAGGGTTATCATGTAGAAAGGCTCAAAAAAGTGAAATGTTGATTTTTCTCTACCAGCCAAGCCTTACATTACTACACCCATGTATGAGGATAAGTCGTTCTCGATCCTGGGAAAGGAGTGGGATCCGAATAAACTGAAAATGATATAGCGGATGAAAAAGGATCTTTAACATCGCCTCCGGCTGTGGTCAACCAAATTATAGAACATATATAAAAGCAAGAGAATGACTTCATGGTGAACTGACTTTAGATCTATGCTTAAAAGGAGAATTTCTCAAGTTTATCAGCCGAATATCGTAAATGAAGTTTAAGAAAGTTGCGTGATTCAGGAAACTGCGGTTCCTGTCCCCTGCTATTTCATGGAAAAACTCGAAGCCATGCGGTTTCTATCTGCGATAGATTATGCAATTAGTTAGAACTTATCTTATGCTTTGCAATGGTGACCGAAAGCAGAAGAAGAGGGGGTAAATAGGCAAGAAAACATATCATGTAATAGTACTATTTTCTTCAAGGTACGGTATGACACGGTAATGGTATTGTAAAGTATGGTAATGACATGGTAATGGTATTGTAAAGTATGGTAATGACATGGTAATGATATTGTATGATATCGTAATGACACGGTAATGGTATTTTATGATATGATAATGATGTGGTATGGTATGATATGCTAATAGTATGGTATGATTGAGTTTATGGTATGGTAATGGTATGATATGGTTATGGTATGATTAGGTTGATGGTAATGGTAATTGTGATGGTAGGTATGGTAAAGGTATTGTATGATATGGTAATGATGTGGTTGGTTAGGTTAATGGTAAGGTAGAAAATAGTAATAGTAATGTTATGATATGGTAATGGGATTGCAAGATAAGGTTAATGGTAATGGTATGATATGATAATAGTTATGACAAAGTAGTGGTATGGTAGACATGGTAATGGTATGGTATGGTATGATATGCTAATGGTAGTGGTAATGGTATGATTATGACATGGTAATGGTATTGTACGTTATGGTAATGATCTGGTGTGATTAGGTTAATGTAGAATACATTAATAGTAATGGTGTGATATGATAATGGTATTGCATGATTAGGTTAATGTTGATGGTAATAGTAGCTATATGGTAATAGTTTTGAAATGGTAGTAGTATGGTAGATATGGCTATTCTATGATATGATGATGGTAATGGTATGATATTGTAATTGTTATGATAAGATAATGGTAAGGTAAGATTAGGTTAATGATAATGGTATGATATGATGATGGTAATAGTATGATATTGTAATGGTTATACTATGGTAATGGTAACGTAAGATAAGGTTAATGGTAATAGTGATGTTATGTTATGGTAATGGTATGGTAAGGTTTTTGGTTACGGTAATGGTAATGGTAATGGTATGATATTGTAATGGTTATGATAATGTTTATGGTATGGTAAGATTAGGTTAACATTATGGGTATGGTACAGTGTGACAAATCCCAGTGCTAAGTTAACATGACCCGGATCGAAATGCAGTGAGCTAACGTTACTCCTTCAAGTTATTGATCAAACACAAGAAAATTGTTCAACGTATAGATGAAGAAACCACCAGGTGACTCACGGCCATGTATTAGGCAGTTAATCTTTCTTGGTATAGAAAATACTTATCAGATGTGACACAATCTTCACAAATTCAATGAGAAATGTGAAGGAGATGCTGGTGGCCAATGTTGGTTTGAGCATGTTTGGGAGCATCGAAGGCAGTGCAGGCCTTTTCGGGTTCATTCATCACCTTGTAAGCAATAGTAATATAGTAAAGTTTGTTTTGGTAGCCGGGAATAAAGGTCAGGCACGTGACTTTATTATTTTTTGATAAAAACAAGGAACTGGTGCATTGTAGGAATTCCACGGAAACATTTTTCAGCAGGAGATGCTAATCTACTTTTTTCTCTTTGTTGCCTTTCAAACGAAATTCATCAGAGTCTTATTGTTTCTTGATCTTAGTATTTAGGGCCAGGATACGATTAAAAAGAAAAGCGAGTGCGCATATTTCAAATAAGTCACCTGTCAACAAGTAACTAGGATTTAGGCCGTTTCACTAGGAAGACATCTAGTAAAATCAGTGTGATTCCAAGTAGTGACGGTGCCAGCCTTTGTAAAAGTTGGGGATAGGGTGTGATCAACACGTTTGCATCTAAGATCACATTTTAAACCCCACTAAAAATATCCTCTCAAGTGAAAATCAAGGAAAAGCCCCCATTGTCGAGGGTCATGGAGTAACTTTGATTAAACCCTCTCCTATTGGATAATCCATAAGGTCTCCATATACTTTTGTGTTTATTAGTTATTCCCTGCAACACTGTTTCCGAATATATTATGTTTTAAAGAACGAAAAACACGGGTATTGCATTCTTTAGCACGAGAGAACTCTCAAAATACTCTCTTACTAAAGCTGCTCCGCTAACGCCCCCTGATGCTGATCCCAATAATTCTTAAGGGTTAGCTTCTGGTTGCTTGTATTCTGAATGGCAAGGGGTAGCACCCCCCTCGTCAGGAAATATACCAGCTCAACATGTTTCAAGGTAACTAATAAAAAAGCCTCTTTTAGAAAATTGAGGATTCGGACGAGAATTCCTTTAACTTAAGGAGTCGTTTTTCACATACACCTCAGCATAAACAGTAAGTTTCTAATTTCCGGAGGACTGCGTTCTCTTGTGTAAAGACGAACAAAGCGCATATTTGATCTGCAAACTCCCACACGCCCGGTATAGACTCAGTGTACTAAAGGCCAGACGTTTTGGATTCCTGAAAAGTCACCATTAGCGTCTCAAACTCCATAAGTAAACATGGATATGCGAGTCTCCCCGTCACTGGCGGTTTTAGAGACTGCGGGGCCCGGGGCCGAACACCTGGATTTTGACCGAATTCGATGCCTTCCATGTGGTATTTTGCTATTTTAGCGGGGCCTTTTTTGCCAATATGAAGCATGGGGCCATGTCCCCCTAAAACCGCCACTACTCCCAGAAGGATAAGTGAGCCTTCTCGTTGGTTATCATGGTTGATAAAGGTTATCACCAAGCAAAATCACCTCTTTTGTCTTTGACGGTTACGATAAAAACCAGACCAGAAACGTCTGAAAATGGACTATTGGACACAAAGCCCAAGTATAAATCTGACCCTTCAATGACACTAGCGTGAGCCAGCCAACCCAACCCCTCCAACTCACCGAATGAAGACAAACGAAGACTTTTCATTGATTTGCAGTGTCTCAATACTTAGTAATCCTCTGTAAACTATGATGAACCAGAAAAGCATACAACTGCATTAGCCAGAAACTCCAGGGTAGCTACCATATCTCACCATAACAATAAACAAAATCACAGTACTAGCAACAGTAAGAACAACTAGGTTCGGAAGTAGAGGAAAGCTTTGGTGCATCCTGTTTGAACCATAGATGAATCTCTCCATGCAGTATAGGTGCGTAAGCCAGAATCTGGGTTCTTGACTAGATACATTATTCGGGTCTGGTACTGAAAATAATTTTTCTGACCAGATGGGGTGGCTTATTAGCAAACTGTGCGCAAAAGCTTCTATTTGAACTTGTTTGTTTCCAGATTTTATTGAGTTTTCCGTGGAAAAAGCTGGTTTGAAAATGATCAAAATGAAAATGAGCGTTTTTACCGGAAGAATCAGATTTTGCCGAAAAGAAATAATCCCCCCTCTTTGGCGATGCCGCTGCTTAAAGCTACCAACAATAATTACTGTAAACTTAGGTGCCATGTTTGGATTTGTTCTCTACACAAATGCGAAGAATCTTCAACATTTACTCGCAAGATTTCCGTGGTTTCCCATCCAGAAGTCGAGCAACTTGGCGTTCAGGTACCTCACAAAGGCCGAACAAAGAAAGCGTTGACTCCAGACTTCAAATGTTGTTGTTGGTGAATGTCGCGGATTAATCAGAGATTAGCATCTTCTCAAGGAATGTCATCTTTAGCATAGCATTTTTCAAAATGCCCAGAAGGCATGCTTTATTTGTGTCTGCACATGGCAATTTTCACTGTTCAGCTTAAGTGTGCAGCGCAAAAGCCAGAACCAGAACAGATTTGCTAAAATATCTTCACCTTCCTCCGACGCTGAAACTTTTGCTCTCGATCTCAACCATTCTCATTTTGACACAATATATGATATAACTGCCCAAGCCAAGCTTTATAAGCCAATATTGTTCTTCTCTGAGACGGTCATGGCCTTCCCAGGAGCCTAACTGGTCTGTTGCTTTTGTCACATTGCCTTTGCCTTTGTTGTATGAACTTTTTCTGTTAGTAGCAACCCTCTATTGGGCAGCATTTATCACCTTATGAAAAAATTCTCAGATAGATGATTTTCCTTGAGAAGAATCTAGTTCATTATATCCAGATGTGCATTTTTTGAGGTGGGTACAATTCATCTAATAAGAAGCATGCCAATACACAAGGAGAATGGCGTTCATAAAACACTTTTAAGCGAAGGTAATTCTAACGAAGCCTTATATTTGTGAAACCTGCTCTAACTTTAAGTCCAGTTTTCTCTCCAACCACACCAGGTGTTTTTGTGTTTTTCCAAACCAGAAAACCAAAAAGCACGCGTAGCCTCGCATAAAAACTAACAAATCTTTCCCTTAGCTTTAAACCATCAAGAGGTTTAAAAAGATACAGACAGGGCTGCAAACGAGGCAGAAACAATACAGAGAATATTAGAAAGGAACGGTTGTCCTTAGGCCTTTAGACGCACAATAACACACATGTTCCTGTTAGAAGAGTAACTCTTTTTCATAAGGCAACCCACGTTATTCGGGAATCTCCATAGAAACACAGCAGTTTTAGAGTGACACAGCTACCAATACGAAAGTCCATTATTAGATGTGAAAAGGATTTCAAGTAAAATAGAGCTAAACAAATTAAATTCCTAAATTGAAAGCTGGTTGTGGGAGATATTTAAGGAACGATGCCACACCCATTTTCATTAAAGGCAATGACTTCATAACCTCCCACAGGACACAGTCTTCTCCCGAACTGGGTACTAGGAAACATTGCCTGAGTTCGAGTGTTGGTAGTTGTCATGTTGCAACTGCTGTGTTGCTAACAGTGGTGACTATTGGATATGAAACCGTTCCTGCTGCTTTTTCAAGATTTCTGAGTCATCTACAAATCAACTGGCGAGTTTCTCACGACCCTTCCTTAGTGCTACAGCGAGGGTGGGGATAGTCGCCCCACCCTGGCCAAGACCTTCAGAAATATCACAGTTGTTGATAATGTTTTGTTGATGCAGGGGTGATAGAGAATCGTTTTTATCGAGGCGTTTACTGAGGGCTCTGAATGCTTTCTTCAACACTGCCAAAGTGCCAAAGCCCCCTTCAGATTGAAGTCATAAGGGTTTGCGGAAACCCGGAATCGGACAAATATTCACCGCAAAATATAGAATTCTTGCAATTTTTTGATTGGAACGATGGAATCCTCCATCCCTGCTGAGTGCGCGACGGAATACTTGACGGAATACTTGACGGAATACGGAATATTTACAAATATCTACTTTTTTCTTCACGTATCCCATCACAAAAAGGAAATGGTCTCTTGGTTTCCCGAATTTTAGCCGAAAATTTTAGATTGCTATCTCAAATTCATACTTCATACTTATTGCCAGAAATAGGTATTGACAGAAATATAACTGTCCTAAACGTCTCATTCTCAAGATTATTCTTTTGTTTAGTAATATTGTTACCATCGAGCAATATTCCCTATAACAGAAAATAACCCTAAAGGGACTTTCTTCCAATACTTGAAAACTTTACAAAGGTGAAAGTTTCAGGAAATAATTTCTGCCACGCTTGATGGAATGGTGTCACAAATATTTCTAAGTATTGCATTTAACTTGCCACTATTTTGATTATCTAGTACCACATTTCATTATTTTTAGGGGCGGATGGAAATTTGCTTTTCAGAAAGGTGAATTTCAATCCACATCTGGGAATAACAAATCGTTAAGTTACGTTTTCATTCTCTTTCTGACGTACTACTCTGATGAGTGTCGGACGCCAAGCTTCAGCAGTTATTATGTTTCACTGTTTGTCCGATCTTCCTTGCCATCCTCAAATTCTGTACCGATCAAAGACTGTTTTATATTTAACAGCTTTAAGTTTGACTCATTCCAATACTAGGTGACTCGTTGATTATTGAAAAAAAGTGTTCATCAATTCTAACTTTTTCAATAATTCCCACCCCAAGCTGTTTAGCCCATTTTCTCAACATAGCTCAACATTGCAGCATTATCCAGGAACAAAAACAAGCAGTATTACAGCACAGTCACTCTCTAAGCAAAAGACAAACTATCTTGACATGGCATAAAAACCAAAACAAGTATGTCGATCGCTGTTTGTCTGGATCAGTAGCTCCCCAGCTCACTAGCTTAATATTAGTTACGTTTGGAGATATGAAAGGCGTAGTAGGTGGTTGACCCAGCGTAACAGCGCAAACATGACAAATATAAGAACCACGGTCAATGAAAATCTCCTGCTGGCAGATAGAAAAGAGGTTCTACAATGACGAGATACTCGAAATATGTCTCATAGTCCTCATAGTTCAAGGAATCGACAAATAAGTGCCTCTATATAAAGAGATATAGAACAAGGTGACAGTAGGGGTTAATGTATCCCCCAAATATTTGATACGTGGGGGTAAATGCACACCTAAAACATTTAACACTGGGGGTAAGGATCTCCCAAAGATTTGGCACTGGGGGCAATGCCTCTCCTTAGGCATTGCCAATAGAGGTAATGTATCTTTGAATGAAGATTCGGCACTGGGGGTAATGTGTCCCCTAAAGATTCAATAGCAATAAGAGGGACTTTGGTTTTACCCCAAAAATAACAGTTCGATTCTAAATCCAACGTATAGGGGTTTTAAACCTTAATCGATTACAGTAGAATCCCGATAACTCGAACTCTCGCTAACTCGAACAGATTTGGCATTCCCCTTGAGCCTTATTAATGTTATGAAGAGCCTCGATAACTCGAACATTCGTTAACTCGAACTACTCTGATCGTCCCTTGCTTGTTCGAGTTATCGGGATTCTACTGTATTTTCAAATTATGCATATGTCCATATCTGGCGTATACCCCCCGATATGTATCTGCATGCGAAGAACTGAGTGGTCATCATATTACACTATTTTGTATTTTCCAACTTCTAACTACCCTGAAGTTGTGTACCCATTAACTCGGACCAACTAGAGTAGCCAATTCTCACTGAAGGAGACGACAAGAAGTGTGCCTTTGTAAGTGTCGAGAATAGGACAATCAACCAAATAGAAAGGGGTCAAACGTCATTGTGGCTCTGTAATACATAAAGCAAACAGAGTTAAGTATGGTGTAATACAAATTGGCCTCTAGGGGCGTAAAACACTGAAATGTGACGCTTTTAGCTTGTACTGAAAATGTGCGCAAATATTGAGGGTTAAACATTCAGTATCTTAATGTTTAAGATTTCACCATTATTTGTTTCTGATAAGTATGTTTTAAAATATTCAGTTTATGAGACAGTTGCTGAAAGCTAAGAAATGTAGCCAATATTACTGAGTCAACAAGAGAGTTCCACAATAAAGAGTTAATGACGACTTCTGCGATAGAGGTTCGACAACCATCATATTCGTAGTTTTATCCATTAATAAAGCAAAGACTTTGGTCTGCTAATAGCAAGCGGTTGATTTAGTGACATGCATGTAGACAAGATGCCTGTAGATTCCAAAATACTTGTGTCTCCTTTTTAATTCTCTGCAGTATTTATTGCAAGATGGTTAGAATTAGTTTACAACTGTGTATCATACCAACTGTGAATGATTTGATGATCATAACAACAATTCTAATAGATTTATTGAGATAAATTCATCTCATGTTTTTCAATGATTTTACATAAATCGACTACGCAGTGGATGAATAATTATTATGTACGGAAATTGGCATGTCAAAATCCTCATAATTTTCAACCACTGACAAGTCAAATGGCCTGAAACACGACCACTGCACATGATGATTTTTCATCGATTTCATATACAGAATTTGCATAGTCGATTTATGTAAAATCCATGAAAGCAATTGAGATAAATCTGTTCAAAAAATAGCTTCATTATGAGGTCATTAGATCGATGACGTCAAAAACATTGTTCAAATTTTGTGGAAATCAAGAAATGATATATCAATCGAAAGGTCTAATCGAGTGCTGTCTAACTACACCAATGTTGACTCACGCAAAAAGAGTTCTAGCGACATTAGTTCTAGATAAAAAAGTTATTGACGTCATCAAAAGTGGAACTTCCGTTCCGACCAAAATTCAAAATGTATCTTAGTCTTATTCGAATCTCCATGGTCGAATTGATACTAATAAGGCATACAATCCAAGGGTTCGCTAGGCCCTTACAGGAAATTCCTGTCTACCAAGCAAACCTTTTCATTGATATAGGCCCTCCATTGCCAAGGGTAATGGTACACAACACAATGAAGCGAGGAAGCAGTGTACATCACAAGAAGTCCAGATGGACTGACTTGATTGCCAAAGGGGAGGGGTCCATCAAACAGACCTTTTGATTGGTGTAGACCCTCCATTGCCAAGAGCATAGGACACAGACACAATCAGATTAAGGAAAGAAGTAGTGTACATCATAAGAGTACACAAGCAAAGGAAGGGAGGAAGTAGCATACATCATAAGAGGTGCAAGATGGATCGACTTAATTGCAAAGGGGAGGGGTCCATTAAAGAGACCACAGACAAAAGATAACCAAGAAGCGTCAGCCCAGAAAACAACTACTTACGTCTGTCCAGGATGTCTTAGGCTTGATCTGTCGGTTTTTGCTGTTTGTTTAAAACTGAAGTATTTATCATGTAATGTTAAATATGCTAAACTCGTTTGATTACTCAAAAGGTTTTTGACCTCAACCTCGTTCAGCGTTGGACGACCAATCAACAGTCATAGTTACATCACATCACATTTAAAACTCGGCCTTTTCTAATATAGTTAAGGTTCAGTAAATTAATTTGCCTATCAATTAATCGAATGAAATAAAAACTATAATTGTTTTGTAACAACTCGACAAGATACAGACCAGGCGTGTGTTTTATCAAGGGGATCTTTTTGAAGAACATATTTTCAGGATGGTATATGCAGGGAATTTGCCAGAGGATATTTTGCAAGGTTCCCAGTCAGGGTACACATCACAGCCTAGGTCTGGAAGATGACGTCTTATCTTGATCGAAGAAATTGTAGGACCAAAGATCACTAAATACTTTATCCGTATTCAGTACAAAAATATGAAGGCATTGTCTAGCACTGGAGATTAGCCCCGGTCTCCAACCCGGGTCGTAGCGACCAAAGGCGAGCGCGCAGACCACTTAACTTATGAATAAATGTTGATATAACATGATTCTGAAGAAGAATTTAACCCGAAACACGAAATAATGCCTCACTGTAGACAAGCCTGGAGTTGGGAACACTTCAAGTGCTTACTTTTTGTCCTGGTTTGGGACAGTGGTTAGGGCGCTCACTGTGTCTGCAACGTCCCGGGTTTGAGACCCCTGTGATGGCATATGTCAATTAAAGTAGCCTGCTCTGGTAAAATTCATGATAAAGTATATATTGTAATTGAGTAGCTAGTTCCTTGAAAACAGATGTGCATGCTACCTTTGAAGCAGGTGATGACCCTTATGTTATCACTAAGTTGCTGATGTTGATCCAAATCAGTAAATTCAAACCATGTTTCGAACTAAAAATCAAAGAAAATACAATACAAAAATGGCAAAGGGCTAACACAATAATATTGTGCGCCTATCAGGTCTCCAGCCCGTGTCATTGCCCGTCACAGGGAGCACCTAAATCGATGCGCCATAAACAGGGCATAGAATTTGTGCTATAGTTTTCTGGTGTGTAAAGGTTGAGGCCTATCAATAGCTCGACAGCAGACATGGTCTAACACGTTGGAAATACATTCTTAATAGTGGGCTGCCACAACTGCATTACACACTTTTCTTATAAGGAACTGTTTATAAGGAACCTAGAACTAGAATTTCTTGTAAAATACAATGGATTCTTTTGTTCTATTGTTTCCTGTAACAATGGAGATTAAAAGAAAATCTAAGGAACTTTTAGTACTGGGCCTTGAGGTAGATTCCTCATAAAATAAAAAGCGTGTACACACTTTTCTTATAAGAACCAGTAAATTTGATTTGAAGCTGGCTGTTCTTAAATATTCCTCTATTTTCAGCCTGAAATGTTCTTAAATTGTTCTTACTTTATAATGATTTGGAAGCTTGTTTTCGGTATCAGTTGTGTTAATTGGTTCAAATGTGGACTCTCCTGACCATCAGATATATCCGGGTCCTGTCAATCAATGCAATATAACAGAAACGCAATGCAAACTACCAAGATAGCTCAGTAGGTAGAATCAGTGATTGGGTGTTCAAATCCTTCTCGGGATATCTCAATCTCACAAATCATCTCGATTGATCTTCCAAAGCTTGCTTTTTCTTAAATGCATAACTACTTCTTTGACGTCACACGAAGTTAATACTGCACGACGCGTTTTACCGTGCTGCGCAAGTTTTGTCTATCTAGTGCCAATTCAACTAATCTATTTATTGTTTGTGTTCCTTTTGAAGGATCTAATTTTATGTCAATGGTGGCTAAATCCTTCCTCATTGTCTTCATCCAGGTCGTCTTTGGTCTCCCTTGTCAACGTTCCACCTTACTGAGGTATTCTTCAAGGGCTTTTCCAGCTGGTGGTTTTAGATCTAATCGCAAGAGATGTCCTAGCCATGTTAGTCTGCATACTCTTATTATTCTTCTCCATGGTTCACATTTCGTTCTGAAATAGAGCTCGTTGTTTGTAATATTTCTTTGCCAATGAACTCCAAGGATCTTTCTTAGGTGTCTACGTTGAAAGGTGTCAAAGGTGTTTTCAAGCTTTTTCATCAATGTCCACAGTTCGATATTGTACAGAAATACGCTTGCAACATAGGCATCAAAAGTTCTTAGTCTGACCTTAATGGAGTTTTTCTCGCTACTGAAAATGTTGTTGAGCGTTTTGTAGGCGTCAATTGCCAAAATTTTCCTCAAATGCATAGGTAGGTGCAGGAGAAGGGCTTAGAATGATATTTCCCAGGTTACATGTGTGCGAATGGAACCAAACCCTTATGCGAGTAAGGCAAATGGCAATTTTCTTGCAAGTTAGCAACGAAAGTTGAAGACTACTTTGCAGGAGCTGATACAATAAGTTTGTCAGACGAATTTCAAACCCACAAATGCAACGTTAGCAGCCCTGTATGAACCGGCAGCAGAACCCCCTGATACGCCCAACGCAACCATATCTTGCATTGTCAGCGCAATTTGACAGACATGATTAGGCCTAATTAGTTATACCACCACATTTCCTTTTACCATCAGAGATTCGAAAAATCTCGACCAATTGTCTGATTTTCATTCATGAATTCCGTACCTCAGACGAGTCTTTAGAGGCACTCAACTCGCATTACACGACAGGCCGCATTAATACCCACAAAATTCATTACAGAGATCGCTATCGTAATCTGTGATCTATATCAGTGCAAAAAACCCATCTTATTCAATTATGTTATTTCTAAGAATTACCTAATGAAAATTCACGATATATATATATAACAAGGTACATAAATTCCTTTCTTCATAATTGATCTAATCACATATCGGTCGCGGTATCTCAAAGGCAGATGCTAGGTCAGGCTTTGCAGTAGTTGAATTCTCTAATGATTATGTTAGCAAATGCCTTTTTGATCATATCAAATCACTGATACCGTAAATTGCATTAGATAGCATTATAGCATTGGCCTACTTTAGAGTTTTCTGCAGTATGACCCGTTAAGCTTATTGTAGATCAATGCTTTTGAAAATGCTAGAATAAGAGCTTGTCCACACGTATCCGGGTATTTTTGAAAACGCATATTTATTTATCCGTTTCGAAAAAAAATGCGTCCACATGATGAGCGTTTTCGAAAGAACTTCGTTCAGACGGATACGGAGGAATCACTAATAAAAAGTTTTTGTTCGTTGAATTGTCTGTACAAAAATATGCTAGTGACGTCATCATTTTCGAAAAGATTTTCGCCGTTCACACGACAACATAAAAACGGAGTTTTCAAGATCTCAACACTGGAGAGCGTTTTCGAAAAGGTCCGTTTTCATCACCGAAAACTCGGGCTACGTGTCAACCGTCATCCGTCCAGGAAGGCCAAAGCGAATAAATAAAAATGTGTTTTTGAAAATATCCGTATACATGTGGACAGGGCCTAAATCCTATTCTGATCCTTAAAAGGCCCATTAGGCCCTAGAGGGAGACAAAATAGACTCAAAGAAAGATAATAATGGCTCACGATGCTTGTTAGTAGCAGTTTCGTGTTGTTAGTTAGGTAGAAAAAGAAGGTCAGGAGTATATCATCTTAAATTGAAATGCAGCCATCTCGCATGATTTTTGGAAAAATTATAACAAATGACTTTAAGCGCTAAAATATTCAACCTGCACTTGAAAAAGCTGCGAAGTCATTATTGTTTTTTTAAAGGATGTGGTCAAGAAACCCAATGTGCCCTCCCGGTTATCACCACGCTGGCTGTGCAGCAAATCCCAAACTTGTGCATACGATGTAAGGTTCGTATGCTTAAGTTTGCGATGCCCAAGTTTGCCTAAGTTCGTATGCCCAACCTAACCAGTTGCTGCACAGCCAGTGTGGTCATCACCAGGAGGGCAAATTGGGTGTCTTGATCACATACTTATACTCCACTCGTTGTTCTTGCAACTTCTTGAGCACTCTTCGTGTATCTGGAGCCATATTCTACCGTTTACTTATTGCTATTTTGATATATATATATCATGGATCCCATCAAACTATACTGTTTATAAATCCTGTTTTGAGTGGGTACGTTGACAACTTGCCAGGAATCCCTCCAAACGGCAGATCATCTACCTTCCCGGTCATGTAACATACAAAAGTTGAATAATTGCATAATAATTTCTATGAAATATGAAATTACAACGAATCAAGGATATGGTAAGTGGCATTGGGCATCATGAGAAAGAACATGGTAGTCATGTAGCTAAAGACGTCTTTCTTGAAATATATATGACCTTTTTGTTGTTGTCCTCATAGATATAACACTGATCAAATCAAACCATAGATACTGTATACAAATTGTATTATAGATAGCATTAGGTCATAGCTGGACAGCATTATGTCAGGCTATGGCATATAAAGGAGAAGCTTGCATAGCAGAACCACCAACTGTAAAGAAGTTAGCCTAAATGTCATTACCCCTTCATGGCAAAATGAAATAATTGTTCCGATTCATTACACATTCTTTGAAATCAGATAAAACTTAGGAAGTACATTCATGCAATTTCAGACCACCTAGGTTCATCCTGAGCAATGTCTGAACGCTGATAAGGGGTCTGGGGTGGATTCGTAGTCTAATCATAGTTTGCGTAACGATCAACTGCCAGCCACTGCAGCCATTTTGACCAACCAACAGCAACAACACTTTTAGTTAGCAATTCAACTCAACAGCAACTGTTTACAATTAAGCTTGGTTGCAGTAAACGAGTATCATGTATGAATTTCCAACCTTCATTGAATTGAATGAAGGATAAAGATTTAATTGGTGGAATGAGTGATCTTTTTAATTCGCTTACATTTCTTAAACTATTTTTGAGGTAAAACATACGACCTAGTGTAAAGATTGATGATACTGTAATTTTTGTATCAATTATATCAGTATTATCTAATAAAGGAAGGGTCTGCATGTGTCGGGTTGAAATATTTTTCCGCAAATTTAAAGAGAAAAGTTGGAAGCTTACAGAAAAGCTAAAATTAAAATACATCTAGACTCGATTTATCAACTCATTTAGCTTATGAAAGTAATTGTAGATGATGAGAAAACGAAATTGAGCAAGTAGAGAATTTCATTTCAGTTTTAGAGAGAAATCTATAAAATAAATAGCTTTAGAGATGAATTTTAGATGCTGGCAAAATGTAAATTCATAAAACAGATATTGCTTGAAAATGAAATAGAGCTAAACCAGAGTTGTAGAAAACCGCAGATATATAAACCTAGTAAGGAGCAAGAATCCGAAAAGACTGGAACAAGTTTATACAAACCCAAAGAAGGCCCTAGTGGGAGACAAGACAGCCTCAAAACGACCACTTGCTCATAAAGCTTGTTGGTGGTACATATATATAAACTATGAGGGAGGTGTAAGAAAAGGAATATCGAGAGTGAAACAGCGCAAATTTGGAGGAAGGTGAAGATATTTTTGCAACTCTGAGCAAACTGCAACTTCTCTTCGATGAAAACGTGAACGAGACTCGAGTAAAAGTAAGAACTCTAGAGGTCTGGTGAGAAGTAGTCAATGGTTTAGTCACGTGTCAATAACCTTCCTAGTCGTCTTAATATAATATTTCTTTGAGGGGGGTCATCCGAAGATTTACTCCATTAGGACCTGGTTTAAGGAGATTTTATGAGGAATTTGAAACGGTCGACGACCGGAATCACGGATAAAGGCAAAACATGGAGAAAGTTCATCATCTAATGAGTCTTTCGGATGTGATGTTAGATATATGAATTCATTAGTGTAGCCTGGTGGTTAAGGTGCTGGAATTCTAATCCTTGAAGGGCAACCCTCGTGGGTTCGAGTCAACGAACTTTCGGAATGATAAACTACAAGCAGTCAGCAAACTTAGCTTTTCATCCTTACGATCTTTATTACATTTAAAATGATATGAGTAGCCAAGATACTCTGTCTAGAATACCAATTCTGAGGGTACAAGCTGTAGGTCGACATCAGCTTGACGCTATCATACTCCGATGCTTCATAATGAATATGGGATTCAACAAATTTTTCATTAGAAAACTTTTAAAATTTCGCCAAAGGTTCGATGTTAATCCGTACATAACTATTCAATTGCTTGCCATGGTATGATTTCCCGTCTCCTGCAGTAACCTCGTTTTAGAACAAAAAGAGCGGTAACTGTGAAAGAAATGAGAGTTTATCTCCTGTGTGTGTGAGTTAATTTTCTTCAAACGCTTGAGCGGAATTGATTGAAGAAAAAGAAGAGATGGAGCTAAGTGAGGTAGCCGCAGCCATACGTATAGAATTTACCATTTCGTTAATTATATCTATGATCAGGGATATGTATTGTGTTCTGAAGAACGTAGAAATTGTATTGTTTTCTGCTGAACGAAAGAACCAATCAGATTCCCTCTTACTACAGCTTCTCCCCTACAGCTGCAACCCTTAATTAGCTAAATATTGATAAAAAGTATCTTGGTTAAGTTACCAGAAAAACAGCTTAAGTAAAACAGAATATTCGTACAATATACGCTTGGTCGAAAATATATCGATATAATATCGATAGCATTCCGATCCTGATAACAACAAAACAACCACAGCACAACAACGAAAAAATAACAACAACAACAGCAGTACCCACATCAACAACAACAGAATTATCACAACAAGAATCGTAGAAATTTAGCACATGATGCGCTCAGTCAAAAAACAATAGCAGTATGAAAGTTA
Source organism: Pelagia noctiluca (assembly GCA_963924455.1). Classification (NCBI taxonomy): domain Eukaryota; kingdom Metazoa; phylum Cnidaria; class Scyphozoa; order Semaeostomeae; family Pelagiidae; genus Pelagia; species Pelagia noctiluca. The sequence continues at coordinate 2,594,169 of OZ004315.1, read as the reverse complement.
AAAAGACTTCTATAGAGACCAAATCTCTGACAAATGACCCTTACTAGTATAAAATCAAACATCCTGGTACACGAAGGCATAAAATTAACTAACTCACATACTTGGTTAGGTGGTCTTTAGTTCTTCATTGGGATATCTGTGAACTGCCAACTGATTATCTGCTCCACCACTCAATATAACCTGGATGGGAAAAATATTCAAGGATGAGAATAAGCTATCATTCAGATGCACTGATCTCAAAATAAAAGTCTGGATCGAGCATTCTGTTGTCTCTGGATTCAGATGTTGAAGCCAATTGCTTTGGCTTGCATTTGTTCTCCCAATATGGCTCCCAAAGAAATCCTATTGACTTGATTCTTTGGTAACAATAGCTGCACGATTATTCGGTCTCGGGCTAAGTCTTCATAATATTCGAACAATCATAAAAAAAAAGCAATCCCTAATCTCAATGTATTGGACCTACCAAAATGGCCGCGAAAGACGTCAGTTCAGAACGGCAGATGCTCGGTCCAGTCTTTTTTGAGATCAGTGTTAAGATACCTCAAGAAACCTAAGCCTCGCTATGGTTAACTGGGGTTTGGTGGGGCCATGAAAAATAGAGGACAGATATGTAGTCATTAGAAATACGCAGCTGTACCTGGATTAAGTGCGGGAGGAATGCCCTGGGTGCCAGGGCCTAGAACATGGAGGAGGGGCTAAATGAGAGTGGGAAATGATGATTCATCTGATTCCTCTCAATTTCATCATCCCTCAACAACAAACGAGTCGAGGGGTGAAGAGGTTCATTTTGCGTGTGAGGGAGGAGCCCAAGAAACATTTTAAACCAGTGAATTGTGAGAAATGACTAAGATCAAGGACTCGGCTCAGAATTTACGAGAAGTAATGTGGCGTTAAATGCAAGGAGGTGAGGACTATATACAACGATAAATTCCAAAACTTCAAATGCGAAATCTATATTGCCAAATTATATTTTCACTTTTCAGTGCCAAGAGGCACTGATATCAACAAAGTGTCCTGTTCCGAAAAATATATCTACTATGAGTTAAGTCCTGTTAAAAATATCTAAAATATGGCCTATTGTTTGATAAATGTTCCCTTAACTGATGGATGAACAGAAGAAATGAGTTTGATTTTGAATTTCAATTAGAACTTCAATATAGCAAAATTTTAAACTTGAACGACTTTCTGGCAACATCTATTTCATAACATGCAAACCTTTATGGCGGATGAGCCCCCTTAATTCAACAGTGACAAGAGAGGGTTTCTTCGCTCTATAACTCGACAAATACCAAATAGATTCCCAGCTTGATCTGTACTTTGTTACAGGTTTATGTTATGTAACAGAACAGCAGTCTAGCCGTCCATTCTATCCTGCCACCACCCATAATGTCAAAATGAGAAGACGCTATTCACACCCAAGAAGATAGCCTTATATATCAACTACAATGAATGAGATAACTACTTAAATGATAAGATAATAACTTCAATGATTAGTATAGTCTGTCTGATTATAAGTGAGGAAAAAGAAGGTTTCAACCAAATGTCTCAGCGCACTCTTCGATCAGTAAAAAACTCATTATAGCCCAAATAGCCCAAATAGCCATAGAAATTCTGGAAACAAATTTTGAAAGCAATTTCGCTATGTAATTAATACATTAATTACGTCAGAGATGTAATGAGACAAACTACACCCAGACTAGAACCAGAATGATTATTCCTCCCCATAGAGCTTTAGGTTGATGGCTAAAAAATCATTTTACAATTGGCATTGGCTCTACACAATTCTTTGCTCACCTATCATATCAATGCTTCTCTGTGTCATGAAATAATCATCCTGAATGAAATGAACACCGTACCAATGCAATATCTTACACTAATACTGTATTCACACTGATATGACTACCCAGCCTTATTTCCGAATCGATCAATCAGAGAGTTCCATTAGAAGTTGTCCGATTTCTCTCCCCACCCGGAATTTCTGTATCGATGGAAGATTACTTTGAAAATAGGGATATTTTCTTATTTATGACGTCGAGAAACGTCTGAAATAATTCAAGATCTTATCTCCGGTCGATTGTCTCTGTTTTAATTAGTAAAACCCAGGGAGATACCACCCGATAAAAACTGACTAGATAGCTGCTTTTGAATTGATATTGCAGAGAAATTATTCGAGAGATGTGACCCCAATTAATCGCCAGCCTGTGTGTCTTTTTCTCTGTTTGTCTGAACTTGCCACCAGATGTTGAAGTCATAAAGTGGGAAGGGTTGTGGGTTCAAATCCAACTAGAGATCTGCCACATTTCGTGTGAGGATAAAATTCGCCAAAACGATTCAAGAAATCGCACGACGCGTGGTCACATCGAGATGAAGGACTAGACGATGACATAACTCCAATAGTCTACCTATTCAGATGGCTATTTCATGATTTGCTTACACAAAAACCCAATACCTTAAGAATATAGTAAATGAATTTTCCTATCAACTATTGATGTACCCCTTCGATCAGTCAATACACTCAGTGGGCCCTTTGTGCTTTTGCACATAAACCAATACCTTGTAGAGCAAGTAAGCATATTTGCTTATCAATTACCAATGCACTGCTTCGATTAGTCTACCTGTCAGTGGAACCATTGTGCTTTGCACATAAACCAATACCTTACGAAGACATTTGCATATGAATAGCATCATAACCAGGGCGTTTTATTCTTATACAATTGTTCATCCACTGAATCGTGCACGGTGAATCAGTACAAACACATTCTATGGACTTCAGAATCGAATGAAGAAAATTCTAGAAATATGATGAAACTAACCTGGGGAATGGTCCAAGCAACACATAAAACTTTGTCCTGGTGACTTTCAAGATCATACAAGCACGTCGAAGTACTAAGAAAGATGGATTGAAATTATATGCAATGTCTTATACGAATACTAACATGCATAATATTTCAGCTTAACAAGACTAACGCAGGCATGACTTCTCGGTCAGGTAACAGTTAGACAATAAATTAATACACTTACATAATTGAGAAAACTCGGTAAAATAGTAGGTTCCCGCATATAAGGAACCCCCTTGTATAAGAAACCAGTCTGAAAACCTTCCATCCCCTCAAAACCGGTTCATTGCTAATTATAAGTTTAAAGGTTTTCTTTCCTTGACATTACATCAGGCATGAATTGATTCTACCCATCATTACTTCTTTTCTAGAGGAATACCTAAGCAAGCAACAACTCGATTTTCTTTGAATAGTCACCACGTGTAAATCTGTATTGGCAGGCTTCTTGGTCATTAATGTAGATGACTCCTAATTCAAAATAGGTTGTCCATATAGCCTCAATTGACGGAGTCTATAACAATGATTTGATGTTATATTGAGGTTTTGGGGAATGAAATTCAACTTCAGTACTAGGTAGTCAAAATAATGCCAAGTTTGATGTAAAACTTGAGTACATTTGCGACACCATTCCATCCAGGATAGCGGAAATTATGTACTGAAACTCGTCACATTTGTAAAGTTTTCAAATATAAAGGTATGGGCAGAAACGATATTCAAAGTGACGGTTTTAATCATTTTTAGAGAATATCTTTCGAAAGTAACAATATCATTATCCAAGGAATCGTCAATGGATAAATTTCATGAAAGGATGAAATAATGTAGAAAAGTTCTGTTTAATCGAGACAATTTGTGAGAATGAAAATGACCCGAGTAGGACTCGAACCCACGACCTCTAGATTTGTACTCTAGAACGCTACCACTGCGCAACCGGGGCTACGAGAAACCCAGGCCATTTCATTCACACAAATTGCAACCGTATTGCAACCATATCCTAAAGTTCTGTTTCTACCAATACCTGGCAACATGTATGAACTATATTCCCTAAAATTTGATTAAGCTATCCGCTGTGATTTTGAGATTACCATGGTTTAAGCTTAACTTAAGTCTAACTCAATCACTTCCCTATTGTTAGCCATCTACCTTAACATTGAAACATCAATCAGACGCACCTTCTGATATCCCACACTTTAGTTTTCATATCATAAGCTCCAGATAACAATTCATATTGGTTTGAAGGTGACCAACATACAGATGATATCCATCCTTCGTGTGAAGATAATTTCGACTTGACGATCAAGCCATCTAAAACAAAAATCAACCACATCAATGTCAACCTGAATGTTGTATGGCAAGGAAATTGAGAAACGAAACTCCTAAAGCATTGCTTTCTTGTGGTTGGTCTACATGATCTCATCTAGCCGAGCTATATCGCTTAGGCAGAATACCTTTCCTTGCTGGGAAATGCCAGCTTGTTATGAAAAGGCATCCAGTTTTAAATTTGCTTTTACATTTGAGTTTCATCCCATTCCTGTATGGCTGGGGTATTTTCATTCCATCTTAGCTATGCAAGATATCCAAGGCCTTTTCGATTGACGAGAGAGATGACTCTTACCTCTCAACAGCACTCTGGTAAAACAACCATAAGAGTTTGTTAAAAATTGCGATTCAAACTTATTGTTAACTAGATAAATATATTCTATCATCTAATTTATGACTTATGGAGTATTTATGTATAAATAAATTAAATTGAATGAAAATGAAATTGTAAATGATCGGAGCGTTTAGCCACTTTTGTGCAATTTTCTTCCTGATGTCCCATCTAGCCCGGGATGATTTTCTCCAGATATGATGATGACCTGTATGTAGATATTTAGTTCAACCTTACACGTGGTTAACGTTTCCTTTCATATCCCCTAATCCAGGTCTCTTTTAAAACCGCGAACATAACTAACGTCCCAGCTAGATCAGTTATGGTGGCTAAGTGAGGGTAAGTTTATCACGACAAGACTGGGGTGTCATTTTAAGAGGCTCTATGAGGCAACGCCATCTAACAGTGACAGTTGAAGTTCTCTTGAAGACCCTTCAAATTGAATACTTTTGAAGTTCTTTGCTCACAATCACATAATGGAAGCACTTGAAGAGGAGTCAGTATCAATCTCAAGGATTAATTAGTCTGATTGAAATGTGCAAAAATTTAAACAAAATTTCGACTAATTTTACCTGAAGATTTAGGATCCCAAAGTCTCACATATTTATCTGTATTACCAGTGGCAATAAGACCAGATTTATCCGAATATGAAACACTTGTAATCACTTTTTTCCCATGCTGCAAAAATAAAATACTGATTGATTGAAGGATTTTGGAATTGTCCTGTATAACTACCCCATTTCTCCCGGGGGCTCAGCTCCCTTCACAAAACTTAGAGACGCCAAACCATCAAAAATCATTTTCAACAGTAATAAGTTGTAGATGAGTGTTGGAGCAACTTAAGTGGTTTCCTGCGTAAGGGTGAAGTTAAGTTTGGTCATGGCCAGCATTTGGATGGGTGACCTTTGAGGTATTGACCAAAGCAACTCACTCTAGCCTCCTTCAGAGAGGACGTTAAACCCGTGCCCCTCTTGGAAATAAGGTCTCTGGTTTTTGGCTGGCTTGCAGGTGAGGGCCTACTGGATAGGTATCAAATAACGGAGCAGCCCCACCCTGGTCCTTCCTCTAAATGAGACCAAACCTCGTGACTCTATTTCCCTTTTTCCATGGATCTAAGCTAGCCATCTCCTTACACTGTTTTCAACAGGTCTGGAGGTGGATTCGAACCCATGACCATTTGATCTAGAGTTGAATGATCTATCACTAGCATTCCTACCATGAAAAAACCTTGAATGATTACTTACAAGTGTGTGTTTATTAACTCCAGTTGTCAAGTCCCATATTCTGACACTGTGGTCCCAACTTCCACTGACAATATCATTTGTTGACATCCACTGGACAGATGATATGCATTCCGTGTGGCCTGACATCGTTAAGAGAGGTGTCTGCAAGGCAAAGAACACAACAGATTTTGAAATGAAATAATCACCAAATTTAAATGGAAGGATATAAGGAATTGGCTACCGAGTATGGGAAATTCCATAGTTGCAGAAGTACAGCTTAACATGAAATTATCGATTTTATTTTTGATTTTGTTTATTTTGCCTCGATATTTCGGTCTTAGTGAATTTGTGATACTAAGATCATCTCAACATTGTGAAGGAAACAGTTCCAAGTATTTTTGTTTTCTATGAAAATTTATGAGTTTAGTATTTATAGAAAATGCACAGTACAAACGAACGTAGAAAAAGTAAACACATGAAACAAAATTTTCAACAACAAATTTTTCTGAAACTACAAAAAATAATAAAAATATTTCTTACTTAAACAATGCAGGCATTTTAAATAACCTAATTAGCATGTAACTGGGCCAGAATTAAAATATGGCATTGAATAATCTAACTTCAAAACTAACCGTTACAGACGTACGCTATGGACGTACACTACGAATTTCATGTGTGAATGTACGTCTGTCACGCATTTTCTGGAAATAGTTTCACCTATTTGTTAAAAAATGTTTGTTGCATATTGAATCAGATTACGAGTCATTTAATTTCTTTGAAATCATTGACTAATTTCATAATTTAAAATCAATGGTATTGTATGTGCATAACAACTTATATCTGGACTCAAATATCCATCAGAAGTCAGAAGAACTCTGAAAGTATCAGGAATATTTGTTTTTAAACTTCTTAATAACCTCGGATCGAGAAACATGACTTCTAATTTCGACACAGAAACCATACTTTCTGACGAGCATTAATAGTGTGAACCATAAAGCTGTTACAGACGTAGAGAAAAAATGTACATCTGTAACGCCTTTTACAAATAAAATGAATTTTTTTGGGAAATCATGGATGTTGCCTTCTTGATTCGCATAAAATTACGAGGTCTAGAGAAAATCAATTACATCCAGTAGTTGACTCAGCAAATATTGGAAAAAAATGATAATTTTCGTTACGGATGTACCATGCCTTTTTAGACCAAACTTTATGGTTCAAATGTGAAGAGAGAAAAATTAAAAGTATTTTGGAATCTAGTAAGTATCTATCAATCTTTTCAATTCATATTGACAGAGCAGCATAATATTTATTGCTGAACAATAATTGCTTCAAAATTTCTAATTTCTTGTCTGCTATTTTTCTATGTTAGAATTTCACATGAAAATAGCTTCTCGAAAAATCATGAAAAAGTCAATAAAAAATAGTGATAAAAAATTTGGAAATTATGCTTTTGACTTATTTAATTCCTTGGAGACATGCTTTTTCAACTTCTTATCTTAAATTAATAACTTTAAAAACAAGTGTTTTTAGAAATTTTGGTGGACATAATTCTGGCATTGCCAGTTTGCAAAATTAAATAGCGTTTATTAATCTTCTATATGAACAATACATAGATAAGGCACAAAGTACTCAAGGGAATCATGTTTATGATGATGGGTTTTTATTTCCAGCTATCAAGCTGATTTCGGCCTTCTTTGGACAATGAATCTAGGTCTGAGACCTGAGATGATATGAGATAGTTTAATGTAATTGAGGTTTTCAAACCATTAATCAAACAACGCAAAAATTCATAAACTATTTCCAAATCAAATTATGGAAATATCATACAAAATATGTGAAAGAAACTGAAAAGTAGAATGGTAAAATATGGCTCAAGATAGACAAAGTGTGCTACAGAAGCTGGAAGAACAACGAGCGAAATATAAGTATGTGATCCGGAGACCCAATATACCCCTCCGTTTATCACCACACTGGCTGTGTAGCATCTTGCAAACTTGGGCATACAATGTACAAAGTAATATACGAAAATATGCATTCTTACCCTGGTTGTTGGTTTAGCTTTACTTTGATCTCCTTTATGTCTTTTTCTGTCAATATCTCTGTCTGGATCCTTCTCGTCTGGAGCTTCCAAGTTAGGTACTTAACATAAAAAGAAAATTCTGTAAATATCAGTTGTGAACCTTTCAAACTGAAAAGCTTCAATTTGGTTCTCTTAACTTTCTTTATCAGGGAATCTCTCAGCTATTTTATGTTTTGTTTCATTTTTATGCAATTGAAGCTAATGACCTTATTAACTGAACATATTATCAACAACCTTACTTGCACAATACTTTTACAGCTCAACAGACTGACAAATTTGCGATTCTTGCCTTTCTGATGATAGATATTCATTCATATCACCCAAAATCCGATTACCAATAATAGGAACCCCAGTTTTCCATTTATCCCCTCCCCCCTGAAAAAAATAAGCTCTCCAAGTTTCTTAAAACCTGCTTTATTGATTGCTGTTGCCTACTCTAGTTAATGAACAAGAAATCAATCAAAAGCAGACAAATGCAACAGATAGAAGTAAATAGCTACATGATAGAATTAGGAATGAATATACAAATAAGAAATAACTGAAATCAATTATTGGTATGAATTTGATAACAAACCTGAAGACCATACTTTAATCATCTTATCCCAAGACCCAGAACAGAACTAAAATCATAAAGGATATAAAGAATTATTTAAGAAGGATCATTATTGAAGGCTCCCATTTATTAGAAATATTTTAGTTCTCAAATTCAAAAGTTGGCTTTTTCCAGGTATGGCAATAAATTATCCTCTTCTTGTCTCCATACTGTGTTCTAAAAACCATTTAGGTATATCAAAAGTTTAAAGCAACCTTTGAAGAAGAATGAACTATTTGATTGTTCCTTTGGAAATACATACTCCACCGGGTCGAGGCATATGTCAATTGCAGTAGCCTTCTCTGGTATAAGTTAATTAGCCGTGTTAGACCATGCCTTATGAATTAATGTTAATATTACATGGCTCTGAAGAAGGATTTAATTCGAAACCCGAAATAATGCCTCACTGTGGATAAGCCTGGAGTTGTGAACACATCAAGGTTAATGTGATAACTTATTGTCCTGGTTTGGGACAGTGGTTAGCGCACTCGCCTGTGTCTGCAAAAAACCTGGGTTCGTGACCCAGTGGAGGCATATGTCAATTGCAGTAGCCTGCTCTGGTATAATTTTATTCGTTTGGAGAGCATAGTGTAGGCTCTAGGACAGCAAAGTTTGAATAATTCGATTTAGGCCTGCTCCGATGTCTGCCGGACGATTAGCGTGAAATGATACGGATCCTGTGACTCCTAAAAAGAGCATGAATGGTCTCTTCTTATGTCAAGTTAGGCAAAGATAGGCTGGTCCTAAAAATCGGTTGGTAGAAGCTTAAGATATGGTCCTTCGAACTTCAATTTTTGGCAAAACTGAAAATCAGACGATTTGGGAAACTACCAGGATACCAATACAATTTCTAATCCTTGATGTTGTTAACATAAATACTTTGTTATTATTCACGGTTAGGAGAATGCCATAAAACAACTAAAATGCCCTGAACAAGCATGCATAAAGTTAAGCTTAACACAGGAAATGTGTACTGCTTTGTTGGACTTCCATGCAACATTTTTATTACTTACATACCAATTCAATGGTTAGAAAATCTACCAACATGGTGGCATTTTCTCAAAACGTCTATTTCAGACTTTTTTGAAAACAATGAAGATGGAACTTTAAAGGACCACGTCTTTCATGCCTTTATTAGCAATAAGGTATCTCTTGGCTCAAGAAATTTCTTACCTTGTCACTAGATGGATACGTGGCCACACAATCGACACTTCCAGCATGACCTTTGCAAATGTGCCTACATTCACAAACATTATCTTTCTCAGACCACTGAAATGAAAAGTTCAATAAGATAGTTAGGCTAGGCCGAAACTTGTTACTTATTTCAAGTTTCAAATCAATGTACACATGACGTCAGCAAGCTCGCGCCAAAATGTGTTTTAATGAGGAGCCTGGGCCTACTAGCCTAGATATTTTTCAACTGTTGTGCATTACTTTCAACCCATGAATGTAGCTGATAAGTGCATCATAATACTGGTATCGCGTATCGTATTCGCCAAAAGATTAACATATAACGAACTATATAAATTCCAGCATCGTTGAAAAAACTTCATCATGAAAACCAAGAATCATGTATATATCAAATGTTATTCCTTCGACGCGCTATAAATAAATCAGTTTGCAAAAGATCTTCAAGATCCGGCCCTATCAGGACCTATTCATGATCTAACTAATTTACTACAGGTCTTATCTGTTGAACGTTATTTATACGATTCTTGACTTTTATTATGAAGTTTACAAATTCCTTTGTGGCCTCATCAAGAATTACTAGTAACAAGAAATTGAAAAAAATAAAGTTTATATCAATGTTAGATGGATATGAATTTAGATCGCCCCATGAGTAGATTGCCCCACGACACGAGGAGTATTTACAAGATCGTTTTAACTGGGACTTATTCCAGTAAAAAGGGAATTCTTAAAAAAACTTTAAACCGTCCAGCTGTTGTGTTGTAGATATCAAATCTAATCAAGTCTTGTCTCAACAATTTTCCATAGGCTCTTTTAATAAAGATCGTGGGTTTTTGTCACTTTCAGTTAATATCCCAAGACTTTTACCATCATCCCTTGTGCATCAGTTCCATAGACCACTGAAAATTCCGAGTCTGGAGTTCATCAAAGTAGCAGTGGAAAACAGGTAAAGAGGGGTCATCCTAGGAACAATTAGAGTTTCCCAAATAATTGATGGGGACAAATAGTGATCCAGAAAATCGTGCTTGGCTTTCCTAGCGGGACTGGGGGCATGCTACTCCAGAAATATTGGAGACTAGTTAGGAATAAACTCCTAAAATTGTTCAACCGATTTTTGTTGAGGTAGCCCTTCCTCGACTCGAGATAAATATTTTTTCAAATGATCTGAAAGAATTCAAGGGCCAATAAATGATGGCATGTATATATGAAATTGCTCTATGAAAATCACTTTAAGTAGGTATTCAATTTCCACTTCCAATCAAATTCCCGGGGGGTTATTAGGTATATTTTTGGTATATATTGTCACCCAAATAGATTTAATTTTTCGCGATATTGGTGTAAATAATGGTATGATTTTTCGCGATTTTGGCATAGGGTCTCAAATTCTTAAACATTGGTCAAAATTTGGGTATAGATTTCATGAAATGGTATAAATAAGAATTAGAAAACGAAATTTGAATTTATAATGGAGCCAACAACGGAACAGGCTTTGTGTTGGTATAAGTTGGTATAATATTTAATTCTAGCTTCTTTTTATTACTATTCTTATCTTTATATTTATTTTGTTTTATTTCTTTCCTTATTCTTCTTGTTGATGTTGCTGTTAAAAATTCGATTCATGTAATTCTTAATAATCGTTGGCATGTATTTTAACAAAGGGCACTTTGCTCGATAGCTCTTCAGAGTTTTTTCCAAGTGTCCGAAGCTTATCTTTAATATCGTTATTTTTAGATTATGTAACCCTGTAATTAAAAGCTTGAATTATATATGAATTGAATTGAATTGAATTGAATAAGTTTGTTGAGACTCAGAAACAATTAAGTATTCTTATAAAAAAGAGCATAGGCAGAGCATTCCAAATTTTTAGCCCAAAATTTAGTTACTATAACGAAATGGAAGATTAAGTTTGAATTTGGATCTTCGAGTGACTGGACCTAGTAAAACAGTGTGAAAATTCTCTCTGTAATAAGCCGGAAAAATGTATATTTGAAAAGTTTCAAAGTATTTGATATGTTTTCCTCCCTTTTTCCCCCTTACTGCAAGGCAATTTATCGATTTGATATCAGTAATAGAAATTACAAATCAATATGTAAATTAGTATAGAAATTACAATTGAAAAAGTGTAGTAATTATTTTGATGGACGCCCTGTGGTGAAATCGGCTTGGACGCCCTATGCTGGGCAAAATTTCAGATTCGTGAAGCTGTCGATCAAAAAGGATTCAGCCAATCGCTTCGCTGATCGAAAGATAAAAGAGAAGGATTAGCATCAGCCCACTCTTGAAAGATGATCGGAAATTCTAGCTTCGGGCTATGGCGAGCTCATGAACAAGAATTCAAACCAATTATATAACTTGGATTTCAAATTTCATCGATCCTAGCAAATAAATATTGGAATTGGTTTAAGTTGACAGTTTCTTAAAAATCGACGAATTTTCGCTCGCATGTTTAGCTCAGTTTCTGAACCAAGGCTTGAGGCTTCGAGGTCTAGTTCGACGGTGTTGAGTCAGGATAACGCGTCTGAAACTAGTTCTTCTGGAAAAATATCTCCACTGCCTACCTTCCTGGACATGACAAAGCACGAGCTAAAGTCACCACCTTCTGAAGAAGCGAGGAGAATCGTCGAGATGGAATCAAGAAACTCGAATGGCTCGAAGGATCCGAACGCAGATCAGATAGGCCTGAGCCTAACCCAGATTGCTGGCTTCGAGCGAAGCGATACCATTGCGAAGCCGGAAAGCGATGACCAGGAATCGAGTCATGTGTGGACGATCCCAGAGGTGGAGAGTCTGCTGCGATTTTACAAGGCCAGAGAAACTGATCTGAAGGACCCTCGCCGAAAGAAGAAGACGATATGGAACGAAATTTGCTTAGAGATGAGGACCCTCGGCTTTCTGGTCACACCGGGACAGTGCGAATGCAAGATGAAAAACATGAAGGCCACCTACCGTAGAAGCCTCGATCGCGTCAAGGCAGGAGACAACAACACTCCTCGCTGCGCTTTCTACGACGAGCTTTACGATATATTTGGGCCTTCCCCTCCTGTCCGGGCTTTCCCAAACTCGCACATTGACAGAGAGTCTCGAAAAAGAAATCATAACATGCAGACAGAACTTGTTAAAGTTAACGACGACATCATCACAGTTGTGTCTGAGGAGCAGGCGAGACAAAGCCAAAACATAGGCCTAATTTTAGGCCAGGACCGTCATGGCCTAAATCTGAAAATCTCAAATCCGGAAGTTGTTGGTCATATGGAAAACAACGCCTATTCAGAAATTGACACGCAGAAAGCAACCAGTTCCAATGCAGAATACATTGAAGAGCTAACAATTCTTAGAAAATCTCTTGAGCAAGAAAGACAAGCCAGGGACGAAGAGAGAAAGAAGAATGACGAGGAGAGAGACAGGCGAGCAAGGGAATTCCATGAGGAAAGAATGGCCATGCTCAACTCAATGAACAGACTGATTTCTAGCCTTGGAGGAGCAGGAAAAGCCTAGGCTCAGCCGTTTAAGAGAGTTTATGAAACCAGACAGCAACTAGGTGTGCATTCCATGATAAGTCCACGCCAGAGACATTAAGCCAAGAACAATAGAAAAAACATCTGACCCATTGCTTTATCCCAAGTCCAAGCCTAAAATCTCTGGTATAGACTATATGGAATACACACTGGACAGACACGGCTTCCATTTTCCTTGGTTTGCGACTCTGAGCATAGAAAATTTAAGCCTAATCAAAATAAATCTATAAGGCACAGAATAGAATGTTATAGTATGGAAGCAAGTTCTTTTTGCCTGTTACTCCCTTATCTAAATTCTGAAATAAGGGAATCTTTTTGTTATAGAAATATGAATGATGTTCTGGTTGATTTAGCTGTCAAAGAATGGATGGAGGAGCTAGCAATAGCATCTAAAAATGCATTTGCTAAATAAAAGAGCTTGCTTCAAATTTTGATAAAACGATCATGTGAGTTGGAATAGCACAAGAAATCTAAAGGCATTGAGTAGTATCTAAATTTATGTGATTAAGGAAATCTACTACCTTTGAAGAGGTTTGTTGTAAATAAGGGTCTACGAGTAATCTAATTTTTTGTTAGTTTTAGAGTAAATTTTTATATTCATTTTTCTCTAAAACTCTTCAGTTTTTTTAGCAATAATTAAGGGACAATGTAAGCTCGTTTTCATCAAGCAATTATAAACAAGGAAATAAAAAGTGAAAAAATCATTTTTATGAAACTACTTCATTGCGGGAAAACCTTGGAAAGAAAATGATTGTTACTGTAAGTTAGGCATGCTGAAATACAGGGAGAACTCAAGCATTTGCCTTTCACATTCAAAAATCTAGAACATCACCCAAAAGTGTTTTTGTGACAGGTAGAAGCTGCTTCTAATAATTGCTTTTTAACTTTGTTGATCATGTGCAAAAATTATGTGACATTTCTTAGGATTCAAAAAAGTAAAAAAAATGGATTTTCATTGATAACTTACTTGAAATTCTGAAATATCACGTTGTGAATTGATACACTAATATGTGTTTGTAATATCTAAATAATTCTTAAGAAAATGTTAAAGCGAGGAGAACAGCGGGCTTCAGGACAACTTATGTGTTTTGTAATCCATCTCTTCAACCAAATAAGCTTTTCCATTTTGCTACTAGGAGCATTGAAATATTGCAAAATAGATAAAAGAACAATATGTATTCCAAAAATGAGTAAATAACTGGCTTACATTTTTGTTTAAGGACACTATCAATTTACTAATAATTGGCCCTCAAAACAAAGTTTTCCTATTAAATCAGTACAGTCGAAGAGGTTTAATAGATAATCTATTTAATGTCACTATGTTTTTAAGGCTGAGTAAATGAAGCTATACTGGTATTATACCAAATACTAACATATTGACATACTTTAATGACTGCAAGCCACTTATTATTACTCAGTTAAACATTGTCGGCTACTTAAAATGATCATTCTTAAGGTTATATCACCGAGTGTAACTATTTTCACATCTATGCTGGTAATGAATTAATCTATATATAGTCCAAATGAAAGTCCAAGTAACCATATCTTCATGGCCCCCTTCCCTTCTTTAAGCCACAAGAAGTGCTTATTTAATGTTTTATATGACAATCATAATATATGTGACTATTATAGCAATGCCATAACAAATTAAAACGTTTTGTTGTTACAATACTCCTTTAAAGCATGTAAGCCACAATTGAGCTCAACTATTAGTATATCAGCCACTTGAACTCACATTTATCAAAGTTCAGTCATCAAGGAGGCTAATAGAAAATCGAATTGCTATAAAATGCCTTCTGTAAAATAACATATTCTAACATTGTCTGCCAATTAAGCAACTCGAAATCTAATAATCCATATTTTTTCATCTAATAAGCCAATTCATTCTGCTACAAACAGAAATTCGAGAATAATAACTATTGTAGTTATCTATTTGAAGATTTGTTTTTCAGCAACTAATATTAATATTAATAGAAAGAAATGTGGCTGATCATGTAAATGTCACAAACAGGCATTTATTTTCGAACATGATCTTTTTCCCTTTTAGTTTTGAAGTTAAAAATCATTGTGACTTTGTGACTGATTCTGGGGAAGGTGTTTTGTGTGTATTGTCCTGTAAGGTATCATGCCATCAACACTACGTCTTTTGGCATGATATGTAAAATGTGGTTTCATATCTATCATAAACTCATAGAACATTGGTTCAGGTTTAGATTTTACTGCTTTCTAAAGTTTCGGGTGCCCACACTCCTTCCTTTCACTTTCCGACATCCATGGAGCATGGTGCATTGCATTTGCTCAAATATTTTCCATATTTCGTATCCAGGTCCTGATACCTCAACGTAGTAGAGTATTAATATTTCAAAACGTAAGGTTTCATAACAATAAACATGGATATTAGTATCAACTCACCTCCCATACCCTAACTGTCTGATCTTGTGATGCTGTCAGAATCACATTTTTATTATCACCTGAATTCAAATAAAGAATGAAATCAAACAATGTAAGCTTCCTATTGGCTTCATCAGTTTGCTACATATGTATTTTTAGTGAAGCTTGGTCATGCCGGGTCAATATTTGAATGGGTGACTTTCAAGGTGGGGACTCAACTCAATCCCCTGTCTATGAGGAAAAATAATTAAGTGGTCGAAAAATCATTGCTGATTTGCAATGCCTGGTCAGTATTTTAACCTGCATTGACTTACACCTAAGGGGCTTTACCTACAGGATCTAAACTTTTGATTTTGGAAAAACATATCTAAAGCTAAATGTGTCAGTGTGGCTCAAGATACACAAGGAGCTACAAAAATAACGCAAATATCTATGTGATCAAGAGACCCAATATGACATTCAAAAACAAACCATAATTATTGTTATTGATTGATCATTTCCTACAAATAAGGATGAGAAAATATTTTACCTGGTGTGGTTGTTGAAGCAACACCCTTTAAGGCTGCAGTATGGCCTTTTAATTCTGCACATAGCTCTCCTAGAAAATCATCACAATTCACATTGTGTATTGAAAGAATTAAGAAACTGTTTCTTCACATTAAGAAGAATGATGACCAGGAGCTATAGTTGATCGGTAATTTTCAAACGGTTTTAGTTTTTCCTCCTTGTTAAAGGTAGCCCAGTTGCAAAACATAATCCTGCTCACTCTTAAACAGGACTGAGGACGCTAAGTAGATTATTGAATGCTCCTTCATTTTACATTTTATTACCAAGCTAGAAGCATGTGTGCTGAAAGGGAAGTTGAACTTCAAAACATCAACAATCTACAAATGCAACAATGTATCACAACCACTAGAAAGAGTAAATATATATGCAGTACAGGTCATTGAAGATTGTTGGAAGCAAAAGTTATACAGGAACTTCAAGATTTCAAGACATTAAGGAACAAAGAATGGTGGAGTGATCTCTCATTGACTAAAAATAAAGCTAACTCTGAGTAACTCACCTTTCAGGCTCCATACTCTTGCACAATTATCATAACTACCAGTAATAATTCTAAAAAATGAATGTTATGAAAATCATTTGAGCACAGTTAAGTCTATAAACTTGATTTAAAAAAGAACAAATATTTGAAGAACTGAGATAAAGGAGAATTTTTTAAAATTGCAAGAAGAATAAATAATATCATTAGAGGAGAATGTGGCAACGCACTACAAACTTAGGGTGGTCTTGGGAGTTTCCCAGGTATACCGACATAAAGTTTGAAAGGCCAAGCCCCTCAACCCCCCTTCAATAACATTTTATTTCAGTTTTGCAAAACTTTTAAAAGTCATTTTAATAATAAGAATAATAATAATAATAATAATGATTATGATTGATATGAGCATACAATAGAACGAAATGTGTCGATTAAAGAGGTAGAAAAACTATCAAAGTACAAAGACCTTGAAATTGAAGTTGTGGAAAATGAAAACATGTGGAAAATGAAAACATCGACGATCCCAGTTGTAATTGAAGCACTAGGACTAGAATCAAATTCCAGGCGAAATACGACCTGAAGAACTACAGAAAGTTGCTCTCCTTGGAAGCGCCCATATCCTTAGAAGAACGCTATCCATCAAGTGAACACTACTGTTGCCTTAGGGTCATGGACTGACCCTGGCAAAGTGGCGAGATATGTAACGCATGAAAAGCGAACAATCAAAGATAATGATGATAATAATGATTGACTTTATTTAAGTAAGGTAACTAAGGTAACTAAGTAAGGTTTAAGTAACACTACTTATTGGGAACACAGTCAGTTATTCCCCAGTAACCTTGGTACTTATCTACCAACCTTAGATGGACGAACAGATGAGTTGGCTGAATCGAGCCTGCAAAGCTTGCCCTACAGTACTAAGTCCAACACCTTAACAACTAGGCTACACTGAATAATCTTGTTTTTAAAAAATTTGTCTTTTGAAAAGTGCCTCCTTGCATATGCCACTGGGTCAATAGTGACTAATCACTTTAATCTTAGCAGAAGAGATGTGAAAAATATTTTAGGCAAATAAAGTTGAATTACCTTTGATGTAGCATATCAATACAGCTAACCCAGTCATCATGCAGCAAGCATTGATCCAAACTTGGTGTTTCGCTTTTTATAACATATTCTATTTCTATCACACTTTCCTAAAAGGAAGAGAAAAGCATTTATTGCCATAAATTTCGAACAGCGAGGTTTTTTAAGCTGTGCACTGTAAACATGCAGAAATAGCAGCGTTGAAATATGCCAACCAGCTAATTGATAACCTGAAAATCAGGTGATGACTAGTCTGCATAGGTAGATTGCAGTAAAACATTTTTATCATTAACATATACTTGAAAAGTTACTTCGATTAAGTATTCATCACAGATTGCCATACTCTGCTAGTAGAGTAATCTCAGAACTCCCACTCAGCTCAAAACTGATACAGCAAATATCTATTGAAATTTCTGTTCAGAAGGAAAAATATAAGTTTTAGCAAAATGTCTTTGGAAATTGAAATTATTTGAAACAACTTTAATTATTGTAAAGAACTGGATAAATTGTAAAGAACCATCTTGCGTAATTCTGATA
Organism: Pelagia noctiluca; assembly: GCA_963924455.1. Taxonomy (NCBI): domain Eukaryota; kingdom Metazoa; phylum Cnidaria; class Scyphozoa; order Semaeostomeae; family Pelagiidae; genus Pelagia; species Pelagia noctiluca. Next base: position 2,576,036 of record OZ004315.1, on the reverse strand, counting down.
TGATTTAAATCAATTTCTTGTTAGGATGAAATTTTTTTTCTTTTTTTATAAACAATGTATAAAAACTTACAGCACTAAAACACACATAAGACATTACAAAGACGATACTCTGATAAGCAAAATCCATGACTATCCCAGGGCCATAACATTAAATCATACTTAAATACACAGTGTATGAAAAATTTCAATTGTCAATTGTACAAAAAATAATCAAGTTCACTTTAAGGCCCTGGGTTTTATTTCCGGTTCCTGTCACTTGGCATTGATTAATGGTGTTTCTGTGTATGATTTGTTTATCTCAGCATCGAAGCTGGGTTTATCTTGTGGTCTTATCCTATTTCATTATCTTTGGATGCATGGAAAGTGAGACTTGCTAATAATTTTCCCACCCGATACTGCGTTCTATTTAATCCACTATTTATTTTGCCCTATCTAGCTATTTTTCCCTATCTACCTATTTTTCTGCCTCTCTGTTGCAAAGCTGTTTCATCTGGCCTCTTTTCAGATGAATAAGGTGTACATCTGATCTGGTTTAAGTCGAAACAGCAGCTCGAAATATTTTCCCTGTTTACTCCACCTGCTTAGCAATTTATATTCTCTGGGTAGTTGAGGGCTGGTGTAATAAGAACGCAAGCCAACTCCCCAGTTTTTCTAGGCCTAAAAGGGATAATGAAAAAATTTGTAGCAATTTTGCAATGCATTGGAGTCAGTATTTGAACAAAGAATTTTGAAACTAATTTACAACAATAACTGTAGAAAGTTATTAAGTTGCAAAAGAAGAACAAAGCCTCTGAAAGTTGTTAATACTTGATTTTGTATTCTGACTTAATCTCTAGGAGGAAGGAAAGGGTTTAGGAAAGATACTCCTGGATTACAGGTTCTAAATTCACTTTTCTTAACTTACCGTTGAAATTCCTTTCTTGGAAACAAAGTCTGACAAACTCGTTCTGAGAAGTTCAGCATTGATAAGAAAATCGAAGATAACATGGTCCTCTTCACCTTTGATGTTGAAAGAAACACAATAATTGAGGCATAAAATGATATCAAACTGAAACAGTGATAAATGAGTGGTGCTTTGCTGAGCAAATGTAAGCTGGCTGCTGCTTACTGTAAGAGAACTTGGAAATCATTGCTTCCAAATCACCATCCAAAAAATTTCAAATTGAGGGAAATCAGTTTAAATCTTTAAAAACCTTTAAAAACACACAGATGCAATCAAACATACTGGTAGGACCTCATATAATAGGTTTGTTGGTGTATGGACGTTGCAAGTTCTCCATGTACCAAGTTTTTAAGAACCTTACTAGTCTGCTCTTCAAAAAAGTAAGGTTTTAATATTGTGGTTATCTGGATTAGGGATAAAGTAAAGAGAAAATATGTAAGAAAACATATCTTACCTTCATGAAGAATCCCATTAATCAGCGAGTTTAGCTCTTCACAACCAACTGTACTTGGCAAGGAAAATGGAGTTTTTGGAACTGCATACCTAGGGTCAAGAAAAATAGCTGCTTAGAATCTCTTGCAATCGCGGCAAGGCTATCACATTGAACAATTTTCTAAAAAACTAATAAACAGAGATTCAAAATTAGGAGGATACAGAATATTCTAGAGTAAACAGGATGGCAAGTGAATTCATCAATTAATGTTCCTTTGTTATTAAATAATTGCTTTCTTTGTGGCTTTCGGGCTGTTTTGTGAAAAAATACCGCAAAGGCAGTAAATCGCCTTTTGATTAAATGACACGGATGATGTCCCCTTAGGTTCCTACACAGTCTGGAGATATTTACCAAATGGGTAGGGCGATGATTTTCTTATCTTGATTTTTTGTTTCAATATGAATTCATAAGGCATGGTCTAATATGTAAAACTGGGCAACTGCCACTCTTACATGCCAGCACTAGGTCTAGAACACAAGCTTTACCTACTAATTTACACACTAACGACTTCTGTTGCAAAGCAGATAAATTAGTTTGCACAGTAGCCTTCAGGTGCGTTTAGCTCTAAGCTTATAAATACGGTTTTTGACCACTGTAGTCAGTCCAAAATGGCTGATCACAGTCCCCAGCATGCAGCCCCCCTTATTCCCATTGTATGTCATAGGCCTTCTAGGGGTGAGCAGGCATTCATAGTAACAAAATCGTGCATAGGTGAGGAATAACTTATTTTTCAGACTCTAATTCCCAGGTGAACTCTATGCGTTTGCCTTGGTCTGTAATAGACCGTATGTGTAATGAATTTATACGGGCTGCTACAAGCATTCAATTTGGGACTTGTTATCTCACGCATCTTGTTGCATTGACAGCAAAGTTGTTTACAGTTGAAATCGCTTGTTTCGCTCTTGCCTAGCTTCGCTGTTTACGCTATCCTAATGTTAGAAAATTTAGCATCCTTCACTTTAGCATTCAGCTGATCCAAATGAACATGAACTAAATTCTGCATGTTCTTCATCAATCCATTAACTTTAGCTTTCACAAGAAATAGCACAAACTTAGCGTTGACATTGGGCTTCACAAAAACATTCCTCACATAGCTCTCTTTCCAGAAATAATATCCTTGTGTTTTATTCCTAAATTCCTTTGGTCAAGTAGATATGATGGACACAGTACTGGACCCGGCTAGATTCTAGAATACCCCACCAAGACACCTTGATCATGTGATTTTCCAGAGTTGCATTGGTAATATTTGGAAGGTATTTCAAAGTCTTTAACAGATCATTCCGATCAGATCATCCATCAATTCTGATAGCCTAGCATCAACATAACAAGCACCATAGACTTTCTCCAGTATTTCTCCTTGACGTTCGATGTTCTCTTCACTGCTGCTACCAGTCCATGCCCTGAAGTAAACAAAGCATGAGCTGTATTTCGCACGTGTCTTAGAATTTGCATGTGCTGTGACAACCAAATTTTAGTTTTTGCACGTGCGATTCCAGAGGTCGTGAAAAAACAACTCTAAAGATTGCAGAGATAGTTATACTAAAGTGTTTGTTATTGTTGTACTTACATATTTTGTTTCTTTTTCATTTCTGATGCTTTTGATTCGATAAACTTTCAATCATAGTATGGAATTCAAAAGGCGACAAATTATAAGTTAGAACAACACTTACGTGTTTATATTCTTGAAGAAAATGAAGGCCTACGCACCATGGATCAAAAGCATGTTTTTCACTCTTATATATTTCAACAGAACAATAAACTAAGTTGATAAAAGCTAAGAATTACGAAGAAAACAAAGAAGTTTATTTATGTAAATGTTACTGTCTTATATCTAAACAAGTTCGTCAGTGTCACTTGTTCCGAAATCAATGTCAGATTCAATTTCATCCTTGCTTTCCCCTTCCAATCTTGGAACTTTCGCGGGTGGGTCATCAACACGACGCTATGCAATCTCAAAGGCTTCCACGGCAGATTTCACTATGCTGTTCTGTTCGTTGGGGGTGCACAGTTTTTTATTTACATTTATGGTCATTAAATCACTGATGGTGTCGTGTGTTAAATACAAACGTCGGTCTGTTAGCAGCAAAGTCAGCAAACTAAATACCTTCTCCACCGTCAAGTTGGATCCAGACAACCACACGACCAACTCTGCAACAATGCATAGGTTTGGGTATTCCGCTCTTATGTATTGAAACACCTTCTCCCACGACTGCTTTGCATCGAGTCCTCGATAATTTGCATTGACGAACGAGTGGAATAGTTTCCATTCTTGCAAGAAATTCTGTTTATCGAACTTTGCTGCAAATAGTGGTACACTGAAATGCTCAGCCATAGCAGTTAATTCGTCTATACCATAGTTTCTGTTATTTAGTCCAGTTTTTTGGGTTGTACCATTTCATATTTTCAATGATTGGTTCAACCAAGTCAGCAAACCTCGTCTGGAGCAGGCTTTTGACATTTTTAAGGGCTTGACATTTTCTACTGATGCTTGGCTTCTTTCACCCTTGTCATTGATCATCCCTTTGATGTCAATATCAATTTGCTGTTTGTCGGAGTTGTCGCTACGCCGATCGTCAGCTGCAACAAACGAAAGTTGAATGGTCAGATCATCTGTAACTCTAAATGCTGCCAGATGGCTTGTCAGGAGCTCTTCGTCAGTGCCAGCCACCTCAATTTCTTCGTTAAAATCGGTAATAGTTTCAGTGAGCGTTGTTTTCATTTGACTGATAAGCAAAACTTTGCCTTCGAAATCTTTTGAAATTGGTGTTATTAGCTCTAGCACATCAACGTAAATGCAAACAAGACACCAAAATTTATATGAATTCAATTTCTTCAAAAACCCATTCACCTTTCCTTTAACTGTTCTTACTATCTTCTTATCTGATGACGTTTTCGAGTACCATAACAATAGCAGGCTACATATGCAAGAGCTTCGCATAGGCCTTGCGTCTATGCCCAACAAACGAAGGTTGAGTACTCAACTTTATTTCCTTTCTTGTTTGACAAGGTCGCTGACATCTTTCAATTCTTCTGCTTTGATCTTATCTCTTCGCAAACGCGTCGCAACTAATGAAATTCTAGTCAGACAAAGATAAAAGTGTCACGACGCTGTGATGACAAATTAAGAGCGCCGCTTTCGTCGCTAACTTTTCATTGGATTCCTGGCTATTTGTTGCGCGAGACTCAAAAACAAGCGCTGTTGCAAGGGAATTGTGGAGAAAATTTTTTACAAAAATTCTAATGGGAAAAGATGATTATATTGAAAAATGTTTAGCACGTGCGATGGGCAGGTAAAACTATCATGGGCAAGTGCGATTTTTCGTTTGTGTAAACTATTTTGCATGTGTGTGGGCAAGTGGACTGTGCTACCCGTGCAAGAGTCTTTAAAAATACTAGGGCTGCGATTTTCTTTCAAGATCTGAGCAAACTGGCAGCGATAGTCCTAATTTTCTGGCATTAAAATATTCTATTTAGCAAAAACAGCGCAGCAAGGCAAAAGCAAAACAAGTGATTTTGTACTGTAGACAACTTTGTTGTCAAGTGGACAAGATGCGCATACGGTCTATTGTTATGTTGTTCAATCGCTATTTACATTACCATGTTTTTGAATGCCTAAATTATGGACATTTCTCCTGTTTCTCCTAACTAAAATAAATGAGAATTCTTCCCCAAAGCAAAAATCTAGTAACATGGTGTGCAATAGGTTACTAGCCATTAAATGCTATAATGTCCCCAACAACTGATATTTGCTTTGTGTATGAGTTTCAGAAGAAGGCTAATTTCAGTCAGCAAGCATGATACACTACAATTTTTTAGCATATGTAGTATACTTTGATAAAGACAGGATAAGAAGGTAGTATTCTGAGATAACAACTTTGAATGTGACATGCACCAAGGTCAAGAGCTGGTTACAAAAGTTTATACAGTCAAACGATGATCTCATATGTTATCTTTAATCTCACCTTTGTAAAAGAAAATCTATCTTTGATTTTCATTTTTATGCTCAATTAACTATGATGAAGCAACGTAAACCTTTGATCTAAGGCCTAGAATGAATCACAACAACAGAATTTTGTAATTTTACGATTGCCCACAGAACAACATAACATGCAAGAAGAGTTCAAAGAATATTTTCCATGCGGACACAAGCTCCTCTACAACAATTAGGCCTCCCATCAATCAGGCCTGTTATGGTCATAGTACACTACATTTGAACCTACAGTCTTAGCTGATTTATGAGAAAATCTAAAATATTAAATTACAAGTGGGGTGGAACCCAGGGTAGAATCTATGTAAAGGCTACGCCTGATATTACGCCAAGGGACAATAGAAAAACATGGGATCCATTTTTTAGTCAAACTTCAAGCCAGATATCTCTGGCGTTAGAGATTCCACCCTGGGGTTGAACACCCCAACAATATACAGATCAATTTATACACAGAACTATGCTGTAGATGGAGATGATAGTGATGATGATTTCTTGTGAAATTCTAAGGTTACCATAAAGATTTCTATCCGTGAATTAGAGTCTGATACAAGTCTATTGCTCCTGAGAGCTAATAAAATGCTGGGGACATTACAGAATTTAACGGCGGCAAGTAATCTAAGACAGATGGTCTGAATAGCAAAGATCGCTTTATCTTCTTGTTTACGAAACCCTAGTTACAGATAATAAGTGAAGAGCTTCCTGGTTTCATAATCTACATAATTCTGAAAATACCTGATACTTACTTCTCGATTTTACTGACAAAACGGACTTGAAAGTAGTGGTCTTCATCTCGCGCCGTGGCCATGTTCTCGTGTTTTTGGTTCGAATGGATTGAATACGAGGCGAGCGCTCAGCTAATTTGCAGACCAGAATGTCTTGTTGGCTGTTCGATCTGTTGCATGAAGCGAAACGTTTAACCCTAAATCAATTGGCCTATTGGTTGGCCCTTACTCTTCCCCCCTTGATATAGAGGTCAACCCTTCATACCTAGCCCCAATCTTTAAAAAAATCTACGATCACATAAGAAAGGTCACTTCAGGTCTACAGAGGCAAAACTCTAGCCATCTAGTCAAGTTTTGATGCCTTGTAAAGATCATTAACTGAACCTGAAACCAAACAAGTAGAAACGAGTAGAGACGAGTAGAAACGATTAGAAACGAGTAGGAATCGCTCGGTAACTAAGTAGAAAGTTGGCATCAGGTATAAATCAACTTATGAGTGAGGGACCCACGGATCTCAAAATGAAGACTGGAGGGGCATTCTTTTGTTTCTGGAGCCAAATGTTTGAGGCCAATTGCTTCGGCTTGGGCGTGGCCCCCCAATATGGCTGCCGAAGAAAACATATTGACTTCATTCTTTGTTAACAATAGCTGCACGATTATACCAGTCTTGTGCTGATCATTACAACAATGATCAAAGGAAAAAGCATGCCCAAGTGGAATTTTAACGTATTGAATTGAACCTTCAAATATGGCTGACAATGAATTCCTTTTAGGACAACAAATCTTTGAACCAGTCTTTAATTTGAGATCAGTGGAGAAACAGACCAAGTTCTCCCAGCAACAACGTCCTGTCTCCTCCAAGAATAATAACGGCGACCACAATGCTCATTTTGCGGATGGACAGCAAAAGAAAAGAGGCAAAGCAATAAATACTTTCTAAACCATGGCAAATCCAGAGATGACAAGTCCGTTGAAGTGTTTCGTTTTATCTCCATATGGTGGGTGTCAATACTCTGTAGCAGATCTGCTACGTAGGGCGCTAAAGGGTTAAAGTGACGAAAAGTTCATTATTAGTTTACGTTTCGGAATAACGAGCTTTATTTAATGCTCAGAACCCCAGAATTAAAGTGAAAATCGGTTTATATATTAATCATTTATAAAAGATTATGGTAAGAATTATTTTAATACATGACTAGCATGATTAATTAGAAGTAGAAAAGCACAGTTAAGGCCTAGAAGGAAATTTAACAGCTTTTAAGACCTATTGCCTTACGTTCCCTATAGCAATATAGAAGAATTAAAGCGAGTAAGTTATTTGCAGTTAAGAATTTTTTGTTGCGTGTGGTACTATAATAAGATAAATAAAAGAGACAAATTGAACAGGGAGTACCTTTAGTCTTTGATAACGCGCATACGCCTGAAACGTTAGTGTTGATTTTAATCATATCACATGGTACTTCTTATTCAATTTGTCTCTTTTATTTAAGTTATTTGCAGCCTGTAAAAGCAGGAGAAAGATAAATAAAGAGACGAGTTTCTCCACAAATTGCAAATTATCCAGCACCATTGAATTCCGTTGAGATCTAAGCTACATTAATACACTAGTGAAAGCAACAACACGTGTTCGGCTAATAAATACAGTCAGATTATTAAAACTACAAGTTGTCGTAGACAACCTATACTACTTATCATTTGTAATACGTCCAGATAAACATATAACACTTAATGACATGACACAACTCCTACGTCTTCTAAGGCTTGGTTACACAGAGGAGGCTCTTCTTTGTTAAGAAAAGCATCTGTAACAGAAAAACAAATTGTTGATAAGTTTACTTTTGACCCGCTAAACTCGAAACTTAGCATTTGACACGTACTTTACACGCGCTATTTATAAAGAGTTCTGATTAAGTCACAAATGAAATAGCATATTATACTAATATTTGTCTATGATCAGTACAGAACTTTAGAATAGCGAGAAAGACTAATTACCAACCATGATGTTCTTTATATTTCCTCGTTGCACTGTGTTAAATTGATATTTCGGCATGAAAAAAGTAGCAGCTGGAGTCCTTCAAGGATTAGTTATGTGTCCTTTGGGTTTTCCTTGTATATATTAATGATAGAATGATTACCACTGTAATGTTAAGAATTTTGCTGATGATATGAGCAATTACGTTTCTATTATCATGGTTGAAAATTGTATCTATATATGTGCACAGTAACGATGTGGAAGTTGAAGTCTTTGTAGGAAATCACGTGATCGCTCCAGGCAATGTTTAGGCACCTGAGCACAACTTCGTTTAGCTATGATGGAGTAAACAAACGAGAAAAGCTCAACAGAAAAAGATATCATCAGCAGAACGTTTTCATGATTCATTCTTGGTTAATCTCTCAAATAGTTAATAAACTTAGCTTAACTAGCTCTCGCACTATATGTGTGACAGAAACTGAATACAGTCTGCAGCTAGCTCGTGTTCTTTGAAATTTGAACGTCTAAGCACAGCCTTTTTGAAAAGAGAGTTGCTAAGAGACTCAATCAAACATGACAGTATGAACAAACTTCATCCAGGCAAGCTACATGTTACACGCTGAAATTTGAACGTCAACACTGTCAATGCTAAATTCCATAAACAACGTCCTCATTTGATAATTTCTTACCGGGCAGACAAAATAAAGTGGTTTTTTAGTTAGCTACTCAAAGTTATAACACGAAACACAAAACAATTAGAAAGCAAACATAAACTGAAACACGTTTTCCTATTCCAGAAAATATCAAATATTTGCACAACTTTATCCAGAAATGTTCGGTTCAATAACTTAGACCTTTTATATTCACAAATTAACAAGTAGATCAATGAGCAATGTTGCAAATTTGCGGTTAAATCTTTTTTAACTCAATACTAATTAATTCGTCTTCGAATCAAAGAAAGACCAATTTAAAAGCAAAAACAATCGTGCAAACAAGTAGAGGAATAAAGAAAGCCAAATATCATGTTTAGAAAAGGATCGCCCACAAAATAAAACTGTAAACTGAACTGAAATGATTTTTTAACGATTATGCAACAACCTGGTTTGATGTGTGACGACTCTCTGCGAGTAAGAAACGATTTAATTCGATTCGATGTTGAAATAACTTGCCACGATATTGTGACGATATGATGAAAATCATGACAGAACCTTTATACCATTGTTACATAATCGAAATGATTTTTTGAAACGAATTGGCTGTAACTATTTGTGGACGACCTTTAGTATTGAATCTCTAAAAGCTAGGGTAGTGGATGAAACATCATGCATGAAAAGTACGACGTTCATTAAGCTATTCTCTCGAGAGATTTGATACCTCATGTCAACCAACTCTTGGGGTCTGGCTACATGGGCTAAATTACTTCAACTGCCAGACCCGGGGCTGGCAAGTGATATTCCCCCTCCTATAAAATACGATCAAAATCTCAGTTTGCACTTATATGGAAAATAAAACTTCACTCCACACTACCGGTATAGTGAAGTTTCGCCTCGCAGGAGGTGAAGTTTCACTCAGGTGAAGTGACATTTTTTCATATAAATGCAAAACTACCGGTGAGGTGAAGTAAATTCGTGCTTATTACAATGGAAAATCGATGACGTGTTGAAGATTAATGACGTCTAGGGATTTACCCCACCTTTCAGACCCAGCATGAAAATCCCATATAAACAGTGTTTGAAATTTACTTCGCTTGTCAGCCCCACGTCTGGTAGGTTAGGTGTTATTGCTCATATAAACAGGCCTTTGGACCTTGGTTCGTGACACGATTTGGCATGATGAAAAATCTTTTCGAGGTTCATATCCTTACTTTGAGTGAGTGACAAACATTGCATCGCATTTAACACTCATCAGAGTAGTACGTCAGAAAGAGAACGAAAATGAAACCTAATGAATTATTATACCCAAAGGTGGAAAAATATTGATCAATCAAAAAGTGAATGATTGGTAATTGGTAAAGTGAGAAACAACCTACACCTGAGTATGAAAAATTCGTTGGGTTTCATTCTCATTTTCTTTATGAAGTACTACTCTGTCTGATGTGTAGCAGACGCAAAGCTTAAGTGGTTATCAAGTTTCGATATTTTCCCGATTTTTTCACCATCATTTACTGGATAACGAAGAGCCAAAACTGCGACGATAAACATGATAAGCGACACTTCATAATTTAATAGACAATTCCAGTTACATCGTTACATTAAAGACAAATCCAATTGAGAAAATTAATACATTTTAAAGATAGGCCATTGTTAACGTTTCGGAGCAGCACTTAGCTCCATCTTCAGAAATTACAAGTCAATGAAGCACGAGGCTGAATTTATACTAATAAGGACAATAACTACTAAGAATGCATATGATAAGAAGAAAACACGTGAGAATAAGAATTGAGTGAGCCAGAAAGACAATACCTAAAATAGAGCTAGGGGAATAGACGATTGTTGAGAGTTAAGTGAGGGACGATCTCGCAAGATCAATAAACTTTCATGGATAAGCAAATCAAAATCATTGTTTGCTCGATCAAGAATAGAAAAATCATCTAAAGAAGCAGTGTGACCGGATTCGTTGAGGTGATCCCAGATGGCCGATGCAGTAACTTTCATTTTCTGCTGACCAGCCTTGTTAATTCCCAAATGCTCCCTGCAACGAGTAATCAAGTTACGGGATGTTTTCCCATAATACCAGGCATGGCAGCCAGGGCACTGAAATTTGTAAATAACAGAGGAGCGAATGAGAGAAGGAATGCGATCCTTAAACGGAAAAAAAGACTGAATGCGTGTGGAAGATCGGAAGATAACCTTAACCTCTTTGATCAGATTGATGGTGTAGCAATGGGTTCTCCACTAGGACCGTCTCTTGCCAACGTTTTCATGAGTGAACTTGAGCAACGTTTTCTATCCAATTGCCCTCCTGAATGTAAACCTGTCTTGTATCGTAGATATGTTGACGATACATTTTGTTTATTCAGGAATAGGGATCATATAGCGTTGTTCTTAAATTTCATCAATAGTCAACATCCCAACATCAAGTTCACTTATGAAACTGAGACAGAGAACTCTTTACCTTTTCTGGATGTTCTCGTTACCCGCGAGGGTAATTGCTTCACCACCAGTCTTTTTAGAAAAAAGACATTTACTGGACTTTATACCGATTTTTCCAGCCTTGCCCCTGATGAATATAAGAAAAATCTTATCAGTGTCCTTTTGTATCGAGCCTTTCATATCTGCTCTACATATAAGACCTTTCATGACGAAATCATACGCATTAAGGAGATTTTGTCTAAAAATAAGTTTCCCAGGGCACTTGTGGATCGAATTATTAAGTCCTTCCTTGATAAAACCTTTACCCCTACAGTTGTTGCCCCCACAGAAACTGAAACTAGAGTACCCCTATTATTTTGCATTCCATTTCTCGGCAGGTACAGTCTACAGATGAAAACCCGAATTTGTAGACTTGTTAAAAAATGCTACCCTGGTATTCAACTTAAGGTTATCTTCCGATCTTCCACACGCATTCAGTCTTTTTTTCCGTTTAAGGATCGCATTCCTTCTCTCATTCGCTCCTCTGTTATTTACAAATTTCAGTGCCCTGGCTGCCATGCCTGGTATTATGGGAAAACATCCCGTAACTTGATTACTCGTTGCAGGGAGCATTTGGGAATTAACAAGGCTGGTCAGCAGAAAATGAAAGTTACTGCATCGGCCATCTGGGATCACCTCAACGAATCCGGTCACACTGCTTCTTTAGATGATTTTTCTATTCTTGATCGAGCAAACAATGATTTTGATTTGCTTATCCATGAAAGTTTATTGATCTTGCGAGATCGTCCCTCACTTAACTCTCAACAATCGTCTATTCCCCTAGCTCTATTTTAGGTATTGTCTTTCTGGCTCACTCAATTCTTATTCTCACGTGTTTTCTTCTTATCATATGCATTCTTAGTAGTTATTGTCCTTATTAGTATAAATTCAGCCTCGTGCTTCATTGACTTGTAATTTCTGAAGATGGAGCTAAGTGCTGCTCCGAAACGTTAACAATGGCCTATCTTTAAAATGTATTAATTTTCTCAATTGGATTTGTCTTTAATGTAACGATGTAACTGGAATTGTCTATTAAATTATGAAGTGTCGCTTATCATGTTTATCGTCGCAGTTTTGGCTCTTCGTTTGCTTATCAAAATACGTTTTCCTGCCAACATACCTATATCTACATTTACTGGATATATTCAATTTATTCATTATCCAGGCTTTTAAAAGTTTCAATATTTATGCTATTTCATTTCCACCCCAATAAGATAAAAAGTGATAAGTTAAAAGATTCAAAGGTTTCAAAGCATGAGAATAAGTTCATACCATCCGACTATGGCTGGAGAAGGATGTCATCTTTTACTTGCACGGTTTGGCGACGCGCTTTCTCGACTGCGGTGGTTAGCATGCTGCGGCATTTATTATGCATATTATTCATTTCATCGTAAGGCTAGAAAAGAGTGTTCATATCTACATTAATATTTTGAATAGTAAGAAAATCTGAGGCCATTTTAATGACTCTCGGCACGGTAACTTGTCGTAAGAAGAACTAGATAAAACAAACAACGATTCATTGTACTCTAATGCTCACTGGAATAGATTAGTAACCGTGTAACAGCACTATCTTTGGGTGAACAAAGAATTATCATGTGATAGAAAAGCAGATTAATAGGCCCATGTTCTTTATGCAATTTAAAAGTGTGGTCTAATTCCCAATGTTTAAGGCGTTGTCACACATGATATCCTACTCAAGTCTAGTTATTTTATACAAATATTCTTGAATAATCGTCATAAAAGTTTTTATCCTGTGGTTTTTCACAGAAACATTGTCTATCGACATGACTCGACCCTATGCAGGATGGTGGCCTTAAGTCTGTATCTCCAAGTTACTCTATCAATTGCTTCTCTTCGAGGAGCAGATGTATCAGTGCTATAACCACGATGAGGGCCTGAAACTACACAGTTAGGATCTAAGAAGTCCCAACTATTAAACGGAGCTGGGGATTGAATGAGAAGAAACCAAGAAACTTGCGTGTGATAGTGGATGGGTATGATGGAGAAAATTAAACCTCGGTGGGCGAAGGACCTCGTGAGGAGACGGGAAGAAATGGGTATATGATGATTCATGAAAACTTTGTCATCTCCTTTTGGAGACAGACAAATATTAGTAGAAACATTCTCTAAATAATCCTGCTGCTCCAGGATGTCTCCAAGTTTTTGGGAATACTGATTTTCGAAATACTGTATATGGATATGAAGAAAAGTGAAATCAGAAATGCTTGCTTACCATCAAGAATGTCTGTGTGCGGTGTATCAACAGCAGTAGGCCGGCCACCGCTAGGAAATACAGGTCTTTCAAAGATGCATCTGTTTGAAACAAATAAAACAGTTTAAGAAGACTTAACTATGGTACATAGGCCTAGGCAGGCTCGAGCAACAAAATTAATCAAATATGATGGTCTAGAAGCTCCATTTTATAGAAAATTTGTAGTTTTTCTTTATTTCCAATGCTCTATTTTAAATATTACTCTACTTTTACTTATAAGTTTATGGCAAAATTATAACAAGACCATAAAAGAATATAAAAACTCAGATGAGAAACAAGAAAGTCCTTTCTCATTTTTTATCTAAATTGCCTAGTACCTTTACCTGTATCTAGCACTGTGATGTGGTAATACGCAACATAATGCGAAAGAAATGAACTAACAACTTATTATTCTACTTTGTTTTTTCTTCTTTGCTTTAAAATTATAACAAACTCTTGTTACGTCAATTCATTGCACACAGTGCTGTACACACATTCCTAACTGAGCTCTGTCTAAAGCTGTGGTACAGTGTTATTCATGTCTCCTCCTATCTCATCAAGCGTAAGGCTTTATGCTAAAACACAAAATTGACATCAATTTTAATTGGTAGAACAGCGCATATTTCCTGAATTCTATCACCCATGCTCTTCACTGACAACTTCTGTTTTGTAAGTCTTGACTAGAATGCTTGACATGTGAACGTTAAGAATTGAATCATAAAACTCACCAATCAAATGCTGCCAGAGAAGACGGAGTTGATGGCTGAACAGCTCCATAACAGCAATCCACGAGTCAAGATCAAACAACGATATCACTCCCTGACCCAACATAAACACAGCGAGATATGCTAAAAAGAATTTACATTCTGTAAACCATTATCTCAATTAAAAATGTTGATTTGAAACAGAAATGAGAAAAATATAAATATTCTTATAGAATACGAGAGCCAATTTACCTAAGTTTGTCTTTAGGTGAGATAAGAATAAACCATGCTTTTTAAAACGTTTTGATTATAACATCTTTTTCAGTTAATTTTTGATAAAAGTTTAATTGAAGAAGATATTATTATTGAAACATTTTGAGCGCATTTTTATTCTTGTCTTATCTTATAATATGTATTCATCTATTGCTTGACATAAACTTGACATAAAACATGAACAATTCATATAAAGTCACTGTTGCCATTTTAATATTTTGTTCCAGCTCTGGTGATGATTGCTTTAGCATTATACCATTCAACACCTCTTTTCTAAGTTTCCATTCCATGGTACTCTTAATAAATCATCTATAAAATAATTTATTTTCCCAGTTGAGGATTGATTTGTACCAATTTTGAGTTCCAAATGATTTGCAGAGATCATCAAATAATTTTCAATTATCTTGCAATGCTTTGATTTTTCCTATATCAACGACTCTGAAAAAAATAGATGGGGTTAGTGGCTGGGCGCTTGGAGCGGTTTGCTTTGAGTAGCTGAGGTAAACATCTGGATGGATGACTCATTCCAACGTCCTTCGGAAGGGACGCTAAACAAGGAACTCCGTGCACCTGCTGGAAGTAAGGCCTCAAGCCATTAGCAGACTAGCACCTTGTACGGAAACTTACTTACAAATTTGCAACAACAAATTTTAGACAATCCCTAGAGAGGCATTCTGCTCCCTCACCCTTATGGCTATAATGAAGATATTAGATTCTTCCTTTTCTATTCATTGCTTTCAACTACTTATTGGATTCTTTCAGAAAGTAATCAAAGTATCAAGAGAAGAAAAAATGGGTAATATTGGTATTTACCTTTATTAAGCATGCAGGCAGGGAAAGTACGAGTCAGAAATCTGACTCCAGACTGGAAGTTGATGATGAAAGCATCCAGAGGAGATGGTTGATTCTTAGCTATCAAATCTACCATAATGCCAGCCAATCTGAGAAGGAATAAATTGAAAGTCATTAGCATCTTGATATAGTAAGCACTTTTTTATGAATGTTTTATCAATATACCATATGTGCCAGAAAAAAGTAGACATTTTTATAAGCCTCTAGATAAACTGTATTTTCTCTGAAACGCACTAGAAATATCTTAGATTGATGCGAATTAGACCAACTTAGGTATGGTTATCTTCTTATTTGTTATACGATATAGAGTTTTTTCAAACAAATGTATCTCATTGTCTCTGGAAAATGCAAAGATATAGAGAAAAGTAACAAAGAATTTTCAAGTCACATATCCAAATGTTAGCCCAGTATCCAAGGAAAGATGTTATTGCATATAAAAATCCTACCTTTAAAAGGCACTGTTGACTTACTTAGATAATTCATTAGTTATTTTTCAGAGAAAAGGGAAAGGAGGCCAGAACTCTTTTCTCTCTTCTTTGTAGCTCTTTTTTTCACAAAAGGACAGAAAATAATCTCATCTCTAAAAGTATTGTTGAGAAACATTTTAAAAATTAACCACATCCAAATCAGTCTACCTGGTAATGATATAAACTACTTATAAGTGTATTCAAGCTAATATCACATTGATATTAGTTTATCAAACATTTCTAATATTTTCTGGCACACATTTTCTGTATATTTTTAATATATTGTATTCAAAAAATGATTCACATGATAGCAAAGATGCTCCTCACATTGGGACTGCACATTTGATAATCAATAGCAAGCCAAACAAACATCCAGCTCATTTATTTTCATTGAAAGAATGTGTCTCACCTTCCTGCAAATTCTACTCCAAGTCTTGGATCTTTGCTGTTGTTGAATCCTTGAATGATCAACCTTGCAACTACATCTCGATATCTGATAAAAAATATAAAAAGTTAAAGCTACACGGCAAAGAAATCATAGAACTAGTAAGAACACAATCTTTGATTCATGATTTTCACTTGACGATGAAGAAGGATAGCAATCAGAATGGACCTTTTGCTTTAACAGACCTTTTTACCAAAAAGCTTTCCATGAAGAAACCTGTAACCATGTGGAGATTATTTGGACATGAAGAGTAGGAAATAGATTTTCTGGTAAATTTTGACAGAGATGATGATGAATGTGATTCAGAAGACCAAACACAAAATATCATTCAAGACTTTAGCAGCTTTTCATTTTCAAACAGTTGACAAGTCATCTCAGAATTGAATTTAGATCTTGACCATTCACCAGACACTGTTATGATAGTGTTCAGATAATAATCATCAGGCCTTTTCTGAAAGAAAATTGCACCCAAGTGGCTAATTGCTCTGGTCATTTGGTTGACATAGCTCTGCAGGTTACTTTACCAGTGTGCTGGCCAGAGCTAAGATTGATTGACCTGGTCAAAAGGAAAGGCCAGTATCATCTGCATTTTGTGCATCTTTGTAAGTGTTACCATGGACATCTGATAACAAAAATTACCATCCTCTTCAAACACTCTCGAATTCAGCCAATTGCAATCCTTCTAAATCATGCATATTATGCATTTTTGTAACAGAATTTGAGAGCTAGATGACCTGCCCTTGATAGAGTCGTAGAGTGGGCAACAATCGCACATGGACAGTGCACCTGTCCAGTATGCATGCAGGTGCAAAAGGAAAAAAGACTTGCAAAGGAACAGTTAGAAAGAAACCTTTTGCCTATATCTAAACAATATTTTGATGAACTTGACTCAATTGGAGTTTGCTTTATGATTACTATCAGTTCAAAAATTCACAAACAATATTCAGTTGGGCTACAATTAGTGAAGATATTCATGTACTCTGAAAAGCTACAAAAATCCTTTAATCTACTGACAAGCCCTTGAGAATTTTTCTGCCAAGATAAGTTTATTTATCTTAATTAAGCTTAGGGAGAAGATAATATTCTCTGCTCCAACATTTCAGCAGTTTTCACTACAGTCCAGTTTAACCTCTGGTGCCTGGCAATACAATATTTCCATACAGTATTGAAAAATTGCATCAAAGTATGGGAATGACAAAGGCCTGTCTAAGATCCAAAGCACATCTAATTGACCAGGACACCAAACAAACTGAGATTGAACAGAAAATAGCTAGAGCGCACGTTTGAAAAATTCTATTCACTAACTCTACTTTTCATTATGTGCGTTCTTTTTCATGCTCGAAACGTATCCTACAATTGAACATGGATTCCATGCTTACCGAAAAACGTAGAGTATGTGTTTAAACACAGAATTACACCCCTTGCTTCCACACATTGTGCGTAACTTGGCAACTTCTACTTCGTCTTTTTCTTTCTCACGATAAACCGCAACTGGATCCCACTTGAAAGATCTGAATTCACTTCCAGCACTTGGCGAGGTATTTGTTTCTTCAGAGTACAGTTCGAATGGGGACGGTAATGGCACATTGCCCCAATAATGCTGGAAGTAGGCCAAGGCTATGCTCTCATTTCTGAAGAACCTGTATATGGTGTCAACTCTGTTTACATATCGATCGCCTTCTTCTGTTTCAGCTGAGCTCTGCCAAACTGCTTGGCCACAAAGCGTATCACTGACATTAGATATCAACCTTGGGACTCCATAGCTTGAGCACTGCTTTTCGTTTCTTGACCAACGTCTGGTTTTGACTTGCAGGCCTTGGCCTAGTGGAAAATAGGCCGGGGAGAGGAAGATGTCTGACAGGGGAGGAGGTCGGACATCAATGAGAAGGATCACCACCACCATGCTCAAAGCAACGGCCACAGAAACACAAAGTATCACCAGTCGAAGGCTGGGCAAAGGGTACGGGTCAGGAGGAGGCGGTGAATATCTTCTGGCAATCATCCTGTCGTCCTTGTCTTGCTGAAATCTGAACATTGTGATGAAGCTTCGATTGAGGCAAGTTTCTTCACTTCAGTTCTTCCAACCTTTAATCGACCAACCAAAATAACTCCGACAATCAAAGTTTTCACGGCCAGCAAATCCAAAGAAGAATCAGCAAGAAGATTAGTCTTTTCTTGCAACAAAGCGTCGATGGAAGAGAATTCTGAGATTAGGACGAAGGAAGAGCAAGTTGCAGCTGTCGTTTCAGGGCCTAATTTGTTTTAGAATGTGAAATAAATACAGACAACACTCTTTTGGCTTCTCCTGCATAAATTATCACAAGTTTTCATAAATTATCATAAATTTGAAGCACCTGCCTCTTTCTCAAATATTAAGGTGGTAACACCCACCTGATTTATTCACTACGTAAAAAGCCAATAGTTCTGGTTGATTTGGTGCTGATACTTGAAAGTATTGCATCTCCAGTTCATCGAAAGCTCATCCATTTCTAAAGATAATGAACAAATCTTCAATTTGAAGTTGAATGAACAGAGAATCAAAATGTGGACCTGTCCTTACCTGTCTGTTCTAGTTCCCAAATGCTTTTGGATCATTTGTTGAATCTATATTAATTTTTTACCATTCCTTTTTGTTTGACTATTTTCTGCTGTCGTTCTTAATTTTCCGTTCTTGATAATAATTCTTCTGTTTCATCGTGAATACAGTCGACTCCCGCTATCTCGGTTACCGGTAAACTCAAACTTTCCGTTATCTCGAACAAAGCCGGGCCTCGTTTTCCTAGTATATGTCTTTTCCTTATCTCGAATCAGATTTCTTTCCTGTGAGCATTACTTTCCCGTGAGCAAAAAACCTCATTGTCTCGAACAGTATGACACCAAAAATTTCAATCCTGTGTAATTATACGCCAACAATAGCTTTTTAAAACTGATACAATAATTTTAACCTCTGTAACCAAATGACAACTCAATTTTTACAGAAATAAATCTATGTCATCTAACAAGAATTATTTTGTAAGGAACTCTGATCCCTTGACCATCTACAAGGTTTAAGTGGTTGCCTTCAACTACTGCCCTGTAAAGATTAAACTCACCTACCCTGAGAAAGAAAAAGATGGTCTTTACAAATCCACCATTCGGCTCGGTCCCTTTTGTAGATTTTTCACAATTCTGTCATTTTTCTTCACGCAAATATCACACCTGTCGACTAAGTTGTTCGGTTCCATCCTAACTTTAAATTTTTCTCCAGTTTTTGGCTGCCAAAATGACTGATTAAAATAGTATGTATCCTTTGATAAACAATGATTGGCACTGTTACCTTTTTAATGAGTTTTAGATTTTAATCATGGGCTTACGAAGCAAACAATCTTTTTCAATGTTTTCACGTATAAAGGCCCCTTTTGGTGGAAGAAAATTCCGACTGCCGTTTTCTCGAAACCTCGTTGTATCGAGCAATTTTTCATTTCCAGTGAGAGTTCGAGATAGCGGGAGACGACTTTACCTTACACGTCGTTTGTCGTTGGTAGGGGAGCAAACATAACTAAGCCTGCCAAAGATTCTGTAGAAGCAGCAAAACGAGTTATTTAGCCAGATGAGGATCGAAATAGGCCAATGAGAAAAGAGGTGAATGATTGGTATGGTGTAGAAAACCCAATGATAACCAACGGCTGACCATTGAGATTACTTTTCCGAGTCCAAAGGCGAAAACGAACTCTTTCTGTTTACTACACAATAGAGCATCCCTGGTTTTTATGTAAACAGATTCCAAAATATTGAATGAAATGTAAATCTTGCTCTGCTAATTATTCGTAATCAACTCTCACAGTAGGCTTGAGAACATACTGGGTTGCTGAGCAAATGTTGACCTATGCTGAGTCATGTTTTACAGTTCTTTTGGTTTTAGAGGCGCGAGATGGTTGTTCTCGTTGTGGCACAGTCTTATGGCGTATGCTAGACGGTACGTGTTGTGTTATCCTATCACATAACCGCTGAGAAGTGGGTCCAACGTACCTGGCATTACACCGGCACGAGTATTCATGTACTACGAGACTATTTTGTGCGGTAGGTAAACAGTCTTTGCGGATGGATGATAGAATTTTCATGCCAGTGAAAACGAGGCTGGGTCTGACTTTAGTGCAGCACTTTGTGATGGCCGTTTTAAGTTGTTTTTCACATCGCAAGGTAACGTTGCCATATTAAGGCAGTTTTAGATAAATAGGGCACTTTCGTGGACCGATCTTTTGGTCAGCCGAGGAACCTGCCGAAATTAGATCATCTGGATATCCATTGTCGATGATTGCGGATTTTATACCAAAGGGCTGCCCATGACGACATTCTCCTTTTGGAGGTACATCTCATTGTTGAAACTGAGGCCCCGTTCACACGGTGCTGGATTCATATCGTTTCGGATCGCTTTTCATATCGGATAGCCTTTCTGTTCACACGACACCCTGCCGATCCGGAACGTTTTGCATCGTTTTTGCGGAGTCAAATCACTCCGCTCTGAAGGTGAAACGTTTCGAATCGCTTTTCATATCAGATTGCTTTTGGGCTCGTGTGAACGCATGAATCCGATACGCTTGTGCTCCAGAACCTCTTTTTCGATGATGTGTAAACATTTTTGGTGCCAACTTACCGACCCTCCCAAGAGCACGTGATGCTTAGCTGTCAAGTGGCAATTATCTTAACAATAGGCATTGCTGCGGGCCTGTGGGGGGCGCAAAGCGGAGCGTAGTCGTGTGAACAGAAAACAAAAGTGAATCCGGCATCGCGTGAACAGGAGAAAGTTTCGTATCGGATTGCCTGTGGAATCCGAAACGAAAGTGAATCCGGCATCCTGTGAAAGGGGCCTTCAAACTTTTCGATGTCGCCAAGTTTTTCAAGTTTACTACTGTCGTTAAGAAAATAACGACATCAGATCCCTTATCTAGTCTTGTGATAAGGATATCCTTGTCGTTTCGTAAAGATAGCCTGAAAATGTTCCCTATGTATGTAAAAGTCAGTTAGGTCGATAGGGGTGTCACAGTAAGCGTGAGCTAAATCGCTTAGGTGGGTAAGAAATCACAATTTTAAATGATAGT
Source organism: Pelagia noctiluca (assembly GCA_963924455.1). Lineage (NCBI taxonomy): Eukaryota > Metazoa > Cnidaria > Scyphozoa > Semaeostomeae > Pelagiidae > Pelagia > Pelagia noctiluca. Next base: position 2,554,720 of record OZ004315.1, on the reverse strand, counting down.
TTGATTTATGATAAAAACAATTAAATTGCCGATATTATACGCACCAGAAATTTATTCGATAGATACATACTGTAATTTAATAAAGTTACGAATTCAACTTCGTGATTTTCAACGAAATTACACAAATAAAATACAATCTTTTATTAAATAGTTTAGATGGTGAATGTCGGTAGATAATGTAAAAGCTATGACCGATACCAAGTGTTTAGGTATTTAAGAAACCTTTCAATAGTGTTTGTTTTCAGCTTAGTGATGTTATTGAAATTAGCAATGATTCTGTAGTCTTAGACGGTGCAACTGTAGAAACAGGTGAGCTAAGTGTAGGGGCTGCACACGTGAAAAATAAACTGGCTTTTAAAACCTGATTGCAGATATAACAATAAGCAAACCTTGGAGGTGCTCCGAAAACCGTCCATCAGAATCTTTTAGGAAACATTAAAGTTTGTCTTCGATAAAGGCCTATCAAACGGTTCTTCCTATCTTTAACTGAACTATAGGAGAAACTCTTCCATCGAGAGGACCAGCGGAATCAATTGTTCGAGTAGGACTAGTTGGGTCATTCTCATTCATACGAATTATCTCGATTGATTTTCAAAATCCGTCTTTTTCTTGAAGAAACTCTTCGTTCGAGTCTTTTAGAAAGGGTTTTAGAGAGGCCTAAGGTTAACTTTAAGTGCCTTATCTGTGGGCCGTTCTAAAAAGTCTTGATTAGGGGTTTTCTGTAGTGCCTCGATTTTCCACATTTGCCACTGATCTCAAAATAAAGACTGGATCAAGTATAAGGTTGTTGCTCGAGCCAGATGCTGAAGCCAATTGCTTCAGCTTATGTTTGGCCTCCCAATATGATTGCCAAAGAAATTATGTTTACTCTATTCTTTGTCAAAAATAGCTGCACGATAGCTAATTCAGTCTCTTGCTGATCATTCATAACATTCCAACAATCATCAAGGAAAAAAGCACGCCCCAATTGAATTTCAATGTATTGAATTGTCCCTTCCAATATGGCTGCGAATGACTTCTTTTCAGAACAACAGATGCTCGATCCAGTCTTTTTTTGAGATTAGTGACATTTGTAAACCAAGTATTGAAAGGGGACTCATTTGGAGTACCTCAAACAAGGACCTGAGCTACAACACTGGACAAAATAATTGCAATTCACAGTCATATGGCTTCCCGCCCCCTTCTCCCAAACCATGTTGGTCTCTAACAACAAGACGGGCAAACCAATATTCTGTGTTCAATCTATGTTCAAGGGTGCAAGGAAGGCTATTCGTAAAGAATAAGTTTAAAGTCCTAACTTGACAAGCTAAATTGCCATTTACTTTGGTCCAGGATTATAGTTTTGCTATAGAAAGAAACGTGGACATCATACTCCGTAATAAGAATACCTAAATCATAAAATCGACATGAAGACGAACAATGATTTGCCGACAGTCACAGTGTATGCTGCTATATGATGGGCGAGAGCCGGTATTTAAGGAAGAAACTTAACAAGGTGTGTCTTCAGGGCATCCGAAGTGCGAGAGGAGTTCGACTGATTCCTTATTCTCAGAATCCCGTGCGTAAGACATAGATGTAAAACCATCTGCATCCAGGGCTCTTGGGTCACCAAAATACTGAAAGGAAAAACATGAGATTGAATTATCCCTATAGCATTGCTTTGTATATACCTTCATCTTAGTGCTCAAAGTGCTGAAGAACAGAGCAATGAAGATTAGAAACAAGAAAGAAAAAAGGAGCCTGGTTCTCTGTGGAATTGTAGATTCTGAGAATGATTTATGAATTCTTAAAAACGTTATGAATACATTCGGTGGTCTTAGCAATATGGTTTCTGACACTGTATTTGACTTGATATTCATCACTTATGACAAGCCTTTGATATCATTTCGTGGGACAACGTTGCGGAAGAGATCTACTCCCATCATTGGGCAACGAGAAATGTGGTTTCTTTCCTTTTCTAGAAACGTCGCCCTACTAAGTATCAAAGGCTTGTCATGAAAAGTGGTGACTATCATGTCAAATATAGAACTTTGATGTTGTGAATGTTATGTGATGTTAAGTGATGTTGTGAAATTGGAAAACAGAGGCTTTTTCAAATGCTTTGGCGATTCCCTAAACGTTGTTTTGGCTGATCCATAATGTTCTGAAAAGTAGATGAACGAATAAGATCATTCCATTCAGAAAGATTAAGGTTTATAATTTGATATTTTAGGCACATGCTGGTGTGAGATTCGTTCGCATTGGTCTATATTTCTGGCTGATAAATCATTAAATGGCTAGCTTAGCTCTAATATGTGGAATGCTGCATACGGTAATAGAGGAACATTTGATTTCACATGCAAAGGCTCTACCTTCCAACAGGGTATGGTAGCAACGTTGCAAAAAAACCAGTATATCAAGTGAAATACAAGCACAAAAGTTAAAGCCAAATAACGGCATCAAAAGAGCAATTCGTTCTTTTCTACGAACTTAACCCTGACGAATATCTGTGCATTACTGTGGAGGATATCATTAGTACTGTAGGAGGGGGGGGGGGGGGGGGGAGGTGTTCAGTACCGAGTATCCTTCACAATATTGAACATTGCCCAAATAATTGAACATCCCCCACAGTACTGAACATCCTCCAAATAATTTTCTCAATGAGAAGAAGAAAAAGCAGAAAACTAACGGAACAAGGAAACATGTATCCTCCCTAAACGACACTCTGTATAGCATTTGCTTATGTCTGTAGTCAACCCTGCAAGATAGCTATCAAGAATATTGAAAGCATAAATCAGGAGGCAAACCTACCCAGAGTAATAACTGAGTGATGATTGTGTTTCCTAGTTTACAGCTGAGATGAAGGGGTGTCATGTTTCGTCCGTCGTTCGTGCGCACATTCACGTCATTCACAGCACTTTGTATCAGTAGCGAATAACATGTCCGTTTATCGTCCGTTCTTATTGTATCGAAAATTTGCTGAAAGAAAAATATAAATATTTCAACCATAGTACAATAAAATAAAGTTAGAAAAAAGAAACGAGTGCATTAAAACAAATTTGATAGCTATTAGGCCTATAATGAATAGCCCATTGCAATATTCGAAGTTGCTATTTCAGTCGGAAAAACTAAAAAATTCAGACAATATTTTGGGAGTTCCTACTAAGATCAGTTCAGGGGCATAGCTGCCAATAACGCATAAGCTCTAGCTCCCCCAAGCCAACCTAAACAAACATTAAGACGGGATTGCTGAGTGTCTCGATCACTTAACGCTTGTTTAAGGCTTTCACAAAATGTGAGAGGAGATAATTTCTAGCTCTACAGTATGTATATCCAAGCAAAAGGATAACAATAGTAACGAGTTGTTGCCACATTGAGAAATAGGACCTATGATTGCATTATCTTGATAAGTCTAGCTAGTGAACCTTTCGTACTCAGTGCATAGACCAATACCTTACAAAGATAGCGAGGGCCCGTCTTATAATAGAAAAAAATATCCCACCTTCCCTCCCTTTTCATCTTCCAATACAAATCTTTGTATGTTTCGTCCTCTGTTTAAATGAAAAATGTTTCATCCCTTTCGAGTGAGATTCCTCTTGTCGAGAGGTGAGATGAAATTTTCTCATATAAACAAATGATGTTTTCAGTAGTTTCTTTATTCTCATACCCATTCCATTCAATCTTCGAGCTTTTATCCCACCTTCCAGTGTTTATAGATAAGTAGACTAAGGTTGTTTATTTGGACAAAATCATCCTACTCCTCAGCTTCTGGCCTGGGAGGTAGGATGATTTTGTCCATATAAATAACCTTAGTATTCTTGTCTATCAACTACAAACTATCTATTGATATAGTGCTAGTGGAAAGTGAGCTATTCATATTACTTACTTGTCCTATACTTCTCCGTGAAGTGTCTATTCGATGTAAAAATTCTTTGTTTTCGTATTTTCTATGAATCCAGTCTTCTCGATCTTCTCTGTAAAAATGAACAAGTTTTGAAATTAGGCCCAGGTCTTCAGGATGTTCTTGCAACAACAACTACATCTTAAAGGTTGTTTCTGTTACTTTGTTTATAGCAAGCTGTACTCAGCTATACAGACCTCTTGTAGGCACGGCACCTCAAAAATATTGAACTCTAGACTACTTTTTTTCTCCGAGCAAACTAATCTTAAGAATAGACAGTCAAACATAACGGTTTAACCACAAAGAGTGGCATCAAATGCATCCTACCACATGCTCAACTCTAATGTTCAAGAAAATCATCATCTCGCTGTTGTAGTTGCAATAAGACACATACATCATAAGAGCCCCGATTCAAAGGTTCAGGCATTTCATTATGAGGATCGTAAATACTTTAAACTATTCCTTATCTAAAGAAATCAAAAACATATATTCATCGATAAAAATGATATACAAAAGCTTTTCGGAATCTGTCCATCTTCAGTGCTGTATACAAGTAAAATGAGAAGGCGTCAAGTTTAAATTTATTTACAAGTGTAAAAGAAAAGGAATTTATAACAATTAAAATGCTGTTAAGAATGTTAATTTCTTATGTGAGTTCCTAAGAAATTTTGTATACATTTTTTAATGTTACTCCGTGTCTGACTAGAATTAATTAGCTTGAGTCCATTGGCTTGACGCCATTCAATGTGGGCCTCTTAAGAGCTATTAGAGCAGCTTCTAGATTTTTGGTATCCCTCATCTTTTTTCATTACCTTTGCTGCTTTCGCTACACATGGATTAGTGACTACCATTTTTCTCCCTCTAAAAATTGTTTGATTGGTCAGCTTTAGAATGAAGTTGAGTTGGTTTGGATTTGGAATGATGTAGTCATATTTAATAATTCTACGTTGAATATTTCAGGGCTATTTTACGTATATTCGATATGTTCATAAAATACAAATAAAAACTTACCGAGATGAATTAGGATAAAGTTTCCGTTTTCCAGGAATTTTTGATTCCCAAAGCGTATTTGCAAATTCATTCCCTATCAATTTCATGACTTCTATGCATTCAGACCTGAAAGAGATTACATATTATCATTCACAGAAAAATTGTATTTTCTACAGAACTAGATACAAAAAGGAGTTTCACTGACATTATCATTTTAGTAGAAACGAATCAACTCTGTGAAATTGTTCAACTATTTGAAAAACTGTTTTTCTTACAAAACTATGCTTATAGCTCATCTTAAAATAACAGCTATTAACAAGTTTATCTTATCTAACCCATCCTCAAACTATGCTTATAACTAATCTTACATTAAAAATTATATAACAACTAATATCTATATAACTTATAGTTAATCTTATAACCTATCTTTAAACGATGCTTAAAACTCTAATAGACAGAGTTTTGCTAAAAACAAAAACTTAACAGTATTGTTATTGATAATAATTTGATACCAAGGATTTTACGCTATTTCATACACCTAGGCTGGATGAAAAATTACTTCAACTATAGATCTATGTTATCTTTAGTTATTCATCTGAGGGGTAGGAGGTCGTTTAAAAGTGGAACGCACGCGGAAAAGGGGTACCAAAGGAACACCCTGCTGCAGGGGTCCAGGTGAGTACAAATTCATGCTGTTCAGGAAAAATCTGGTATCAAAACAGTTAATTAGGCTCTCAGCTTCTTTTCAAATACAATTTTCGACGTCAAACAATAACAAAGAAAAAGTAGGGACAACTCTCAGATAAAAAGGGAAATACATTATTTCTAATTTAAAAGTGAGGGCGGGGGGGCATAATTGAATGAACAACGGCCAAACATACACCATACGTTCATTACGAAATCAAAACTTACGGCCAATCATCCAAGTCCAGTGACCGTACTCTCGATAAATGAGTACCCAAGTTTCTATGTACGCCAGAACACTCAATACAAACTAAAATGCCGAGGTTTATTGACGCCCATTCTGGATCTAGAAAAAAGAACAGTGTTATTTCAGTAATTCCTATCCTTTGCAGAGAAAGAGAAATATTACGAATTAATCACAAATATTTCATCCTTGGGAACGTCTATGCAGTACTGTTCAGTACAGTGATTTCAGTACAGTGAAAGATATCATTAGTACTGTGAAAGGAAACCACAAACCCTTTAAGCAAAACGTCCACATTACTAATGGTAGCCTCAAGTACTGAATATCAAGTACTGATGGTATGCTTATCAGTACTGATGGTATCCCCCTATAGTACTGATGGTATCCCCCACAGTACTGAACACCTCTAATGTACTTATTGTACCCCCCCCCCCCCCACTACCACAGTACTGATCGTATCCTCCAATAGTACTGATGATACCCCCTATAATACCACACAAGCTCCACATTACTGAACATCCTACACAGTACTGGCCCTCATCCACAGTACTGAACATGATATCAATATCAAGAATGCAACACGTTACTTTTCAACGCAGGGTTTACCTGGTGAAATGGAGAATCACAGCATTGTTTGTATTCCGAACTAGAATAACGAGCTGTTAACAACCACTTCACACATGTACTGATTCCCATACATAAACATCAATAATAAAGAACCTTAACATGATACAAAACATTTCTTAAAGAAACACAAATATCTAGATTTTTTTCCGAATGTTACGTTACCTGGAGACCCGCAGTCTGCACATCTGTCGTTTCCTGATATTATCCTGAGGGCAGACTTAACCGAATTCAAACCAGGAGATAGATTTCCACTCAATGGCTGAGAAAGATAGAAATTATGTTTAAAATAATGACTAGGCTGAAACATTGAGATTCTTACTGCGAAACCTAGCAAAGAATAATAATCCCTTTATGCAATATCATTAAGGTCTAGAATATTTCATTTTTAATAATAGAAAAACTTTTCAGTCTGCAACTTCCGTAAAATGTATTCGCTAAAGCATCGGCAGTCCGACAATTTCATGAAAACCTAACCCCAGTCAAGAAAGGCAAAAGAGCTATAGCTAAAGAACTATCCATATCGCAAGATTTGAGCAAGCAAAATATCTAAATTCTGCAAAAAAGTCGAAGTGGTACAGTGAACATTCATCATATTTGTACTTTGATTCATTAGTTATTTGTTCCTAAATTCTCCGAAATCAACTTCAAGAAGAGCCTAAATCTAAGAAGTAGGTAGATAATTGAAAGCCTTGCAAGAACACATCGGAGATACCAAACAGAGTGATTTCAAAAGGTAGTTCCTATATGAAGGCGGGATAAAAAACGGAAAGAAGTACTTTGCAAAATGCGAAATTATTGAACACACCCTTTCTTTCTTTGGACTTGCGATTCCGGTTTGGAAAGCCCTCAGAATTTGTTGTTCTATCGTATTCACCCAAACATCTCTGTCCTAAATATGAAAGAAATAATTATCAGCTTTGAATCTGACACTCACCAGAGAGATATTTCAGATCAGAGCAGTCTTCGATCGGTACAGAATTTGAGGAGGGTGAGGAAGATTGGGAACATAGCAGAAGATAAAAACTACTTAGGCTTTACGTTGGACACTAATCAGAGTAGTACGTCAGAACAGTCTTTGATCGGTACAGAACTTGAGGATGGCAAGGAAGATTGGGGACCGAGCGAAACATAATAACTACTGATGTAATGAGTCTAGCACTCATCAGAGTTGTAAGTCAGGACGACAACGAATACAAAACATAAGACGACCAGCATCAAAAAGTTCTCTTAAAAGTACTGCACATTGAACGAGTAGTGTGGTTTTCATAGGAGGTTGAACCAACTCACCAACCATGATGCAGTTAGTAACATTAAGGCATACAATTCAAAGGAAAAACATCCTCACTTAATGAGAATGCCTAAAATAATACTTATAGAAATATATAAAAAATAAGTATCTAATGACTGTACAAAATAGATGGACGTAAAAGAATAAGAGGAAAAATACCACAGGGTCACAAACCTCTGAGCTAGTTGACTCGAAATCCCAACTTTTTCCATCGAGAGAAATAATCGTAAAAACCAACATATCGTCGTCCTCTGTGGAAAGATATTGAGATATAATTGTTGAAAGATAAATTCAAATACAATAGATTTGATCGTACAGGCAATAACAGTAATACACTTTTTTCAATTAGCAACTGGACTTTTGTCCCAGCCCTCAAAGTTGCTTAAACAATTTGGATATACAGCCCTCAAGATTGCCTAGGAGTTGCTTAAGTTTTGAAAAAAACAATAAAATGTAAGCGTTTCCCTATACCCTAAGCAGTTTAAATCGATGGTGTACATGCAAGAAAACCTTGAAAATAATACCAAATATGCTTCTTTTAACAAGGAAAGATAGTGTGATCAAACAAGGTTAAGCACTTTCAGCATAGTTGCTTAAGTGCTGAGTTGCTTGATACATTTCATCGAGCCCTGGAGTGGCCTACTGTTTTTGTCGTTCCCTATCTTATTGTTTTACTGGTTGCTTATTGACGAGTTGGTTATTGAAAAAAGTGTAGTGTTGGAATGAATCTGTAGAATTCAGAGGCATTTAGACCTTGTATAAGGCTCAGTAATAACTAAGCTGTCTAGTGATTGTTTTTCGAAATTAATTTAAAAAACATAATTATGCATAAACTAAGGAGTTAAAAATAAAAATATCTATCTACCAAAAATAAGAGCCTTATTTTTTTAAAGATTAGAAATTAAAAACTCTAAAACGCAGCACTCCCAACTATTAGTTGCAGGGACAGTACCACAAACGTCAAGATGTCTTTGTTCAATGATGGTCCCCTCAGGAGTGAATTCAACGAAACAATGAAAACAATACGAAAGAATTAAAGAAACAAGAGCTGCTACCATAGGACAATCGGTCGTTTGAGAAATCAAGAGGAACTTGAAATGAAATAAGGTAGGCTTGGAAAATCTGGATGGAAAATCGAGACCTTACCCGTATCTGTGCCTTTCTCAAATTGAAGCTCCTTCGCAGCACCACTTTTATTCCGTTTATGAGAGGCTCTTCTTCTCGCTGATAAAGGAGTTCCTTGTACGCCGTTTTCAAGGTCGCTACTGAATTGCCGATAATCGATTTCGCATGATTTCGCATGTCGACCACCGTGCCTTCGGTTTTTCTTCTTTGTCGGGGAGGCCCCATTTTTAGGGGTGCCGTGTATACCAGTCGATATGATCCCTTAAATACATAATACAATGCTGTTTAGAATCAATACATGCTAGGTTTTATATCGTGAATCAAAACGAGCAGCCATTATGGAATATGGGATTCATGTAAAATGCACGAATACAACATGGAATGGGATCATGGGTAAAATCAGTTGAGTGAGGTGTGGCAGTCAATAGGATTAACTGGCAGTAAACAGAACTGAACTTTTGTGTTTTACTTCTTGTCCATACATTAATGTAGTACGAATTATTATGGTGGTGTTATATAAGAAATTGATCTTTTAAAAGATGTGTCTGGTTTATTGCATTCACAAGTACAAGTGTGAACAAAACATGAAAAATAAGCATCAGTGTGAACAATATAAAGAATATAAGCACTAATGAGAACAAAACATGAAATATAAGCACTAGTGTGAACAAAGGCACCAGTGTGGTAATAGCCGAGAGAGCTTATCAGGGTTCTTCATAAAATCTAAACACGATCAAACTGATTCACCTTGGGTGGCTTTCACGACTGCATTTTCTACATCCGGGTCTGGTTTTTTCGATTGATTCGGTGAAGCTGCGAGTGAATTCGAAATGATGACGGCATCGTAATCTTTATGCACCGAGTTTCTCTTTTGCGGCTGTTTCTTCGGAGTTTCGCATGCCGATATATCCATCGTTATGTTTTTTTGATTACCTAAACAAAATAGATACATATTTCATCATTATCTTTTTTGGTTTTTGATTTCTCATCTCTTTCTTATTAAAAATTCCATATTATCCACAATGTATTAGAAAAATTGTTTATAACTCTTCCGTTCACTTTTTGTTGAGCACACCTCTGAGAGGACCATTATGGATAAAAGGTATTGACCTCTTAATGCTATGGCAGCCACTGAAATCAGGTTTCAATGTCTGATGGAGATGGAGATGTATAAAAGATTGAGAGTTTTGTCTTTTGAGTGTTTTTGTTCTTAGTGCTCATTGCTTTACTCTATGTATCGAGCACTTTCATGGCAAACCGAACCACAGACTTCGTACATACATACATACACACACAGCAAATGTAGGTGGTAGGAATCGAATTCTAAATCCTTTGGTTGGAAACCAAGTGCCTTCCGATTTTGTATTTAGATAAACTCCTCTCTCGCCTTACCTTTTTTTACTATACAGCCCAATGACTAAAGCACTTGGTTTCTAACCAAGGGGTTTGCGAGCTTGATTAAAACATTGATTAGCCACCTCAAACTTCAGACTTGCTTCATCTCCCTCACAGGAAGAACTCCCGATAAAATAGCTATGATGTGTAAATGGACGAATCAGTATTAGATTATAATGACCATGAGGAAAAATGAACCAAAGCTTTTCATTGCCTTTCAAGTTAAGGTTATTCTAAAATGCTCGAGAAATCTTCTGAATAATCTATGCTCCTGAATAAGGGTTGAGATCGATATTCAATTCACCTGTGAGCTTAGGAGGTCTTTTGCCTGGAATTTTCACAGTTGTATGAGCTAAATTTATCGATTTTCCGTTGTTTTCTTCAATATATTCCTGCAAGATAAAATACATTTCTAATAAGAAGGCCATTAACAAATAAAAATGAAAGACCATTCAATATTTGAAAAAAGCATCTGAGAGGTAAACATTGCATTTTGGCCTAATAAGGCCACTAACAAAAATGTATAAATACTAGTGAATCCGTGACAAGTCCTTAAGGCCATATTTCGGAAAATGTTTATTTCATGGCAACAACTAAAATCTCCAAGTATCTATTAAATGTTTGGAACAAATATGAAGAACGGTTTATATATGAGTAATTAGTACCCTTATCAGCACGTGGTTACCCGTTTATCTATACAGCACTGTTTCGTTATCACTCACTCATTAGGAGATCTAAGTTATCGGTACAATTCAAGTATGTGTACTCATTAGCTAATTACCTTCATATTTGCGTAATAAACTAGGGTGCCATTGTCGCAGATTGTTACATATTTCTTCTTCCATTCTTTCAAACTGTTGTGGCTTCTTTTATACAAATATCCCTGAGAAGACAAGATTCTGACATTATTTATAGTAAGTGTCTTTATCATTTGATCAAACTGAAAATTTGAACTATAGATGCAGCAACATCTTAACAATAGAAACACCAATTTGGGCTACAGTAAAAACCCACAAACAAAAACCTAGAAAAATAAAAAACTACATAATGATTTGAAAGGACACCTAGAAAATGAGATATTCTTTGGTATTTGAAATTCTATCAACCACTAGGTTTTTCCTCTCTTCATCCTAATTGTAACATAACTGATGATGAAAGCTCACAACACCTTTGAAATATTATCAGCAACCAGAAGTACCGAATATTTAAGAACCTATAGGTAGCCGATCCTCCAGAAAAGAAGGTTCTTATTTGTGGGGTTTTACTGCATATAGAAACTGAGTACTATATTATTAAATGTCTTATAGTTCTAAATCTTCTATGTTGATGGAAATAAATAGCATAATTATGCATTCTGTATTATCAATAATATCATGGTATAGTTATCATTACCTGTTTTGTTGGTATGACTCTGCCACTCCCAAAATCATCCGGCTTTTCATCTTTCTTATCTGTTTTCTGAAATAAAATTGAAAACAATCATACATTACATCTACTTCGCTTTCCATTAAAATATTGGTTAATACAAGCACGAATAACCTTGAAATACTCATAAACTTGGTAAATCTCTCCAAGAACCAATAATACATGCTGAAATCATAAGTGAGTAGGTAGGTCAACCATAGTACCCGAAGGCGTTTCTTTATTATATTACTATCTTTTAACACAGGTGTCTTATACCCCTGGCTCATGAACCACTTATCCTCAATCAAATATTTTCAAAGAAGTTTGGCTAAAATTGAATTATGACACTACTAGAATACTTGAAATAATAATTCTAGAATTCAAAAAAATAAGACTTATTCAATATGATCGAGTAAAAGATGATGATGATGATCAACAAGAAGGCAACTATCATTGATGTCGCCATTCCTGCTGATTACAAAATATGGTGGAAGCCAACTGAAATGATTCAAAAATATCAAGACCTGAGAATAGAACTGAGCGGAATAGGGGATAGAACAGCAAGAGCTGTATAGTATGTTGGAGATCTGGGTAAAAAAATTCCTCAAACTATATGGAGTGAAAAGATGATCAATAATATTCCGAAATCTGCACTACTTGGGATGCCGCCCATCATAAGGCGTTGCTCAGGTGTTAGATTTGACCAATAAAGAGAACACTTTTCTAGCTACTAGCAACTCCTAGTGGGACCCGATAGTCTAATGAAGAGTTATCCCATCAAGCCATATATTACAAGAAATAAAAATTAAGAAAAAACGACGATAATGATGATGATGATGATGATCCAAATAGAACTAAGCAGGTTATGGAACACAACAGCGACCGTCGTACCCATTGTTGTTGGAGCTCTGGGTAGAGTACCTATTGCGTTGGAAAAACATCTCAAAACTACCAGGTGTGAAAAAACCATTCACAATATTCAAAAAGCTGCCCTGCTTGGGACTTCGTTTATCATCAGACACTGTGTAGGTATCAGATCAGTGTAAAGAGCTCAACTGACTGACTGGACTAAAGCGAGATGAGATATCTATCCTTGGCTACTGGTTGTGGCCCGATAGTTGTCTGAAGTTTCTGGCATCAAGGCGTGTGGTTCAAAACAAAATGATGATGATGATGATGACAACAAAGAGGATGATGATGATGATGATGACAACGATGATGATGATGATGATGATGATAGTGACAACGATGATGACGTTGGCAAAGATGAGAATCATTAACGTAATTATGACCCTGCCAGCATTTTGATTGTTATCATGAAACTCAGCTGCAGAGTTGGGAAGAAAACCAACGTTCATTAAGATTCATAAACTCAATTTGTCATAGCAGCATCGAGTGCAAGCCACCTGCTGTAAAGTTACCTAACATGAGTAAGTAAAAAGACCTGTTAAAAGGGAAAAATATAATTTAGAATACAATAAAACTTTTTCGATCTGTTTGGACTAACATCCTAAAAGCCATTTTCTTTATAAGCTGTTCTCATAAACACTGCTCTAACGTACAACCCCTAAAATGTCAGACGCAAAGCTTCAGTATTTATCATGTTTTGCAACATGTTTCTGAATTTTCTCATCGTCCTCAAGTTCTGTACAGATCAAAGACTATAAGACTGTTACATCCCGATATCAAGCAAAGACATTTCTAGAGATCCCGTTTGTGTACATATACATTTTAATAACTAACCCTAACATTCTAAAATTGCAAGTTAAACTCTGATGAAAGCTTAGGTTCGAAAAGCCTTAGTGTTCCAGAATCATTGTTTGCCTCTGTATCTTTTATAGTTAAGATTTGTCATATGACCAAATATTATTTAGATCATTTCAAAATAGATTGTTTTCTAATTGGAAGGTTGCTGAGTTAGTACTGTAAACTTGAAACGTGTTATTATCAAAATCATAACAGATGGTATGGTCTAATTTTCCAGGGAAGATGTTTCATACCAATTGGCAGGTATTGGCAGAAACATAACCTTTCTAAATTATTTCACTCTTCCAAGAATTACCTCCAAAGATTATACTTCTGTTAATGATATTATTACATTCAAAAAATATTCTCTAAAAAACTCTTCTATTTTTTTGTCAATACTACCTTACAAAGGTTGAAAGTTTCGGGCATGGTTTCTAAGATGCTTGATGAAATCGTGTCACAAATATTATCAAGTTTCTGACCAAACTTGCCATCATTTTGAATCTTTTGTATTAGAGTTAATTTTCTTTCTAAAAACCTAAATATCACCTAGATACATAAACTGAAGCTGTATAAACATTTACTTGTATTATGAGTCGTCTAACTTATGTGTTCAATACATTCAAAATAATGTAGTCTTATAGGAGCTACAGCTAAAGTAATATATCGCAACATACAATAATTAACTTTGATTTTGCTCTAAAGCGGTGGCTTTCTTGCCTTGGGACGTTAAGATATGAAGACCCAAGCATCACTCAGTATGATTCAGGTACTGAAAAAAGCACCAAACATGAGGGCAGGAACTAGGGAGCACTGAGTGTACCTGCCCCCTATCAACGAAAATATTTGGGATCTGGAAAATATACAGTAGCCTATTCAAGATATTATATAGCGCATGTAAAAAGTAATCACCAACTATCATAAAATCATCAGTAATTGAGAGTCAAACCACTGAGCCTGCTCCAACAAAATAGAAGATAATAAATGTAACCCAACAAAATCTCATTCATACTGTAAGCAAATCTGTAAAAAACGAGTAGCCTGGTCTAAAAAAGAGAATTTTGATTAGATAATCGCACTACTTGGTATATTCTTCAGTGATTAAAAATGATAAAACCATTCAGGTGTACCTCTGGTGTAATCAAACAACAAATGATAACAAATCTTACTAACTAACTAACACAGAATCCATTAAAAACAATAAAAGTTTGGCTTGAACAAAGATCAAAGAAACTGTAGCCTATTCTATAAATACTGGTAGAGCATAAATACATAACGCATCCAGTCTTCTCCAATAACAATGTTTAATAAAACCACTCTGAACTTCACTCTAAAGTAATCAAAGAACAAAAAGATAGAAAAGTAGAGTTACTCTAGGTTCTAGACCTCATAAGACTGCCTGTAGAAAATTTATAAGACAAACTTCATTATAAAATCTTCAGTCATTCAAAGTTAATAAAACCACTCTTGACTGCACCCTATTCATGTTCTTGGATTACATTAGGCTAATTTAATCCAAGAACATGAAAAATGAAAACGTAGAGCTACTTAAAGTTCTAACCCACAATCTGTAGAAAATTGATTAGATGTGTGTACTTCATTATAAAATGTTCAATAATAATAAAACCACTATGAACTACAACGAATAAAACTTATTCAAATATCAATCAAAGGTTTTTGACTGAAATGTTCCCTGAGAAAAATCCTTCCCACAATCTAAGAAGCAGACATCTCCTACAACTAACAAAGGCTCTAGCAGTTCGCTTTGGGTTAGAGAGCATTGCCTTCTTAGGATGTTAACTTTAGTATGGGATCTCAACGGATATAAACAGTCAATCAACATCTCCATATCAAAAATCGTAAGGTGATGAATGAAACTGGAAATGGAAAGGTGATGAATGAAACTGTAGATTATGCAAAACTTTCATAGCACAGGCTAGGTTTCTAAAGTAACCTGCACATGTGATAGAAATGAAAAATCATGCACTTGAAAATGAATAACAAACCAGCAGAACACTGACTCTATTTCGGCTCAGCCTCAACGAGAGCTGACGATGAAGACTACTTCTCCTTGGGCTTGTTGGAAAGTTGAAGCGGCCTAGACTCGAGTTCATCCTATTAAATTCTCTCTCGGGCGATAGACTTTCGCTGAAGCGTCGTGCTCGTTCTCTAAAACTTCCAGCCTTGCGGCTTTTTAAGTTTGATGCAGTTAAGTGTTCCATCTTGATAAAAAGTTTTTCAGTCAATCTGTTGAATTCTTGATAAAAAGTAGTGGTTTTAGCTTACGAGATACGACGAGCTGTATCTTGATATATCTTGCAGCAAGCAGTCTCAAGAAGAAGCGCAGATGACGCTGCTGCGGCTGAATTTCCTATCTTGATTTAAACACTGCAGGTTTTCAACTAAGCAGGCGATTTATGTATCATACTGCGATCTTTATGGGGATCATGAATATTGCAGAGCTAACACGCTTTGATTTCTTGCATCAATCTTGATCACCATTAGACTGTTAGTTTCAGTTAGTTTTAGCGTAAAAGAATTTCAACGTTGCAGCATTAAAACATTTAACAGTTTCGATGATGCTTTTAGCATCTTTAAAGTTACACTTTAGAGTTGAAATTCTTGCGAGACTGGCCGTGTTGCATCGTAAGGCTCGACCTGGGAGTTAGAGCAGCGTTCAAGGTTGATGTTAAAATGTTTCACGGTGCTGAGATCCTGCACATCGTAGTTAAGTTGGCGTTGCAACACGTTCTAGTACAAACTCGTCTACGATTGCAATAAAACACTGTTTACATCCCCTTCACGCGGTGAGCTCTCAAATAATCGAACCGCTAATAAACTATTAAAACAATGATGAAGAACTCAGGGCTGAAAGCTTCGATTATTTGAATTTTCAATCTGAACACAAACAGCAGAAGCCTTTTCAACTCTGCGAACAATTTGTTTATGGTGTGGCAAGTAGGCCTCAAAACAAGCGATAACGTGAGATGTGGTTTTGAATCCGAGGTATCCGATTCCTCTATGTGAACAGGTGCATATCGACAGCACAAGATTGCTTTATCGCAGTCCGCAGGATAAAAGCAGCACCCAGGGCCTCTGAATTAATCAGGACTTCTAACCAAATCGACGATGTCATCTGTTTATTTACACAGCGAAGAGTGATAAGAACAGGGATGCAATCTCTTGCAAGACATTACGGTGATTTCGCCGATAAGGATTAGAAAGCGCCTTAGTTATTTGAATGATGAAGTCTTCTTTGCCGAATCGATTGTTTAGCAAGTCCAGATAGGCGCTTTGAAAATCGAGTTAAGTAATCCTGTCTCCGCGAGATTTGGCCAGCTGAAAATTAAATGTTTACAATTGTCCAGGAATTATTGGACTAATAGGATTTTCTTCACAAAGGTTGATGACTCTTATCCTCTTTATGAATAAAATCCTGGCGAAATTAATTTGAAGCAATAGGCTTCTCACTTTGTAAGACTTTCTTGGGAGGGGGGTCCACCTCTATCCGAGGATTTTTCAACAAGATCTTCTTTCCAGCTGAATCAATGCTTTGGTGAGCGAGAATGTCTTGTACAGCTCATCAACAAAAATGAAGTGTCTTTCATTTTCATGGCTCGATTATTTGTCAAACACGATTTTCTTCACAAAAATTGAAGGTTGTTATCTTTGCTATGGATAGTGACGCGGCGAAATGAACGTGAAGCTACACACAGCTCCTTTTACTGCGAATTGAAGGATAATCTCTTCTTTGTTGATATCAATGATTCTTTAGCGAGTGAGATTTGTACTCTGACATGTCAACAAAAAAATGTAAGGCAATCCCAGTTTTCTGCTCCACCCACCTTTTATGAATTCAGCTTAATATCTGGTTTGAATTGGGTTTATAAACGATCTTCTATATATAGCATCTACGCGACCTGCTTGGTTGCAAGACAATTCCAGTTTTCAACTCCATTGACCTTCCAGAGAATCACTACAATTCAAGAAGTCTGCATCTATTTGTCTATGTAAAATCTCATTAATGTCAATATCACCTTTTCTCTGAAGAATCAATTTATGAAATTCATTAACCTTGATGGAATTTTTAGACTGTCGGGCATAAAAAACCTTAACAGTTGCAAAGGTCACTCTGCATACGAAACCACAATTGAGCTAATTCGAAGCTTCTGAAGCAATCTAGTAGTTTTCCAATAGTTGAGGTAAACAAAAAGGTTCCAGCAACTTTTGAAATAACAAATCTCGCTCCAGGATAATCTTAACCATTAGCAGCTAACAACAATCGAGTCCAGTTATCTCAACCCATAAACCTCGAAGCTGCCACGTTATATTATTGCAATCCAATAGTTTCCAATATTCCAGATAAACGCAAAAGTTGAAGTAACTTCTGAAATAATAGATATATCTTTAGGATAGAGTAGCAAGCAACAATCGAGTCTGGTTCTTCCAGGGTATAAACCTCGAGGCTCCCATGTAATTTGATAGCAATCCAGTAGTTTTGCAATATTCCAGATAAATACAAAAGTTAAAGCAACTTCTAAATAACAAATATCCCTTCAGGATAGGCTAGCTCACATTCTACAGAAGCAAACATCAATCGAGTTTTGTTACTTCAGGGCAGAGGAACGGATATCACCATTGAATTAAGGAGATTAAATCACAAACCAGCCATCCATTTGTGATATAATTAACGATGTTCTTAGAATCCGATGTCTTTTGAAACAAAACAGTTTTTAAGTCTTTATGCTGTGATTTATTAAGCGTCGAGGATCAGCTCAAAAAGCCACAAGGTTAGTTGAGAGAGGAAACGTTACGAATGGTGCAGTTAATTGAGGAATTCCGTGCAGCTAAAGGAAATCGTTTTTTAACAAGATATTCCAGATCAAAATGAAAAGCTGACTCGACTAGATTTTCCGTGAAGGATAGATTCAAATACGCGACGAATTTCAAATAACTAGAGCGATGAGAAGGACGTTTATATTTTGGGTTAGGACGGCAAAGTTATTCTAGAATGTAGATAAGTCCTGCTTCTTCTAAAATACATCATAAGTATAGAGATTCACGTTAGTTGAACTTGAATCAAAAAATAAGCCCAGACTTATTTATGGATAAAGCTGTAAGCTAAACGATTTGACTGGGATTGTTCAGGAAGCGATGAAGAGGCTTACACCATGGATTAGGCTGGATATTCAACACCAAACTGCGTCATATTATATGATAGTCGAGAGATATTCATCTTTTAAATAATGTCTTCTAAACGATTGACAAAGCAGTGCCTAGAATTTTCAGTAATGATATACCTTGATAATTTCCAGGGAAACCTCCTCAAGTCAGTTTTGCGTGTTTCGAGATGCTCCACAAGGTAGACAAGATAGGTAGAAAAGGACAGGATTCCCTAAAACCTTGTTAAATGTAGACAAGATAGGTAGAAAATAACAGGATTCCCTAAAACCATGTTAAATGTTGGGCAAACGATACATGAAAATCAGCAAAAACTCAGATCTGCATGACTCTAAATGAATAATATCACAAACGCCTTTTCTTGCAAGGGAGTTTTTCGAACCGAGATGATCCATCAGTTTCGCTTTCGATATTCTTTAGCTGAAATTACCAGCGCGAACAATTAACAATATGCAGTAGAAAGAGCTTCAAGCATGCAGCCAGGACCAGGAGAAACGAGGCACTCCAACAGTTAAGGGAAATATCCATACAATTCTTTATGGCAAGAAATACCGATGAATCAGGTAACTTTCATCATTGCCAGAGCAATACATATCACCAATTAAAGAAGAAGTATTGGCTCTTCCATCACTTTCGTATCTGAAACTTCTTGAGGCATTCTGAAACTCTGCAATCAGTCCTGTCCTTACTGAATGTGAAACTAATGTGCTTCTCCAATGTACTGAATCATACGATTCTATTTGTTTCACTCTTGGCCATTCCAATCATCAATAATTCAAACCAGGGAGAGATGTGTTTACAAATCGTAGACCAAAATAGACTCGATTGTCGATGTATTATGAATGAAAACGCCGTATAATGACAATCCAAGCTCAAAACCAATCACGAATCATTGTTCTGAAATTAAAAGTCGTTTGTCTCGGTTTCCATGAGAATTTGAGGTTAGGAATTTGAATTTATCAAATCTGACAATTTTGATTTTTGATGTTTTGAGGATTTGCAGACTGACCTTACCTTAAGTGCTCGAGAAGAACAAGAGGTGTCACACTTGATAGAGATCAGTAACCACGAATGTCTGGGTATAGGCTCAGATTGAATGTCTTTCAACACTGGATTGCCCCAACGTGATTCTTAGACAACCTTTTAAGCTGACAAGAAGCAAATAGACATGAACTCGCCAAACGAAATCCCGGAAGCCACAGGAGATATGAAGAGGAAATGGAATCACCGGAGCTTGATTGCCTCCATGAAATTTCAATATCAAGGTTACTCGAATATCAACTCGCTTTAGACTTTAGGCTTTGCAGAGACGCAAAACAAAGTCTCGCATAATATAGTTGCAAAGTTCAAGCACTCCTCAATTTATGGCGACGTTAGTCAAATAAGGATGAATGTTGAATCAAAGCCAAGTTTTCTTGATAAAAATTTGTAAGCTAAACGATTTGCTTTGGCAAAGGTAGGAAGACGATATTCAAACAATATATTCTTGGTCATAAAAATACTTGAACAGTCCGAACAATTCCCAATTTACCGCGACGTTAGTCGAGTAAGGATGAAAGTTGAATCGGGGCCAATTTTTCTTGATATCTTGACTTCTTTAAACATCAATTGGCAAACTAAACGATTTGCTTTGACAAACGTAAGAAAACGTCGTTCAAACCATAATTGCAAACCATCCACCAAAGATGAATACTTGACAATTATAAATTGGGGCAAACTTGTCTTGAAACCTTTGCTGGTTTGAACCAATACGTAGAATGAAAGATTTACTGCGATTAGACACGAAGAAGATGATTCAAACAATGGGAATAGCCAGCACAACCACCAACCATTTAGAACCAAACTCAAAGAAAGATTACAGATTTTGAATTGGGAAATTTCTCACGATTTAAGGTTGTCACCTGTTAATTCAATGGACAATTTCAGACTGGCCCAAAATAAACAATCCTGGTGCTCAAGATGATTAGCGTCTTGACCTTGACCTTGCCATCACCAACAGAATTTTCAAATGTTGAAGATGTTATGAGTCACTGTTGCTTCCATAGTAGGAAAAGAACTTGGGAAATAGCCAGCCAGTTACAACACGAGGTCACCAACTCGAAGAAACGTGCAACAACAGAGATTTCTATTTCGTGTTTTGCTGCCAATACTTGAACTTTAAACACGAACACGAATTCACCAACTCGAAGTAACGTGCAACAGAGATTTCTATTGGGCTTGAATTCAAAACATGAGTTCACGAATTTGAAGAAACGATCAATAGGATATTTCAATTTAGCCTTCGAATTGCTAAGATTTAGTGAGGCCAAGATCCCGAATCATAACCCATGTTGACAAAGCAGTAAAAACGATAAACTTGTCATTTATATCTAGCCTTTCTTCTGCGTCATCTACTGCGAAGATTTGAAAGTCCAACACGAATTCAAGCATTTGAAGTAACGAGCAAAATATCCATTTACCATTTGTGCTGTCAAGATCATTACAGGAATTCACAAAGTAGGAAGTATCGTATTAACGTGCAACGGGAGGATGTTCTTTCAATCTTGAAACCTAATTTCAAATCTAGAATTACAACAACACGAATTCAGGAAGTTGAAGTGATCATCAATGGAAAATTGCAATCTTTCTTTTATGCTGCCAGGTTCAAAATTCCAACAGAGATTCACATAGTCGAAGAGCGATCGTAGGAATTTCCCTTTAGCCTCTCTGCTTCCAGGAATTGAATAGCAACATTCAAAAACTTCAACAGAAATCCTCAAAGGGAGAGGAGCAGACAAGAGGATGATCTTAACTCAATATTCCGTCAACCTCAGGGTTGCTCGAGCTAACCAAGCCGACCACACTTGTTTGATCACCAAATCTCTTCAATCGACCCGAAGCAGGATATCAACTAATTCTGTTAATAAGCTTTTATTAAATCCATCAACACAGTTTCAAAAAAACACAATATTGCATCTATTAAACCTATTCTATTAGATCTTAGGCCTTCGTTTGTTAGCGTGTTTCTAAATGAAGGGTTTCGAGACGACTGAATTAATTCTGCGTCCGAATAAGATGAAAGTCACAAAAGGTTAATAATTCTCTTTCTGTCCCGAGATGAAATCATTCAATCTAGTTTCTATGTTTCCATTAATCCTCGCTTCGAATTCTCAGCTATTAACTAGATAATTACTGTTTTCATTTAAAGAGCACATGAAGCAAAAAAAATAAATGGTGAAAATTGTAAGTGCTGTTGAATGATAAGAAACTCTGTGAAAAGTTTGTTGATATCTCATTTGGTTTTCAAGTTATCCACCATTTTGTAGGATTGGCTGATGGCGTCACATTGTTTGTAAAAGATCCAGGAAATATACCACGCACGTTGACTCCATTTCCAAGAGAAATGCAATCACAATATTTCTAAACGATTAGTATGCTTTCCGAAAAATCATGCATACATGTTAAATAACCTGCATTACATTTATGCAGCTTTGCAACAAGATTTCTAGCAACTATAATCTTTCCATGATGAGATACAGCTATATCCCCATATTTAAACCTAATAATGTACAAACATTTTGACGTCATCCTCTGATACTTCGAGTAAGTGGATGATTTGAAAACAAAAGGAGATATCAAAATAATTTAAACGGCATTTGCTATCATTCAACAGTACCTATCATTTCCAACAATAAACTTTTTCAACAATAAACTTTTTCGCTTCATGTGCTCTTTAAGCATGATAAAGAGACTGCAAGAGCTCCGTATTTAACAGGGAAGCAAGAGAAGACTCTTCAGGTCTTAATCATGTAATTCAAATCCTTTCTTTTATTTTAGGACGGTCAGTGCATTGCCACGAATCGTAGTCAGTAAAGCTAGGATATTCTTTGTCCCTCATCGAAACACGTTTTAGACTGCACATACAGCCTCATGGAATCTAACCAGGATTTGATATTGATGTTCTCGGGAATGAAATTTAACTTTCGTAATAAGGATTCAAAATGGTGACAAATAGATATAAAACTCGAAAATATTTGTGACACTATTTCATAAAGCATGCAGAAATGATGTCCTGAAACTTTTCACCTTTGTAAAGTATTCAAATATGAAGGTATTGACAGAAACTAAATTTAAATCTTTGTCTTTGATTTTTTGTAGCAGTGTCTATTTTAGTTTGGTTTTGCCCATACTTTGTGGTCTTGGAGTTTCAAAGTGTGGTCTTGGAAATTTAAAAATGTTGGCAGCTTTTACTCTGACTCAATGCTTTTCATTCCGGTGAGAATTTCAGAAAGTTTCCGGGCCTAGAGTGGCCTGGGTTCTACTTCAACAAACGGCAGGAACGGCCTGCTGGGGGCTTACAGCACTCCAAGGCCCCGAGCTATCATGACTAACGACCTTCGGTTATTGCGTGTGTGCTGCCCGATGCAATGCACAGTATCTAGCACCGCCGCTCTAAATATGTGGTCCTGGAAATTTTCCTTAAAATAGGCACTTTTTTGAAAGCGACTGTAAAATAAACCAAAGGTTCATATTCGGAAAACTTTTTAAGAATGGAAAAATATTGAAAAGCTATTTTTTTGTCAATACCTGGAAATAGTGACGAACTCAAAAATTATACAAAGCCACCTGTATTGATTTTGAAAATAGCATATTTTATGTTTGCGGCACTAACTCAACCACTCTCCTACCAGGATCCATGTACATTCACCCCTAACCAATGAATCGTTTTCCTTATTTTACTTAGGAAATCACCTGACACCCACTGATTGCAGATGTTTAATCCAGGTGATGGAAAACCCAAGCTGATTCGTATGAAAAATTGATGCGTTTTTGTAACCTGCATGATTAGCATGAATAATTTGCAATGATGATCGCGACAGGAGTTTAAAATCACTGCTGCTTTGCCATTTGAATCTCAAGAGAAATCACACCTCTGACGTCATCTTACTTTCTTTAGCATTGTTGATGATTATCTTGAGAAAAATCTTCTTGATATGAGGTTGAATAATTATTATATATATTCTACCTCATATAAATTACTTTCTTCGAAATGAAAGATTTATTTTTCGATTGACATCAGAATGGTTAATATTCTGAAGTGGTTTAGGCCACATGTGATGAAGAAACCTTATGGTTGACGTTGGCGGATGAGTTATCAATAAATCTATTCTTGTCATTCGAGTGAGACTCCTTGTAAAACAAATCCTCAAAATTCAATTATTGAAAACCTTTGAAATGTTAGCTATAAAGTTTCTTAAATGACCTTCCTTGGTTGATAGAATGAACTGATACGGTATTGTGTCATACTTTTCCTAACTAAGTAATTGAGTAAGTAAATATGTAAGTAAGCAAGTAAGTAAAGAAGTAAGTAAGTAAGTAAGTAAGAAAGTAAGTAAGTAAGTAAGTAAGTAAGTAAGTAAGTAAGTAAGTAAGTAAGTAAGTAAGTAAGTAAGTAAGTAAGTAAGTAAGTAAGTAAGTAAGTAAGTAAGTAAGTAAGTAAGTAAGTAAGTAAGTAAGTAAGTAAGTAAGTAAGTAAGTAAGTAAGTAAGTAAGTAAGTAAGTAAGTAAGTAAGTAAGTAAGTAAGTAAGTAAGTAAGTAAGTAAGTAAGTAAGTAAGTAAGTAAGTAAGTAAGTAAGTAAGTAAGTAAGTAAGTAAGTAAGTAAGTAAGTAAGTAAGTAAGTAAGTAAGTAAGTAAGTAAGTAAGTAAGTAAGTAAGTAAGTAAGTAAGTAAGTAAGTAAGTAAGTAAGTAAGTAAGTAAGTAAGTAAGTAAGTAAGTAAGTAAGTAAGTAAGTAAGTAAGTAAGTAAGTAAGTAAGTAAGTAAGTAAGTAAGTAAGTAAGTAAGTAAGTAAGTAAGTAAGTAAGTAAGTAAGTAAGTAAGTAAGTAAGTAAGTAAGTAAGTAAGTAAGT